>OX328012.1:41364255-42051755 GCA_946811545.1 Netelia fuscicornis
GGTTTTCAAGTCTCTAGGTGAAGAGTTGTATCGTAGTTAGTATTAAAGAACTTTGACAAAATTCAACCAGGTGTTACCAATTGAAAAAATGCTCGACAATGGGGGTGAGTTGATCGTGGAAAAAAATGCAACGTGACGAGTGGTTTTAGTGCTGAAGTCGTTTTTCCAACAGTGATAATAAATTATTAATTTTCTTAATGAATAATTAACGAATCGTTGACCAATCAACAGGAGCTTCACCGGAGAATGACCCAAGCACTGATGAAGTTGACGTCGAAAATGCCGTCACCGCAGCCGGTATGTCAGGAATCAATTAAATCGATGTGTCGTGGAATTGATTAAGCGATTATTCTTATCAACGTTCCATTTATACTTAGGTTTTGGAAAATTTAACATAAAAATCGCTATTCTGGGTGGATTAATTTATACGAATACCGGCTTGGTCGT
This sequence comes from Netelia fuscicornis, assembly GCA_946811545.1. Classification (NCBI taxonomy): domain Eukaryota; kingdom Metazoa; phylum Arthropoda; class Insecta; order Hymenoptera; family Ichneumonidae; genus Netelia; species Netelia fuscicornis. Next base: position 41,364,703 of record OX328012.1, read on the forward strand.
CGGTAGCGTGGGCTTCATTCTTCCATCAGCGGCGTGCGATCTTCAACTGAGCACACTAGATAAAGGACGAATCAGTTCCGCTCCCATACTAGGTCAGTTCTTCACGAGTCCTCAAACAGATCCAATATTCATGAATGAAAGAAAACTGCGATGCTTTTTGTTTCATTCTTTTCCGATAATTTATTCGAGCGATAATTTCCCCAATAATTAATTCCCGATGCTTGATTTGTTTGTCACTCAAGGCATGGTCGTGGGTTCTTATTTCTGGGGCTGTTTCGCCGACGTCCAAGGTCGAAGAATGGCACTTTTGTACTCTCTTTTCGCATATGCGATTATCGAGATTATTTCCTCATTCGTAACGACTTACTGGCTCTTCGTACTCCTGAAGTTCTTCAGTGGCTGGGTGTGAGTAATACTCCTTCTGGCGCCATGAATTCTTTTTTCTTTGCAATAATCGCACGTGCGAAACGCCGTTCGATTAATTATTCTTCGCGTATTACCAATGCAATTTACGACGATGACGAATTCGCATGAATTCTTTCCAGAATCACCGGACAAAGCGCAATTGGTTTTACGTATCTTGGTGAATTTTTAACCAGTGGATTTCGCGAAAGGATTCTTTGCTGGATGGAATTAGCTTGGACGTTAGGACTCATAATTTTGCCACGTGAGATACGCTTTAAACGAGAAAATATTGATTTTACTAGCCAAGATGGAATGATATAGGAGCTTTGATAATTACATTTGAATATACAGTGATAGGATGGATCATAATACCCCTCGATTTTTCTTACGTGACGGATAAATTTCTATTTCGTTCGTGGAATCTCTTCATCATCGTTTGCGCGATGCCATCGTTACTAATCGGTTTTTGGCTACTCGCGTATCCCGAGACACCGAAATATCTCGCAGCTAGCAAACAGGATGAAAAATTAGCCCTTGCTCTCGAGACGATGTTTGAACAAAACACAGGAGGTAACTTCGACGAGTATCTCGTGAGTCCTTGGAAATTTTATATAAATCTTTGATATTCTACCATTGTTTATTTTTCTTATCTATCCATTTTATTTCCTTCATCTCTTGCTCAGGAAAAATTAACGGCAAATGGGCACGATAGTCTTCGAACAAGGCTGAGTTTAGCCAGAAACGTTGATCGTAAGAAAATCGTTGATGCGGAAAACGTCGTCGAGCAACCGGTAAGATCGACGAGTTCCAAGGGACGTTTGTTTGTGAACATGCTGCGATCGATCTTCACGCAATCGATTAAACTTTGGAAACCTCCACATCTTCGTAACACATTTATCGTATGTGGTATCATGTACTGCGTTGGTTCGTCCTACTATGCCCTTATGCTCTGGTTTCCCGAGGTCTTCCAGAGATTCGCCGAGTTTGAAAGTAATCAACCTAACGTTTCGGCCAGTGTTTGCACAGTCTCCAACAATCGAACGGTTTGTTAATTATCCCGTTTTTTCTTTCCTTTTTTCGAGATATTTTTTCGTAGAAAGACTCAAGTCTTACGACCCTTACAGATGACGATAGATACCAGCGACTCGATGCCCGAATGTCCAAGTATCATTAACAAGGAAGTCTATCTCCATACTCTCATTCTTGGACTCGCATGCTTACCGGTCAGCTTCATTCTACCGTTATGCGTTGATAAATTGGGCTACAAGTTTTATCTCGGTATGTAAATCATTCAATTTTTTCAACGATACGTAGGGTAGAGCGGAGATAGTTGAGCAGTTTCTGGCTTAATCGATCATAACTCTTAAAAAATACATCCGATTTCCTTGATTCTTGCACCGTTAGATCCGCAAATTCTCCAGCTCAAAACACCTTCGGAAACATTATCCAATTCAAGTCTGATTTAGAAGATATTATCGTAAATGTGAGAGAGTGTAGAGCTGCTCAACCTGCCCCATAGGTGGGGTAAGTTAAGCAAGGGTATGAGGTATGTTAAGTTGAGCAAGGTAATAATTCCATCAACAAATCAGACACATGCAAGACCATTTGATACAATGCAGTAACAAACCGATAGCTACATTAATTAGCTACATTTTGAATCATGAACATTAACTGCACCAAACTCTGAAATGTTTTTTCTTAAATAAACAAGGAGTCGCGCGGCTACCGGCGATAGTGTGATGTATTCGCCTCCGCCATGTTACGCGTGCCAGCCGATGAAGACAGTTGCGCATCGTTCAACTAGCCCCATCGAAAACTGCTCAACTAGTCCCTTCTCAGATTTTTTAACAAATGTTAATTTATAATGAAATCCGTACCACGTGCGTTAAAATAATTATTGCAGATTGATAGCCAGTCTAGTTGCTGCCCTGGTTTTTCACACAATGCTAGAAGAAAAATACTTAATCACGTATTTTTTACTTTTGTGCGCAATAATAATAAAACGTCCCGTGCCATCGTCTCGTGCGCCGCGTGGCTACCGACAATGATTTGTTGCATTCCCCTCCCACATACCTCTCTTTCGTCCATTTGATGCACCAGCGTGCGATGCTTAGTTTTCGAGATATTACGATTGCTCAACTTACCCACTTGCTCAACTATTCCCGCTCTACCCTAACTATAAATTATAAATCCAACAATATTGTTTGTTTTATTTATTAAAAAAAAACTATACACTGTTTAATTTTATGCTGTGCGGATACGTCAATAATGAAACGAGGTGATGCATGTGAATTAATCTTGAAATAATGAGAATATTTTAATAACCATAAGAAAGATTAATATTTAAATCGAATTAATCAACCCAATACAAGTACACTTTAGCTTTAATTATAATTTCATTAAAATTATGATATTAATCGTTTTACTTTTAGACGCCTGGTATTTCTAACAAAGACACTCGAAATATTGAATTACATTTTAATTAGGTAATTTCTGTACAAATTACGCAATACAGATTTTAATTAATAAATTCATATTTATTATTTACAGTTATTTCAACAACGATAGCCTCGATCGTCACACTGGGCTTCTTCTTCGTCAGATCATCGACGGAAAATCTCATACTGTCGTGTATCTTCGAAGCTTTTTCCTCCGTTTGTATGAGCACGATACTTTGTGTCACCGTGGATCTTTTTCCTACGAATCTTCGGTACGTTCGTCGTATTTGCTTGATGACGTTTTTGTGGATTTCTCATTCGTCCAATTTTTATGTACGTTTTCAGTGCGATGGCTGGTGCTCTTGCTGTTTTTTTTACCAGACTCGGTGCACTCATTGGCAATACTCTGTTTGGTTATCTTATAGACGACTACTGCATTCCCCTCGTTGCCCTCATCGCGGCTCAATTAATTTGTGAGTACATGATCAATTATGAAAATATTTAATTGACAAGAGTTTTATTACAAAAGAGAAAAATTAAATCGTATGTTATGTACGATGTTTGTCGCAGTGTCGATGATCCTGAGCTTGTTAATCCCTGGCAAATCAAAAACAACCTGATTATCCTACGACCGGACGAATAATCGTTTGGAATGGATTTCGGACGTCTTTTTTATTAATATTTTTTTATACCGTATCATAAGAGAATAATAAAAATTCGTCTAGAAATTACTCGAATACATTTTTTATCTACGGAATAAATGACGTTTTAACAATATCATTCTTTTAATTGAAATCTGCATGTGTTTCGAATAGCGTTTATTTATTACAGATTTTCAAATTGGTCGAATTCTTATCGAACACAGCAGCTGTTACAAATATACAAAATTTAAGAGGAATGCATTGTGGAGATTTGAATTAAATTTTTTGTTCGCACAGTGGACCGGTGATTATCTTACGTTCCAAAGTTGATTCGTTTCAACTTCTGGGAGTTTATCTGGTCGCTTATATTGCTTGCCTTTAATTCAATGTTAAGTCGAAAATATTTTCCGTGCGTACCAACAATCTTACACTCGCTATATTTGCTCCAATTGATTGTATCGAGAAATGGATGTCACAACAGCTTTTCAGACACCACCCAGTCACAGTAGTATCGCCAATTCGCACCGAGAAAGAAGTTAACAATTTAACACTCGCGCTACGTAATTGTTATTTAAAATCAATGAAAATCTCAACGAATGTTTCAACAACTTGTAGCATCGTATTGTTGCCATAAACGGAAACAAAGTATCCGAAACGGGTATGCTAATTTATACTACGTTTGTGATAATTCATACTCGTGATTCTTTAACTGTGACAACTCGACAAACGAGTTACGGGTGGGAAAAATTCGTTACATGGTATGAAAAGCAAACTAACAGCTGCTAATGGAAAATAGATTGATAAGGAGGGAGCTGACAAGGCATCACAAAGTACGTGCTTATAAAACCACTGTTGTCTCGACTTCTGGAATGGCAAGTGCTATATCATCAATTATTTGACAATATACGCGATACTAAATTTCATCGATGAACATATTTTCCTGAATTCGCAGACACGTGGCAATGGGTGAGTATCGCCGAAAAAAAATGCGTTTTTTTACGTAATCGGCCTAAAGATTTTACTTTTTTTTTTTAATTTTTCTTCGATCGGTGACAGTGTCGACCGAGGAAATAGCACCAGACCTGGATGAATTGGACATTGAAAATGCAGTCGACGAAACAAGTGGGTTCAGATAAGTTAATTTCGCTGAGTAATTAACTTTTTCGCTAAATAAATTTGTATTCGGATTTTTTTCTTTCTTTACGCCGGATTCAGGATTTGGAATTTTCAACATAAAAGTTGCGATTATGTGCGGATTAATTTATATGAATACTGGCCTGAGCATCGGAAGTGTGGGATTTATACTTCCATCGGCAGGATGTGATCTTCAATTGAGCACTGGGGACAAAGGGCAACTTGGATCCGCTTCTCTCCTCGGTAAGACAACTTAATTTGACGTTTTTTTTTTCAAATAATTAGTCAAAATATAAACAGTAGTTTTGATTCATAATCCAATAATTAACAAATATTCAATCAAGGACATAATTCGCTTCTGCACATTTAAAGAGAAAGAGAACAACGAATTAATTGAATAAAAAAATATAAAAAAGAAATTATAAATTATATAGAATAAGAAAACTCTCGAAGGTAGAGTTTCCGCATACTTGAGTACATTTCAACAAAATTAAAAAACGTTTTCTATTGTTTTAACAATACAAATTTTAGTGCCATCTCATTTGTCGGAGGAATGCACTCAACTTTGGTTGAAGATAATTTACTTCACGAAATATGACAAAATTTAAATACGAAAACAGCTTTAATTAGTAATAAAACCTTGGTTTTTCGTGAGTGTTGTCAGGTTTAACTCTTGGTGAATCTTTGTATAATACGACAGGTATGCTCATCGGCTCATACTTTTGGGGCTGTTTAGCGGATGTTCTAGGCAGAAAACAAGCACTTTTATGCGCTCTTTTCGGTTACGCAGTTCTGGAAATGATTTCCTCCGTCGTGCCAATTTATTGGCTCTTTCTGACTCTCAAATTTTTCAGTGGCTGGGCGTGAGTATATCGTATTAACTAAAATCTTCATTATCGCAATAGCTATTTTACGTTCGGTCAAAAACACATAAATAAAACCAAAAAAAAAACAACAAAAACATGAATAACTCAAAAATGTTTATATTTGACATTTAAATATTTAACATCGTATAAATAAAAATCTTTAGTATCGTAATAACTATTTTACGCTCGATTAAAAACGCACGAAAAAAAAGCAAGAAAATAAACAAAAACATGAATAACTGAAAAATGTATATATTTACAGAATCAACGGTCAAACATTGATTCTCTTTACGTATCTCGGTGAATTTCAATGCAACAAGTATCGTGAAAAAATTCTCTGCTGGATGGAAATGGCTTGGACGATAGGGCTCATCATTTTGCCACGTAAGACACCCTCGCATCGATAAAACGTTGCAATTTCTCAAGCCAGTCGGATAAAAAATCTAATCTTTTGGAATTTACAGTTATGGCATGGATCGTGATACCACTCGATTTTTCTTACACGGTGAGCAAACTTTTACTTCATTCCTGGAATCTCTTTATCGTCGTATGCGCCATGCCATCGCTCCTCATAGGTTTTTGGCTGCTCTTCTTTCCCGAAACACCGAAATACCTCGCCGCCGGCAGAAGGGACAAAGAATTGGCTCGCACGCTCGAGACGATGTTTAAACAAAATACCGGCGGTAGCTTCGACGAGTATCTCGTGAGTTCGTGAATAAATATTAATCACCTTCTATCTCTGACAAAATTAATTTCGTCAAAAATCCATGAAACTCGTTTAATTATTTTATTTAAAAATTTCATTTTTACTTAATTGGTTTGTTGTGCTTTTTTCTTTCTCATTCATCTCTGACAAAATTAATTTCGCCAAAAATCCATGAAACTCGTTTAATTATTTTATTTAAAAATTTCATTTTTACTTAATTGGCTTGTTGTGCTTTTTTCTTTCTCATTCATCTCTGAGAAAATTAATTTCGCCAAAAATCCATGAAACTCGTTTAATTATTTTATTTAAAAATTTCATTTTTAGTTAATTGGTTTGTTGTGCTTTTTTCTCTCTCATTCATCTCTGACAAAATTAATTTCGCCAAAAATCCATGAAACTCGTTTAATTGTTTTATTTAAAAATTTCATTTTTACTTAATTGGTTTGTTGTGCTTTTTTCTTTCTACTCCATCTCGCTCAGGATAATCTGGGCAAAAACGGTTACGATCGTATGCGAAAAAGGCTGATCGTGGCGACACATGTCGCAAGAAGGAACGTTCTCGATCCGGAAAACATCGTAGAAGAACTCTCGATCGCTCGATCTACATCTAAGAGACAATCGTTCGTGTCAATGGTACGAAGACTCGTCCTCCAGTCGGTTAAATTGTTTAAACCGCCTCATCTTCGTAATACGTTACTACTGTGCGGCCTCATATATTGCATCGCCTCGTCGTACTACGCCCTTATGCTATGGTTTCCGGAACTTTTTCAAAGATTCGCACAATTTGAGAGTGCGCGACCCAACGAGACATCGAGCCTCTGCAAAATCTCGGCACACAATCGCACGGTTTGAAGAATTTTCTTTTTATTCCTGATAGATCTGAAATTTGCACGAGGGACCTTCGAATTTTTGGGATTTTACAGATGTTCACTTTTGAGGAAACGCTGCCCGCTTGTCCGAGCACCGTTGATCAACACGTTTATCTTCACACTCTCATTCTTGGATTGGCGTGCTTACCGGTCAGCATAATCCTCCCATTGTGCGTTCACAAATTGGGATACAAGTTTTATCTAAGTACGTAATATTTCTTCACGAAAAATCCGCAAATTTTCTCTTTATTTTATGATTCAAACATTTCTTGGAAAATCCCAATCAAACGCGCGATTAATGTTTATCCGTAGATTTTTCAATTTGATTTTCACTCTGGAGCAACCGGAAATGAAAGCTTTTCGAATCAGATCGCCGAATTCTTGAGGTCTAGCTAATTAGAATTTATTTGATTCGCAGTCGTCTCGACCATGGTAGCCGCGTTGGTTATTATGGGTTTGAACTTTGTCACCTCGTCCACTCAGAATCTCATACTGTCATGTTTATTCGAGGCGTTTTCATCCGTCTGTATGAGCATTGTTTTCTGTCTCGTCGTTGATCTGTTTCCAACGAATTTACGGTACGTTAAAAGATAGAAAAAAAATCATTCTTACTCGTTCAATTACTTCTTGCAATTTATTCAAACACAGTTTGTTATCTTTTTGTAGAGCTTTTGCCGCGGCTCTGAGCGCTTTCTTCGGTAGACTTGGCGCACTCATCGGCAACAATCTCCTCGGTTATCTCATAGACGATTACTGCAGCGTCGCCATTGGACTGATAGCTGGTCAATTAACCCGTAAGTAAATCAATAACTCGCTAATCAACCTCAAACAATTATTTTCATTTCCTTAGAACGTGTAAAAATTGATTACGCTATTTCTGTTTTGACACAGTGGCGATGATCATGAGTTGCTTTATTCTCCGCAAATCAGACGCGTCCAATCAATGACTCGAATCAGGTAAATTATTATGACGAAAAATAATCCCACGTTACGATTAAGCATTATTAGGTACAACTTGTTACAATTGAAACTTCGTTAATTTCAATTAACTTAGAAGTAAGATATCAACGGAAGCGCGATATTCTTCCAAGATCGAAAAGCTCAAGACTCAACGTTGTACACCTTCAAGCATCGCGAGCTCACTGTATATATTAATAGTACTTATACAATAGATTGTACATACAAATTCTCGCAGGTTCATTAGCATTTTCGTACCATTCGCAAGTGCGAGACGAGTCGAGGCGAGTTTTATTTCGATATTTAAATTATTTATATTTTACAATACACCTGTGGCAACACAGGCCACCGAGAAATATGTATATATCGTTACACGTGTACTTTTTACGTCGATTAATAGTCTATTACCATCTATAATTCGTTGCCGAATTAAATCGTCGTAAATTATTCGTATTAGCACACGTGATAAATTGTACGTTTGCGAAGTTTCATCGATATTCAAGGTTGTTAAGTTTTGAATAATTTCGCTTGTTCTGGAAGCGATCGAGGAAGCTATAGGTAATATAGTCTTCGGAATTTAACGATCAATCACTGATTGGAACAAGAAGCGATAAGCATCGAATTTTCATAAAAATGCGTTTCCATGCCTCCAAGTCCATGTCAAATTAAATCTTAAATCTTGACAGAATCTTTTACCACTTCGTACAACATTCACTCGTATTCGGTCGAATATTTTATCGTCGATAATGAAATTTGCCTGTGAGGATTACCGACCGAGGGTAACGAGTGTAGGCTCGTAGCTTGTTGACCGGCGGCAGATGAGGAAGAATCTTCGGAACCGACCGAGTTCGTTACACCAGCGAATAACGTCGCGAACGAAGATTCTTGATTCGTGGCATTACCGACCGTAGGTACATCGTTACCGACGATAGCAGAATTAGAGGGCGAAGAGGACGAAGCTGCGACCGCAGCGGCTGCAGCCGCGGCATAGTAAGCAGGCAAAAGAGCGGGATATTGGCCGGCATTGAGATAAGTCGGAGCACCGAAGAGTCCTTGTCGTTGAGCTATTTTCAATCTCGATGTTAATTGTTTCTTCCACTTCGTTCGACGATTTTGAAACCACGTTTTTATCTGCACTTCCGTCAAATTGAGACCTTTCGAAAGATCCATGCGTTTACTGACGCTCAGATACTTGTCGATTTTGAATTCAGCCTCGAGCCTCTCCAGTTGCTTCGCGCTGTATGCTTGCCGTGGTTTTCTATCGATTCCTGGCTTTCTCGATCGGCGACCACTTGGCTTCGGAGCTGAAATGCATCGTGGCGATTAGTATCTCAGCGTCATTGACATGTGAAGAATCTAAAAGATTGAACTACAAAAATCTTCGAAATAAACTAATTTAAATTCCTTATAAAAGAAAGCCCAGATTTTGTTAACAATTATTAATGTCTTCGTCAAACCGCCATTAATTTCCGGATAAAACTACGTTATATGATAAGTGTGTACGTTCCTAGAAGTAAGAAAAAAATGAATAAACTTCTTTTCATAAGAGACTAACCTAATATATAAAAATAAATAAAATGTAATCGATGAAACTGAAATTTTCTATAATAGAACAACATTTTTTTATTAATTGCCAAAGGATGGGATAAATCACAAGAGCTCACTGCTCGCCACTACAACTCTCATTTATAAACTGCTAGTCTCTCTATAAAATCGATACTTGGATATTATCGTTTCGTCCTGTTAATGGAAACTTAAAATTCGATTTTTTGGTCAATCGTGTTCGTTGAGCGACGTACCAACTTTGAATCTACAAACACATATATATACATAGGCATATATATGACAAAAGTTTGTTCACAATGTTATCGAGGGAACCGATCGACACATTGTATTTATCGAGGAGTTTTATGTATGCCCGTGGCATATCATCGGCAGCTCTCGAGGTGACAAGCCGACAATAAGATGGGCAAACAGTTTATGGCAGACGGTCTTGGAAGTTTTTAGACGCGAGTCTTTCTCTTTTCCTCTCTTCTGACCGACATCACCCAGTAAGATGTCTCGCTGATCGCGAGATGGTTATACGAAGAAACTCTCGCACTTTGTATATTTTTTGGTATTTTTATTTAAACTCTCTACCCGTCTCTCCCATGGTAAGATCATAATTAATAAGTGTTTACCCACCATATACATCACGAAATGAGCGAGAAAATAAACGACGATTCTCGGAGGAAATAGCGACTGTATTTATATATAATGTTAACGTTTTAATAGATTTTCCTTGAAAATAGTGATCCTTTTTCTCCGTCCTCCTCCTCCGTCTCACGAACGTAACCGATGTTTGCTCACTCAATTAGCCGAATACTGCTTAAGATATGGGCAAACAAGAGACGGGGATGTCGCGTGTTTGACCAAGACCTTAGAGATTTTTATGAGGCTCTTTCGGGCGTTCATCTCGAAACGCGATACGCGGAAATATCGTTGATGCAACTCGGAAATTCTCAACGCCCGAAAACACATTGTAAAGTAAATGTATTGAATTTTTAGAGACGTGTCAGCCAAATTTATCGAACATTGTGAACGAAAAATTTAACGTAATACTTGTTTGTTTATTTGATTTTACTTGGAATAATAAAGATTAAAGTACGTAATTGCGCATTTCCCGAACTCCGATCGTTGAAAATGTACTTTTGTTAAATTCCTTTTAAAGAAGTGGGGAAATATCTGTATATAAGCGATAGGTACATGTCGTGAGAGCAAAATGAAAAATAAAAAAAAAGTGAGAAGGAGGAAAGATGAAAAAGATTTACGAGTATACCGAGACATTTAGCACCTCGCCGAAAGATGGTTAGGGGCACGACGCTGATAAATGGGCCCCTGACAGTATGGCGGATTTTTCGTACGAGGGAGAGCGAAATCCGCGATGGCCGCGAACTCGCCAATCTCCCTCGGTCTAGCAGTCCTCGAGATAAATAGGCGATGGACATTTTAACGCGAACGCCTCAACATCTCCACCGTCTATTTACAATCAAATTTTTATTATGAAAATTTCTCAATTTTAACATTTAAAACTAAACAAAAATCGCATATTATTTCCCACATATTTTTTATACTTTTGTACAATTAATTTACGTCGCGCATTAATAATTTCATAATTTCGAAGATTACCGATTTCTCGTTTCTCGAAAATACTTACCGATCGATTGGAGATTCGTCGAATTTATGAAATTATTCGGGATAAATTTTCTCTTATCATTTCTCGCTTAACGCAAAGATACATGGGGAAACTCGAAAAATCCGAAGGTGTAAAAAAAAAAGTAGGGGTTGATGCCGCGTTCGCGTGCCGCGTAACCGTTAAGTACGTTTCCGTAATATCCAATATTCGCGTTTTCTCGCCTCGCGATATACCAAGTTGTAGCTACCGTTAACGCGAAAGGGCCCCTCCGCGAACTCCATTGTGTTCTACTAAATGAAACAACCTATTTCGCCACCTGGCTCGATACGTATGTGTCTTTTATTATTTATTAACGATCTCACACGCCACGACGATATTCGACCATTTTCTCTTTCCTCCCTAACGACGATTTATCATATCCTCACTCACTGCAGATACTTATACGTGTATCGACCGTTTCGCTATTTCGCAGTATCCAAAATCACAAGACGATTAATATCAACGATAATATATCGTTGTAGAATTACGCAACGATTACCGATACAAATTTCAATATAAAAATGTAAAATCAATTCGACGATTTCTTTCCTGTCCTTTGATAAATTGTTAATTCCATCACGATGTGACGAACAGCAGTTTTGTTATTTAATCTTGAAACAGGAGATAAAACTCAGCAAAAAAAATAAATATTGAATAATACGAACAGATTTCTTTTCTCCGTATCGACTAGTTTCTTTTATAAAATGTCGTACGAAAATGTCGTACAATTAATACCAACCATTCAATCCAAATAATTGATTAGGCTTTGTTTGTGGAAACCAACAAGCAGCACCATAGAGCAACGATGCCGAAGCTAGCGATACCGCAGCTGCCGAATAACCAGTCGAATCCGAGGATACACTCGAACTAGGAATAATCCCACTAGGTTCGCCAGGATACATCGCAGGATTTGTAGGACTAGTTCCATATACCGGATTTTCCTCGTGAATTCCCACTTGAAAACGAAAAACAAAATTATATAGCGTTTTAACGAAACGATTTGTTCCACATTTCGTTTCGAATTTGCGTTGATTATTATTTATTTCGACTGAAACTCGCGAACTCATTTTCGAAGTATATAAAATAATGAGAAATTAAAAAGAGAGAACTTACAGCGTTGATTATAAGAACCCAGCGTATCAGCGGATTGATGATTGAGACCAGGTGACGGGGCAATCGCCGTCGGACGAACCAACAAGGTCGAACGTCGCGACGTTTCGTCCCTCGTAATTTTGTCATCGTAATCGCCATCGTTTCGTGCTAAAATATTATCGATGGAGAACGGTATCGGCAAAATCGCCGAAGAATTCACGCTGGTTCTCGTGCTTTCGGGAAGAGGACGAATCCTCGTACCCTCGTCACTCTCGCCCGAATCCGAAGCGCAGCCAAGCGTTCGACACGAATTCGTCCACTCGGTCCTCTCGTCCTGATGCGATTTTTTATTATATTTTCTACCTCGTTCCATCCTTTTCTCATCGACGTAATGGCCCGTCGTATCCATCCTCATTAGAGTCATTTGAACTGATTTTAACTTACGATCTAATCATCGACATTATCAGGAAAATAATCGAAGAATAAATTATCATTCCGTTTTATCAACGCGCATCAAACTTCACGAAATATCGACGAATTTTCGTTCATATTTTGGTTTTTATTCTCTCAACCATTGTCTTATTATTATTATCATTATTATTATTATTCAAACAAGGTTCGAAGGCACCTCACTATCAAAAAAAATTAATCACACGTTCGTTAGAACAAATAAAATCTATCACAAATTTTGATGGTGATGATTTAAAAAACAAAAACAAAAAACAGATTTTATACGAGTGATAAGAAAAACGAATTAACGCGAGGACGGCTAATCTTTGACTAATCTCTTTCTCTCGGTTGAAGTGGTGAAAATAGCTCGTTGAATATCTCGAATGTATATGACAGGTGGGGCACGTGTTTGGTCCATCGGATGGGAAAAACTCCCCGCATGGATTCAAAGCCTCCTCCCACCACCGTCCCCCATCGCGATAAGGCGCATCTCTCGGGAATCTCACACCTACCCCCTACCATTGCCGTACAGTGTAGGTATATTCCTCTCCATTCGACCACACATCGTGGGCGTTTTACTCACTCTTTTTTCACTCGGTACACAACGAGAGAGGGAGGCACGATCTAAAGTGCTCAAAAAAAACAAATTTTTCGAATCGATCATGATCGCTTGAGAAACACATTATTTATCTGGTATATTTTTCTTTAATGCGAAATTTACATTCGTTCATACTCCTTATACAAAACGAATAAAACAATTTAATATTTACAAAATATGAATTTGATTTTTAAATGAAAAACGTTAATTTAGTTTACTGGAAGTTGGCTAATTAAATTTAAAAATGAAGAAAGTACAAACAATTATCTAACAAGATTTTCACATCACCTTTGCGTCTTTTTTATTTGAATTATAACAAATTCAAAGAATAAAGACAATAAGTCTTCCGGCTGCGACTTCAAAAAAATCAATTTTTGTTTTTTTTGTACCTCCGAGTTTGAAAAATGAACAATAACGCGTCATTATTGGTTAATCGTATTCGACAATGTTTCACTGGATCGCCAGTGTACACAAAAAAAAACAATAAATATTTTTCCCATAAAATTCCCCATTTTGATAAAACGCTTCTACAATTTTCGTTTTTTACCCATTTGGCTATTTTGCTTCGGCGCATTCAACGGTTTATTATGTTTATTCGACAGCAGTCAATTTTTGTCCGCGATAGTCGGGGAGAAATATTTTTTACGTCAAAAAAATGAACGAACCGAGGGTTACTTAAAAATCTCCCATTGGTCGGTAAACGCGCATGCTTTTTCCTGTAGTAAACGCCCTCTTCGCCATCCGACGTGTATATACGTATCTTTATATACCTAGCTTTTATATACAGAATGGCATTCGCGTATGGTGTATAAAGGACGCTAAGAGTGTAGGACGTAACGGATGTTGCTTCCCTCTTACATATCCACCCCTCTATGAAGCTGCTCTTCAACCCCCGTCTCGTAAATGCTCGCTGCGGCAATCTATAATATCGTATAAAGGGCTTGATCGTTTCGAAAGCGTGTTCCCGCTAAGGTAACACACATACCCAATTCTGAGGTGAGAAAATTGGTCTATGGGTTCCATCCCTCACCAAAAAAAGCCGCAAGTTATATCGCATTCTCTCTCTATATATAGCTTTTCCACCTGACGCGTTTCCCTGCAAAAGTAAACAACGGTAAACGAATTCAAAAAATCTTTTACATCGATCGCCTGATCGATTAACGAATCTTTTGAATTAATTGGGTAAAAAGCGAATGCATTTTTCAATCAAGCTGTGTCTAATTATAAATTCATCGTCTTTTCTTCCGAATCGTCCTAATCAAACTTGTATCATTGGAAGTAAGAAAAAACTGCTGGAGCCTGTACTGCCACGTTAGTCTTTATGAGACGTAGTAACGGTCCATCGTGTGAGTTGGCGCGAGACGCGTGCGGTTTGCAAAGCCACCCGCAAATGGAGGAAGAGATGATGGTGTTGAATCCATTCCACCCCCACCCCCCACCCCCGCCTCCCTTAACTGGACCGATACCGAACGCGTCGAGGCCGAGCTACGTCTCACGCTTCGGCTTCGGGGCGTCGTCTATTCCACGAGCAACCACGTTTTCAACTCTCATATATACATCTCTCTCTCTCTCTCTCTCTCTCTCTCTCTCTCTCTCTCTCTCTCTCTCTCTCTCTCTCTCTCTTTATATATATATATACCCAGATATATACCCACATATATATAGATATAGATATAGATATAGATATAGATATAGATATATGTAGATATAGATATAGGTATAGATATAGATATAGATATAGATATAGATATAGATATAGATATAGATATAGATATAGATATAGATATAGATACAGATATAGATATAGATATAGATATATATATGGACCGAGAGGGAGAAAGAGAGAGAGAGAGAGAGAGAGAGAAAGAGAGAGAGAGAAAGAGAGAGAGAGAGAGAGAGAGAGAGAGAGAGAGAGAGAGAGAGAGAGAGAGAGAGAGAGAGAGAGAGAGAGAGAGCAGTAACCACTTTTCTGAGATATTAGACAGGTGAGCGTGTTCCCAGGGGAACAAAGGCCCCATTACCACCCCGTCTTCGGCACCCTCTCTACATGCGCCCGGTCCAAACTCACAGCACGCAACCCTTGTGCCCGACAAAACATTCATAAGAGTACTGTAAGTGGTTTTTAATAAACGTATTTAATCATGGCTCTCAAGTTTCCCTCGACCGGTATACTTGTTCGTAATTCGATTAAATCCGCTCTCCGTCCTTCGTGTACTCTGTCACGCGATGATAGGGGATGATAAACATTTTCGAACATCCCGCGACATCGTGAACATCGGTTTATTTTACATCTCGGTCCATACGACTCGCCGGTATTTCACTCATTGTTATTCATGTCGCTGCATTTATTTTGTACGCAAGGAATAACGTAGAGAATACAAATTGTGTGAAAAATTTCATCGAATCGATTTTAATTTAACGAATTAATTAAATTCGTTGGAATATTAGGAAAATTTGGAAATTAGGAAATTTT
This sequence comes from Netelia fuscicornis, assembly GCA_946811545.1. Lineage (NCBI taxonomy): Eukaryota > Metazoa > Arthropoda > Insecta > Hymenoptera > Ichneumonidae > Netelia > Netelia fuscicornis. Next base: position 41,380,546 of record OX328012.1, read on the forward strand.
TGTCTTATTTTACGTAAATGAATTAATAACTCGACGAATGGAACAAAATTGAAAAAAAAAAAGAATTTTTAATATCTGTTGTAAAAGACGATAACGGTTAAAGAATTTTCTCATACGCGACGTAATTCTCGAGCATGGTTACAGTTAATGCAATTATCACGTTCAACCGCGTGTCGCTTGCACGATGTGTCCAACGCTCCCAAGATTCGCATCCTCATTGTCTCCAAGTTGATATCTCGAGGCGCAGTTCCTCCGGATTTTTTCACGAAGAAGGTGTTTTTTTAGCTTCCTTTCGAGCAAATAACGCAGAAAATCGTTCTTAATTATTTCTAAAAATGTTCACGATTTTATCGATCGTTTATTTAATTAAAATTCTCGGCTCTCGCGCGGATACCGATTGTTACTACGACGGTAACGAGTTTTGCATTAGTCAGGAAGATATATTGTCGGTCGATCTGATGCCCGGCTCGTTTTTATTAATGGACGCAGAGTCTAGAGAGAAAAGTAATTCTGAAGAACAAGACAATGCGACCGTCGATGGGTCAATGGACCGGGCACTCGACGAAATGACCTTTCACAGGTAATTTTGTGATAATTAAAACACATTTTTAACAATACAATTATTCACGCTAAATGGGACAAGAATAAACTAACGTAAAAAATGTTCGATTCCATTTTTTTACATTATGCAAATTATTTTGTCACTCTTACTAATCTTAATCTTACCTTGAAATCTTAATCTTGGCATATTGGCAATCTTAATCTTACCTTGAATTTGAATAAACTGAATTGATAAAATTCGAATAATTAAATGATTACGAGTTAGATTATTATTTTTCTTATCGAGTAAAATGTCGCCCGATTCCCTCAGAAAAAGAATGAACGAGTATCTCTGTCACGGTTTCATGGCCGAGGAGATATTTCGCGAGATGAAAATGGTACGGGTGAAGAGACGTCCTAACGAACGTGATGCTTATGCAAATTCGATGCCCGATTTTTTTGGCGATACCGATCCATATCACTCGAGTAACGTCGATGAAAATGAGATCGTAGAGGAAAGTCCAAACGAAAACGACAACGTTACCGTCCAACACAAATTACTCTCGGACGAGGGTAGCACAAAGTACAAAGATTGGCTACAACGGTGAGAAAATCTTCTTGCATGAAAAATAAACAGAAAAATGTCTCCGATATTACGAGAAAAATTGAAAAAAACAACGATTATTTAACAAAATGTCAACATCTCGTAGGACAACGACCCTTGACGATATTTATCGTCACTACGCAATGCCAAAAAAATTGAGAAAAAAGGTGAGTTATCGTCACCCTCCGCGTGTATCTTCCCACATCGAGGACCACGGGATCGACTCGTTCGACGGCGAAGTTACGGGCTACGCAATGCCAGCTCCTGTCCATTCGGAAAAATTTAATCCCTATTATGAAAGTGTCGAAGGTACGAACATGTTCCTTTTTATTCAATTTGAAAATCTGATTTTTAATTTTACAATCTTATTTTTCAAGCGTTAGATTAAACGATCTAACGCATAAAAAATGTAAATAAGTATATGATTTAAGATTTTGGTTTCGCATTAATTAATTGTTTTCTAAAGATCACATGCCAGCTTCGACCGGACACAGTTATCATCAATTTGGCGGGCACGATAATTATCATCAACCTCATCCTCAGCATCATCATCATCACTCGGATATAATACCCGTTATCCACGAGGAACATTATTACGAGCAACCGAGTCATCATCACGAAGAAGAAGAATATTGGCACAAGCCATCGTATCATGGCAAGGGAAAGGGTCAAGATTTGTCGGTCAAAGATTTCTTCGAGATTGCGCTTACCGCGCTCGCTTTTCTCGCGTTTGGACTATTCGTCATTCAATTATTGATGAATATCACGGTAATTATGTAAAGACTCGATACTTTCTCACTGATTAAAAGATAACGACGATTTTTCAGAATTAACGATGTTAATGAAAAGATTCATTGTGGCACAATATCGAATGTTTAATCTTACAGAACGCTAACGGGGCTACAACGGCGCCGACTGTCGTTGCCGATGCCGACGGCGCCAGATTCCGAAGAAACACTCCATTTTCAATGCATTATGAGAATAATGAGGAATTGAACGAATTGTCACACAGAGTTTTGAGATCGATCGAAGCTGCGATGGTCGCCGAGAAAGATTCTGGCCATTGCCTTCGTTGGTCACTCTGCAGGGACAATAGTCACTCGAGAACCATGAATGGACTGCAAAAAATTTGGCTTCCGGTCTGGAGGTTCGCAATTTCTCAATTTTTGATAATTAGAATTTAAAAGGAAACAATTCTCGCCAAGACGTAAAAGTTTGGACTATTTTCATCGAAATGAAAGTTGTAAATTGTGTTGCAATTTTTGTAATTTTACATTGGGCGTATATTTTTAATTTATAGTTTGGGCATGAGCTGGCTTTCCGGTAGAGTCGTGCAAAATAAATCCTGGCCGACGATGTTGGAATCCATCAAAGCATCGATATTGGGTCTCGGTGGGGCTGACTGTTCCTTGATTTATCCCGATTGTGATCTGGCTCGTGAACGAATCAAGAGACGTCGAAGACGACGAAGGAAGTGAAGAAATGTTATTTATAATGAATATTTATCGTTTTTGGCGTTATCAATTAGTGATGATATGAAATAACTCAAAAACTTGTACGAGTATCAAGAATTCATTGCTTCTTTTTTCTGGGTTTCCTCTAAATTCTCGCTGCAAGTATTCGTTCTTGGTGGCAAGAGACTCCGTGAAATTGGCAGAAGAGTCGCGTACATCGAACCTGATGGATTCACATGAAAAACATTTCCATTTTTCCTATCATCCAATATTCGAGTTTTCTTCTGACCAAGAGGCTTTAAATTTGTGTCCTTTAATCTGCGAAATTCTGCAACCTGAAATCAAGAAAATAACAGTATTTTCGTACATTTCGTATTAGTCTAAACGATTATTTTTTCATTCCAATTTATTAGCTATTTGAAGCTATTTATTTTTATAGTTATGTTTTACAAATATAACTTGATTAAATGTACCTGTTGCGAAGATATTCCTATAGATTCCCGACTGATCAACCATGTTACACAATGACGATTATTTGTCGTTGATATCGAGCCTTTGTATAAAAAATAATCGTCGACGAAACATCTGAGTAAATTGCTTATTGGCCACGGAACTATTCTCGAGGATACGTGAGCTTTCTTCAGAAGTGGTAAATTACTCACTATTCCATTAATCTTTGAATTTTCCATCGATTGTAACTATCAAGCAATACTGACTTAAATTCGAATAGTGGCAAAAAAATGCTATCGTAATTGAATTGTAAATGAAATAAATAGAGATGAGCATTTTTTACTTTGAAAAAATAGACGAGAATGGCTATTCCATCGGGTTTGCGAACAGCAACTTCTTGACTTATGTAATCGCTTTTGAAATGGACGGCATGAAGTTCCATCGGAAAACTGCATGAATCAACGGGTGAATGTTTGATTTAAATTTTAAGGATGATGATAAAATATGATAAATTCCGATTTTTGTACTTATTGTTTATGTAGCATCAAACAAACGATTCAAAATTTTGATTGATTAATATTTTTTTCAAGTGTAGGTAATAAACCTTTCGACTAATATATTTCCAATTCAATCCAATGAGAATATTTCTGTCGCTCAATATTATTAGTTCAATTTTTTTGGAAGATTAAACCTCTCTCCGTCAACGGAATGTTCGCTTCCTTCCATATTGTTTGGACCCCAATGAAAGTGAATTTGGGAAAATATATATCGCGATGAAAATGGACCACCAGCGATGAGCGCAGTCTCCAGCGGCCATTTGGCACTCAGAACAACTTTTGACAAAAAAATGCCATGTATGTTTCGAAAAGAGTGTTCGAAAGATTTTTCTAAATTCTATTATTTTCATGAATGAATTTTGATGAATCTTGTAATGGTATGTTACCCATTTTGCCCGTATTTGTCAGCTTCAATTTCGTTGGTGTTATTTCATAGTTGCACCAGACTAATGGCCTCAAAATCTTGACCGTCATATTAGCTATATTTAAATCGATCGGAGAATCCACATTGTTTGATTCGACATCGTTGAGTTCACTTATCCAGAAAGCCTCATCTCGATCATCCGTATCGCCTCGATCTGCGGACATTCTTCGTACCTAACCGTTCTAAAATCCCTTTGAAAACGTCAACCTGATTTAGAAACAAAAACGAGACTCGAAAGATTTCTTTACCAAATTATTTATTCGTTTGTCTGTTAATCTTCAATCTTTTTTCCTTCTTTTATAATACTTACAAAATTAGTAAGGCACACTTGGAATACAAATATTTCCTTCACCACCGTCGCAAAAAACATTTATAACTACGTTTATAATCATATAAAAAAATAAAAACATAAATCTTTCGCGGCATTCTCTATTAAATCATTAGACCAGCTGTATGAGAGTATTCGAAAATCTATAACTATTAATCCGCAATACTGTCTCTTCATAGTATGAGAGAGTCAGACAGTCCGAATTAAGACACTTTGGAATAACATTAATCCATACTTCGACTTAGATTAGTCATTATTCAGGTCCTCCTCCTCTGTCCTATCAATTTTGTTTTTGGTTGTTGTGGTATGTTTTGCGGTATCCATATTGTTTGTCTTACCATCATCTTGTGTTCTATTATTATCATTTTGCTCATCCTTATGTTCTATTTGATCGTTATATTGTCTCTTCTGTTTTTCTTTCTCCTTATCACTCTCAGTGTCTTTACTTTGTTCCTCATTTTTCTCTGCTTTCTGATTTTTTTCCTCATCTTCATCTTTGTGTTCATCCTCATTCACATCGCTGGAAATCTCAATATTCATTTTATTTTGATCGTTATTTTCGTCCTTACTCTTATCTGTCGCTTCTGAATGCATTTCTTTATGGTTAACCAATCCTTTATCCTCAACCGATATTTCTATTTCCATATCATTTTTCTCATCCTCACCTTTCTCATCATTATCATTCTGTTCAAGCGTATCTTCTATAGGATCGTAATCTTGTCTTATCCGTTCTTCTTCCTCCACGAACGATTCATTGTCTCTCTCTTGTTGCCGCATAAGCTCATTGTTCTTGTTTCTTGCATCCCTATCTATATTTCCACTGGAATTATCAACATTCATTTCGCTTAGATCCTTATTGCCATCCTTACTATCTGCAATTCCCATTACACCTATATCTGTATCTGTAACCTTTCCTGTATTCTGATCTGGGTTCTCTATTTCCATCTCACTTTCATAATTATCCTCAACGTCTTTATCAACATCTATATCACTGTCATTTGCATTGTCTTTATTGCCTTCTACTTCAGTCAGTACACCTATATCGTCTTTATCATTCTTCTTCTTTTTCTTTATGATTTTCTCTTCATCAATATTACCGCTATCACTTTCCTTTCTTTTCTTCTTTTTTTTCTCCCCTCCTACATAGCCGCTCTTTTTACCCTTTTTCTTAGGAGTGACTTCTATTTGTACATCTATGCTACTTTCACCATTATCCTTTCTGTTCTTTTTGCTCTTTTTCTCCATGTCAATACCACCGTTCTCTTTTTCGATCTTCTTCTTCTTGGATGTTTTATTTACGCCCGAGGTCTGTGAATTTAAAAAAGTCCTGAGAATCATAGTTATCCACACAGGGTGATAAATGTAAAGTTATGTTTTTACCCCAGGTTTGACAAATACAGCCTCAATCCCAGGAAGAATATCATCTTCCATAGATGATTCATCTTTGGAACTATCGCTGTCTTGCTTCAAAAATGATGTAATTGGTTTTTGCCAGTCTGGAGTCTCTCTTGGATGATAACTATTTCCACCAGAATGTTTATTCTTATTTGATCCGGAGCTTGACAAAATCGAGGGTGCAACAACTTTTGGAGCATTTTTTGGTCGTTTTCCTCCTTTCACCGCTGTTGGTGAAAATATAAAATACATGTGAAAAATTTACATGGACGAATTCGACATTTCGTCAGAGAAGATAGTGGTACACATCAATTAAGTAACCCCTACATGTACCATCCTCGAATATACGTTACAAGACAGTAAGTGCCGTAACAAAGCTTCCAGATTTGTACTTTGTTAATAAAACAAGACATTTCATTTTGCAATTAATTGCTAGCTTCCATCATCGAGTTGAGCCATTTTTAAGCTAGTCGAGTTTTATGATAATTATATGTTAAACCTTTGTGCTCACCTTTTATCGAAACACTGCTGGCTTTCGTTCGTACCATTATTAATCGAACAAAGAATTTGACACAATGTCGAACTGTACTTCCCTAGCACTGCCGTGTACTCACGATGGGAAAGATAACAGTTGCGATAACTAATGCGAGATCAATAATTTCTTATGCTGGAAACCGACAAACTCTTGTGGAAAATAACAATACTTATTGTTTACATCGAGAATTCGCGAAACCAAAGCGTCTTATGTACACCCATTACGCGCCGAAACGACTGTATAGAATCTTCCCGTGTCGCCCTCTACAAAATGCCATCGGAACCCATTAAAAAAGTAGCAGGTTTTATGACATGATAAATTAGAGAGAGAAAAAGAATTTAAAAAATATCGCCTATCGTTTACAATAATATTGTTACTAATGATTCTTTAATTATTTTAAAGGCATGCCACTTTTCTATCTAATCACATCTAAAGTTTATAACAACTCTTACAATTAGAAATTAAAAATATCCAAAACATCTTCACTTCGCCTAAACAAGATACGTTGGGCGCCATCTGTACGTTCTATGAGACACTACTAATTTTCATGCATCTTATGGTGAGCTAGTTTCACACCATATATATCGTATATCATATATATAACTACTGTTTATTATGACAACCTATCTTCTTAAACGTCACGAGGAAAATGTCAACGTTACGAATTCTCTGGTGTTGAGAATTTATCATTTCCAACATGTTCATCGTTACGAAAGAAATAGATAGTGAAAATATAACAAAGTTGTGCCGAACGTGTTTACGTGAAGACGGTGAAAAAATGGTTTGTTTGTTCTCTGGTCCAGCAGGCTCATCTCTCGCTGCTAAGTTGCGAACGCTTTCGTGTCTTGAGGTATTATAGGTTACCAGTCCAATTGTTATCAAGATCGAAAAATAAAAAAGAACAATTATTGAATAATTGAAGATATGATTAGGTCTGGCAGGGGGATGGTTTACCCGAAAAATTATGCGATCGTTGTGTCACTCGAGCCGAGTCCGCCCTTCTTTACAGGGAGCAATGCCGAGCGGCCGATCTCGCTCTCAGACAAGCAGCGTCCAAGGTACATTCGCTAGAAGTCCCTTATACTTGTAGTACCATTTGCAAGTTAATTTGTGCCTATTGTCCACTAGTTTAATGGACAAAAGGCGCTAAACCATAATATGTTTATCCAGATGTGCTCAATGACTCATACACACAATCGTCAAATACATTTCCTTATTTACTGCACAGTTTTGTTCATTCCTACATACTTATACATCATCACTAGTAATAAACAGACCAGTGAGTAATAGAATTCATTCAGCATCAAATCGTTATGATACATTAAAACCTATTCACACTGATATTATCTCACTCACTGGAGCCGAAGTAAGCATTGTTATACACACAAAGTCATTGATTTCTTTAAATATTCTATCCGACGACTGCTAAGTTATTTGTTCCTCTTTTGATATTTAGCCTGTAGGACACTGTCTCTCCTCTCAGAATAATGAATATAAAAAAATTGCTTTCATCGATTCTAAGGTTTGCAGAGCAGCACTGGATGCTACATTATCCACCTCGAAGATCTATCAACATCCAAAACATGACTTTACGCCAATTCAGAATTCTCACAAATCCGTAAAATGTACAGAATGCGAAGCTCTATTCTCAAGCTACCAAGAACTGTGTATACACGCACGAGCTCACTTACCATTCGTCCAAGATAATCGACCTGTTCAACATATGAATATAGTGGAGTCTCAGAATTCTCTGGGATACATGGGTGCCTTAGATGGCAGAGTAAAAGCTTCGGAGGTTCTGCCAAACTCGTTCATAGCATCGGACATTGTTGAGACAATTTCACCATCGAAAAATGACAGAGCTGCTTGCGCCCTTCATTGCTCTCTGTGCAATCACACGTTTACCAACAGAACTCAGTTGATTAACCATCACGGACCTGTGCACTGTCACGAAGAAGTAGAATCTTCCTGTGACAATGAGAATTCCATCGTTCACGAAGATCCAAAAATTCACGATCTTCAAAGTAGCAATTTTCAACAACCAATCGATCATTCGGTACACGTGATACAAAATTTATCGTATCCAAGGGACGATGTAGCGATAAATTATTCGGCTCATATGACTCTCAATTCGACGGACATGGGAAGCAACGACGAATCTCGTTTAGGGGAACCTAATACGATTTCTCAGGATCAACTTTGCAGTGATTTATCAAGTGACACTTGCAATGAACAAGTACCCCGATTTCCGGGCTTCGATGAGGTCAGTATGCATCACGAGAATGAAAGTCATTACGAGGCGAGACCGGAAATCTTCAAAGATTCGCCCATTGCAGAAATTTCAACGAGTGACAAAAAGCATTATAGATGTACAGTTTGTGACAAATCTTTTGCTCAAAAGTCCAAGCTCGCATCTCACATTTTACATCACACGGGTGAGAAACCATTCGCTTGTCATACCTGCGACAAGGCTTATACGTCTAAAAGTAAATTGAAAGCACACATGCGCCTTCACACGCAAACAAACGTTCACCGTTGTCCGATCTGTGATAAGACGTTCCCTTATCCATCATACTTGGCCGAACACGTAAAGATTCATGATAGCGCAAAAAACACTTCGGGTCGCGCCAGAACGAAAGAATTCGAATGTACGATGTGCAACAAACAGTTTCATCTTTTGAAAAATCTCAAAGTTCATCTGAGGCTTCATACCGGCAAGGGCCTCATGCGTTGCGAGTTTTGTCACAAAGCTTTTGGGCAAAAGTACAATCTAAAGATACATCTAAGAACTCATAGTATGGGAGGAAAATTTATAAAGTGCAATTACTGCGATAAGAGCTTCAGCGCGAGAGGAAATTACGTCGAACATTTGAGAATTCACACAAAAGTCAAACCATTCAAATGTCGAGTTTGCAACAAAAGCTTTTCTCAATCTAGTCATCTGAAGACTCATGAAGCTTCGCACAATTCATCGAGACCTCATCAGTGCAGATTGTGCGGCAAACGATACAAGCTCGCGGCACATCTCAGAAGGCATGCTGAAACTCACACAACGATTAAGTCTCACAAGTGCGAGCTGTGTGACCAAATGTTCTCGCAAGCTTTCAGTCTCAAGAGGCATTTGAAGAAGCACAACGAAGCTCAGATTTGAGACAAAACAATGGTATAGGAAGATAAATTGAGGCAAGCAGAAACAAGATATATGAATATGAAATGAAAAATATAGAAGTGTTTGCAGAAGTTAGAATTTTACTCCTAACATTGCCAGACCACCCGTTATATCTGGCTTTCCTATTGAAATGGAATACCCGGTGTAGATTTTATATCAGTCAAAGCCACTTGCGACAGAGAGGGTTTTTATTATAGAGTCAAAGTGTAAAACGACGTGTAAATAAATGCTTTCCAAATAAAAGCATAGATTTCATTCATTACTCTTGCGCCGATAAATATCTCTTTTTTAAACTCGACACATTTCAGACACGATTTTTATACTTCTTATTCTTTTCCTTAATCTATAAAATGGAGCAGTCTAATTTTTTTAATTCGCCTCGGCATCATACAAAATATAAAAAAGAAACATAGTTGAATTAATTAATGTTTAATAATTGCGTAGAGTTTTAGTAATTATTTCAAGTCCCTCCCTCAATTGTTCCTCATTGATAGTGAGCGGAGGTGAAATTCGTAGAATCTGTCCATGCGCTGGTCTGGATAGCAATCCAGCATCTCGAAGTTTCAAACAGATATCCCAGCCTTCAGCAAAATCTAATAACCGTGAATCATTGTTATGCACCAAAAATTGCAAATACTTCCCGAGCGATAAGAGGTCTTTATGATCGTTTTGTATACCTTTGTTGATAACGAGGCCACCGAGCAAACCACGACCTCGGAATTCCTTCGCTATGTTTTTCGGTACTTTTGCCAACTCTTCGTTAACGATCTTACCGAGTCTCAAAGCATTTTCCGCAAGTTTTTCCTCCTCTACAATCTTAACGGCTTCCAATGCGACTCTGCATGCCATTGGGCTACCTCCGAAAGTACTTCCGTGAGTACCAGTCTCCAAACATTTTATGATCTGGAAATGAATTAAAAAATTTTTAAATCCAAAAAAGAAAAAATTCCAAATCAGAAATACTATCCGATGGAATTATTTAGATTAGAGTTTCAAGAAGGCATTATTTTACATTAATAAATGTGTTTTTATCTTTGATTTTAGAAAGTCTATCTCCAATATACCTGCTCGTCTCCTAATACGCCAGAAACTGGATACATTCCGCCGGAAAGAGCTTTCCCAAGGATGACAAGATCAGGCCTCTGTTTCTCATAATCGGTAGCTAATCTATACCCGGTCCTTCCAAGACCCGTTTGCACTTCATCCGATATCCAGAGAACGTTGTACTTTGTGCATAAATCTCTGACTCCTTTCAGATAGCCGTCCTAAAAGAAGAGTGGTTTATCAAAAGTTAGAGGAGGATCAAACTGTGGAAAATAAATATTTCGAACGGAGACAGAGCTCACGTGTGGAATTACGACGCCAGCCTCTCCCTGAATCGGTTCAACCATAAAAGCGCATATATTCGGATTCTCTTTGAACTTTGCTTCAAGCGCCGTGAGATCATTGAACGGAATTTTCTCAAAATTTGGCACGAAAGGCCCGAAATCCGTGAATGTAGTTGGCTCGGTCGATGCTGAAATTGCAGCGAGGGAACGACCCCAGAAATTACTATTCGCAAAGACTATCCCAGCTTGATTCTGCTGGACCTTCTTGACCCTGTAGCCCCATCTTCTTGCGATTTTCAAGGCTGTGTCACCGCCCTCAACGCCTACAAAATGAAAATTCTTTTATGAAGTTAAGAAAACAAATTAACTAATTTGCAATTCACATATTTGTCGTTACTTTCTATCTCGATAATTCAAAAGCCGTTTGTTTTAATTATCGCTCAACCAATGCTAACAAAGTTGTACACAAATAATTGCAAATTTAAGAGATTGAGATAATAAGAGAAAACTAGAAATCCAACACTATATGCAATATATATGCTTATCTTAAACAGTAATTAAAAAATTAGATATCCTTACCCGTGTTCATGGGTATAAATCTGTCATAGCCGAATAATTTTGTGAGATATTCCGCCAATTCGCCGTGCAGACTGCTGAAAAAAGCTCTCGATGTATGAGTAAGCTTGCCAGCCTGATCTCTCATTACCTCGACGAGACGTGGATGACAATGACCCTGACTGGTGGTTGAGAAACCCGAGAGAAAATCGAAATAACGCTTTCCGTCGATGTCCCACAGATAAACACCCTCGCCCCGTTCAAGCACAACCGGCAGTGGTTTGAAATGTATGCCTCCAAACTTTTCGTCTCTTGCTATGATTTCTTTCGAGCTCGAAAGTCTCCTCGAATTGCCATAGCGCGAAGCAGTAACTACCGTTCGCTTCATTGATTGCATTTTTGTTCTCAATCAAAGAAATGTGTATGACAAAGGGAAGAAGAATATTTTCTATTGGAAAAGAAAACTATAAATTTATGTTCTCTCACTGAAGCTTGATATTTATTTCCAAAGGAGGGACGGTTATAAAATATCTGTATTGGAGGTATACCTTTCACGCGACTTTAATCAAGTTTCTGAAGTTCTTTTCACAATCTTTCGTTTATATATAAGAAACAGCTTCCGAAGTGGAGGGGAAGTGCATTATTTGCATACATTGTTTTTGTGTACAGCACAAGGCCTCGGGGAGGGAGAAATATTTCGCCGATAGGCGGTAAATTGTACGATAACGTTTAATAGAGAGTGTTTGTTGGTGGACGAAATCTTCGGTTTGCAGATAAAGAAGAAACGCGCCCATCGGATCGTCTGAAAATGTGACGGGCGCCAGGAGACAAACAACAAATAAGCAAACAATAAAACGATAAAAGTTTCTCGCTGTTCTTGGTTCTACACAAGATGCTTATCTGTTCGAGACCCGACCGAATGAAGAAATCATGTGATATCGTGACGATTAATCGCTCCTACTTTCCATCATATTATCGCTAAAATCATCGCCGTGACCAAAAAACATTTCTTCTTCTTACGCCGGACCGGCTTCCCGAATTTGATATTAGGAAAGTGAGTAGAGGCTAACGACAAAGATCTTTGGAACAATATATATCTAGATTATAGAATCGACTCACGTGTGAGTCATCGAGTAACTCAACCCTCTATAGGCCGAATTTTTGTTTTAAGTCATCTATTCTGGCTTTTTTCACGAGAAAAAAGCCAGAATTATTATTTGGTAAAATATCGATACCTTAAAATGTGACCTGAAAGTTACACGGGCCCATAGAGGGTTGAATCAAAGAAACTTTCACGTAGCTTTCTTGGCAAATTTGTTTTTTTTCGATGATTGTAAAAACGCTGAATACACGAACATAATTGTGCCGGAAAATTTCCATCATATTATCGCTAAAATCGTCGCCGTGACCAAAAAACATTTCTTCTTCTTACGCCGGACCGGCTTCCCGAATTTGATATTAGGAAAGTGAGTAGAGGCTAACGACAAAGATCTTTGGAACAATACATCTCTAGATTATAGAATCGACTCACGTGGTGTGAGTCATCGAGTAACTTAAATCAAAGAAACTCTCACGTAGCTTTCTTGGCAAATTTGTTTTCTTCGATGATTGTAAAAACGCTGAATACACGAACATAATTGTGCCGGAAAATCGAACATACTCGTCAAACGAAAGCTTCTTTCATGAATAATAATATAAATTACTTTTATTTTTTGTATATTTACGTCATCGTGCCAATCACGCGTTGTATTATTAGACAGATATCGAGCACCACTCGAGATAAATACAAAGCCTCGTGCTCTCTATTTCGACAAAAAAACATCACGTTGAAAAAAATTGTCGACGCGCGATATTCAACGTTAGGATCATTAATAAAAATCTTTCAATTTTTGATATATTTAATCACAAGTTTCAGTCAGATAATAAAATCACAGTTCTTTCCTTACGATCCATCCTCGCCGAGTCGAAGATCGTCACATATGCAATTACGATAATGTTTCGAAACTTCTGTTAAGCTCGTATCGTCGATTCGATACTGTATTTTTAATCAATTCCGCAGTCGTCACTAGCGTTGGCCATGCGAACGGTTTAAAGCGTTATCGGTTTGTGCGCTATCATTAATAATTTCGCAATATCGACAACCAGCAAAAGTTCAATATACATTTCAATGATGAAAACAATATAATGAAATTGTATTTATTTTCCATGATTGAGAATAACTCGTGAAATAATATCGGCGCATTCACGAGTCTGAGGCTCGGTAATGACCAACGGTGGAGCGAGTCTAATTATGTGTCCGTGTGTGGGTTTAGCCAATAAGCCTTGTTCTTTGAGCTCGAGGCAAATGTTCATAGCATCAATCTCCTTATTGATGACAATCGCGTTCAACAGTCCTTTACCACGTACTAAGGTCACCACGTCCTTTGGCAATTTGTTCAATTCGTCACGCAAAATTTGACCCATCTTGGCGGCATTTTCCGCGAGCTTTTCTTCCTCGAGGACTTTTAAAGCCTCGAGAGCGACGCGACAGCCTAAGGGATTTCCACCGTAGGTCGAACCGTGCTCACCAGGTTTGATGCTCAGCATTATCGAGTCGTTCGATAAAATTCCCGAGACTGGATAAAAACCACCCGACAGAGCTTTTCCCAGTATGAGAATATCGGGTTTGACATTCTCGTGATCGACTGCCAAACGTTTTCCCGTTCTTGCCAAACCAGTCTGGACCTCGTCTGCGATCCACAAAACATTGTTTTGCGTGCATAATTCCCTAACGCCCTTTAAGTAGCCTTCCTAAAATCATAAAATATTTCTCGTTAAATATTTCAAAGTATTCTCTCGTATCAGTTGAAGATTTAACTTAGTATGAGTTTAAACGATAACGCCTTATCGTTTATCGCTTTATCGCTTCCTTATCGTTCGGCTATGAAATGTTTTCACATTTACAGATCGTATAGGGAGGTACATTTTTGTATCCGTAATAATACTTTCATAACCGAGAAGAATTTACGATTTATGAAACTATTTTTATCTTTAGGTCAATGCAGAATTACTTATGATAATTAGTGAATAATTGAAACCAGTGATTAACGTAATATTTCGACACGAGTCTCGCTTCTAGATATTATCATATTTAATAAATTATGGTTCATATAAATAGCTTTTATCATTCATGATAAACACATCAATTACCGGCACCAATAAATATAATTAAAATAATGCGCTCAAGAATGCGAGCTTTTTAATTTCCGCAGCTATTGGATTTTATCTCTGCGCATTATTAATTATAATGGTACTAATATCCCTTAATACTTAATCGTTACCTTGGGTACGACGACTCCAGCTTCACCTTGTATCGGCTCGACCATAAAAGCGCAGACGTTTGGATCTGCTAACGATTTTTTCAGAGCCTCAAGATCGTCGTAAGGTATGATCTCAAAACCTGGCATGAAAGGTCCGAAGCCTGCGTAACTGCTAGGATCGGTACTCGATGAAACAGCGCTCATGGTTCTTCCCCAAAAATTACCGTCAGCGAATACAATCTTTGCCTTATTTTCTGGTATGCGTTTCCGGAGATAGCCCCATTTCCGGGCCAATTTACAAGCCGTCTCTCCACCCTCGACTCCGGTATTCATAGGTAACCATTTGTCGTATCTGAAAAATAATTCATACAATAATTCCAATTACATTTTATTAAACTGATATCAGTAAACAGAGAAAAGCGTATTAACTAAAATGTTACTTTTTACTAAGTTATTAATTGTTAAAGTCGAAAATTAATTTGCGAATCTTTCATCGTACTCACCCAAAAAGTTTTGTAACAAATTCTTCAAATTCGCCTAGTACGTCAGAATAAAAAGCCCTCGAGGTCAGCGTGAGAATCTTGGCCTGTTCGACCATCGTTTTGTAGATTCTCGGATGACAATGGCCTTGATTAACCGCCGAATAAGCACTTAGGAAATCGTAGTAACGTTTACCCTCGACATCCCAC
This sequence comes from Netelia fuscicornis, assembly GCA_946811545.1. Classification (NCBI taxonomy): domain Eukaryota; kingdom Metazoa; phylum Arthropoda; class Insecta; order Hymenoptera; family Ichneumonidae; genus Netelia; species Netelia fuscicornis. Next base: position 41,395,873 of record OX328012.1, read on the forward strand.
ATGAATACGCCTTCGGCACGATTTAACGCTACCGGAAGTGGATGATAATTGTGAGCGCCGTATTTGTCCTCGCGATCAAAAACTTCCTGTGAGCTCAACTCTCTTCGATTCAGAACTCCCATCGTTCGATGTAGCGATAGCCGGCTTGAACCAACTCCAGCTCCAAAAGATTTTGCAACGATCCTCGCAAATGGCTCCATTCTTGTCAATGATCCAATTCAGACTGTAAGTCATACGTAGTTTTAGTAAATGGTAAATAATAAAAATGACTGGAAACTGGATAGACTTCTACTGGACACAGAAACTATCTTAGTAGTCGGCATTGATACAAGCAAAACGGTTTTCTTTAAAATTATGTTGAACGATTATTCGACACGGTGAAAGAGAACAATTTTTCTCAGAGAATAAATGCTCGAACTTCCAAAGTTTGGAAGATATTTATATTTCAGCCAATTTTCATTGTAGAACATTTTTTAAAACACCATTTTACTTGTACTGACCTCGATTATATGGATATTTTCTATTCGCAAATAGTTACCTAAGAGCTTGTATATTATTTAACTTGAATTATTTTGCTGATATTATTTTATATTCACGCGACTTTATCGTTATGATTAAATTATTCTATTATTTTTGTTCTGCAAATGTTATAATTTTTATCAATGATATGCTACCATCTAATTCCATCTCTTAAAATTAACACACGTCTTGTGAACTCGGCTATACTTTAGCAAAAGGCTTGAGTAACTGCAGTTTTATGCGACGAAAGTGAAAGTAAGATTGTTTTGTTTTAAAAACGAGTTCTGAATCGCTCATAATCCCCCCTTCGAATCCCTAATGACTCTGTCCACCAGGACTTTATTAAAACGAAGAAAAACTATATTGTAGTCTTCATGAGATCTCTTAACAATAGAAATAGTAAAACCGGATGTTTTATGTATAACAATAACTTACGAAAATTCAGGATAAGTAATATTTTTATGTGACTGTCCGAAAAGTATAATGAAAAGTTGAAACGTATCACAATGATGCGAATGGAACACTGCTACGAAATCTCGGTTCGGTTTGAGCTTTATTGACTCTGCTCCGCGCTCTTTCTCCTCTGTTATGTATTCTCCTTATTGGGCCGACATACCCGTCATATCGTACTATCGACTGACTAATACACAAGTCGTTTACGCATTTCATATCTTCTTGAGGAGATAAGAGTTAGTTAGTGGCTACGGGGAGAAGGGGCAGCTATGAAACTCTAATGATTATTGACAATTTTTCCTGTGATTTTCTAGTATGCCCTACCAGTATCTGCTGAATCCCACCAATTTAGAAAACTATAAAGAGCTTGGAATTTACGTGGAACTTCGACATTACATAGAAAAAGAAACAAGACAAGACAAGAATATGACAACCTTGTTAACGGGGGATTGTTGGACCCATCTTATCATTTCTTGGATTATGTTGAAGGCGTTAATGCGGCATTGACGGATTAAAACACGAAATCAGTGATAAGCGAAAATAATTTGCACACAGGTTTGCTGATAAGCAATGAAACTTCCACTTAATCCAAATTTTCTATCTTATGCAAGTACCCTGCATTTTATTAACGTACCAATATAAATTCAATTCTGCTCTTTTACACCTGAAGACAAAAAGACTGAAAGAAAAACAGCCTTTTACCAAATATAAAAATATTCCCATCTTTTACGCTCTTCTGCTTGTAACGACTTATATACAATATGTTTTTTCGGTTGTCACGAGTCACTTCATTGCCACGATGGTATAACAGCGTGGTGATATCAGAGGATCAAAGAGTCTTATTAATAGCACATTGGAACATTGACCACTGTTTTGAATGTATATGAATCGATCCAGTACTATCGCAGCCTCAATGACCGAGCCCAGATGAATTCTCATTGACTGAAACGTATTGAATCTCCATTGGGAATCAGAATGAGATTCAAACAAGCGAGTCAAAGATTCGTTCGATGGTATCTAAATGAACAATATCAGATTTAAGATATCTTTGTTGGGAAATAAAATAATTATATTGCAAATCACTGCTTACTCTTTCGGGATCTACACCGATTTTCGTCAATGCCCAGTGAACATAAGTGGGAAAATCCTGCGTTGGGGCTCCTCTTCCAATTCTCGTGTTGGGAATTCCTTGATAATTAATGTCAAATTAGATGAAAAATTCTAAAAATTAATTACAGTTTTTTTTAACTTACCGAGGGATTTGAGAATGACCTGCAGCAAAGCCCGGTAAAACAAGGACGGACAGTGAACGTCTTTCTGTTTTGTATGGTTCCTCTCGACGGATTGCTGGGCTATCATTCTTGCATTTTTCGATAAATTACACTTTCCAGTGAGAAATTCTTCCGTTAAATGATAACAACATGGAACAATACACAGACACTTGAGAGAATCCGTAATGACGAAATTTTTTATTATTGAATGGGCAAGTTGGCCACAAGTGTGCAATCCAGTCAAGATCCAATGGTTTCGGATTGGCCAATCAGAAAAATGGGATTGTATAATTTTTGTGTAATTTGTTTTTTCGTCTATATGTTGAACAGAATATCGAACCTGAAATGAATACGAAAACGTTAAACGTCAAACCAAGAATACAAGTGAATGCTTCCAGAAATAACAAAAGGATATACCCCTTGATCTGTGAAATACCTACTAAATCGGTTTTTTTATTTTTCTTCTTCAGAATCATTTCTTGACGATGCATCGCTCCTTTATGATTTATTTCTGAGGAATCAATAGCCAGTACAGGAATTCCATAATCCTGTGTTATATTTGTCGACAAATATCCCTTTCCAGCACCAGCATCGATGACCAAACTTTTGTCCTTTTCACTTGCCAAATGTCCAATTAATTTAGCCAAAACTTCGATTTCATGTTTTTTTTTGTCGCTCATAAAATTCATGAAACTTTTGTTACTAATTGCTTTGGTGAATTTCGATTCAGGTAAAGGAATTCCTAAATCATCCAATGTTTTGACAGACCGACTATTTTTCAAGGATAATAAACTGGTGCTTTGTACAAATTCATTCAATTTGGAACTGGCAAGAGTTAATTCTTGAAAATTATACCGGTCATCAATTTCTTCTAATTGTAGCCTGAGAGAATCGGGTAAGCATTTCTCCCACAAATTCTCAGTGATAAAGTCCACCAGATGGCAGTCCATAAGACTCTGATATTTTTCAATAAAAGACAAAGCCTCTGTAAAATGCTCGGCTGACTCAATCATTTTTTAAGCCTATGAATCAATAATCTAGATTTTCGACTTCTGGATATGTGGAGTCAATTTTTGCCAGAGAACAGAGTTTGTTATATTTAAATTTGATATCATCAACTTTCTGCAAAATGTCAACAGAATCGACATTACTTCGTGGAAAGTTCTCGAGATCCTCTCGTATCTTATGCGCCAGACGAGTAACTTTTTCGTTGAACAGATTATCGTTTAAGCAATATTGAATAATTCCATAGTAGTAACCCAGACGGGCAGCCAGCAAAGATGCTCTGTGATAACCCAGATGGTATCCTTTTACTGTCTGGTTAGTTCCAACATCGTAGCCCTCTTTATAACCAAGTTCTTTCGCAAAGTCCTCCGCGAACAACAGTTTGTCAAATGCTTCATTTATATCATGCACATCCGATTGTTCTGCACATTCACCTGAAGGCTTAAAATGTTGATTGTAAAAAATTGAGTACATATATTTATTTATATTGTTTATTTAAAATAGTACACGAGGCAATCGGCCAAAGTCAACTTAGCTGCCAATATTATTTCTCGTTACCGAAATTGTGCAAAACTAGTATTCATGTTGGTAAATATATTCAATAATACATACCGGTTGGTTATTATAAATTTGAAAACAAACATAATACGGACGAAAGATAGTTTTTAAATAAGCTAAATAGCCTCCTGTTTTATTCACTTTAACAGTACCAACCCTCAAGTTCTTATTATCTACTCAGCGACATATATTTTCCGTAAATCGGTAAATAATATTGCAGTTAACAATGTCAATATCACAACTATCTATATATATATATATATATGTATACCTGATGATTATTGTTCATCGTTACAACCCTCCTTAACCTCGATAATTGTTACGATTCTTGTAGAAATACCAACGAATACGTAAACTTTGTGGCGCCGGGAACTAAAGTGATACATAACCTAACTGTATATCTCACGTCATTTGACCGACTCACCGACAACTCCATGAATTTAGCCGGCCAATCGTTTGATAACTTAAATGCAATTTTGTATAATTAATTTTGTTGACACAAGGGTGACACACCATGGGTCGGCACACAAATGGAAACTATAATCGAAACCACTTGCAACATTATTTTATTTTATCATAAAATGTGATCTGCTTGCTGAATACGTTTTCTGGTTAATTTTACTGCAGTATTAAATTACACGCCGACTAATGTTTCGCTTTCTTCAGATTATACACGTGAAAAGCCATTATAAAAGAAAAATCTACAATAGGCACAGATAACAATAAATGTAAAAAATTATTAGTTCCTTCACACTTTGATCTCAAATCCAACGAAGTACGAGAACGAGACTTGCATATCCGAATTGTACTGGAAATTGATGGACCAACTATTGATCAGACTTTTATTTCGATATAAAAGAACTATTCATTTTCGAAAGTTAAGAAACGATTATACAATAAAATAATTAGTAAATGAAATATTTTCATTATATTATCAGACAGCATCGATCAAATTCAAAAGCATTATATAAACATAATTTCGTAAAATCTCAAATTTGTCGGCTATATTCATCAAGTTCGGGACTACTCCCACCCTAAGAGTTCCTAATGAAATGGTAGGGTAGATATACTGCTGCAAGTAAGAAAACATCAATGCGTAAAAAAAATCGGAGGTTTTTGTTGAATAGTTTAATACAAATTTGTTAACGTTCTTTTTTTTTTAAAAGTTATAATCATTCCGACCGATTACTCAATTACTCGAGTATTTACATTTTTTTCATCGCGAAAGTCAAAAGTGATTTTATAACCTGTAATCTGAGGATGGGTTTGGGTTTGGATACATGGTGTCAATACTTTTCTGAATAAATAAGTGGCTGATTTTTCTTTTGTCGAAAATACATATTGCGTGGAAAAAAGCCTCTCAAGAGTCGTGTTAACTATTAGAGCAATCACTCAGTAATGGCAACACCCACGAACGGCAATGGAAATCTTGTGGATGAGTTCGAAGAAGCATTTCAGGTAAGTTTCATCATAATACTTATGATCAGTGTCAAAATGCCAAATGTGTCAAATTTTAATGCCTTCAGTCAGTTTTAGATTGTCAAATAATTCTTTTTTCCGGAGTCAATGTTTTATCGGCGGTATATTTATATCTTCGTGTTTCAATATCTGTACAGCAATGCTTGAATATTCTTACTAAAGAGGAAGGACTGGGCAATAACAGCATAGGCGGTGGTTTATCCATAGACAAGGATGAGGCAAGAGGAGAGATTGAACAAGTTACTCTGAGATTCATAGATCTTGCAAGGCAGATGGAAGCCTTTTTCCTACAAAAGAGATTTCTATTGTCCGCACTAAAGCCCGAGCTGGTTGTCAAGGAGGACATAAATGATCTTAAGCTCGAGCTCACACGAAAGGATGACCTTATAAAGAGGCATTACGATAAAATAGCAGTTTGGCAAAATTTACTGGCTGATTTACAGGGATGGGCTAAATCGCCAGCTCAGGGACCAGTTGCTAATGGTAATGTAAAATGATAATATCCTACATGAAAATTTTATCATTTAAATGACAAAAGAACATTCATAAAAAATTATGCAAATACTTCTGTTCATAATAAAACTTCAGGCCTGGCAAATGGAAGTCAGGGTAATCAGGGGCAGCCAGGACCAAATGGTGCAGGAGCACCAGTCCTCCAACAGCCACAAAATCCACAGCAGCAGCAACAACAATTGCTTCAACATCAACAACAGCTCCAGCAACAGCAGCAACAGTTGCAACAGCTGCAGCAACATCAGTTGCAACAGCAACAGCTTCACCAACAACAGGTATTTAAGTAACAAACAAAAAAGGGTTAAAGAAACCAGACAAAAAGTAAAGTACCGCAGTATCAGGATGCGATATTTGCGCCGTCCTAGGTACGAACAGATCTATGATGATACTCTTATATAGCAAAAACACACACACACACACACACACACATACAATTTATATGAGACGGGGGTTCGAGATAACATTAACACAATCTAAACAATTCCACATTCTAAGCCACCTTCCAAGTGGAAAACTTATACATCACTCCCCTGAATCTTCGTCTGTTGAAAAATTGTTAACTTATTTACCCAAGTTGAACGAAAAGAATTTCGTAACGTTCGCGTCACAAAACTTTGTCGTGCTTTCTTTTTTAAATTATTTTTCATCACTATTCTGAATAACAGTTTATATATATATATTAGTCTTGCGTGAATGTTTATTTTTAGTATGACTTTCCGACGATAATAGTCGCTATGATACTTTATGTGGATGAATATTTGATTGAATGTATACGAGTGTGTGTGTGTGTGAGTGTGCGCGCGCCCGTGTGAAATTAAAGCGTGCATGGGGGAGAAAGCATGTGGATAAGGAGAATGATAATTGCCGTTAAGAAAAATTACCTGTGATCGAATCTATTCGTCGAATCCGTGAAATTCTCGCGGATCTTCCATTGTTGAAAATTAGTCTCAAATGAGACTGATAGAGCGTAAACTTGAATTAATTATTCGTCGTATGATCTTAGATAGATAGAAAATAGATAGATAGAGATACCATATGAACGATCATAATTGTTGCGTCAAATCAGTGCCTTACGGAAAATTCCAATTCGTTGAAGAAATTTCATTTGTAACATGTGAACGTAACGAAAATTTCTCTCTTATATAGATGTTCTTTCAAAGCAACTGCTACGTCAGAGCCAATTGCGAAGTTTGTTTTGTCGTTTCTATTTGTTGTTCTTTTGATATGGAATTAGACTCGTATACGAATAATGTGTATTGTCGTTCAGAGGAAAAACGAATCGGTGCCAAAAAAAAGAAAAAAAAAAAAACGTACATGAAAATGTGTGCAAATGTCTATCAAAAAAGGAATAGGAGATAAAGAAAAAAACACAAACGAAGATGAAGAGACGTTTTATGAATCTGATAAGGACAATAATAAAACAAAGTATGGGGTGTATATCGAAATTCGTTAAGGGTGTAGTGAAGAGTTACTGAGAAACCTACCCCGCCGCTTTACACGTAACTAGGGTCCGTCTTTTTCATCCTCTCTTTTATCCGTATAACGATCATCGCCTGTGGTACGTGGGTCTGTTTTAATATTTTTACTTTTGTTACTCTGTTCTACTGGTTGTTTTTTTCCTAACTTTCCAGCCATGCCATTCACGGTGTGAAATCACGATTCGGCCAACTTTGAGATGGTCGCGAGATAGGCATTATTCACTGATAATATAAATAGTATTGCCAGAATCGAGATTTTTGCTGTAATGAGCTATCTTGGGTCGTCTTTACATTCGTATTCAGATTATTATCATTTGTAAGTGTTGCGTAGTAATTTTTCTTTGTTTCTATCCGCTCGTTGTTCTTCTCGCACTTGTTCCTTCGTTTTTTCGTAGGTGCCATGGTCTAGCATACTACCAGAGGGTTGATTGCATTTTTTGTTTCTGCATGCGAGTACGTGTACGAAATTGCAACGCGATGCTTCTTTACAAGTCGCAATTGTACACGTACTCGAAACGTAATTCGAGAACAAAAAATATTTTCTTCGCGAACCATTATCGTAGAAAAACCTATCCTCATTGGCGAATATCATTTACTTTTTCTATCTTGTGTTTGTCATTTACTTGAAAGTAGGTTGTCTATAGAATAAAGCTCTTTTTCATGGTAAACCATTGTGCTTTCTTTCATCCACCTCATCGAGCATTGTCCCACATTTTCCAACGTAGCTTTTGTATCCTCGTTCCACTTTATTTTCTACGTATTTCCCGGGTTCTTTTTACGTATGATCTACCTTAGCTTTGTGCAAAAATAGTACTTGAGTCATAAAAAAAAAAGAAATATTTACAAAAACGAATTCTCAAGAAGATGAATTGTATTAGTCCGCTATAACGATCTAATACCGTTAATTAATTAATTAATTAATTAATCAATTTATATTTTGACATCCCAGTAGGAGTAGCAATTGCAGAAGCATCATGATACCATCACCAAAGTAGTAATTACTATTCGAATACGAATTTTTCGAATTCGCCATGATTTTGGACAATGAAGAAAATGTAAAATAATATTTCTATTTTTTTTGTTCCGAATACTATTTTACTCAGCCTGTGAGCACACCGGGCAAGCGTTCTGCGAAAGTTCATCGATGACCCTCTTCGTCGCGGCAGTTTCTGGGTTTTGGATGCGTTCGTGATTCCCAAAATGAAAAAAAAAGAATCATTCCGATTTCGTATCTCAGATTTGCCGTTCGGCTTGACCTTGCAGGTACAACAAGGTGGCGCGGGTGCTCCGCAACCGGCGAGTCTTCAGGGTGTCGGTGTCGGACAGCAGGGAATGTTCATGGCTCAGGGAGGAGGAGTAGGGGTTACCGGAGGCGGAAGAGGAGCGGCCGGTTTTCCGGTTGGTGCCGTTGGAAGCGGCTCGCTTCAGGGTCCATTGGCATTTTTGGAGAAGACAACGAGCAATATAGGGATGCCCGAGAGGCGGAGTTGACGCGGAAGGGGGAGGGGGCGGGGACGTGGTCGCGGTAGAGGTCGAGGCAGAGGTCGTGGAAACGGTGGCGGTTTGCCACCACCACCTCCGATTCTCGATCCTTCAGATCATTCGTCTTATGCCGCTGCAGCGGTTGCAGCCGCAGCCGCAGCAGCCGCGGCTGCCTCCTCGCCCCTTCCCTCTCAGCAACAGCAGCAACCACCGCCGTGCACCTAAAAGTTGCGCGACGATCTATTATTTGTTTGCTTTCACGTGGAGCTGCTGATTTTTTCTACTCCTTCCTCGTCAATCCTGCCTCTTATGTTTTCTTTCATCTCCCCTGGAACAATATAAACGAATGAACCAGCGTTTAAAAGCTTTTCATCATGCGCCTGAGCGAAAAAAATCAAATTTTTATTGCAATACTTGTTTGTAAAGATTTTTTGATTTATCTCTCAAGAGCATTCAGGGTAATACAGACAATTTCGACTGAGGATCGACGATCCGTCGACGGGATAAATTGTATAGTATTTTTTTTCTCTCACCTTTTTTTTGTATGTATACAAACAACACTTTGGTTGTCTCGAGGAATTTTTGTCCTTGAAATAAAAATGTACATAAACGAATGGGACGTCGATTTTCCTCGGCGTGATATTTGCTATAGGAAGAATAACTGCAAAAACAGCAAAAGCACCAAGAAAAACAATGATTTGTAATTATTTTTTAGGCTTGTAATTGTAAGCGACTGGTATAGAATGTAATGTGTTTAATTCACATTGAGAAAACAAGAAAAATAAAACTGAATTTCTCCGTTGATAATTTGCAGAGTTTCCACGCAGGATAACCGAGTGCACATTTATTAAAATTTGACTTTAATAGATTTATCATTGTTATTGTTATTATTTGGATCGAGATGCAGCGGTTACGTAGAAATTTTCTCGTACACCAATGTTTTTTTTACACATCATTGCTACAAATATGACTCGCTCCTCTCTCATTCTGTACAAGAGCCGGCATTATGTGTTTCATCTTCTCCATTTTTTCTCTTCCCTCATACTAATGTAGACCATCGTAGAAACATTTCGTTTTCTTCTTGCGTTGACTATTGCTAGATACAGATCAGTCTAGATACAAACAGTTGAAAACGAATATGCAACGGTTCGAACCTTGGTAAGAAAAACTGGAATCAGATGTACAAGAAGATATATGTGTATACAGATTTGACCATTAAAACTTTTCCGTGCGGCGTAAAAAATGGCAATTTTATGATACGAAAACAAACAAAAAAAAATGGTAAAAATCGCTCGGACACCCGGGGCTTTTGTCTTATCATAAGATATACGCAAACTAAATATAGGCGCGCTGTGCTCGGGAGGAATGTGGGATACCCGTTGAAGCTCTCGGAGCCGCTCACCAGTCGATGTTATAAATATTACGTACGAGGTTACGTATATTATTCGGGTCTGCGTAAATGCAATGCAATCTGCCCCAATCTTCACGCCAATCTAGCTCTGCTGCAGTTGCAACAATTGTATGAGCGTACGGGTGGGACGACCGGTCATTCCAGGGGTAAGGTAAGGCATACTGCCGTCGTCGTTGCCCGTTCCGACTACTCCTGCGATGTCCAAATGCAGCCAGGGGATATTCGTGCCGGCGAATTCCCGAAGAAAGCCGGCCGCTGTGCATGCACCAGCGAGCTTGCCTCTGCTTACATTGTTTATATCAGCGGCTTTGACGTTCTCTGTAAGAACAAATTCAAATCAATCAGAATCTATTCATCGATTGTCGTTTGATTTATAGTGTAATATGGCAAAACCCGACATTTGCTACAATTCCACAAAGAGATTGCGCTTGATACGAGACACGGACTATAAGAAAAGCTGTGATTCGTTTTCTTTTCATAGATTGTGTTTTTTTTTTGTTTTGAGTGAAGAAAAACTTTGTCAGGTCAATGCTCACTCGTGGTTGCACAATGCGTTCATTTTAAAGAAAACAGATTATTATTTAGAGTAAGAAAAAAAGGATACTTACTCGTCATTTTATCGTTGTAATATTGCCAAAGTGGGAATCTCCAGACACGATCGCCACTTAAAGTTCCAGAACGATGAAGATCTTCCCATATTTCCGTGCTATTTGTGAAAACGCCGCTAGCAGCACCACCAAGCGCGATTGCCATAGAACCAGTCAGAGTCGCTATGTCCAGAATGAAACGTGGAGCGAATTCTTGAGCATAGCAGAGAGCGTCGGCTAGAATAAGACGTCCCTCGGCATCGGTATTGTCAACGATGATTGTCTTGCCATTCATCGCGACGACAAGATCTCCAGGTTTCGTTGCGGTGCCCGATGGCAAATTCTCCGTGAGCGGTATGAGACCAATAATGTTAACTTTAAGCTTCAATTGAGCTGCAGCTTTTATCGAAGCTACAACGGCAGCTGCGCCTCCCATATCAGCCCGCATTTCGTCCATCTGGGCAGCGGGTTTTATGCTTATACCACCAGCGTCGAAGGTTACACCCTTGCCAACAAACGCAATCGGTGGTGTTTCATTATTACCCGTGCCGTTGTAATGAATCTCGAGGAATTTGGGTGGTTCTGCACTGCCTCGCGAGACGCTCAGGAATGATCCCATTTTCTTCTGCTCGGCCCAAGCTTTATCGCGAATCGTCACCGCGACACCAAGATTCGTCAGGACCGAGTAAACTTCTTCGCAAAAAACCGTAGGGGTCATTAGGTTAGCCGGTGTGTCGGACAATTTGCGAGCCCAATTCTGCGCCTCTGCTTTCAGTTTACCGATATTCCAAGCTTCACTAAATATTTAAAGGAATTAAGTTTTAAACGTTCGTTAAGATTCATGAATCTCGTTGTTATGCCTAATGATTACTCACGTTCCATCCGATCCGTGCAGCCTAACATTTGGAAATTTCTTCTGCTTCTCCTTGTTCTTAAATTCCTGAAACAACCACGTTGCCAAGTACGAACCTTCGGCAGCAGCTTCTGGATCGCCGAGAGACTCAATTTCTATGTCTTTGATGTCAACGGCGTCCAAGGCACGACAACCAGCTGTGACGATTGGATCGATCACGCAGAGTATTAAAAACAATGACAAGATTCCAGCAAATTTCGTGACATGAAAAATTACCCGATGCAGCTGATCGAACCGCTTCCTTTCCCTCGTGAATCTCCTCGAGGGGATTGATCCCAAGATTTTTCTTGCCCAATCCAACGACAGCAACACCAACGTACTGGTCATCGAGTCCCCAAAATACCCGACTCTCGGCTTTCTTCAATTTTGCACCAGCCCTGTTACAGCGATTTCCATTTCTTATTCCATGGTAATGTAAACAAAGAGGAAGAAGATATCGTCCAATTCACGGATATGCGATCCAAGGAGTCGACACGGTTCGAAGAATATTTTCTCTCCATTACAGACACCAATTCGTAATTCTTTTTTATTAATTACAATATTTTTCTAGGCTCAGGTGGACAACGAGTTATGTTAAATGAATCATTTCCGCTTCGCTTCTTTGTTTCGTTTCAAATACCTTCTAAAAATATACTATTCTTTAGATTTTATCTTAGAATTCATTTCGCCCATTTTCCATTATACCGCTACGTTATCATTTTATCAACTTTTTATTTGTTTCAATGAAAAGTGCGACTCAATAATAAGAGAAGTAATTTTTTGTTTTCTAACTATTATACATAAGACCTGGTTGCCAACAACCGTTTCGTTTTAATGTTCTTTTTTCTTCTTTTCTTCGACGATTGCCTTGACCCATAAATTTATTACAGCACGTTTTCTGCCTTCGTCGAGAGTACGTGCACTCCAGGTATGGAATACGAACCGCGTACGAACTAAGTGTCTGTTGTCACTACTGACGTTGCGAAAGTATCGACGTGTTATTTGCTCTCGGTGAACTTAAGCTACATATTTTACATTGGGATAAAGAAGGTCCGGGGTTCTCTTCTTATCACGTAAAATCACGAATCGCGACAATGAATCGGGAACGTTTGGATTCCTTAGGAACTTTGCGTGGCTTCGAACAGCTTTGTTTCTCGAACATAACAAAAAATCCTATATAACTCAAAACGAGATGAGTTTTGCTACGGGCGTAAAATTGAAATTAAATAGAAATGAAAGAGAATTTTCTTTCCTATGGAAGCATCGAAACCACGGTAAAGCTCTCGCCCATCTTCCTTTATCTATACATTGGCACAAATCGTTATTTCTAACTTAAAACTTTAACTAATCTAGACATCGAGTAGCTCAATGGCGTGTGTGTGTGTGTGTGTTTTTGCTACTATCTTACATGTCGATACTGTCAAGCGTTTACATTCGGTCATGACCCGATCTCTCCTTTAGTTTAAGGTGTAGTATATTCGTATCTATATAGATTTTAATATCTCACAACCTTTTATCGAGATTAAAGACCGTTTCGTGGACAGTCCGTGCGTTTGAATCGAGTCTAACCGAATTGTACGAGAGAGCTGCCGGAGAGTTGAGAGTCATCGAGGTATTTTCGTTTTCTTTTTTTCCCCTCATTGAACACGCGACTCGAAATGGATACTCGATAGCTCGACTTTTCAATGATTGATCGTTGTGCATTTTAATCGAAAACCGCACATTTTGTACGCTACATTTGTAAGACATCGACAGAGTCCTCTCCCAAAGAACTCCTAGCCCAAAAGCTTGATTCTTTTCTTAGCAGGGAAAAAATCTTTAATTCCCAATTTGTGCATGCTCTCTCAAACGAGTTCGAGTATCTTGATGATCCCTTGAGAATTTGCTGCTACAACGACATTGGACATTTGTCTCCAGCAAACAGCAGACACGAACTCATTGAGATCCTCCTCTCGTCTCTCTTGCAATTCTAGCACGCTTCTAACAGCATCGAATTTGTACGTGAACAATTGCTTCGTCAACCCTTTGTAATAAACATAGAGCGCATTGTTCTCGGAGCCACAAGCGACGTAATCACCGTCGGTGGCAAGCCCGACAAAATTTTTATCATTAACATGACCGACGAAGGAGCGAAGACAATGAGGATTATTGATGTTCCACATCTTAAGCTGCGAATCTGTGCTCGCCGAGACGATCTCTTCTTTGTTGATGAATTTCACGTATGAGACGGCTTTGCGATGACCCTTGAAGATGCAAAGCGCTTCCTTCATATTGCGAAGGTCGTAGTAATGAACGCAATGATCCGCCGAGCCAAAAGCCAAATGGCAGGAGCTGCGAGGATTGAATTTCACGCAACAAACGTTGGCCTTTGCCTCGAGAGAAGCGACCGAATGATCGATATTGAGCGACCACAATTTAACTCTAGCGTCATCGGAACCGGAGGCTATTAGTCGTGTATCGACGTAGTTGAAATCAACCGACCAGCATCTTTTCTCGTGTTCTTGAAAAGCCTTTGTCCGTTGTCCCGTCGTTGCGTCCCAGACGGTAACCGTACCTTCGTAATCCGAAGACGCAAGCATGCCTTTGTGATAAGAATTCCACGATACGCAAGATATCTTGGAGCTCGAGACCATCTCCACGCAAGGATAATGTATGTCAACCGTGTCTCTTATAACAGCGCCATAATCGAAAACCTTGATGCGTTTCGTCACACCGGCAATGGCGAAAAATTCGTTGTCCTTGTCGAACTCGATGCTTGACACAATTGTCGAATTGTTGAATATGTCCGAAGAATAATTCAAAGTGGCCATAGGTCGGAGAGAATTGTATCGCGAGAATTTGACGAGATTCTCCCGAAAGAAATCGAGACCGGTATTGCCACCGTGAACAGTGTCCACTTGAGTTTGTCCCTTCTGTGGTGGAAATAGAAGATCCTTGGAACGCGAATCGAAGTAGCATTGGACAAAATCATCAAAGTGCGCGTGCATCCTCTTTCGTCTAACGGCCAGCGTCGAGACTGCCGAATATTTTGGATGTTTCGGTGACATACTGGCAAATGGTTCTTTTCCCGGAGTTCCTGGATTTGTCGAGGCTCCAGGCTCACCAGACTTTACCATGTTCGAATCTATGATATCGATGAGATCGATCATCTCTCGTCTTATCGCTGACATCTGTACCGAATCGTTCTCGGCCGTATTTCTCAAATCCTCGATTCTCGGACATTTGCTCTGTACCTCCCGCAAAATCTTCTCGACCTCAACCATATCATGCTTTATCAGCGCAACTTCTTTTTGCAATTGGTTTCTCTGTTCCTCCTTCTGTTGCAACAGATGCTTGAGAAATTCATGGAGGAGTTTGTTTTGTGCGGCGCACGTTTCAGCTTCGAGAAGCAATTTTCTTTGCGTCAATACCTCGAGCATAACGTTTACATCGGGCAGAGTTAAGTAAGCGCTCTCCGCTGTGAGCAAGTTTCTCAAACCATCAGATTGCGGTATCGACTGATCGTTGGTCATTGTACCACCGCATATCGTACCGTCGGAAGTTTGGAGATTCGTTAATTCGGATATACCCTTGATGCGCGTTTTGTACTTCGAGACAAGCTCGTTGAGCAAAAAATTTGGAAATATATCCTGCTGTCCAAGACTGAAACTGCATTTTGGACATCGGCCGTTCGTTTGTAAGGATTTGGCTATGCAACGATAGCAGAATGTGTGCCCGCAACGCGTTATGTGGGCCTCATCTATAAGCTCGAAGCATATTGGACAGAGATAATCATTGTTCTTATCTTCGAGCGTACCACCGATACCGTGCAAAACGTTTGCCGATGGTAGATGACGCTTTCTGGTTGGTGTCGTGCCGCTACTTCCTGGCCCGAAGCTCGGGCCACCACCGCCACCTCCAACTGTCGACATTGCTTTCTCGGATGATTCTAAATTTTATTTCTTCCTCTCTGCTTTGACGTATATTGATATATACATATATGTATGTTCATATGTATTTTCTTTTTACGTCAAAAGATTCTTATCGGCCGATGGATCGTTCACAACTTGTTTATCGAATACCTGATGGTGAAATTGTACACATAACGTTTTATCATACGTGATAGAGTGTTTTTATCTTCTCTCTTCTGCGATTATACCGCGGCTTATCGATGTAAAACGGTTTCGTTGCAATCTTCGATTCGATTATAGCAAATACAAATCCGTTTCGCTGTTTGAGGGAGGTATTTTTTTGGGAGATAGAGTGAGAGAGGGACCTATTCTTTCCCTATCGCGATCTGTATAGCCTCGAGATTCTGTTAGCCTCTCCTGAAACAATCAAAATAATGCCAGTGAGCTTTCGAGAAGATTTCTTTTTGTTTTGTGAAAAAAATATCCCGACAAGAGACAGAAAGAGAGATGTGAGAAAAAAAGTAAATAAGTGAAAGAGATGTAGATTTACGAAAATAGCAGATTTTTATTTCTGCATACTATAGATGGTGTACGAGAAAGAAGAATAAATAAAGATATATATGTATATAATTTGTTTTATGTTTTGGAATCAAGCTCAGGCAGCATTATGAGAATTGTTTCAGGCTGGAAATAAAAGATGATCTTGCTTCGTTCGTTTTATATTTATGTTGTGGATTTGTATCTGCATATTTCCGAAACGTTATGGCTCTCGAGTCTTGTTGCATCGCATGACTAGAGAGATTCGTGGCAAATTTTGCAAACATCTGCGTCTATCTTGACGAGATTGGACCAAGAGATGTAAATGCAATGCGTGTCACGGCGCTAATGAGATTTAATACTCTTTAAATGGCGTGCTGACAAAATAAAAAGAACGAACTAAAAAAATATATCTGTTCGATACACCAACATCAGATTAATTAGTATAAGTGTATCGCAACATGTGTATGATACTGTTTAAAAATCGGAGTACAGACATAAGATATAAAATGAGAAAAACAACGAAATAAGATAAAAGTAAATATTTTTTGCAGTAGATGACACGGTTCAAGCGATTCTTTAAAGTAAGAGGTTTGTTTTTATACAATTGCATAGCTTTTGCATTTGGATAATGAAAAAAAAAAAATGGAATCTTAAACGCAAATCAAAATCCCCGATTTTCCCAGTCTACCACCCTTGTACGTATTTGCGAAAGACTGTAAAACTTCGAACCAAACTTTCTTGGATCACACTTGGATCTTTGCATAATCAATTTACTGACATTGCTTAAATAATTGACAGCGATAATCAGACCTGATATTCCATGTTCAACTTACAAAGAAATGTTTTCAAGCAGCTTTCCTTTGACGAGCTCGTTATAGTGTGTCGCTGCAGGTGTAAGAACAACCGCGTCTTTACCCTCTGACTCATAAACTCCAAGCACCAAGCCTTTCTGTGGAAAGGCATAAAATTTTCAGGTTAGAAGAAAGAAATAAAAATTCAGTTGTTATAAGAAAAAAGACAGCTCGAAAAATAGAACTAACACTCGTCAAATGTAGCATTTTTTTCACTCATAGATACAAATTATTAAGAAAAAATTGCTACATTGCATTTTTATTGCATAAAAAAGATATCTTTAATCACAAATTTTATACAGTCATCTTATATAGGCAATCAGGGAGAAATTTTGTTGTTTTTGTAAGACGTAAGTAAACGTGATAAAGAGAATTAAAAATAAGAATAATCGCTGCAGCAAAATTTATATGTATAGAAATATACGTGAATGCTCCTGAGAAATCGAAGAAATCTCAGGAGATGTTAGTTATATTTTGGGATTAAATTCTCATTAATTTATCGTGCTCTACATCGTCATTCCTCCCATCGACCTACTGAAGAATCAGAAAAATTCCACGAGATCGGTGGATTATGCTGAACTGGAAAAAGTGAAAGCGAATACGAAAAAAAAATGGGTATTTCACGTTGATAAATACTGTCGAAACATTCATGGTAAATATAAAAAGGAAATAACATCCAAGCATACTGCAGTTGAAATACGGAGAATGAAAATTTGAGGTTCGGATTTTCAAAGAAACAAAGTTGCGCAACCCGCGTGGAATTACAACAAAAAGTTGGTTAAAATCAATCGATTCGGCGAGTTTTCCACGTCAATTGCAATATCGAAGAACCTCCCCCCTTATATCCTTCTCCACCTCTGTCTCGTGACGAATCCGCAAATTGCGGTAAGCTACGTGAAAAATTGCGCCGTTGTACCGAAATAAACTTTTACAAAAAGGCAACACTCGTGAAAGTTTCGTCGAACGAGTAAAGCCGGCGTCGAATAAGTTTTAACAATTACGAAGCTTTGTAAACTAAAAGAATATAAATCACCTTCATGTTGAGGCAGTTGCTGTAGTAACGTAACTGAGAATTTCCGAACTGTACACTCCTGATTCTGATAAGAAACAATGTCATAATTAGCTCCCGAGAGTATTCGAGAATGTAGGTATATATTGTACGTACGTTGACGCTGAAAAGGAAAGGTAGAACCTGGTAGAGGTAGACTTCAATCCTCTTTCCGATTATCACGGAGCTTTCAGTGTTCGCCACATAGAGCGCGTTTTTGGCAGTTGTGATATTTTATCCCGAGATGGCGACACTTTCGCAATTGGCGCCATTCTTCAAAATTGAATATTTTTGGAAATTTTCGAAACATTGACATTCTCTATACATTAAATTATTTCGATGAATTTATCAACCATTATGGCGGTAAAAGCAGATTTTTATGTTTTTGCGAGAGTGATATTACGAGACGAGTCCTGTTTCTCGTCTCGAAGAAAATAAGCGCACCAATGTTCTACTCGTCCTTTACGCATGTAGTCGTCCTGTCAATGACTCCTTAGGAGTTTTGAGTTTCGAAAAATCTAAACATTAATCCTTAGGAGTGGATATGCGGTTATACCTCTTGGAAATTCGAATTTCAAAACAATGTAAATATTTTTTTTTTCAAACATACATGATAATACATCTGAATAATATAAAATCGTTATGATCTCTCATTTTTCGCAATCACTAAAACTGCTATATGGTACAAAGGACTATAGGAACGGAAGTTGTAAAAATGTGTCATAAAATCTTCATAAAATTTCAACATAGCTGCATATCAAAAACAACATATAATCAAGTCTACGTAAATAAAATTAAGTAGTAAAACATGCCTAAATCTTAATAATACTATGTCCCACATGTGGGAAAAAAATCAATACTCAAAAAATTCTATTATTATACTATGGTGTATAAAAAGAACGCCAGATCTCATCCGGCGATTTTCTCTGTACAAGAAATATCCAAATTTTGAAACCTAATTCTGTACGAAGTCATGAAAATACTCTTTAATCCATCTCTATAGTACGAAGTATCATTGGCGGTATAGTAAGAACAACTGCACCAATGAGGTAAGTGGTTGAACTCCCAATGCTCCAAAATGCTGAAATAAATACGCAACCAAAAAAGATACAAACGAGTTTTGCTAAATAAAATTTTATTGGTGTTTAACTTACCTATTGAAGCAATGATTGGACCACAAGCACGTGCCAGTGCTCCGAGAGAACGAAATGTGCCTGTTATTGTACCTTTTTGATTTTCAGGACCCACCCTCGTTACAAGAGTCATCATGCAAGTCACGGCCATGGCTGTTGCTGCATCATGTTGCGGTTTCGGCAATTTTTTATCGACCAGTCGATGTAGTTGGATATTGATTCTAAATTACTAAGCCCTCAAGTTTCTACGCTACTTCATTATACTTACAAACCGAGAAGATGAAGACACCAAAGTATAGCCACGTCAAGTTGGCTGCAATGCCGATAAATACGAATGCGGGAATCACGAGCCACAGACCCTTGAAAAACAATAATAAGAATGTTAAAGAAATACTCAACATTAATTTACGATCAGTACAATCGCGAGGTCAAGAATATCGTAACTCTCTAACCAACTCGGCGAAAAATTTCGTTTTTCCCGCTGGTATTCGTCGCACGAAGTGACCCTGCAGTATTGCCATTGTGAGGCCGATTCCAAGAAACATCCAGCCCTGCTGCATGCTCGTAAATCCAAAAGTATGATGAGTCAAAAACGTTAGCGTGAATTCCAAGCCACTGTAGATGAAGAGATAGAGGAAGTACGAACGGCCCAAGGTTCTTAGAGTCTGGAGTTCTACAGATCAAAATTGTTTTCACCACGTGAATTTTATAAATACAATATCAATTATGATAATATTTATGATGCTAATTCAGCGTGTTCGTTTCGACTCGTACCGTTATTAGAGAGGCCCGAAACGCCGGCGAATTGAAACAAATCAACGGGATTGATGTACGTCACTGCTCCAGAAACGCCGCGTCTCAGAGATTTCGCTCTACATTCAATGGGCAGTGTTTCCTCAAGGCAACAAGCGACGTACACGAAATCGCTTACGGCAAGAAGAAAGGCGAACAGTGCGGGATATATGTACCAATTTTCGGCACGTTCTCCGCTTGTCGAAAATCGAGAGAATAGCACACCGATCATAGGACCTACGACGAATCCTATCGAGAATGCTATTCCCACAAGAGCCTGAAACGGAAAGGTAAAATTAATAATTTGAAAATTGAAATGATTGAAAATTTGAGAAATTTAAGTGGTATGAATTTGTTTACCATCGATTTTCCTCTGGTCTTTGGGGAAGTAACGTCGCTTATAATGGCCATGGACAGACTTATATTTCCTTTACTGATACCACCAACAAATCGTGCCAAAACGAATATCGCAAAACTTCGAGAAAAAGCCCACAGTAAATATGATAATGCTATACCAAACAGACACAAAAGCATCAATGGCTTTCTGCCATAAACGTCAGAAAGGGCACCAACTATGGGCATTCCCAAAAACTGTAGAAAACTATACATGGATCCCAGAAAACCTGTGAAAAATTAATACATTATTATTATTCCATAACTTGTATACTTTACCAGCTGTTATACAATACGATATTGTTTTCGTAATTTTTCATTTTCTTCTTCAACAAGTACATAACGCACATTATAAAAGATATTATTTTATATTATTACTTTATAAAACACATTTTTTGTTAAATAGAAGATAAAAATATTTATGAACATACCACCAAAAAGTACAGAACTGAATTTCTCCGGAGCATTGATATAAACTTGTATATTTTGAATTTTCTCCAAAATCCAGTTGTACAGACCGCGATCTTGATCAGATTCTTTATAATGATCGAGAAGCGCAGGTAGCAATGGAAGAATCATGGTGAAAGCCAGTAGATCCAGTATCAACGAATAAAATACAACCGATGCCATGTGTGAACTTTTTTCTTTGCCATTTACTAAAATTACTTCGTTATCCTTCTCACAAGCTACGTGATCCAATCTTTTTTTCAAACCCATCATGATTACAAAAAATTTTGCAAATTTAAATAAAAATCGTTTCTTTCAAACTCTAAAGAAAACGAACTAGGTATGAGCCAAGTCGTCTTATTTCTCTTTCGACCACCGACATCGATTGACAGGAAGTTATCACACGAAATTTCGATAACTGTTCATCGATTTATGAATACCCTTGGAGGTAATGGGGTAACCGGTTTTTTTACTAGCGATAATGTATGCAATGCACAGGACGTTTCAAACAATGCGCGCATTGTACGCCACTATCGACAACTGTTGCATCGATTTAAAAAAGAAGTGATTCAATGTAGACGATTGGGCACGAAGAAAATGACAAAGGCTAGAAGAATCTGTGAGCCACGAGAAGAAGACCGTTCGTTATCTCGTTGTTGACCATGGTGGTGTCGTTGAAGTGGAAATTAAAGACATCACCGGCTAGAACGCGTTGAATCCATACTCGCGCCAGACACGTCGATGCGTTCGAAAGGTAAGTCTAGGAACCGCCCGAGTTCAACTGGTCTTACGAATTTGTTAAAAGTATGGCCACTTCTTCCACCGAGCACGTAGCCAAGACTGTCTCATCGTCTTGAGGTAGACGCGCAATGTTCCACGCGGATTCGGTGAAGACATATTTCCTCCAACTTATTTCCGAGAGACGCTCAGAAGTGAAAGGCGAGTTAGGCGTCGACCTATTTTTTTTTCATCAGTATTTCATTTTGTTTGTATGCGCAAGAGCTCGTCGCGACGTGCTAAAATACTCACACAACGGAACAACTACATAGCGATAAAACGAAGTCAGCTGATTTCCTACCATTCTCGTCTTCCCGACCTTTGTTACCCGCCGTCGATCGAACGGATCCCGCTCTTATCGCTTTCTCGTGCATAGGCGGAGGTAACGTATTTTGTCAGAATAATAACCGTCGAACTTGTCTCATTGTACGCTCGCGTACAATGTGATTATGAACGAGAAAATAGACTACTGTCATTATGGTCGTTTCAAACATTCAAATTGTTAATATTACCGAAATCTAAAATTTTAAACCTACCATCTGTGCCTTTTCATTTTATATCTAAAATTCGCGTTTACAATTCCATTTATTTGTGTAACTACTGCTAGAGTGTACATTTTTCGATTAACGTAGTTTTTAATTCATTCCTCGACCACCAGTTACAGTCGTCCTAATCCGTTCCCAGATAGCGTTACTTGTATCCATAACGAATATGATTTAACGTTCAAGCCTGAAACACCATGAAACAAGAAAATAAACGTCATGGAGTATATTGCGTGCAGAGAGTGCAACATTGTCGTTGGACACGTATGTACGTTCGACTCATCAGCTCGTAATGAATATTTCGAAGCGTCGTATACCGCTCCGATCACAAGCTCGCCTGAATGTTTATGCCGCGGGTATCATCATTTTTATTTGTCAGTGAAGCGAAAAATAGCTCGTACCAAACGAGAGAGAGGCGCACCCTCGGGCATTACGTGTGTTCGAACATCCGGCGACCGGTGTGTGTTGTAGAGGCTGCCGCGAGGCGCCCGGGAGGCACGACGAGAGAACCGAAGCGGTATAACGCACATTTCAGATGTGCACTACTGCCTAGAGAGATATACGAACGCGACTGGCTATAGAAGTGCGAAATATACGTACGTATACCTACCTACCTATACAGAAAATCCGTATACCGTTCCAGCAGCACGCGGCGAGAGGCCACGTTTCCTCCGTGGACAAAGATCTTTTGAAATGCGCTCCCAAAACCTGGGTACGTATATACCTACCCCGTAACCAATCACCAGCGGTTCGTCAACGACTCTACACCAACGATCGAAACATCATCGTAGAATGCATGAGCAAAGTTATGAATGATACTTAAAAATGTTTTTTTTTTATTGTTGACAGAAT
This sequence comes from Netelia fuscicornis, assembly GCA_946811545.1. Classification (NCBI taxonomy): domain Eukaryota; kingdom Metazoa; phylum Arthropoda; class Insecta; order Hymenoptera; family Ichneumonidae; genus Netelia; species Netelia fuscicornis. The sequence continues at coordinate 41,418,786 of OX328012.1, forward strand.
CGACATAATCCAGGTCACGTATGGATGATGACATCGTTTTGGACATTCTATACCGAAGAATGTGAAATTTGATTTAGCTCAGACATCAAAGCAGAACAGCTGGAATTTGTGTACTTTTTCTTCAATGGGAAAGAAAATATTGAGAGTTGGATTAATTGGATTTATAAAGTGTATAGGAAAACTTCAATAATTGTTGTGAATATCCAATGGTATTTAGGCTCTAGCCTTTACCTTGTAGACAATCCTTAATGCTTCAAAGTACTTATTTCTATAAGGATTGTCTGCTACCTGTCTCCTACAGTTTCCTCATAAAATATCATAGTAAGAGTAGACATTGAATACACGAATTACTCTTGAATTATGGCTAAATCAAAGTACAATGCAACTTCAGAAAGTCGTTAGTCTATTAACACTAGAATTACCAGCTATTTGCATATACCTGTTTCTATCTAAATATATTTGTTACAAATATATATAAAGTTGTATTGAGTTCATTAAATATATTTTCTACTTACAGCTACAGAAGTCATAACGTCATTTCAGAAAACAAATATTACATGCAGTAGGAATTTTTAATTAAAAATTGCACGACCAGTCAAAATGAGTGGTCTGGTAAATCTAGTGTTAAGGGACTTTTAATACCCTTTTCCCTAGATATCGCACGGTAACACGTTTCATACGATCTACAATCGCTCATCAAGGTATTTCGAAAAAAATTTTACGATTAGTCGACTTCTAACGAGCTTTTTTTTGTAGAAACGTTTGAAGGCGTAGGAACCTCGTCAGTTTTTGGTAGACTCCCGATGCATTTGGAAATGCTCGAGAAGAGCAGGTGGCACGAAAGGGGCCAATGCCAGAGCAAGCAGGCACAACCAGCGTCGTGGTTAAAATTTGAGGAAGGAAGCGAACTCGCTTGCCATCTGGGCCTCGTGATGCTCAATGCAAGGGCCCTCTGCACATACGACATGTTATTTACGTTGCAACCAAGAAGCGTCCTTCCTATCCTCGTTCAATTACCATCGACCATAGTCATCCCGAAGTTCATCATCGTCCATCGATAGTCGTCGAACGATAGTGGGCTCGCATATATACGATCGTCCTGTAAAACGTACAGTTTCGTTAACGACAAATTATTGATCCTAGACGAATGGCGAATAGGATCGAAAACAAAAGAGCGATAGAGCTGGAGGAGCTGCAGGCACCTATGGAAAAATCTTTTCAACATCGAGAGAAAATTTTACATTTCGAAGAACGTCGTCGAGCCGAAGGATGGAGAGAAGTAACAGAATGGGCAAATGCCCCCTTCGCCCCGGCTAAGAAAGAAAATCCGCGAACAATGGAACAAAGCGAGTTGAATTTTCGACGCTACCCGTCCACGACCGGCTGCTTGCCGGTACATATACACAAAGTCCTTTACTCTCTTTCTCGATATGCCAGCCTGTAGGACTCTCGGCAACCCACCGGCCATGTAGCATATAGCTCACCTACGTAACGTATAATACAGTTAGCGAAGTGGTATTGGTATTACTGGTACATGTATACATGCGGACGTAGCTACGTACAGGCTGTATATATGTCTTTATATCGGTACAAGTTCAGCTTTTGGGAGCAACGATGCGCACCCTAAAGGCACCAGCTAGGATCCAGTCGCACATCGGCACAGTGAGAAAAAGAGGGGAAGAACAGCGTTGATGTTCCACGCACCAGTCGTACGTTGAGGTTACTCGAGGCCCCAGGAGCAAAGCCTCCTCCCGTTTTCAACTCGGGGGTTATAAGGGTGCGATTTTAAAGGGAATAAGAAAGCGGGGAAGGAAACAGCCCCGATCGCCATGGGTTTAGTTCGAACAAGGGAAAGTAAAAGAAGAAGGAAAGACGAGAGGGACGGACGTTCGACGAAGCGGACTGGCGAACATGAGCTCGTGCGTTGGGAGAACGTTGTCGAGGGTTGTGCGAGAGAAAGAGAGGATGCGGTTCCTCCTTCTCTTCCTCTCTCTTTCTACTCGGAGAGCCAAATGGGGCTAGTACTATACTTCACTCTCGGAGCTCTTGCACCGACCGGCTAACTATTGAAAGAAAGGACAGATGAAAACTACAATCCGCGGTGGAAATAAAGATCGAGAGATCCTGTGAAGTACTAGACGCTCCTGTATATATATGTATACTTATATATGTATATCTATATACACACTACCTTACGATCGTGAGCATAAGTATAAGCGCGTGCCCGCGCAACCGACAGCAGATGCGCTCTGAACGCAGCTGTCCTCCTACAAGTGGTTCTCAATCATTGAATTTTTACTTAAATATTCTTTCATCCCATTATTACCTATCGTCACTCCTGATGTTTTTTGTTTTGAATCGATAACCGTTGAATCACATATTTACAATATTATTTTGTACAAGAATGTATCAATTCCTTGAATAAAATCGGTATCATGATTGGACAATTTTTCGTTATCACGTTCTTTACTTCTTTTACTATGCAGAAATTGTAACGTAGGGCTATCGATCGAAAACATTTATGGGTTGATCGCGTTAAAGGGATCGTGGTACTTGACCTATTTTTAAAACGTACCCTGAATTCATTCCGTGGTTTATTATTCTCGGTGGGTGCAGACGTATGGCGAAGGGAATCGTCCAATGAGACAAGTAGGTCACTTTTTGTTTAGTCATGACAATGTAACGATACGTTTCTCTGTAACAAGATGAATTAATTTTTTAATAAACGATTCATTCGCTTCGAATACACAGTAGTAAAATTGGCTACTTTGTATTCGATGAATTCGAGTGGAATCGTTGACGATTGGTAGCAACGAACCGCTGTTACGAGTTAAACATAGTTATCGTTAGATATTGACTTCGTTTCTAACTCTTCTTGTGATATGCTACGACTAGTACTTGACATCAATATTTGAAAACCAAAATTCATTATTCGAATAATTGTCTAACTTTGTATCGTATAATTCTTGTATCGTCACTGTTTCCTCCTAAACTATCGTTTTGCGTTTGTAACTGTTGGAAGACTGAATGTTATGCTTCGTTACACAGAGTACGTATTACTAAATCGATCATGTATTAAACAAATCTGAACAATTTGTTACCATCCATCGACGCTTGACCTAGAAATATAAACAGTTCAATATTATTTTTATCTAACTAATGTAAGACACAAGGGCGATTTTCTCTAAAACAACGTTACCGCTAATAAAGTCCTAAAACTTGAAAAACTGTCTGACTGCAGAAAGTTTTCAAAGTATTTTTGTACAGTTCACAGGCACACCAGGAACTTTCAAATATCCTCCATGACGTTGTAAAATCTCTTTAAAACTCGGACAATTATCTACAAACTCGACAATATTCGATGCTATTTGGATGGAAGTCAGAGATCGGTAAATGTCCTCTTCTTGTCATAACAGTTTTCACCTCTTGGCCATCCTGAAATCGAACGTTGTACGAAAATGAGTCTCTTATTGACAAAATATACATACATACGTATCTCGACGACTTGGAATAAATGTAAACACTGTAAATTTGTCCTCGAGCTCCCATCAGTTGTTTTACACAGTTTATCCAAAAAATCGTACGATAATATTATTGCTCATGGTATTGGGTATGCGGTTCAAGGTTGAATCACAGCCTGCGAGTAATTGTTACACGTGTGACGCGTTTCGATGCTGCGTACATAAACCCAGGTACAAAAGCGCGACAGAACCTGAAATTCATTTGATATAGAACACATACATATACACAGACACACACGTATACGAAGGTATTTATAACCATTGTGATACAAGTACAAGTAGGGTGGGCCATTATAATCGTTGGAAAACGCAACGGTCACACGAGTTTTTTTTTTCTTTTTCTCGACCAATTCTCTCGTATCCCGGTCGAGGTATAAGCAGGGTGTTTTATATATCTGTATACCTGATGAGAGGCGGCGAGAACGAAAAGCAAAAAGGAACGAGATTCTCCACGTGGCACCTCGCGATCTCGATCTCACCAACGTTCGTTTCGATACAGACACAACCGTATCTAAACACACGTACAACGATGAAAAAGAGGCATGTGTATGTATACGTAGGTAGAATACGAACCGCGGAGCAACAGGGTGGCTAGAACGTAAAAGTGACAAGGATGAGAAAACCAGGACAGCTGATACAATTTTTGGCGGGCTAAGACCGCATCACCGCGCTCACCAGCCATCGTGTGCCGCGAGCTTGTCCGAACACCCATCGAAGCTCTCGCGTCGCCTCGACAAAGAGACCCGGGCTTATACCCCCCGAGTGAGAAACGTAGCGAGAGACAAAAAGAAGCGAGAAGAGCGCGTTACACATCGCGAAGCCGGGACAGAGAGAGAGAGAGAGAGAGCGGTGGGGGGAGAGAGAGAGAGAGAATTAAAAAAAAGGGCGGTCTGCACGTACTCGGTTGTGTGTTTGCTGTTAAATAAGAATAAGATTACCTGCCTACCCCCACTGCTCGACTAGAACGACAAGGGAAGAGAGAGCGAGAGAGAGAGAGAGAGAAAGACGATGAGAACGAGCAGGGCCCATGTAGACTGGGAGGGCGGCTATATAGAAGGGAAGTAGTAGAGAGGGCTCTCGCGGCGCGTGGTAACTTTAAGCGAGGGGGCCCAAAAGGAATAAAGAGGCGGGACACCTGGTCACGGGCCACAGTTTACTTCGAGAACGCGCTTCGAGAGGATCCATCCTGGAGGACATCCTATCTTCCAACCGGCTTAAAAACTTCTATCACGTTTCGGGAAGATTCTACGATCTCACGGACTTTGACGAAATCCTCGCTTCGGATACGACATTATTTGGCTGAAACAATAAGAAATCGAGTCAAGATGAGACGACAAACGACTAATTTCTACGAAAGTTCGTCCGAGTGTTGTTAATACGAAATGTAATCGGTACAAGTCGAGAAGCGACAAAAAAAAAAAAGTGTTGTGTTGAAAAGTGTTTCGCGAGTTCTCTCGATAACTCGCACGAGTACTTTGTTATTACGCAATTGTCGGTAGAAGCGTTTTCCGGTGGCTCGGGTGATACGTAGATTAATAATAACGATAATGAAATTTGTTATATTTATAGAAAAAGCACGATCATCTCTGCATCGTATCAATATATTCTCTATATAATAGTAACAATAGTATTATTTTACGCTCGTTCGTAAAGAGGGCGCTCTTCGAAATTTTGTCACGGGCTATTAATCGGATGTATAATATGGATTATTTCATGTTTCTTGTATCTTATGGGATCGTTGATTGTGAGGGTAATCCTAAATACGCAAATCCTTCGATTTGGACATTTATCATCAAGGCCACATCGAAGAGACCAGAATAGGATCCTTTGTTCGTGTTTCTCGCGCATGCACATGATTTTTCTTGTTAATTTTCATTGTCTTATTATTTGTACGCGAGTTTGTTTGGATACGGTTTCTTAGGCAAAGGAGATATTACGTTATATTCAGTTCAGGGGAGCGAGCGGCCATTGTCGTAGTGGCAAAATCGAACGTTGCCCAAAAGAGGGACGAATAATTGCACTTAAGATAGGTCGAGATTTGTGACAATGTTTCGTCTGCTTAATCGTTCAATATTGCACTTGTCCCGGCCTATCGAAATGCATCAGAAACGACGATGGTTGGAAAATTTTGTAAGCGAACAACAACCCAGCTTCAAGCACGTGTGAAACCGGATGGAAAGATACGAGCTGAGCTACGTTTTATTCAATTGTCGAGGATTCGGCAGGCAGGGATGTGGGCATTATTTGTGATGTTTATCCTTTGGTTCAAATTGCACTCGTCCCGGCCTGCTGAATTTTTCATCTCGAAATATCATCGTTCCTGAAACAAGCAGACACATCCAGCTAAGAATTACTGGTAAAAATATGTATCAATGGCGAATATATTATTCTCCAATTACTTACAGTAATTTCATTCGAAACAATATCTCCGATTATTGTCATTCTTTGATCCTCTCTTATAATTCCTCTCCTAGCAAATGATACACAGGATGGAACACAAAAGAAAGAAAACTTTAGATAGAAACATAAAGCTTTTATAAAAGCTTTATGTTTCTATCTAAAGCTTTAGATAGAAACATAAATTTATAAAAGCTTTATGTTTCTATCTAAAGTTTATGTTTCTATTTGAATAGAGAATAAAAAAATATCCATACTATGCCAAATCTAGCGTTACTCTTGTCTACTAGAAGTGGGAGAGGGAGAAGAGAACAAGCCTTTGTCACCATCATTGGAAAGGGGAAGTTGTTTTGCAGACTGTACAGTCCGAGATCGCTTGGTAATACTTCCTTCTCCAAACATGAACAAGATTATTCATAAGAAATAATTTTTTCTACGCGTTCCAATTTTAGCTGTAACAGAGACAACGTACAGGGTTATTACTACATTAGCGTGTTAAAGTCAGACTCACTTTATAGATGTTAAACGTGGTATGATTATTTGCCTTTGTGAAAGTTTTCTTCGCAATTTTCGGTCACGTGCGATTGGGTCGATATTTCTCCCTAACGCAACCAAACAACTGCGTAGTGCAATAATCTCTATTGCTGACAACATCATACTGCGCAGTAAAGGGTGGTTCAGGGCAGATGTCGTTGCAACTACGCTTTAGTCCTGACTCACTGCTTTATTCCTAAAAAAAAACGGTCGAAATAAAATGTATTCGACCATGTGAAAACATTGTAATAATGTAAACCCGCAAGAATTATGTACACGCTTAAAAATGAATGCCTATGTTTGATATATTTTGTAATAAATGGTTATGAATTCTCTAAATGTGCCAATTTTTCATAATAGCCCATTTCCATATTCTTGAGAAAAATCTGGTTAGTCTTTTTGTATTTGTTTTTGTCTCTTGATTTTCGGGGGAATGCATTATACTCACTGAGAGTATTCGCTTTCCTTCTGGTCAACATTCTCCTCTACGACCTTATAATACATGCACTTATACATCAACAGTATGCCATGTGTATATAAAATCGAGAGTCAAGTATATAATTTCATACGCATACACGAATATTTTTAAATTTTCATATTCATGTGTATGTATAATTGTATATCCTAGTATACGAAGCTTTCGAATCTGGACCAAACACTGGGCAGATGAAGAGTGGGTGCGTGAACGTCACATAGCCTCGATAGAATGAGGAAACATAATAAAAAAATAAAAAAAGAATTATGTGACCCTATGGTGAGTATAAATCCTGTTTCCCATTCATGCAGAAAAGACGCGATGCAAGCTGCTGAGTAATTTGGTGTAGGTAGTGTATATAGATGTGCTAGGCTCGCACAGGTATATAAATATGTTTGTAGAACTCTCATGGATGTAACCTCGTCAATGTAGCGGTGCGCTAAATCAAGCATCCCCTTCAGAGAGTCCCACGGTTCGGGATGAAACACACCTGGCTCTTCTTGCGCACACACACCGTACGAAACGACCCGAGGGTTTCTGGCCCCTTCCCTTGGGAAACCTCTCACTGGCACAGCTCAAAATGGACTGGTTTCGGCTTCCTTATAAACTTTATTCAATTCTTTATATTATGGCAAAAGGTTCACAGTGCGTCCCACCGACTATTCATATGCTAAACAATATATTCCATCATATGTATATAGTTTTTCTCTACATACTCACATATATATTTATACACATATAGATTATGTATAAAGGTTTGGTCTACGAACGAATCATATCTTGCATTCCTCCAGCTGCCCTTGTGCGCTGGTGTTTAAGAAACAAAACAAAAACTTTGATGAAAAAATCAGATGGGGTTTCAGCGAGACGTCACTCGTTCAATCGTTGGTAGAAATGAGTTATGTGTGTGATTAGTTATCGTACCAACAATTTTTTGGAATTGGTTGTGAGACTTTTCACTGATAAGTCGATGTTGTTTCCAAATTAATAAAATGTCGAACGTTATTCCGCCAAATGTTGTCATACTTTCCGGGGGTGTGGGCGATTGTTTTATTTTCTTTCGTCTTAATTATTTCGAACAAAGCCCGCAGTAGTAGTGGTGGCGCTTTGGTCGATCGGTAAAAATGTTATGGAAATACGCCAATGTGTAACGAAGGTTGCGCATGCGTATTATACCAAGCCGGCTGATTTTTATTACAGATGGCGATACCGACTAATTCTTATATTGTATTTTTAGGTGGCTTCTGTTCATCGATGCTGCTGCTGCTGTTTAGCATCCGGTAGTGTGCATTTAACCTGTCCTGCGTTTATAATTTTCTACTCTTAATATAAAACAGTAGAAAAGTGTGTTGAAAAATGAATTCGCTACGAGGACGTACTAGCAATAGGCAAGTAATTCGTGAATTAACGGGATACTTAAGAAAATTGTTAAGAGTAGTAATTGTTCGTGCAAGGATTTAATGTTTGGGTGGCTTCGACTGTGAAGATATATCGTCTGCTAATGTCCAATATAATCCACTTTTAAATATCGCACGAATAATTAAAGAAACTGTTGTTAAATTATGATGTACTTGAAAGTTTTTGAGTATATTTGGAATTAATTTCTAATGGATAAGTCCATCTATTCGTTTGCATTATCAAAATAAATTCATTTGTAGACAATTGGTGCAGCATTTTGTGAGGCGATTGCAATCCTTGAAGCTGCACAGTAGCTCCGCTTCATCCACTGTGTCGGATTCATCCAGTTCTCAATCCGAAATTCGGATTCCATTCAGAAAGGAGCGTAATGCTACTGATGTATTGCATGTAAGATCGACAAAATTTGGATTTGTAGAATATTATTTTACTTTTATTACTTTGTCATATAGTTTGTACATACCGACTGCTCTGTACCAAGAATGGTAATTTTTATTCCACAGGCACTTGAAAAAACCATTTCCCGCGACCCTACAGCAGCGCATTACAAATACATGGATGATCCTTGGTTCATTCCTATGTCGAATAGAGCGAAACGTACTTATGCCTTAGCCAAAGAATCAGGGCGGAAAGCTGCCATGTGGATCCACAAAGAACACGCAGATTTATTTGACAATAAACTGTCCGAACCTGAAATAAAGGTAATTTGAAAAAAATTTAATTCGTAAAGTTCGCTTCAAGGCGTTACAAAATTTAATCACTAGCAAAATGAATGACGGAGATATTGACAATATTATTTCTTTTCTTTCAGCGATTTATGCCCAAGGCAGAATATAAAGATAAGGAAGACGTGTCTGAGAAATTGTTGGTTGATACCATAAATGAAGGAAATGTGCCTGAATCACTGACAATTTATAAATTACTGGATAAGGATATTTCAATCGAGAGCAAACAGGCCCTCCTTGAGCTACTTTGCTTTTACAACAGTGAAGAACAATTGTCCGAAGAACTCATTGAGGAGAGATGGTATCGCAAAGGAGTTCAACAGAATATACAATTTTGGAAGTAAGACATATAAAACAATGTATTTCTGAAATAATCCAAACAAACTTGGATATTTGCAAAATTAAAAAAAAAAATGAAAATTTTTCATTTGCAGTCCCTGCCCCGAATTGGAAGAACTGTTCGAATTTTTGAAGAAACAAGACAAACCTATTGCCGCAGCTGCGTACAATGCTCTGATTTGTGGTACAGCAAAGTACATGAAGGTGTGTTACAAACTAAATTTCTGATTGTGCGAAAGATAATTCATAATGATATAAATCATGAGGCAGAAAAAGACGTATCCATATCTCTATTCTCTATGATTTTCCACAGATGGATAGAGCCTGGGCTCTCTTTGAAGAGTGCGAAGAAAAGGGAATCCCATTGAGTCTTATGACTTACAATCACATTATACAATTGATCACCGTACTGCGAGACAGCCCAGAGTTGCGGCAATCTTTGATGGAGGAGCTGCTTAACAAAATTAAAGGAGCCGGACTACGTCCTGATATCACAACTTTCAATTCCTGTCTCAAAGTTGCGTCGATGATTGACGCGCAACGTGTATCTAAAAATCTTATCAGATCCCTCTTCAAAGAGTTCAAGGGTCTTGGAATTGAGCCTTCTCTCGCCTCTTACTACTTCGTTCTTGTTGCATTCTACAAAGACCGTAAGATTAACATTTTCCTCTTATTTTAAAAATGTGAATCCAATCAAATCTGTTATCTGTTAACATGGTGTTTCTAGGCAGGATGCGGAATACGGTAATTTACGAAATTATGAACGAATTGAAGGAGAAAACCTTTACAATGCAAGATCCATGCGACACATTATTCTTTGTAACAGCGATGGACGTGGCAAGAAATTTTACAAAAGATCGAGAACTCGCGGAACGTATTCACGAATTGTTACTTACTGGTAAAAATTACGATTTCATAGGGGAAGGCAACAAGGTACATATAAAATGAACGACTTAATCGAATAGCGACATTTTCTTACAGTCTTTAAATGGTCATAATCTTTTTTTTGTTTAAAAACACAGGAGAGTATCTACTATCGCCATTACATGATGACCCTCTTAGGGGCCACGCCGTTCGAGGAATTCATGCAAACTTACGATCTATTGGTACCGAACATCTATGTTCCCGAACCCGGTGTTGTTAATGAGATCCTAAACGCCATAGAAACTGCGGATCCGGCTTTTGCACAAGATGTTTTATCGCGTTTGTGGTCACAAATGGTAATGTTTGAACATCTTGAACGTGAACAGTTAACAACGAAAGCAATCCATCTGATGAGGACTCATTGTTCACCGTCAATCGATTCACCAATTAACAAACTATACGCCGCCAATGCATGGACGTATTGGGAGTTTGTCATGGTATTTTTTTTCATAGCTTCGTAAATTTTACTTTCTTAGATCAAATGGAATTAATTTCTTACACCAGTTGCTATTTTCGATTATATGATATATCGTATTTACTTCAGGGTCAGTCGGAACACCGTATGCAGCGAGTCAACTTTACTGGCAAAGCATTGGGCGATATGGCCATACTATCGCTGCGTGGTGACCAATTCGACAAATTTCTCATCATCGTCGATAAGATGGTTAAAGATAATAATTCAATAGTAGGCACGGCGGACATTGAACAGTTGGAAATCATGTTCGCTGCTTGTCTCGAACGTGGGCATGCACCAGGAGCTCTAGTAAGTTTTGTTCCTTCAATTTTTATATACATATATGCAGACGTATAGATCCATTGCTTTAAAAATGTCACAAATAACTAACTATTATATTTGAATTATACAGAGTGTACTGCAGTGTACTGTGGAAGCAGGTTTCGCAGAGTCGTCGACGATGGCGCGTAAAATCAAGGCTACCATTCCCCTCACGTCCGACGAGGGGTCCCAGCTCCGTACTCTTGTCGGAACGGAAGTGCTGGAAATGGAATCGCCGAACGATGAGCAAATCGATAAATAGATCATTTGATCCAGTGTCATCAAAGTGATGAATTCTTCTTTACACGTGTATATACGAAGATTGTTTGAGGAGTAAAGACATTAAGAGTATATCAATATAGACGATACAGAATGAAACTTGGAGAGTAAAGTGAATTACAAATTATCCATGATTGGCATGTATCAATGTCCTTGTCCCTGGAATTGGGCCTCAAATGATTGATGAATTAAGTTGTACTTTGGTGGGGGAGGTTGTGCGCGTCTATGGCATAAAGAGACCCCCTCGTTATTCAAATACTCATTTCCTGCATCGCACGGTCTCAACGTCACGTACTCATCGGTGAAATCACATCAGAGCTTTCGTGGCAGCTCGTTGGTTAGTCTCTGTGCCTTCTTGTAATCGGAAGAACACATTTTTCCATATCACACAATATCTCCAGTACGACAGAGGCAAACTTATCGCGATAATCGAGTTTACCGAATAAAGAATAAAATTATTATTTAACAAAGCCATAAAACATTCACAACGACCAATGGATCAGTCATTGACGGGTGCGCCTCGACTTACACTCGAGATCGTTCGAGACTTAATCGCGGAGGATGAACTTGATGTTGAGATTGAGAGTGTTGAGGAAGGACCGGGATCCGAAAGAGGCGATAATTACACCTCGATGCTTTATCGTATTCGAGCCAAAGGCTATAAAAAACTTACGTCGGGCCAATCGCTGCCATGGGAACGCGCTATAATATACAAAGTTTTGCCTCTGTCCCGAGTACGCCGTGAAGCGTTCAAGAGCGAAGTCCTCTTTCGCAACGAAGTCGTTTTTTACACTCATGTGTGGCCAGCTTTAAACCAACTTCAGCATGACCGTAAACAAGTTTTTGGCGGTGTGGCGAAAATCTATCTCGCGAGATCGGATATCATCGCCATGGAGGATCTCAAAGAGAAAGGATATATCATGGCTGATAGGCAGAAAGGATTGCAAGTTCATCATCTTAAACTTGTGCTGGAAGCTCTTGCAGGCTTTCACGCCCTCAGCTTAACACTGAAAAATTCAAGGTATAAGAACGAATATCGTGAGAAGCGCTGTAAACGTGTTGCATTGAATTTAAAAAGAATTACATTAGATGAAAATTTGGAACAAGTTTCACATGAATCAAGATTATGATTCTTTGAGCTTACTTTTCTTAGTATCATTGATATTGGTTGTTGCTCAAAATTTTATTTTATTTTGAGTTTGTCAACATTTTCATTGCGTCAATTTTTTTAATACCTTCCTTCAATTAATGTTTATTCGTTGATCTGTTTGCAAACTCTTTCTACTTTTTACTCATAGGCCAGATTTATTTGCTCATCTTTCGGATGAGAGAGGCCAGGAGAGCGTACGCGAGGCATTCTTTCGCCTGGAGAACGAGGATTGGTATCGACAATATTATCGCGTTGCTGCCAAAAACGCAATATCCATGGTGTCTGAGGCATTACCGAGCAAAGTCGAGGACAAACGAGATGAGATATTGCAAAAATGGCGTGATTTTTTGCACGAAGATGTATTTTTTCGAACGATGTGTGAATTAGCGTCGGCAAAGAGCGAACTGACGGTATTTTGTCATGGAGATTGTTGGACCAATAATATTCTGTTTACCGAGAAAAATTCTCCGGACACAATAGTAAGAAAAAGAACTTAACATTTTTTCTGAACAGCGACAAAACGACTGTTGAAATCTGTTTCTCATATTTAGGTAGAATTTCATCGTAAATAATTGATCAGTAAATGAAAAGCTATCAGATGAGGCATTTCGCATGAAGTCATCCAGCCTAAACATTTGAAAGTCTTTTAATCGTCTTAAAATTTTTATGATTGATAGTCCTATTAATAGTGAAGCCTCGGTAAAAATTTGAAGACTCTAGCTTAAGGGGTCGCCTAGCAATAGGCGACCACTTAAATATATGTTATTTATATTGAACAAAATTAATAAGTTCATAAACAATTCTTAAGGTTTATGTTAAAAACGACTTTTTCTCAAAGATCGACCCCTTCGATTTTTATTAAAAATTTTTATAAAATAGTAGGATTCTTTCTGCATAAAAAAGTATAGAGTGACCAAGATGGGCCGGGCCATAGTTTTCGAGATACAATGCGATTTAACAGTAGCGGTTGCTCCGCGCCTCGTCACGCCGTAAACTTACTGGGTACGCTCGAGCTCAAGTTCGAACGTAGCAGCCGCTCACTGATAAATCGTGCTGTATTTACAAAACTATGGCCCGGCCCCAAAACTATGGTCGTCCTATACTCTTTTATTCAGAAAGAATCCTACTATTTTATAAACTTTTTTTTATAAAAATCGAAGGGGTCGATCTATGAGAAAAAGTCATTTTTAACATTAATCGTACAAATTTTTTATGAACTTATTAATTTTGTTAAGAATAAATAACGTATTCTTAAAGTACACCGAAAATCCTTTCAAAATCAGTCCTGACTTTTTAAAATTGGTGTATTTCTTGGCTGCGTTTACCGTGCGGCGCTGCGCGGAGCGGCCGCTCGATGATAAATCGTTCCGTATCTCAAAAACTAAGGCTCGGCCCATCTTGGTCGTTCTATACTTTTTTGTTCAGAAAGAACCCTACAATTAAGAAAAAATTTTTTTATAAAAATCGAAGGGGTCGATCTTTGAGAAAAAGTCGTTTTTAACATAAACCTTAAGAATTTTTTATAAACTTATTAATTTTGTTAAAAATCAATAATATATTCCTAAAGTACGCAAAAAATGCTTTCAAAATCACTCCTGATTTTTTAAAATCGGTGTATTTATCGGGAAGATAAATACTTCGGAATGTAGTCACGACAGCCAACATGGTAGAAATTTGAACCCTTATTGCTAGGCAACCCCTTAAGCTAGAGTCCTCAAATTTTTACTGAGGCTTCACTATCAGTAGGACTATCGATCATAAAAATTTCAAGACGATTAAAAAACTTTTATGTTTTAGGCTGGATGACTTCATGCGAAATGCTTCATATATAATGTGAATGAAGTCTTTATGAGGACAAAAATGATTGAAAAGAATTGCGGATATTAACTTTTCTAGAATTTAACTGTAAAGCATCTAAAAGTTTGTATTTTTAGCAGCCCGTTTATTTGGTTGATTTTCAACTGACACGAGTTGGTTCCCTTGCTCTTGATTTATCGAATCTTCTCTACTGCTGTACAAGCGGTGAGATAAGAAAAGTCCATATGACCGAATTATTGGGTCACTATCACAGTCATCTCATGGAAGCTTTACACACTCTCAATCCTGATCAACAGCTTGCCAAGGATCCATCGCTTATGTGGCAATTGTGAGTATTGGCTTCTTTCCGTATCTTATAAAAAATTGCGGAATAATTGTTTCCTTTCCAAACTTACATATCTCAGATTGAACGACGAGATGCGAAGATGTGGTCGTTTCGGAGCGGGTCTGGCCTTGGATATGCTACCGATAATCACGTGCGCCAGCGACGAAGCACCAGACGTCTACGAAGCTGTAATGGTCGAAACAATTGGCGAGAAAGCACGAAACCTACGGGCGCCACCTCCAGGAGGTGCAACATGCGCCCGATTAATGGCAGATCTCGTTCTCGAGCTCGTACAAAATCGTGCCTTGTAGGGCCAAATTTTGTTTCTATATTTCTTCCTCGTCACTCCAGAAACTAAAGACTTCCTAGAAGATGTATCGATTATTGTACTCAGCGTGCAGTCATACACGCTAATTTGACGACTTCTTTTCTCCATTGTACGTAATGCTAGTGTATTTTACACAAAAAAAAAATAAGAGTTCGATTACATCAATTAAGAATTTAAAAAATGCCGAAGCAAAGTCAATCGATGCATTTTCTTGCACCTCGAACGAGACGTGTTTTTGTCTGTTTATCTTTTTCCAATATCGCTCGTTTCTCCGTTGCACCATTCAATGCACAAAGAAGTAGTGTAGAAGAAAAAAGAAACCCATCGAGCAGTATTCGTATAATCGTGACAATACGTTCTCCCAGTAGACGCTTCGATTTGGGCCAACTTCCTCCAAGCTAAACTCCAACGGGAGGTGCGTTCTTCATTTCTGTTCTTGCTCTCCGTTTTTTGTTCGTAATTACGTTGGTCGTAGCTAACGATAGTCATTTTATTTTGTGTTGAAAGTTTTCCCGCCAACGAGGCCAGATTATATTATTTTTAGTGATGACTGGAAAAGAGTTACGATTGTTGAGGTGGCGTGTGAGCCGTCGGTTGTTGAGGAGTTTGAGCCTGAGGTGGTGTTGTCGGTTGAGTAGTTGGTGTCGCTGGCACTGCCGCTGCTGCAGCTGGCGCTGCTGCAGCAGGTTGTGGTGGTTGTTGAGGCGCTGGAGCCGGTGTTGTAGTTTGTTGTTGTTGTTGAGGTTGTTGCTGTGAAACAGTCGCTGGTGGTGCTACAGTTGCAGGCGTTGCAGGCTGTGTTACAGGTGTCGAAGGAGTTTGTTGCGGTTGTGCTTGAGGACTCGGTGGTTGTTGCTGCTGCTGTTGTTGCGTTTGTTGCTGTTGCTGCTGCGATGAACCTTGCCACGTAGTATGCTGACTCTGCTGTTGCTGATGTTGCTGTTCTTGTGCGAGCCTTTGATGGGCCTGCTGACGAGCACGAAACTCGGCAGCCTTCAATTGTTCGAGATGAAATTGTTGACGTTCCGTTATAAGTTGTTGCCTCTGATACTCCAGACCTTCGCGCTCGCGTTCCATCGTTGTTTCGAGTTCCTCAAAGTGCCGCAATTTTATCTCGAGCTTTTTCATTTGAGTCTCTACGAGAAGTGCAACGAGGGACTTGATCTTACGCTCCTCAACGGCAGCAAGATGTTTGGCCTTGACAGCAGCAGCAGCAAGAGCCGCCGCTGCCGCCGATTGCAGTTGGGCGTCTCGTACGACCTGATAAAGGGAAGATGCTCAATATAACTTATGAAGTAAGTATTTATTAAATCTACTAAAAAAAATTAATTTTTATCTTGCTTTAAGACTTGTGGTATTATTTAATCATTCGAAATAGCTACCTTCGGTATAAGGAGATTGCCTAATTGTAAATTATATCCCATATAAAATTTTCTAAATAAATAAAAACTCACCTTGTCTTTCTTTTCTCTAGCTTCGATCTCCTCGGGGCTTTCGAGTTTCGATTTCACGTCACTCTCGACCTCTTTTGGAACGTCGACTTCCATCTTCTCTGGTTGATCCCTTTCAACTGTGACCGTCTCGCCCGTCTCTTCTTTCTTCGGAATTTGGAGGGATGCCGCTGTACCCTCGAGACTCTCTTTTGGTTTCTCAGGCTGATCTTCCTTCTTAGGAGGTTCAGCCGTCGTCACGGAATGAGGCGAAGTAGCAGCACTTGGTGTTGCACTTGCTACTGGTGTGGATGTCGCAGAACCATCCTCAGGTGGCTCGGGCGGTCCCGTACCAGCGATACCCGATTGTGCAAGACCTGCCGCGGGATCGAATTTTCCTAAACAAGAAGTCAAACAATGAGCCACAAATGAAATAAAGATTAAGAAAAAGAAAATTTGTCTGTAGAATCAAATGAAAAGTAAAAAGTTGAAATGTACCGTCAGCATTAGCACTTGCTTGGACGTTCCTCAAATGCTGATCGAGCAAAGCAGCTGGAACTTGATCCTTGATTGCTGCGAATTCTTCCATTGCCGCTTTAGCCGCACTAGCAGCGACTCTCGGGTCAACGACGGAAGCCAAGAAAGCCACTGTGCTCATGACCGGATTGCCAGCTTTCGAGAATGGTACAGGTTGATAAGCTAAAGGTCCGAGGCCTTCAGGACCGCCTTCTTCGAGATACGGATCTTCAATAGGTAATCGCAGGAAATGCAGTATACATTCATCCTGAGTTCTTGAGCCAACGTGCTCGCAAACTTTGTTCCAATCGTCCTTGTGGAGCTCAAGGCCCTCTAGCAGGAGTAGAGTCTCTTGCTCGGTCCAATCTCGAGTCGCACCAGCAGCTTGCTTGTTCTTTAATACCGCCGGTTTTCTCGCGTATTGATCGATCTTGAGACCGAAATTCGCCATAGCACCGGCCGCTGGTTTTTCTTCCGGACCACCGAGACTTCCTGCCACGATCGGTTTCTTCTCAAGGTCCAAGAGCGTTTTCGCCGCCGGTGGTTGCGGAGTTTTTGGCGGATTTGGATTAACGGGTGCCAGACCTGACGGTGTATCCGACAAAACGTGGAAGTGCGATGTGGGTGGTGGTCCCATAGGCGTTGGTCTCGATTCTGCATCGACCTGGTAGTTCACCAAACCCCATTGCTCAAGAAACGCATGAACTCGCATTATAGCGCAAACGTCACCGGCCAAATTGCGTCTGCATGCTGTTGAAGTGATATACTCTGTAGGATTCAGACGATAAGTGTCTATCATGAAATTTCGGTACGCCAGATAAATCTCTGGTGTCTTGGATTTGTTTTTCCCATTGAAGAATTCCGATAGAGCGCGTTTCTCGATTGTATGAATAGAGTTGTAATCGAACCAGGCTGAGTAACTTGGCACAACGATGTGATGAGTTTGTTCGGTTACGTTATCTTCGGGCTCGTCGCCTTTATTCGCACCATCCGCACGTTCCTTGCTGGCGTCACGCTCTTCCCTATCCTGGGTTCCTTGTGAGCTGCTCTTGTCACCCTCGGCTGGCTCATCGAGATCGGCCATGTTTCCAGATTTCAGGGGCTGAAGTTCGCTGTCTTGTTTTTTATTACCCATAGCTGGAGGATTCCCCGGGCCGCTTGGTGCGCCACCTGGACCGGTAATCGGTGGATTCGTCGGATTGGCGACAACTTCGACTATTCGTGGCTCGGCTGGTGGATCTTCCATACCCTGAGTGAGATCTTCCTCCTCCTCGCCGCCACCCCGTGTCTTCTTTGGCGTCACCGCCGCCGTCGCTGCCGTAGATGATGATGTTGATGATGACGAGGAAGGTGTTGGTGTTCCTTGAATACCCGAAGGTCCGCGGCCACTTTTACGTTTGCCAATTTTCGGCGGTGGACTGGGAGATCGTTTCCTTTTTTGCTTCTTAGCTGATGCAGGTGGATGAGTCGTTGGTTGTGCCATAAGATCCTCAACAGACAGTCTGAATTTGTGAACTTTCTTTTGGCCACCATCGTCGACTTCATAATCTTCCTCGTTCATCCATTCATTGTACTGATCGAGATCCAATGCCCATGTCGCACATACTTTATATGCTGTTCGGGGGCTAGAGTTTGACAAACTTCCTTCCGGAAATTCAATTGGAAGTTCGAGGGTTGCCCAAGAGTCATAACTGTCAGGGAAGTAATACCAGTGAAGAAGCACCGACCGCTCGCGACGCATGCAAGGACGTGCATATTCTTCTTCTATAGGATCGACGGGTGGATATATTATGTGGGTAGCTTCGGTTTCGTTTTCGGCCACTGTGCCTTGATGACGTCGCACTGCATCCTTTACTTTTGCTGCAGTGGCTTTGTCAACTTCAGGTTTTACGAAAACGCAGGGTTGAGTAATGCAACGATTTTGAATCAGAGCACGTTCAGCAGCCACAAGCATCTCGACAACACGGTCCATACGCGAACCAGACTGTAATAGAGATTATTTTAGTTGATTTGCTAGAATGGAATTTGTGTTAATGCATCGGGGACAATGAGTTACCTACCTTCCCAACAGGAAAATCGAATCTCCTCCATCCTTGTTCTTGTTTGAATTTGTAAGCCGTCGCCAGTATGTGACACAAACCTCCACCTGGTTTGAAATCTAGGAAGCATTTCATCTTAAAGAAAAAAAATGCATATTTTCAGTAAAAATTGATTTAGGATAGAACTTTTTTCTGCGATTACATGGCATAGTAACTTTTCTTTAGTAATACATACAGGAAGTCTTGTCATTGGTGGTTTAGATACATTTTTTCCCAGATGATCTTCTTGAAACTGAATAAGTTGTATTACGAGAGCAGACAAGCTCTTATTTGTAGGTGGATCTGTTTGCATGTACTGAAAAGTGAATAGATCGTTTTAGGACAGCTATAAAGAAGGTTCTGAAATTTGTATGAAATTGAATTAATATTACAATATTGCCATAACAACATTGTAATTTCCATTCAAAGTGAAATTAATGTAAGGAAATATGATAATGTATAATGCACCAATACACATTAGGGTTATAGAAACAAATAATTAAATAAAAAAATTTCTTGTAGTTGTATGACGCAAAAAGGTAAGAATAAGTGTTATTTTTAATTTAATGTTGGAAAATTCCAGTATTATGTTCATGTTCAATGTTTGCGTTAAAATAGACATTACAATAGAAGTGATAGTAGTTAATAAATTATAAAGAAACCATATTACTTTCAATTTCCATAATTACAAACGAAACAATTACAAATACTGTACATAAATTTTATTATTTCTCACGAATAAAGCATTTCTAGGTGCAGTATTATTTATAATAGTAAATCTATATTGGAGTATTCTGTTCCTTGAGTACAAATGTGCCTCAGAATTTCATAATATTAATAGGGGTTAAGGGATGGTTTTTTAAAAATATTTTTCAATCTAACGAACCGATTAAGATTACTTGCACAATATGAAAGCTTTCATTGTAACTCTACTACTTCTACTACGAATACATTTTTGAATCGGTCACAGGGAAATTCGATAGGGAATATGGCTACATAGTCCATATAGTGTAAGTGTATGGTGAGCGGAAGGGAGTGTTTCGAACAAAAACGTTTTATTTAAATTAAACATTTCTAGTGAGAAGTGTACCAATTTTATGGCAATTCTCAACTGATTATAAAACAACGACAATAATGACAGAGATGCTTGTCGAGCGAGTTCAGGGTCGTTCTATGGTACAGCTTGGAAGCGACGTGAACTGTGCTTGTGGACGCCGGGATCCCGCGGGCTTTGGGCACACTCACCTTTTTGCAATTCTTGAGAAGCCACTGCTTTACACCGTCGAGCTGGGTTACAACCTCCGTTGACTCGAAGAACTTTGTATTAGGACCACCGTCTTTTTTGGGTCCGAGGGACAACATTTTTCACTTGATTTGTTCACTAAAAATTGTCGATACACCACGCAAACAACGCCGCTCCGAGCGCAAACATGACAAGTCACGTGAAGTTGGTAGCATCTACGATCAGTCGTGTCAATGGTGTCAATCATTGTTAGCGTCACCAAACAGTGCAGACGGAGCCATAGATTAAAAATGAAAGTCCCTAGATCACAAATGAAACCATCATTTTGGACCCCCGTGAAGTTGGCCGGCCACCTTGCACTTAATTAATTGAGTTTTTTTATATCGTTAGGTGGTCGTTAGGTAGCGTTAGGTAGTGTAATTAAAACGTTAGGTAGTCAATAGTTAAAAAAAAAAAAATAATTAAAAATGTATGTGAAGTTGGCCGAAAATTTTTTTTTTCCGTTATTTAACTTTTCAAGAGGCTCAAATGATGCGTAATCGTTAGGTGGTCATGAATATACTAATTAAATCGTTAGGTAGTCAACCATATCCGTGCAAATCCAAAAAAACTATTTTGCGAATTATGCATGCGCAACGGCCAATGCGCACCTGTGTGAACTTAGCCAGTCGACTGACAATTGCGATCTTTGGCACACATTCATACACACGGATCAAGAGTCATCAGTATGATCACTGTTATCAGTCGTCCAGACAGAAGTAATTGTCGAAAAGGCATTGCAATCTCTATCGCAATCAAACCTATTCAGCACCTCCTCCACAGAAGAAGACACATCGGTGGCCCGAGTGCCAGTGCATGAGGGAAATTTCATACGTCATATGGCAGTGCACGGTCCTGAATCGTCGTTAGAGATTTCATTCCATTTTCCTTTTTCATTCCATTAAGTCGTATTCGGGAAATATGTGTGAAGAGTTTTATCCCAATTAATGTCACAAACATTCACAATACAACGGAAAGTTGGTTCATAATTGACGCGCATGAGAATGCGGGAGCCATCTTGATTCTTGTTTGCATCTGACAAGCCAGGCATCGAGCGATTACGCATGCGTCGCGCATGCATAATTCGCAAAATTGTTTTTTGGATTTGCAAGGATATGGTTGACTACCTAACGTTTTAATTAGTATATTCGTGACTACCTAACGATTACGCATCATTTGAGCCTCTTGAAAAGTTAAATAACGGAAAAAAAAATTTTTCGGCCAACTTCACCTACATTTTTAATTATTTAAAAAAAAAAAAACTATTGACTACCTAACGTTTTAATTAGACTACCTAACGCTACCTAACGACCACCGCGACCACCTAACGATATAAAAAAAACTCAATTAATTAAGTGCAAGTTGACCGGCCAACTTCACGGGGGTATCACGGACTCCTATTGAGCTTCATACCGAATTGCAAGACCTGTGTATAAGCCGTTTTACAACAGAAATCTAGTACTGATGGTATTATCAGTCAATTTCCGAACACACTCAAAATTGTATGTGTCTGTCGTTTGAAAAATCAACATCTTCTTACTTCACAATTTCATTAATAATTAAATTAATCATTGCGCGATTTCTTGCATTCGTTGCTCCGATTTAAGCAGATGAGGTTATAATACACAAATGTATATATATATATATGTACGTACAGTGCTGGCAGCACTGGAAAACACGTTCACCTTTAGCAGTTTCGACAACAGCCAGTAAAACAGAACGCCCATTTTTCAGTAAAAACAGCATCAATACTGACTGTACGTACTGGCAGCCCATTTTCGAATATACTCCTTGGCGCTCATTTTTATTTTTTTATTTTCTCATCGAAATATTCGTCTAGACAAGACTCAGCTTGGTGCCTGTTTACAGTCGTACAGGCCGGTGAAAATCCCATGCAATTAAATTTTTTAAATGATCAGTCGTTATTTATACGACTTTCGAAAATGTGTAAAAAGTACTAATTATATAATAATGTAAAATTCAAAACCATACATATTAAACGCAGGATATCAAAGGTTTAAAAGTTTTTTAATTATATTTTGTAAATGATACAGTGATGGAAATGTATTATATAAGATACGATTAATATTCAGAAAATATAATTTATTTATATACAATATATAATAAATACATTTGTATATGTATCTGGTTGATTGCCCCATAATAAAATTCGTTATTTTGTCGTCTGTGCAATGACAACGTTCTGTATACACAATTGTATACATCATTATTGTATAAAACCTAACGACCTTTACCTCATCCAGATATAAGTGCTATACTGTATATATATACCGTGATGTAATTTCCCACCTTTGCTTCTTGCCAAATGCCTCAATCTATTATCATATTTGAAGATGCAGATAAGACGCAACGAACACTCGTAATATTTTATTAAGATTCTCTGTTGTTTCAATGTCAACAATGCTTCGATTATCACCAGGCTTGTGCCAGAACGGTGGGAAATCGGAAGGTATTAGATGAACGATCGGAACATCTGTAAAAAAAAATATACAATGCTTTCTTTACTCTGCTTGAAAATAAAAATCTTCCTAGTATACATAAATTCTTAAAACCCCCTGGAAGAGAAGTGAATGTTACTAACTTTTTCGCAAGAATGGAATGTGATCGTCCTCGACTAGAGATGGATAGGAGTAAGGTTGGAAGTATCTTTGTTGTTCATTTGCATACGAATATCTCTCAAATTTGTGCAAATGGGCTAAAGCCTGTTCGGCTTCGACGAATTTCAGGTACCAACGTTTTGTTTCGTCAAAGTAACTGTAGAAAGTTGGATCGGGTGCTCCAAGGAGATCCAACAATATCAGCATATCCTGCAAATTGATGATAATGAGCAACGATCATTGAAAATATGGATAATTGTACTTCTTGGTATTCACTTCTGAACTATAGCCAGTTTTCTCACCATCTTACCATTTTGTCTAAGTCGGTTATGTCTGTCTCAGTTCCATAAGTTGTTTTCAGTCTGTGCCATTTATCAGCTAGATGTTTGGCTCCATATATAGAGTCATTGGGTCCCCATGCCGTAAAAGCTTCTTCACCATCAAAGAAAATAAACATCAGACTTACATTGGACTGTAAATAAAATATAATAATAATTAAATGTCGAATCTTTTGCTTTCGGAATTCTCTTGAAGTATTTTGTGAGTAGAGACATAGACATAAAACTATTTTGCATGGAAAATAATCGGCAATACTTGCCGTTTTTGCAGCCTCCAATGGAGTTTTCATCACCGTAGCTAGATTAAGTAGTTGCGCACATGGTACAGCACTATCGGTAGCTCCAACAAAGTTACCTTCTCTGAAATATTTTGAATCGTAATGGCAAGCCAAGGTAAGATAACGTCTAGCATTCGGATTCAGCTTTGCGACAATATTCTCAAATTGTAAGAGTTGGAATTTGGGTGGTTTGTCCTCGAAAACATCGCTTTCTACATCCCAGCCAAGATCTCTCATGGAACTCTTTAAATACTGCATTTTGGAAAGAAAACAAATTAATTTCCTAAAGTAGAATTTTATGTTGTCTAAGTATTATGATTAGGATTTTGTGTATATTCATATTATGAAATTATCATTTTAATTTTACAGAAAATGCCCAACCGTTCCAGATAATTCAAATTTCATACAATATATAAATATTGAAATTTAAAAATCTCTACAAGAAATAGATTCATATTGCCCATTATTTACTGGACCAGTGGGTTAGTTCCTAAGGAAACCTTCAGAAGTATTCGGAACTGTCACACATTCGCAACATGTTTTCGTTGAAAGCAGCCAATCCATCTTGATTATACTATCTTGTATTCGAGAAAAAGGTGTGAATCATTTTATTTAGGTTATGTTGACTGTTGACAGCTCTATTATTTATTAATCTTTCTAGAAACCAAATTTGTATTTGATTCATTATCGATTCAGCTAAATGTAAATTTGATAAGAGATGCAACAAGTAGGATAATAATTAGAAATCAACAGTCGATTTTAAAAATTATTCCAGTAGACAAATTGATTGCGCCACTGATCTTTCTAAAGCTATAAGCAATGTCATAGTTATGTACGTACTTCCTTAACTCTTTGGTGGCCTGGTGTTCCGACGACTCGCACGACACAGATGTTATCTAGAGCCTCGTTCAAATGCGTTATGTTTGACATAGAAGCGATCCGATCCAGCTGTGTTTCATTAAATCTGGCCGGTACGTGTTCATTCTAGAAATAAAGGAATGATCCCATCGATAGTGAGATGATATTGATTTGCGAATGAGTTTCGATCATTCAAATAAAAACGCAGCATCATAATAATCTTCAAAAACTATTGTGGTGAACAACGACACACATTATATCTTGCGAATATCAAGTTACGTTATACAGGTCTGGTGAATGCACGTTGAAATAATGAATAATCGAGGATGTAAATAAACAACTTGGATAATTTATTCTTTCACTACTCACTTTCTCGCTTCTGAATGACGCGGTGACAATTGATTGTTGTGCAGTGACATAGGGCACGAAAACAGCGAGGCATAGCCTCAAAAGAGGTGAACAAATCATCTCACTACGATGAGAAGCGCGGCCGGACTGATGGCTTCCTTACATGGAGTGGAACTATATATGGTAGACTCACAGACGCGACACACTCGTTAGGCTACTGCAACCTTTCAGTATGTTGTGCGCAAACGTCGATCGTTTCGTTTGTTTTCATTCGAGAATGTCAGCGCCGACCCAAAATAAAGCTTTGAAAATTTGTTTACTTCTAGCAGGTAGATTTTATTTCCCATTTGGCATACGACATTTTGGATTCTTCGCGATTCGTATCCTGTTCTAACACACCTTCGTGTTACGCCCCTGCGCGCATTTCACAGACGAGTACACAAGTTTAAAGGACTAACGTGACACTTTAAGGTTATAATTTCAAGAAAGGTCTCCAAAACTCTTACCATACAAATTTACAGTTGGATCTTGGATATTTTGAATATTAATTAATCATTGATAAACTGTCTAATGTATACGGTTTACTTTGTGTAATTTCAAAAAAGGTCTCCAAAACTCTTACCATACAAATTTACAGCTGGATCTTGGATATTTTGAATATTAAATTAACTATTGATAAACTGTCTAATGTATAAGGTTTACTTTGTGTACAATATCCTGAGACGCGTGGCTTTTAAATCCTTTGTAAAAAATAATTGGAGTGTTTATTTTAAAAGTTGATTTTACTTGCAGTCTTACCGATTTCTTCATTCGTGAATTTATAAATTGGTAGATATGAATCTTCTACTCTACGAATTATTGAATAATAATAAGTGACAATAATTCTAACATGAAAAAATATCTCTTTGGAAAGGAAATCATTGAGTTGGTTGCTATTCCAATAATATATTCTCAGATCAACAGATGAAAGAAGAACCTGAAAGGATGAAACCTGAAACAAGATAAAAGTCGATATCGCACAGCTTAATTAATAATACAGGATTAGATCGGCACCAGTGTGAGAGATATAACTGTAAAACGTGACTTGCAAATTCCTTGGCACGACTCATCCAAATAGTAATGAACGTATCTCAAGGAGCTAAGCGCTAAGCAGCGACCCGACAAGACACTTTTTAACATTTTTTTTATGAAGAAATGTTTGATTGTTTTTATTACGATTTTATCATTAATACGTTAAGCACCGGTGACCAACGGCTAAACAAAAAGCTGAACAAAATCACCTTGGCTCCTAATATGATAAGCGACATTCTCAAACGAGTTTTATTTGAAAATATTAATAAAAAAGGGAGTCATGTTGGTTTTGGCAAAGTAGGTACTTGTTTGAAAATACTTTTTGCAGTGACAGATTTTCATGCGATTACTACATGAGTTAATATTCTTATATTAACTCATGTAGTATTATATTAACTGTATGAGTTAATATTCTTATATTAACTCATGTAGTAATGAGTAAATATAAGAATATTAACTCGTGTAGTAATCGCATGAAAATCTGTCACCGCAAAAAGTATTTTCAAACAAGTACCTACTTTGCCAAAACCAACATGACTTCCTTTTTTATTCTTAATATAAGAATATTAACTCATGTAGTAACCGCAATAATTATGCAATCGCAATAATCATGTAGTAAAGCAATAATTTTGTTCCGTGAATTTTCACTTAAACCGTTGCAAATGTCCAATAAATTGTAAAATAAATACCTTCCCTTCCTGCCAATACCTAACAGACGCATAATAAATACAACTCTCCAAATTACTTCATGATCTGTGAGAATTAGGAGCCCTGAATTCATGTCCCTGCAACCATAGCAACACATTAGAACCCCTTGAAACTTTTTGGATTATATTTTTGAAATATCCTACTCAACATATTTTTTTAACGTTCTAAACATATTTCTACTCTTAAATTTTGCAACTGGTCCGCGTTTATGTAAAAAAATAACGTACACGAATATTTTCGTATAATTACTGAGTGATGGATAAGATTTCAATGATGCAGAATGATTGTTTCGTTTTCAGTTTATTAACTGAGACATAAGTAGAAATTCACATAAACTATATATGTTTCCTACGTCGTTATATAAATCTTAAATAATATTACAGCATTGTGTTGAATGTCGGGGATGTGTCCATAGTTTTGCACAAATTCGATAAATGAAACGAAATGAAGATGACGTATTAGCACATTGTATTAATATCTTATGTATTTCGATTACTTGTTATTAGAAGAAAAAAGATAATATTAACGTATATGTAAAGCGCGAACGATGCGTTTGCAAACGCGTACGCGTGCACCTTCCACGGACAGATTTTGAGCAATACCGCCTTGCGGATTTGTATAAAAAAAATTATTTACCATATCTCGTTATTGATATATAATCCTCTCTTTTTCTCGCTCCGGTGTCTTTTATTATACAGATATAGTCTTTCATATCATTCGTTCGCTTTTTCGAACCTCTCTCGAAGCCCAAAATTTAAATGCTGGCAGTGCACTATATCCTATCACAATATCCGAGGATCCTATTCCGCCCATGAACGCTTACACAAATGGGGGTATCTAATAGTACGCTATAGTTATACAATTAAACACTATTATTGTATGAGTTATATAGCTAGCTATATGTACGGATCCTCGAATATCGTCATCTTCGTAAATCTCAACTCCGCCTCATCTACAGGGATATTCCCTGTCGTAAATTGGTATTTTCATCGTAAAAAGAATTGTTCATCGCGTGCTTCGTATATTCGTGTCCTTTTTCCTCATTCTCATTGAAATTCTGGAAACGTTGCTGTACGCATTCCGCATCGCGGAATTGGTACGAACGCAAATTGTGCTGCATATTTGCCCTCTACCACGTCCGTCTTCGGCTTGCAGCCAGAATTTACTCGGCAAGCCCTCTTTCTTTTTCTTTCTGCTCCCATAGGTGTTTCTCGGTCGAGCCTCGTTCGATCTCCTCTTGGACGTTTCAATAGTTGTAAGGCCCGTACTGCGATCCATGATAATACGGTCCCGGATAAGCAGCCGGTGCTGGATAGCCGGCATAAGCGTACTGTTGCTTCTGCGGGTACACTGTAATACAAAGATAGCAACAATTGGATAAATAATCAATTAGCACGTGGGTGAGATAGAAAAAGTATGACTCTCGTTCCAAAGCTTAAGAAGCAATGCTCTGACTCTGCGATCAATTTTTACCCCTTACTATAGTAACAAAAAGATTCAAACCAAATTGAAAACTAATTCTTTTTATCCCTCAAATATACCTCGATAAAAGTAACTTTTCCGATCGTTATTTTCATTCTACGTTTGCGGTGGCTCGACGAGCGGCGGCGAAATCGTTCGTAAATCTAATAAAGATAGGACGGGGGAGAATAATTTTCCCAAGCGTGGGCACAAAGATCGATTGGTACGCGTGAAAAAAAAATTGAATTTTTACATTCTTTAAATTCGCGCGTAGGACACGTTTATTCGATTTCCAGTCTCGTTGATGGATGATGAGAGCGGAATACGCAAATACATGGGATAAACTACGGTATATATAAACCGTTTGTTCGTGCATCGTCGCTGATAAAGAGAGAGGCAAAGATAAAGAGAGAGACCGAGAGGGAGAAGCATACACTCGAGTGCGGGTATTCAGGCAAGTATGCCACTTTCTCATCGACTACTTGGATGTAATGACGGTGGATAATTCGCCGCAAACGTCGCGTCCGACTAAACCGGACCTCGGCCCCTTCTCCATCCAGCAAGAGTTTCTCTCTCTCCCGGCCTGTCGATCATACACGAGAATCTTGCAATTTTCTTTTTTTTTTTCTTCTTTTTTCATTTCTTTCCCAATCGAGGGAAATCACATTATATAGAAAAATTGATCAATCGCGACGAGCGAACGACATAGAAAGTACAATATGCATGTAAATATGCAAACCGGTACGGTATTATGAAAAATTTTACGGCGTTTGTAGCGTGTACAACGAACACAGAGTCAGAGCGTGACAAAATTACACTAATCCACGAGCCGAGCGAGTCAAACAGAGCGTGAGCCTTGTCGTGCTGCTCTTTGTCAGGAATATAAATATAAAAAAAAATAGTAAAAGCAAATCGCGGCAGAGATGAATATTGAACGATGGATGAGCGATTCAGTGATACAGCATGAAACTCGTTTTGGAGACTCTCGTCTCGTTACGGATGGATTATTGTTTGTATAATATATATTTATACTACATGAGTTACTTTTTATGTACACGAGAGTCGTTAAACGTTGAATTACAACCCTTGCCTTGGCTCAAGCCGTTTTTGTTGTTGTTAAGCAAGCTGTTAATTCCTCACTTCCGGCGTATCGATTTTTTCTGGTTGTTTGGTTGAAACGTTTTTTTTTCTTTTTCTCGTAATTATTCCAATGTATGGTAATAATCGAGAATCCTGATTTCTCGACGTAGAGCGGGTCTACAACGCCGGAAGTGTCGAGACACGGAAACGACATTACGCGTTATATGCATAGTTTGTACTTATCATTTACTTTCATTCTCGTGAATCGAGAACGATCATGGTATTATTATTCCACGTCCGGGTTCGGCTTGGGCGATTCTTCGTCGAAGTTACTATCATTTTTCCCCTTTGTTTTTGCATGTGATTTCTCTAATATTCTACGCAACATTATTGAAACGTTCGAGTTCCGTTTGTAAAACTATTCACGTTGTGTTTCATCAAACATTTGTATAAACGAAGATTATTATTTAACACAAGAGTCAGAGCGTCAATAACGTTAAGAGCAGAAAGTGATTGGAAACGAGGCTCGGATTTGCCATGAGAAGAATATATTTGTGACGAAAATTTCTGTACTTGGAGAATATTAGCACGTGTGAAGTATGAAAATAAAATAATGAATGAAGAAACCAAAAAGTTAGTAGAAGCAAGTAAGTGGTTACTGTATGTACCAGGCATGAGGTACTGCATGTTCATCGCCTCGTCGCGCATTCTCTCGCCCCTCAAGCATATCGCAGCAGCGCTAAACAATATTGCGCTGACCAACGACCAACCGACGCCGACCCAAGCCACCACGTACGACCAGTCGTACGAGATTAGCGCGTTATCCTTGAGGACCTATTCGAGGGAGTGCAGGCAGAGTTGATATCCCATCGAGCCGGCACGCGTGAGACGACCCATGGGCGATACGCGAGATCGCGTCCCATTTTTAATTTCCGATCATCGTGTCACGGTTGGCGATTTTTTAAAGCCCAATCGTCGATTATACCGTTGGCAACCCACATACGAACAGACCAAAAAAAGAAAAAAAAAACCAAAAGCGCAAATTAGTAAGTTCTTATTGTTCGCGAAATGTTGGCTTCACCTGGCATGATGTATTGAACGTTTTGCGCCTGTTCGCGGGCACGTTCTCGTCTCAGGCACGTTGCTGCTATCAGGAAAAGCGTCATCGTCGCGAGACAAGTTGCAACACCGAGCCAGGCGAGATAGAACGACCAATCGTACCACTGGGCGGAATTGTCCCTCAATACCTGTCGGGCATTCAATTGAGCGATGCAGAATAGTCAACGAAATAGTATTATCTCGATTTAAATTGGTTCGACGTTTTTATGTTGCCTCTACTTCCATCGATCTCGGTCGATCCACATCGCTCAATTGTTCTTAACACTTGACAATGAAAATATAAATCCTGGAAAAGAGAGATATACGACAAAAAAAAAAAGAAACATATTCTTCGTTGCTCCAATTTCCACGAGAGCACTCTCCTACTCCCTCGTCCTTGCTGACACACTTTTAACTGAAAGAGAAAAAACAAAATGAAATCTCGAAAATTTACCGCAACGGGTTACGAATCAATCCTAGGTTTCGCTGCATCTCGGACCGTTGCGTACAGTGCGTTTACCGCTGGAAAGTTGTAAGGCGTATCAGAACGAAATCAGAGAAAATATGCAGGCACAAGGAAGAGCAATGAATCGTGAGAAATCTCGAGATAGACTCGCGAGTTTGTGTAAGAGAGCCGTGTGGTGTTTTCAGTTGTGCTCGAGGCATTTCGCTTCGCTTCACCACCATCGCATCGGTAGCGTATACTTTGTCCTGAGAAGGTTTCTATCAACTCTTCTTTCTTTCAGTCGGTTTTTTTTTTCATCGTTACTGCACTAGTCACGTTATAATCCTAATCTCATAGATCACACATATTTTCTCTCAGATCATTTTTTGTTCCTGTGGCTTCTGGAGAAAGCGACGTTCGATGAAATAACGATGAAAATTTAAAGCGGAAATTAACGTACGAATATCGTACGAGAACTTACGTTGCTCCATTGCTGATAGTATTCCTCGCCAACAATTTTCTCCTTCTCAAAGTACTCAACGCCGTGCCAGAGTCCCATTCCACCAGCGCTAAGTAAACCTTCGAAAAAACGAGGAAAGTTTGTATATCGAGTTAAAACAAATATTGTTTCGATGTAGACTTTTGTACTTCGATATTAAGATGATTAATAAGAAATAGGCAAATTTACTTACAAGCGAATAACATGAGTATAGCAGTTGCGGTAATGTTCCCGGGTGATCTTCGCCAGCATCCGACGACTCCGGTCCAGAAAGCCGAGAAAATCGCCAAAAAGCCAACCATAAAGAGAGCCGTTACGGATCTTACCATGTCTATAATGAAATATTGTTACAATTAGAAAATGAAGTATCAAAGGAGCTACAGAATAAATAAAAAGGAAAACAAGCGTACGAAGGCGAGCCATGGCATCGTCAGAAAATCCTCTCGTTTCATTCTCCTCGTCCGGAATGAAGTAGTCGATGTTCATGCAGTGAGTTTCCACCGGGCTCAGATATGTCTCAACTAGAAAATACAGGAACAAAGGAAAATCATAATTAAGAATTGTTAATCCGGAAGTTCGAGACTATAACGATCAAATAATGGTACGAAATCCACAAAAATGTTTTTAGAAGAATTAATTAAACTTAAATTAAAGAATTAATTAAAAAGGAACAGAAGATAATCCATCGACGCAAGAAACGATCTAAAGTCTGCCAATGAAAAAAGTCTTAATACATGGCTTTTTTTCGAAATGAGCAGTGCACGGACAGTGATGAGAATGGCAAAGAATTTTTAACATTTGGATCCGTACAATGTTATCACCATGTGAAAGATAAATTCAATTTCCCACAAGTGTTCGATATGCATGAAGCTGTATACGCCGCTCTAAAAAAGTATGTGACCCAGAATGCGATCCGCGCGATTACACTGGTTGAAAAGTTGGCACACGCTTATTATGTACAATCTACGTATTATACTCATGGTACAGCTTCGAATGATTTACAATAATCTTAGTCCGTCCGTCAGAGAGAAACATGTAAATATGCTTAAGAGTTAAGAACAAGTAATTGCAAGAATCTCCCGCAACGGTATACAAGATTTTAGTTCTCAATTTTCCGTTTTATCATACAGCCAACTCTGTTTTCATTCCATCTTCCAATGACTGGATAATAATAGATTGATTCATTGCTCAGGCACTAGGAAGATTAATTTATCCAAAAGGAGACAGAGGGCTTTGTCATTTGGGTCATAGGCAATGCCAGTGAGGGCAAACGATGAAAAGGTCATCCTCTTTCCTAGCTATACACATAACTTAATAACAGTACCGTCATTCTCGACTTGTCCATAACCGGTACAAAAAGGAGACAGGAATTTTGCCCGAACGTTATGTACAGCTTAGTATCCTACTAATCCGCTTGTATACAATATATATGTATATCTATTAACATATCCATATACGTATGGTTTTTTTTTCAATTTAATTTCGAAGTCGTATCACGAGCGACTTGAACGCAAGGTCTTCTACTATCGTTCTTCCGGTGCCATCACCGCTTTATATGCTCAGACGTATTAACATATGTATATACATATATAGATATGTGAATATTGTAGAATATCTGTATATAGGCGATTGTATCATCACGCGTACACTGTCTTCATCGTGGACGTCTTCGTTGCTGTCGCGCTTCTTGCCACGCCGCGAGATACAGTTATAAGAAACGAGTCAACGATCTTGAGGCCCCTCGACTGAGGAGAGAGAACCAACAGCGATATACTTGTAAACTACATCTCCGACCTGCAAAAGCCACTTCGGGTTTGTTTTACGTTACAACTATGCGGCATCTTCCTGTTCGGACGAAACTGAATTCGATGAAGGACGATGTTTTCTCTCGATGGTTTGGACTCTTTCTCTGAACGTTTTTTGACTTTATAACTGTTCGCTTCATCGAACTGGGAAATTTTGTCCTCGAGTAAAGAACCGATTCGATTAATTTTCTTCCTTTTATAAATTCTGACTGTATTCCACGGTAAATTGTAATCGTTAATTTTGAATATCCGGCATGTGCCAGCTAAATAAACATCATTTAGTCGCGAGTCTTGTAACCGGAAGCACGCACGTTCGGGCTCAGGAAGTCCCAGTCGGAATGCCGAAACAGATAAGGAAGGTCTCGGTCAGAGAACGGTAAAACGTGAGTAAACGTGAGAATTTATATAGAAGTACTCCTTGTATCGGCCATGAGACTTTATCGGTTTACTGTTTTTTATCAATGCATTTGAATTGAAATCGTACTGTTTCTTCTTCTCGAAGGAAGCTTTTCTTACTGTAACAATACAAAAATCACATCTTTGTTTTCTGGAAAAAAAATCAGTTCTCTGCCATTTTATCCAAGCGATCCGTGTATGGCTAATGCATATCGATTTCTGTTATGCGGGTTCGATAGATATTGTCCTATCGCGTTCTTCTTGTATACAACACGAGCTAGAATTGCTCGTTTGTTCGAGTAGCGTCTACAACGACGCCTATGGAATTCGAAACTTCCTGCTGTCCGCCTCTTGCGCTCGTTCCCGTCCATCGTGGGACGTCTACTTCGCCACCAACGTTGCTTCGTCTCCTATTTTCTCTTTCAAGGGGTGAGGGATCGAGTGACGATTGTTTATCGTCCGTAAAGGCTTCTCGATCGTTACGGCCAACCTCGATTTTCTTCCTTACTCGAGAACAAAATTTCCCATGTAACTCGAAATCATCGACGATAAAACTCTATCGTGTAATTATAATCATCAATTATATATACGTCGCAAGAAGAAAAATCGTGCTAGTCTGATTAGAGTGTCGTGGCTGTTTATGTCCCGCGACAAAAGGGCGTTCCTAGGAAGAAACTCGTGTAGCGTGCAGAAAATCCGCTATGTCAATTAAGTCATTTGCATTCGTGGTAACGGTGGCGATTTGTGTATTTACATACAAATATATAGGAGATAGTAGTCACGACTATTCCACAATCCATAGAAAAAAAAAACTATATACTCGAACGCTAATTGCCTCCAAAGAGAAATTCACGTTACTGAATGAAGCACTTGAATTATACAATGTGTGCTAGGAACGAAGCGTTGCATCTATTTTTTTTTAATTGAAATATTATTAACTCATCTTCTAGCTACTTTTTAATATTTATTTATAAGTTATACTTGACAAAAATTTTCATTGAAAGTGAGGCTTGTTTTTACTTGTGAAAATGAATGGTACGTTATAGATTTCCATTGGTTTTCCAATGGCGAAACTTCCACCGAGAATGAGAAATTATGGTGCAGATATGTGCAATATATATGCACAACTCTCTCTTTATTAAAATTATCGCTTTCAGTTACAATCAGCACGTCAAAATTTTCTCGTAATTCAAACCTCCTATTATCGTTCAGAAAAGTGTCTCTTCGATCACGCTTAATAAATAGCCTCTTAATAAAATACAATGTGACAGTTAAATAGAAACGGAAAAATACAGTTTTGAGCGAAACTCTCGCAATTAATGTTGTCGCGAGAGAGCTCGGAGACAATACAGCGCGACTAAATAAGTACTTGAGGTTTCTTCTGTGTGCGTCATTATGTGGGTTCATTATGAAAATCGTTAAGGAAAAGCCGGAACGACTGCGAGAAACGGTCGTACAGAGGGAGCCACGACTGTCCGTTCTGTGAAACGCTGAAGTGTTCGCCTACTTTTTTTTCCCAGTTGGCTCGACGTACTAGGATTTCGCCATGTATATATTCGTCTTTTCGAGACAGTCCGGTACATGTACGAACGGCAGAATTGCGGTATTGGTAATAGATGCAGAGGACGCTCAATGGCCGGTTAAACTCTCAACCTATTACGTGGTCTCGACGAATAACCCCCACGACATTACGGATTCTTCAGGTAGAAAGTCTCCGGCATGTACGCGACGTGGTATGCAGCGTGAATCGATGGTCCAGAATTTTTATCGTCCCTCGACGTTAATACCGATGCTTGTAAATCTTATTTTCTCAACCTCAATATACAAACGCCTGGTTGAAGCATAGCGCTAGTAAATTTCATAATAGTAATAACAATGACAAAACTAATAATAATAAATCAAGATGGAAAGTGATCATCCTGAAAATGATTAAAAATAATAAATGAAGCGCTAAAAACTGATTATTTCTTAATACAAAAAATAATAAAAAAATTGATGGATTACCGGTCGGTGGGCGCTCCTTAGGATAACATATCCTGAACAATCCCTGTGTTCTCGTGTAGTAGTAATACTTGGTGTTCATTTGCTCCACCAAATGGCTTTGCTCTGCATGCTTGGCCGCGTATTGCTGCAACGAAAGAAAAAAAAACAGAAAGGAAATACATTAGTATTGCACTTCTAGCCACGCTACGATATTTCGTAGGCATATCCTTATGATGAGCTAATTATAACGAACTAACGGTAAGCGCATTTTGTCCATGCATTATAATTACATTATGCCTCTTTACGTTGGGGTCGAAGGAGAGATAAGAACAATCGTTGTGGATCGGTAGTATCCAGATTTTTACAAATTAAACAGAACCGTAGAATTCGTTCGCTCTTATGCCAAGCTTTTATGCTGACTGTTCAACCGTGAAGCTATTCAGATTCATCGAAGCGTGGTAAGATTACCAAATCAGATGTAGAAGAAACAGGGCATCGAGTAATCACGATGAAAAAAAGAAAATTAAAGAAAAAGTAATATCCTCATAATAGCGTCTTCTCTTGTAATTGAAAAGAAAGGCTTTTATATCGTTCTCCGCGAAGATAGGGCCTTGATATAACCGAGGAATCGATCGATATTTCGATTTTGCTTTTATTGTTCATCGCCCACATTGTTAAGTGTACGGTTTGCAGCTACTCATCCACGCTGTACAGAACAATGATTACTCACACGTCTTTCGGTACAATAGAAAACTTATTCTAGTCAACAGCTTTCTCAAGACATCCACAAAAAATCGATGCACTTTTTAAGAATGACCTATATCGAACGAAAATCCTTTTGTCCCAAACCATTTGCAAAAGTCTGAAACGTATAAAGTAGTAACGAATGAATATTCTTGACCATGAGTAAAATTGATCCTTTTGTCTTAAGACATTTGAAAAAGTTTGAAACTTATAAAGTAGTAACGAATGAATATTCTTGACCATGAGTAAAATTGATCCTTTTGTCCCAAACCATTTGAAAAAGTCTGAAACGTATAAAGTAGTAACGAATGAATATTCTTGACCATGAGTAAAATTGATGCTTTTGTCTTAAACCATTTGAAAAAGTCTCAAACGTATAAAGTAGTAACGAATGAATATTCTTGACCATGAGTAAAATTGATCCTTTTGTCTTAAACCATTTGAAAAAGTCTAAAACGTATAAAGTAGTAACGAATGAATATTCTTGACCATGAGTAAAATTGATCCTTTTGTCTTAAGACATTTGAAAAAGTCTCAAACGTATAAA
Organism: Netelia fuscicornis; assembly: GCA_946811545.1. Taxonomy (NCBI): domain Eukaryota; kingdom Metazoa; phylum Arthropoda; class Insecta; order Hymenoptera; family Ichneumonidae; genus Netelia; species Netelia fuscicornis. The sequence goes on from OX328012.1 coordinate 41,455,375, forward strand.
GTAGTAACGAATGAATATTCTTGACCATGAGTAAAATTGATCCTTTTGTCTTAAGACATTTGAAAAAGTCTCAAACGTATAAAGTAGTAACGAATGAATATTCTTGACCATGAGTAAAATTGATCCTTTTGTCTTAAACCATTTGAAAAAGTCTGAAACGTATAAAGTAGTAACGAATGAATATTCTTGACCATGAGTAAAATTGATCCTTTTGTCTTAAGACATTTGAAAAAGTCTCAAACGTATAAAGTAGTAACGAATGAATATTCTTGACCATGAGTAAAATTGATCCTTTTGTCTTAAACCATTTGAAAAAGTCTGAAACGTATAAAGTAGTAACGAATGAATATTCTTGACCATGAGTAAAATTGATCCTTTTGTCTTAAACCATTTGAAAAAGTTTGAAACGTATAAAGTAGTAACGAATGAATATTCTTGACCATGAGTAAAATTGATCCTTTTGTCTTAAACCATTTGAAAAAGTTTGAAACGTATAAAGTAGTAACGAATGAATATTCTTGACCATGAGTAAAATTGATCCTTTTGTCTTAAACCATTTGAAAAAGTCTGAAACGTATAAAGTAGTAATGAATGAATATTCTTGACCATGAGTAAAATTGATCGAATGCAGAAAACAAATCTTGGATGAATGTGCAATAGCGTAATTTCTATTATTAGTGACTAGCTATCCTCGAAACCAATACACATCTGCGCTTGAGGATAATACGAGAATGTAAAATATCAAACATGTATCGGTCTCTGGTATGACAAGGAATATGTGTGTATGTATGCAAGCATTGGCAGACGGATAACTAACAATCTACGTGAACGTGTGGTAAAAAGAATGCCACACTCGCAACTTTTGCCTGAGCATTCTTCAAGGTTACAAGAGGATATTTTGCATCGCTTTCTTGCATCCATCATAACGCGCATAATCTCAAAACTATAAACATAATATCGTCATCGTCTAGCCCCGATCGAATAATCGTTGAGATAAATAACACATTCGAACGCAACTTGGAGACTCGTGTCGATTCAATAAAAATATTTCGTCACCGTACATACTGTCAATACGAACGATCTGCGCTTACACATTTTATCGTTTGTATTATTTGACCCCGATGTACGCTAGAACAAGTTCTACCCGACGGCAAGATAATTTTATAAACAGAGCTACATATAACATATCGGGCTAGGCATACAACGTACGAGATGCATAAAAATACGCAAAAATATTTAGACCGTGTTCTATAAGTGCCATGTTGGTCCAATAGCCCATAATATAGTTCTAAAAGCGCAATGAACGCGTTTCACTGGCCACGGTCGATATATTAAAACACTTAAAATATATCGTCACGATAACGGATCTCGCGGCTTATAGAGAAAGAAATATAAAAAGAATAAGCGAACCGAAGATGGACTCATTCGCTTTACAGTATAGTTGTGCTCTTAATCTACATGTATATATATATATATATATACACACACACACATCTTTTCTTGAATATTATTATGATTAATATTTATGCTCATGTGCCACGGCGCAACGTTGGTTCTCAGTGAGTTTTACGATTGTTCGTCCTACTCGCACACGAATACTCTGTGCCATTGTACACTTCAATTTATATATACATAGATCTTAAAATGCATACAAGTGAGCTGAGTATGTATACGTAGACCACCCGGGAAACAGAGATGGAGAAAAAAAAAGAGAGTTCCATAGCGGTGCGCCTCCGGGAGACTAGATCGTTTCGACTGCTTTCACATCGTTGTTTCGCCATAGTGCTTCCCTCTGTCGTTATAGATATGAACCGGCGTGCGTTGCCCCAAAGTTACTCCGTGCTCGGTAGGTACGACGATTTCTTTGACATAGAAAGGAAAACCTTCGAAGCTCCGGCCCTTCTTTTTCTCTCTTTGTCCCTCAAGTGTAACTCCTCCGTGAATTCTAACGCTATTATTCATCATTATAAACCCACACGTGTGCGTATCGTTGCAGAGACAATGGTTGGATTAGCATATATTACGATCGTTTGGAGTAGAATATTACGGGCCGTTGGTCAATCTCGCGGATGTGCGGACGATGTGTACCAGTTAGGGATCTCGTGTGAACAATTAAAATTGATCGCTACGAGTAACAAACCGCATGAATATTCAACGCTTTCAATTAGAAAGATTACGCCTTAATAACAATAATTTGGTAACAACGGAACTCGAATTATTTTTATTATAAACGTAACGTTTTTCTTTTTTTATTGTAGATTGACCACGACGACCCGGCTTGCGTTTCCTCGTGCCGAATGTTTAGATAACATTTCCCCTCCACACACAATATAATGCACAACCGCACTGGTTTTTATTCCTCTACTATCGACCTACATATATATATGCATACATGTGTGTATTTGTATATACATATATATTTGTATATATACGCTAACGGCGTAAGATATAATATACATATATATATATCTTACACCTTTAACGTCGGACGTGATAATACATAACCGCTGGGAATGCTTTCTCGAAAGCAGCTGCATAGTACACACACACACCCATACACGCACATTTATACCTTGACGAGCCTCGCAGCGTTGTCACACATAGGTGTCGCTCTCTCCGCAAGGAATAGAAAACGTTTTTCCTCATACTCAAATATTACGAGTAAATATCACCGCGACTACAAGAACTTAAATAACGAGAGAACGAGACATCCAGTTATATACTCGTATAGTAACGTATACGTAAAATTCCATCGTTGAAATCCACCGAGGAATTTTGTGGCTGGGTATATCTCGCTCTCGGCAACACGAAACAATAAAGCGTTCTAACGCTGTTGCTTGTTTTTCTCGAGAGGTTCGCGAGCAGACCGCACCTGTGAGGGGTGGCGCTGGTGTGCAAGTGTGTGGTTATACCTCCGGTGCACAATCGGGGCCTATTCTTCGCGCGGCCACATAATTCTTTGTCGGTACACACCGGTATAAACGAGCTTGGGAGGGTTTTGCGTATGTACAAGCGTGTATAAATGTAAGTACGCGTATGTACGAATGCTCATGAGAACTAGTAATGATGGCGATGGTAGAAGTACAAGTGTCGACTTCAATAACGCGCGGGAATATAATCACCTACACCATCGTACTCGGTTCGGTGTCCGCGAACGTAGTATGTGTGTGTGTATCTTGACAGAAAGCAAGAAAGAAGGAGAAGGAGAGAGAGAGAGAGAGAGATATACGTGTTCGTAACATAACTGTACGACGATCCGGCCTCTCACATGCCATGGCAACGTCTTGCTTCATACAAGGGACTCGTTCCGTTAAAACTCTTAAAACTTGACGAAAAATTCCCAGTTATGGACAATCGAATAATTATTCCATACGGTACTGTATAAACGACTTAATGTTTTTCTCTCGTTTTTAAGAAGTTTTAATCGATGCTCTCGATGACTTTCAGAGTACGAGCACGGTGAAGATCTCGATTCTTCGAGGCAGTTCGAGACCTATCTCTCGTTTTGTTCTCTCTACTTCGCTTCGATTCCCATAAACGCATCGTCTCGTCGGTTTTGTACCGTTGCAGTGGCCGAGCTGAGACCGTGCGATCGCTCCTCGGGCCATACTATACCGTCAGATGCAACATATATAAATATATATATGGAGAGAGAGAGAGAGAGAGAGAGGCCTAATATATATCCATGTTTATCCGTATCCGCGCACATACGCGTGTGTATAAAATCTCGATCTCTAGTGGCTCGGACTGCATGCAGCTACCGATCAGGACTGGGACACACTCTAAACTCGAAACTCGTTGAGTCAACGCGCTAAAATGGGCGCGGCGAGGAATGCCGATCGTTCGAATTGCTCACCACGTTACACCCTGTGTGCGTGTATCTGTGTGTATATATAGGATACGTGTCATGTACCAAGGATTCGCCTTCGTTCACCTGTGCTTTAAATCCGGATGGACAAATTCATGAAGCGTCATTCAAACGGTATCTTTTACATTTTTGAAATAACAGTCGTCATGATCGTAGACCATAAGCTTACTAATGAATTAGGGATTTATATACGTGTAGAATATTATTATTGTAATATCAATAATAATAGTAATAATAATTAGAGATGATAAAGTCATCAATAATAATAGTAATAATAATTAGAGCTGATAAAGTCATCAATAATAATAGTAATAATAATTAGAGATGATAAAGTCATCAATAATAAAAGTAATAATAATTAGAGATGATAAAGTCATCAATAATAATAGTAATAATAATTAGAGATGAAAGACTATTATTTACAATGCATTAAAAATTGTTTCTTGATAAATTTGTAGGATTTTGAATACAGGCAATAAAAGATCCATGATCCACCATCGCACCAGAGGGCGTTAACCCAGGGGGAGGACACAAGGACGCGACCGAAGCCCCCCTTTGCAAGGATCTCACACCGCGCAAGTTTCCTGTAACGTAGGATATATAATATCCGCAGGTATGTACTACGAGGTACAGAGTGCATTACGATCCCTCCTAAACACGGTGTGTATACATATATAGGCTAGATAATCTGCAGCCAGTAACCGCATTTATATATTTACACGACTTTGCGCAGGAAGTGGGCAATTTTGTCGCGGAGACGGATATTTTCTTTTTATTTCATTGCACCACCTCGACAGCTTTTCCCTGCATCCCTACAATTTATTTAATTTCTCAAACACGTTTCTCTACTTTCCTCTTTTTCGCAATTTAAAAAATGCCATTCACTCATAAACGGAAGGAACTTCTGTTGAGGAAAAGGAAAAAAGGTGTTAAAAATATTTGAAACAACGTATGTGCTAAAAGAAATATGCCTGGTAGAATTGTTAAGTACAAACCTGTATTTGGGCACGCTTGACCTCCGTGTAGAGCCAGTTATCGGTCGAGAAGGCGATCGACAGTAGCGCCGTGGCGATAATGCCGGTTATGGTCGCCAGGGATAGCGTGACCGCGGAGCAAGGCATCCTGAATTTGTATTCCTCGACTAATATATTATATATTCTCTGCTCCTCCGATCTTTCACCTTGGCGAATGAAAATATGCACGAGTCTGTTAAACGGTCACACAGACAAACGAAAGAGATTTCGACGAGACTCGTGCAGCATCCGTGATACACAGGAAGTTTTCAATCACGGATGTTATATACATACGTACGTGTATACGTTTCGATTGGGATTTAGCGTATGAAGTATGCCACATGTACAATAACAATATTAATCAACAAATATTTTAATGCACTCTATCAGTTTTGTCCCAAACTGTATTCACAGATTGATCAATTCGTCAATTTATCACTGGAATCGATTTAATTGTGAAAGAGATTGGTACGCGCTTTGTATTTATTTTTGCTTTAGTTTCAACACGTCGATACGTGATCTCGTGGTTGACACCGTGTTGGAGAACGAGCGGTCGCTAACCAGCACATATTATACCATTTGTATCAACGTTTAACGTTATAATATACGAGATTTACGTTCGAACGCTGTTGGACTGTTGGAAGTCGAAACAAAACACACACACACACACACGCACGCACACACACAAGTAATCACGAAACGAGCGCGCGAGAGGATTCTCACCGAGGAGCGCAAGAAGCACACGAGCTATCGGGGACGTAACGCAACGACGACTAAGCCCGATCGAGGTGTCCGTTCGTTGGAGGTAAAAGGCACAGGAGAAAAGCAGAAACCCGACGGACTTGGGGGCCCCATCGTGCGGTGCCCGTCGAGAACTAACCGCCTCTCTTCTCCGTCGCGCATGTAGCTTGTATATATGTATATGTAACGTCTTGGGTCGCGTTCGAGCAACGAGAAACATGCGAAGGGGATCAAGGGAGATGTATGTATCTATATGTACACATATATCTATGTATATATCTATGCCAAGTGGGGGGATGGATAGACCCCTCGGGCAGGTATATTACCTCTGTTTTACCTTGCCTAGCAGGTTCTCAACCTGTCTTCCAGGCCCTCTATCTCTTTCTTCCCCCACCGCCATTGCGCTCTCCTTTTTTATGTCTTGCCAGACTCAAACCTCTCGCGAGAAATTTGCAACTCCTTCACTAAAATTTGAATGTCATTCTGGTCAATTAAAATACGCGCATAGTTTTACCTACCTCGTTACCATTTTTTTTTAATTTCCTCATGAATTATTTATTATTATTTGTACGCTCATTTTAACTTGACCGCGTTCAGTAGCTTTCCTTAATTTTTGATATTTCAACATTGATGATTTATGGATTTGTAGCGAATGGTGACGAACAAATTCGACTGCGAGAGAAATTGGCGAAATTTCTTTGTGGGAATATCAGATGACTGGATAATGGAATTTTCTGAAATTGTGAACAGTTGGTAGGAACTCGAGGGAGAGGCTGCGCAGGTATATGTATATTGCCTGCTCTTTTCTCGCATTTCTGATGCCGCGATGGGTCTGTCTCTCTCTCTCTCCCTTCTTACCATTTTACTTATCTTGCCTCGTTCCATGGAGCGACTCGAGCTTCACTATTTGCTCCTCGTCACCATCATCGTCGTCATCGAGTTCCACCGCCTTGAGACAAACTCTTGTAAACGTTCTCATCTCCCCCACTGCCCTCTTCCTTCCTTTCCTGTTGTCTCGAGAAAAGCGAAGAATTCCTCGCATTCTAAATGCCCCCTTGTGACTCGAGTAGCCAACGTGCTGGCGCATTAATATGTTACATATATATATATATGCAACCAGATGCACGCTAACTTAACCTGCAAGTCATTGTTGTTGCCTAAAACTCCCGCGGGACCGATTCTCCGGAATTCGAGAAAAGGTTGAAGAATCAAGAAAAAAGAGCAAAAGAACGTCGCACTGAAGAATATTTTTTTCCAGGTCACTGTGATTATCCTGGGGCGGCCTGACCCGTGGCACCTCGGGCCTTTCTTTCCCCGTCCTCTCTCTCTCGGCCCTCTGTCAGAGAGACGCGAACACCTGCAACACTTTATGGCACATACCTTCGTAGCCAAATATCCAGTAGGCTCCATGCCCTCCTCGCACAACCTTTTTCTCTTAAAAAGGAAGTCTCCTTTGGTTTAACAAGCCAACAGCTAGTAGCAAACCTTAACGAAATGAAGTTTCTCACGCAACATCCTTGTATACGTATCTTGCGTGAGAAGAATGAAAAGAACAAAAGTTCGACCTTCCGTCTGGAGTCCCGGAGCAGCTGTACGAGAGCAATTCAGCGTGTCCAAGTGAAAATTCACTCGTAACAAGTCGCGACGGTAATTTCGTAATTGTCGCTAGTTTACAGCAACTTTTCGATCAACGAGGCTTTCTTTCCTTTCTAAGTCGCTTATGGGGATATACACAGAGTCTTATATATAACAGTAATGTATAGAGTAATGCGTGATGCTCGTAGCTTCCGTAGGTTCGTCGAATATATAGTCGTCGATTATCAGAGAACCTTGGATGTAAATTTGTCGTATTGCTCAGGCAGAAGCTAGACTTCTATGTTCTCTCGTAGTAAAACACAATTGCTAACGATCATATATTACCGTTTCACCAAAAGAATTCCAACGTGTGCATCGAAATAGATATATGTATTTTCTCAATCGGTAATGTCACCGACGACTGTTACCGACCGCAGGAAAGAAAGGTGTTCATATTTTAGTTATCATCGGATTAAAAATTATTGTTACCAACCGAGCACCCATTAATCTTTTTTTATCGCTTATTTTTTGTAAGAAATGGGGTGTCCATTTCTCAGATTATTTTAAAACGCGAATGTTTGTGACAGATACGTGTAATTAAATATAATTAAGTATTAAGGATGATTGATTATCCTATCATATCCAGAAACGATTTTCTAGCTATAGTTTATCGTATAACGTGAATTGTCACCCGTGTACTCGATCAAAATTAATTATACATTGCCTGCAAAATTTAACCTGTAGTTTTCACAAAGGCGTGTCGCTTAATCGCGGCCAGAGCAGAAATTATGATTCTTTTTTAACTCACAACGGTCACGACATGGCCACCGAGTCTAGTTGCATGGTAGTCGGACCTTTTCGTTTAACCTGTGTATGTTTATATTAGAATTTAGAACGTTTGAAGGCGAATAAAGGCCTCGACGACGATTAACGGTGTTCAAGGTGGCTTAACGACCCGAAGTCGCCATAAAAATTTACATATCCGAGTAGACATTCGCTTTCCATTCTAAACAAGCAACGCAACTTGCAACTATCGTACACAGGCTGACGGAGTGATTTGTCAGTCGCACTGCAAATTCTGTACAACTCCATATAAACAAGATTGTGGGTTTTATAACGAAGTGGCTAGATATATTGTATGTATTAAGGTAGTTCTATCGTTGGGTGGGGGAATAAAATTTCATTCCCGTTTTTTCTCACATTGAAAGTGGACCAAGCGTTAAAGTTCATTAAGAAAAGTTGTTGCAAATCGACTAAAGAACAACATACTCAAAATTCAAATTGATCCTACGGAAAGTTTATTTGTTATATAATAAACAAAATCATGAATTTTGTTTCCATCAGATTTGTTATAAAAACTAATCGAAGCTTTTTTGATGTCATATAAAAATGTGTGCAAAATTTCAACAGGCTTCATCGATCAAATGATCGAGATACTCGTTGTATAATGTTGCGATATTTAACACGGGCTCTTATGGAAGATTGCGAAAAGTGACGATTTTCAAGAATAAATAACGTGATTTTGAGTCGATAAAGGCCCCTGAAATTTTACACACATATACATATGACATCAAAGAACGTTTCTGCAAATTTTCAATGAAATCTAACGGAAACGCTGTAACGATAGAACTACCTTAATAGCATTGCTAATGAAGTTTCGATAACGATCACAACGTTGGCTGTGTCAGTAATAAAATGTAAAACTGAGAAAACAGATATACATGATTTGCTGCTTTTTTCTAAATTAAATCAGGATACCAGTTTATACGATGTGAACATTTGTGTGATGAACATTTTACTTGAGTTTATCTCTAAGCAATAATCGTGACTTTGCACGAATGATTCGTCGAGCTTGCTTATTAAACGTGGATCGAATTAATAAGATTTTCAATCACTCCTGGGAACCATTGGTTTTCTCTGTTTCCACATCAACTCTCTGATCTTCATCTGCTCAGGCTCGTCGAGCTCGTGCAATTCTTTCGAGCAATCAATTTTCTCAAGGTTGATTTTTTCTTCGCCAATGATCAGAGCGTTCCACCATCTCTCCTTAAATTTTTCCAAGTTTATCTAAAGACGCGATGCACAAATAATTTGGACATGAGTTACTCTTTCAAATCTGAAATGTACTTTTTTAATTTCAGAACTAAAACTTTGGGTTAACGAACATGAACGTATCGTCCAGGCACCAAAGTCCAAATAGATTGACTCGCTTTTATCGGGAAACTGAGCTGACCTTGAAAGATAATCGCCCATTCGCCAGGACTTTCACGAGTTTCGACATCATCTTTTTGGCGATCGTGCAAAACGCATTCGCGAGCCTCGACCTTGATTCCTTCGGACTCGAAGCTGAGTCTCAAGTAGCTGGAGCTCGTAAGGCAATCGGGAACATTGACGATAACGTCGAGGTCACTTATGCTCTGGGACCACGTGAAATTTTCGCGTCTCGCGCCGTTGTAACTGTCAGCAGGTTGTAACGGAGCTACGTATTCTTCTCGTTGTGATTCCATCACTGCGATGAAGTCGTCCGACAGGCACTTCGACCTCAATTTCTTCGTTTTCTTTTCGTTCCTCGCTTCTACCGTTCTACTTTTTCTTCTCACCCTCAATGACCGCCCACGTTAATTATGTACGAACCACTTAATAATCTTGCTGCAAACAACCACGCTTTTTTTTCTGTCAACAAATTCGTTATATTTGACATATCGATACATTTAACAACCACTTCCAATAGGGATTCCAGTAATTCATGTGTTTTGTATATAATATATATATATATACACAATTATGAAGAGAACATAATTAAATTCACATATTTGAAAATAAATATAAATACCTTGGTGGGACAAACGAAATCAAGACATACATAAATGATCGATCAATATCTAAGCTAACAAAATTACTGTCGATTCGTTTAAAAAACAAAAAAGGTTGTAAAAAATAAAACTTTCGAGCCAAGCGTTAAATGTATAAGCGGCACTATATGCAGACAGTACATCTTCAACGATAATTAATATCTTGTATCGTTATTTTGTAAAATATGATAATCGTATTTTGTGTGATTAATACATTAAAAAGTGGATTTCGAATACTCGATTGGTAAAGAAAGTTCTTTATCGGCCGAGTCGAAAGAAAGCAAAGTACACTACAAGAGTCTCGATTCTAAAAATCGTCGACACTCGTAACAATATTAATGAGTTTTTGAATAAACTTTTCAATCTCGTGGGTTTCTAAGATGCGAGAGAAAAATTCTCAGAGTTAATACGTATCACATTATCAATATAACTTTTATCTTGGGACGCAAATGACGCTTCTTAAAATTCTATAAAGTATTTTCATTCCTTTTCTCGTTTCTGTCCTTTTACATGGTTTTAAAGAATGAACGTCCTAATTGCGCAAGTATCGAAATGAGCTGGCCCAGCCTATTTGTTGTCTGACAATATTCAGTAATAATATTGTAAATTTGACCCGTATTCAAGTTCACTCAGCGCGAGAATAAAACTATTTTCTTTATTTCGCTATAAGATATTAATGATTTAGCGCACTAATTGTCAACGTAAAAAATGCTTGTTATATCTCCTAACTAATTCTAAGAGATCATTCGTCTACCGAGTATTAGATGCTCGGTGCAGCTTGAAATCGTTAATACTTAGCGATAAGCAACAATAAGCTCTATAGACGTAGTAAAAAAAATCTATCCTGTCGCACAGCTATGACATATCTTGCCTTGTCAATTTTCCTCAGACACAATAAAACCAAAAAACGAAAACCTCTCTATCTAAATCCCAGCAAAGCACCGTGGGCGTCGTTTATATCTAAAAGACATTCTCGTCTCTGGCAGCGTTCTTCACTAGTGTATATAAAAACCAATCGAGGCTAGAGAGAAAAAGCTTAAAACATTTAACTCGTATGGACCGTGATGTGATCTGGACGTATTTTATCGTATTGGTTTTTTTTGTTTTGTTACCATTCTCATTCGTATTCATTCTTGTCTCGTAAAATCTACAAGTGTAAATCTTTTGCACCTTAAAGCACTCCTTGGTACCAGTACTTTTTCTCGCATGAATAAATAATAAAAAATAATGATTAGACCCTCTGTACAAATCGTTTTTAAAGCCATTCATCCGTTTTCGGAAGCCAACTCGGTTACTTCTCGTGCTCGAATGGTCGTGATTCGACATTATATTGCTTCAGAGTCCGTGAACATAGTCCTATTATTATTGTAGACTGGAAGTTTACCAATTTATACTCAGAATATGGAACGAGCACCTATCAAATGAATTCCAATTTAAAATACCTCCTAAATCAAAAGTAATGACGAATGATTGTCGTTAAAATCTAAAAATTAATATAATTAAGAATTTTTTAGATTGCTTCTACGGTTATCCTGGATAATTGTTTTTTGTTCGAAAATAATAATTAATAATCATATTGTTATAAAAATTGTTTTTGAATAGGTTTTCATTTGAACGGTGCTTCCAACTCTGCGCTGTATCAATTTTTATAAGGGACAAATGTTGTTTTAAGCTGCCGACCAATGTTCCGATCTCCATAGTAGTGTGTACATGTCGTGCCTAAGATCCTCAGCGGCCAAACAATCCACCGGATAATCGGTATATCTCGATATCAAACTTCTATATCCTTGTCCAACAGTAGCCAGTGCGAGTTTCCTCTTGTCCGTTGATTTGAAAGCGATAATCTGACTAACTTTTCCCTCGAAAGGCCTAAAAACTGTGATAGGTCTGAGCGAGTTGCATTCAGCAACGGCGATGCATCCCCAAGTTGTCCCGATGTATACATGATTGAAACAAGCCTCGAGTGCCGTTACTTGGCATCTCTCAGTCGTCAAATTTTCTTCAATGGATATCGACTTCAAGCTCTCGGAACACGGAACGAGTTTCGACATATCGAGCTTATTTATTATTTGTCTCGTTTCAATGTCCCATTGATAAACTATACAACCTGGATAAGTATAACTGAGCACAGTACCCTCAGCACTAAGAAGATAAGTGGCAAACAAATTTTTACTCGCCGTCTCGCCACTAACATGAGTGACTTCCACGGTATCGACCAAGCTTCCATCTTTTAGAACGTAAATTGTTATTCTACCGAAACTCTGTCCAGCCCAGAGTTCTAGAATTCTTCTTTTCTTGTACACAGCAGCTAATGAGTAAGTCTTGACAGTTTCTCTTACGCTGGTTTCGACCTCGGTCTTCTTCATTTGCGTGAATGTGTTCGAGAGCAGATAAATCTTGCCACTATGAAGAGCAACGGCGAATTGTTTCAATTGCTCGAGATGTATGAGACCCACGACTTTGGACTCTTTGTTGTGATCAGGTTCGAGATTGTAACTGCCTACGCAGCCAAAATTGCTACCGAGGTAAACGTGTATTTGACCGGCATTGTCACCGATCCAGACATAACCATCCAGACCGCACATGGCATAAGGAATCACGGGCGTCTCTATCCTGACGTGCTGGAGCCAACCTTTCTGGGTTCCTAAAAGCATATCAACCTCGCCGTTATTGTGTCCGAGCCAAATTTCGTCACCATTAATGCTATCATCGAGGGGTCTCGAGGTGGTCGTTATAGCAGTTACGTGAGTTCTCTCGGTAAGCAAGGTGACATCGACGAGATGAGTAAATTCTGGGGCCGATGCTATGGATACAATCTGACTAGCGGTAGGACGATCCTTCGGATTTTGAGCCCAACAAATGACCATCAGATCCAATACGTAGCAAGGATAAAGAGTCTCTCTGTAGGTCAAAGAAGGTCTTCCACCTTCGAGTATGCATTCCTTAACAGCTTCGTGACCCTCGAAAGGTTGTCTCAGCGTAACAAGTTCGTAGATAAACATTCCAAACGAAAACGAATCCACCTTTTCCGTATATTCCTCCTCACCGTTGTACTTGATAATCTCAGGCGCCATAAACCCTTCTGTACCACCGAAGCCTTTTGCCCCTGAGGGCAAAGTTTGTCGTGATATTCCATAGTCAGCGACCTTAACGTGTACCGGATGTTCCGGATGATCTTGAAAAGGTAGTGGCATCTGCCAGACCAGGACATTCTCGGACTTGAGATCTCGATAGATGACGTGTTGCTGATGAAGATACTCCACGGCTTTGGCAACTTGTAAGATGATAGCTTGAAGAGTGTAAGAATCGATTTTGGCACCAGAACGCCGATAATTTTTTAGAGCGTTGTCGAGAGCGCCTTCTGGGGCAAGATCGAGTACCAGAGCAAGTGGACTAATGACGATTCCGACAAGAGGCACGATATTGGCGTGCCTCAGTGTCAAAAGTATGTTCAATTCTTGCCGAGCTGTGCAGTAAGCTTTGCAGGCGTACTGAAGAGGATCGCGGTCCCATTTGCTCTGCGCGGCTTTGTAGGCGAGTACAGCCGATTGTTTAGAATTTGGACCAGGTGGCACGGGTTGCAACATCTTCATGGCTACGTCAACTCGCGTGTAAGTTCCTGGCAATCTGCATGTACCCTTAAAGACAAAACCAAATGCTCCACGGCCGAGCATTTTCCCTCGTTTTATGTCTTCCGACTTGATCAAGTGTCGACTCCCAAGATCCATGAATATTATGTCAGGTGCTACGTGGGATAGAGGAATGTCCGAGTGTCTCGGGCAAGCTATCGTCTTGTTGCTGTAAGCCGAGAGAATACATTCCTCGACCATCCACGAGTATGCAAGTATCTCCTCGGGGCTCGAGTATTGTCTCGTAAAATCTGGATGTCCCTCAAGCGAGGGCATTCTGCTCGAGGTAGAACTGTCGTAACCAACGCCACTATCACCATCAGACTTGTAACTGTCTTGACTCTGTCTCTCCTGATTCATGTAGTAACGGTGAATCTCTTCGGTCGGATGATTCTCCTGGTCATTGGCGAACGTCTCCGTTTCAACGTTGTTTAGCAAGCAACGAGGACAGGGAATCAAACGAGTTACCAACAACTTACCCTCGGACGTGTGAACGAACCGAGTGCCGAGAGTGGGATACCAATCCTCGAGAAGAATGTCAATGTGATCGACTATCAAAGCCAAAAGTTGTGGCATACTTTCCGTTCGAGGCTCGACAACTATTGCCTGATATCCCATCGGCTCGTCGTCTGGGGATTCTGACATAATAGGCTGTTTTATCACCAGCGTATCAACCGGAAACCAAATTTCCAATATAGCTGAACTCTTAAGATCCACAGTGCACCATATACCGTCTTGTTTCAGCTTGAACTTGAACTGTCGATAGTCGTAGGGTGTATTCTTCAAGTTACAGTTGACCTCTTTGAGTCTTAAGAGCGTTATCCCGGCGTAACGGAGTTCGATTCCCGTCTGCCAGAGAATCCATTCGGCGTGTGTATCCAACAAACTTGCGAATATATTGTCGTCCACAAAATCTTTGAAAGGTGCGAGAAATGACATAACGATTTCGACGATGGCATCGTCAGCAAGTATCCGCGTTATGAGACGGGACCAAAACCCGCTTGGAAAGTATGACATGAGAAGAAGCCTCGTGACGGAACAATCCGGTTGCGATCTTGAAGTTAGAACGCACTCGGTCTTGACTTTGTCGCCCGTTCCAGTTGGGTAGGAAAACATTGGTGATGTTATTTTCTTGGATCTCACGTGCCAGCCACGGGTCTTTACGGGAATCTTGATAAGCTGATTGTTGCGTAGTATGTCGTCTTCGGTTGGTAACAGAGACGGTATCAATAGAGTCCGATAGTCCCAGGTAAGAGCGACTTCAAATTTGTTCAGCAAGCTAACGATATAGCCCTGTGTGTCTATCGTGGAGATGGTAGATGATTTGAAAACATGCTGAATATCGTCGAGCTTCATTATTCCCGATCTTGCGAATGGATTTATCTCTCTTATCGTTACAACGTGAGCCAGCATGTCACAGAGCCACTGAGGATCCAGGAAATAAAGATCCTTGAGCGTCGCATCGTCGTAATGGAGAATAATGCCATTCTCGTGGAGAAACAACGTTGCCTGGTGCAATTCAGCAGGATCGCGAAACGACCGGTGGAGCTTTTGTAACTCGTTATTTACTGTAGCGTAATACTGATCAGCTTTAAGTACCGGATCGCATCCGGTCAATTTACGATCATGTGCGAGCTGCACGACGACATCTTCAAGAGCGAGGTAGCTCGCTGGCACTCGCTGCTCGAGCAATAATTCCTTGCTACCCGGTGATCTTAGACTGAACACAACATCGTAGATCAAATTACAAAGCATTTTAATGTTGTGTCGTGTTTTGCAGCTGATTTCTATAGTCTCCATGACTTTGGGCAGACCACATTTTTCTGCATCCACGACATTGATGAATTTGTCGCGTATGTATTGCTGAAAAATTTCACTCTGCTCGGATGTGACGTCGTAATGAGTACCGACAATTATAACCGGAGAATTTGGTGCCCGGCTTTGTATATTGACCAGCCATTGAAATATCTCCGTTACGCCTTTAAAGCCATCGATTATACGCCATACGACGATGTAGAGACTTCTTTTCGATAGAAAATACTGATGAGTCGCGTAATACTCCTTCTGTCCACCAAAGTCCCAAGTACGAAAGTAAACGGGACCGTGAGAAGATTGTCCGCGTACTTTCTTCTCGTAGAGCCAGTCGCCAATATCGACGCCAACGGTTGATATCGTTGTTCCACGGGCTGTTTTGGCGTTAATATTCTTGTTCCCCATTCTCTTGGCCCAGTGCTCTGACGCTTTTTTCTTATTTGGGACCTCGCCCTCTTGGCGCAATTGTTCGAGCAGACTCGTCTTGCCGATTCCAGCAATGCCGACTATCATGAGTTTCATGCGAGCATAGGGTTTCGCGTCTTCGAGGATAGACTTCAAATATCCAACGACATCCATCGTTTTGTATTTTTTCGATTCTATCATGGACTTCAGAGGTTCCTGCAGCCTGCAGCCTTGAGTATTCAGATTCCATAGACGGGAAAGCAGTCCCATTTGCGGAGGCAATTCGGTGATCTCGCTGTTGCCACTTATGTTCAATACCGAGAGATTCGAAAGCTCGTAGATGTTCGCTGGAATTTCCCTCAATTGATTGTTGCTCACGTCAAGCATACTGACATTGGGAAAGAGAAGATACAGTTTCGAGCCACTGTAGGCGATCTTCGTGTCGCGATCGACACTCTCCTCTTCTAAATTTGGTGCTTCCCCATCGTCTACGCTCGTCAGCTGAATCCTCGTCAGTAGATTATTTGCCAATACCAGAGTACGGAGATTTTCGAGCCTCAGATGTCGGCGATGAGTACATACGCTCATGAGAACGATGTCACGAAGAGACGTCGCTGTTTGCCGATTGTTTGGAACGATCGGCGATTGAACATTCGTCGCTGGACAGTAACAAGCTGTAGAGGCTTGTTCCTTCGAATCAGCAGAACCATCAACCTGAGGCAAGCTTGGCCAACAAGATATCTGATTATTGGAAAGATCCAGTTGTTTTAAACTCGCTGGATAAGAAGTTATGTGACTCATGGATCTCAGACAATTGTACGCCATGTTGAGTCTAACGAGACTGACTGCGAGACAGGGAAGAGCCACAGGCACGGCATTGAAAAGATTGTGGGCAAGATTCAAGGAGCCCAGCATCGATCTTGCACCGGGCTCACCGTCGTCGGAATGCTTTTCCGAAATTTGCACTGATGTGCTCCAAACATGTGGGCGTACCATCTCGATGATTTGGGCGTTTGCCAGTTTCGTGAAAGAATCGAATTCCGCTGAATCGTCACGAGGTAGGGCGATCTGGGAAGCAAGACTCCGACTGCTCGGACTATTGCTCAGAGAATCTTCACGCTGGGATTTCCTTGTAATGTTCTGGGAGACTTGAGATGGTAGATCGCGTAGTAGATTGAACGAGGCGTTGAGTTCTTTAAGTTTCGGCGCACGCCAGAGATTGTCCGGGAGACACTGGAGTTTGTTGTTAGAAACATCCATTATCTCAAGAGCAGGGAGATTCATAAGAAATTCCGGCAATTGCTCAAGACGATTGTCCTGAAGGTACATCTCTTCGAGAACGGGACAGAGCTTGTCACGAGGAGCCTTGGGCTCGGCGACCAATGTGTCGATTTTGTTCTGTGCCATATTTAGATATCTGAGGCTCTGGAGATAGAAAATCATCGATGGCACAGAAGTTATGGAATTGTGCGATATGTCGATTCTTGTTATCGCAAACAAAGCCAGTTCACTGTTCTTCGAGCTCAGCTTCTTATTGACATGCAGTACAGCATCGATTAGCCACTGCGAACGTATCTGTGACAATCTGCAACCCTGATCGTGCCAATTTATCATCGTCGGGGTGTTAGGAAACAATGCGGGATAAGTCACATTACCGAAACTCGAGAGTGCCGAGAAATGAGAGGTTTGCGTCGATTCGGTCATCGCTTTTTTGTTGATCTTATATTCCGAGTCAGGATAAGCTTTTATAGATAATAATTTAGCCGTGAGTGCTTCGTCGCGGTTTTGCGCAGCAATTTTTAACGCTTTACACTCATTGTCAACGGCTCCGTGTCTCAGAAGAAGATCAGCAATTTTAACATCTCGATTGTGACAAGCGATAGTTAGTACCGAAGAATTGGTCGTCTCGTGATCGTTCGTCTCATTGACAACGCGAATCGGCAAGTTTGGATTCGCTCCAGCCTGAAGAAGTGCCGCGACGACTTCCGTGTGACCAGCTTGGACGGCAGCGTGCAGACAAGTTTCCGTATTGTTATTGCAGAAGAGATCAAGATTTAAAGGGCTGGTGGAATTTTCGTCTTTTCTCTCAAAAGATTTGCTTCGAAAATTCAAGCTCGACATTAATCTCTGAATGCCACTCGATATTCGTCTCTTGGATGTTGGTAAAGCCTGAGTACTGCCGTTTGCCGAATTATCCTCAACTTTAATCTTTCGTGATTTTACTCGATGATTGAGAAGCGTCTCCACAATTTTTATATTACCGAGGACACTCGCTATATAAAGAACGCTTTGTCCCGTGACGTCTTGCGTGTTGATGTCGAACGGCATCTCGTACTCGTAATCGCCGCTAGAATCCTTAAATCTCTGATAGATGTGTTGGGGGTATTCAAATTTGAGAAGATAATCGACGATAATTTGATGTCCGTTTATCGTCGCAGCATGTATAGGAAGCCACTTTTCTACGGTCAAAGCTTGTATCTGTTTTGGAAAATGTCGCAGGAGAAGTTCGACTATCTCCAGTTTTCCATTGTAACAGGCAATGTACATAGGACAATATTTTGTGACCGGATGAATTCGACAATCGGCACCATGATCGAGTAAAAGTCTCACGATATCTCGATGTCCCATCTCACAGGCTACGAAGAGTAGAGTGTTCGCACCATTCGGTGCCATGTTCACGATGCATTCCAGATGATCGGAACAGGTTTGAATAATATTTCTCGCAGCCACGATGTCACCCTGGAGACAAGCGGCTCGAAGAGAAGCATGAGTCGCGACGCGAGCGAGCTCGTACGTTTCGACGGCTTTTTGGAGCATCTCGCAGCTTATTGTATCTTCATTCTTCTCAGCGATGTCTAGAGGGGTGAGACCGTTGCTGTCGCGAATAGTAAAATTAACTTTGTACTCGAGAAGCTTCCGTATGTTTCCTGCATGCCCGTGTTCGGTGCAAACGTGCAGAGGGGTCCTGTACTGTCCACGAGGACCACAAGGAACATTCGGATTTGCTCCAGCTGCTAAAAGAACGCCGAGACAACGCGAATTTTCCGTTATCGCTGCAGCATGCAGAGGCGTTCGTCCCCAGGAATCTTGACTGTTCGTGTACTGCGAATGTTCCCCACGTAAGAGATCTTCAAGCAGCTCGGCGTTATCCCAAAGAGCCGCCTGGTGCAAAAGACGACCGGGGAAATCTTCATCCACAGGAGTGTAATCTTCCATGGCGCAGAATCAACTGTAAATGGGAAAAATTATAGATACTGTCATAAGGGTTATTTTTCCTCGAAATTTAACTACTAGCTTTTTATTCATTTTAAATATCGTATGTTATTTATTATTTTTTCATCAATTTCAATGACGGAGAAAATATGACCAAAAAATAGATTTTATGGTCATCGGATTAAACTTTTTTGTCTCGGTTAAAGTATGCCAAATTTGATCACATTAATAGACTTACTGATTAATTAATTTAATTTTATATTTTACTATATTTTACAATTATTAAGTAATATGTCATTCTGAAAGATATGTCATATTGTTGAATAAACTACAAGTAGAATTTCAAGTAAAAATTGGACGAGTTAGGAAACTGTATTAATTCGAAATGTAAATTCAAGTAATTATACAGATAGATAGGATGTGGGTGAAAATTTACTCCATAGCAACATTTACAATTAAAAAATCTTGTCCATTAAAAAATGTTTTAAATATAATATTGTATAGCTTACTCCCTTCAACTGGTCCAAAAAGGATCAGCCTCCTCTTGTTCCTTCTAAAAAAATTCAGTTATCCTTCGACTCGACATTTTCAGTATTATTGTTGGGCTGCCAGAAATCTCATTTCTACAATTATGCACGAGGACAGAGGAGATCCTCACGCCTTGCTTCAATTTCTCACATCCTCTTGTCCTCTTGATTAAACAATTGCACTTTTCACCTTGAACTCTATCACTCACAACCATTTTTCAACTTGGGAATGCACAAATGTATATACATGTAATGAGTGTGTATATACATATATATCCACACGTATGTGTATCGTACAGTAAGAATCAAATTTTCGCGGGTGCCAAAAAATTTCTGTGTTTCTCAATGGTTCTTGTTGAATCAGCTGTCATACAGTAATAGAGCAGGATACATTTCACATTTAATTTAAAAATATGTTCCCCACCGGCTTGAAAACAAAAACACACTGAACACGCGCACGTCTTTTCACGTATGAACTGTCAAACTGCAAGTAATCGAAGTCTACGCACCTTCGCTGTTGAACTCTTTTTGTCGATCATACTTTTTCAGCTCGAAATTCACAATGATGCGGTGAATGGAAACTTTCACTAGCATCTCATCGCCTTGCTGAGAAAGTGTTTTAATTACCCGGGTAATTGGTCCGAGAAAAAATATATAGATATGTATCAGAAGCGCGAGGTCGTATAACCGCACGATACTTCGAAGACTCCATTTTGGGAGTGCGAGAGAAATTCGCTGAAGTTCGGCCTACAGCTGGAGGGATCCAGTGGCGCGCACGCGTTGGAAACACGTACTACTACTACTATTTAGTGTAGTACATACACTTGCATTATGCATTGATACATGCTATCGGTGTAAAAGCATGTATTACGCGCAACAACACACTGAATCAATCCCATTCAGCCAAGGAGATAATTGAATTACATAATTCGATTTACAATGACATGGGCAGAGAGACCAGAGGGGTTGATGGACTGTTAAGCGCTTTGTGCTTCCGCGCTATTGATGTTACGTCGTATTGGAACATTTTCTTTAATAAAAAACCTATTTCAAGGTATTCTAGAAGTGGGGGCGATACACCAAAAGGCCTTGAGACCGGATATCAAATTGTTAGTATACAACACCATGTAATGGAAAATAAAACACCGTGTCTGCGACAGAAAACGAAACGATATCCGTACACGTTTAATCGTTCCAATGATTACGACACGATCGGCTTTGAATATCGAGTTACGACTTTGCCATATCTATAGATAAGCCGTGGGAACGTTCATCGTATTTTTTTTTCTTTTCGTCATAGATATGTTAGCAAAGAATACAAGACGAGGTAGGCATAAACAGAAAGCAAATGATTAATGGATAGAACAATTTTCTGTAAAATTATCAAGTAATGATGCGGTAGGGATGTGGAAACCATGTACGAAATAAGATTATTTTTTTTTAAATGTGTCGTCCTTAAATATTCAAGACTGGTACAAAATAGGATATCTATATCGATAACGTGTACCTCGATAATGATTCGGCACTCGTAGATAAGGAATCGCAGATGTGGAATCATTCAATGTTCTCCCTGGCAGCCTTCGATATTCAATGCTCGCGCAAGGTTTCGTGCTACAGCCAATCTGAATATTTCGACTTTTTCCACGAACTTGGGGTCGTCACTATGGTCCTCGATGCAACGCATCAGCTCGAAACTATCCTCGGATGATAGAATAATGTCCTCAGCCTCGAGAAGTGGTATTGCATCAGTCAATAGAATCGACCAGAAACTGAGAAACAGTAAATACACAATTTTAGAATAAAGTTAATGAAATGAATTAATTAATGCTGAACAATAAATTGTTTAAGTAAGTACTCACTATTTTGGTGTTAAGTTTGAGACTAAAAGAGATACGAGCAAACTCGCAGCTTCCTTAAATTCGCCGATACCATACATCTGGTGAAACTCGCAATACTTGCCGAGGAATGTGAGTCTGTCGCTCGTTAGCATACACGGCCCAAGATTTTCAAGTAGATCGCGACAATCGAGTTCACCATTATCGGCGTAACGTTTCAGAAATTGATCGGCGATATACGTCGCAAAATCGCCGTCTTGGGCTTTCAGAGCCCAGGCAAGGGCGTTGCCGAGACGACCACGACGAATGCATTTTATGCCTTGTATTTTGCAGATACTTGTAACTAGAAAAAACATCATTATCAGCATCGTTGTTTAATTACGAATAATTATCGATATTGTCGAATAATCATTCGAATTTGTATCTTCAAAGTAAAGAACATACGTTCTATGGGAACTTACCAACGTTGTGCATGTTATTTTTTCGTGCTACATTGATAATCTTGTTGATCCTTGCTTCTGTACCCATTGGAATAGATTGCAAAAGTGTCTCTAGTCGACTGGCTCCTTGCAATGGACAATGCTCTAAATAACTGGTACCACATTGCCACAGCGAAGGATGACTCATAAGAATACTTCCATAATCGAGAATTAGAGATTCATGAAGTTGTGCAGTGACACTATGAGAAAAAAAAGAATACACATTTTGAATATAACTTACAATAGTTACTTGCGGAATAAATATCGGGTCACTTACTTTGATTGGTGTTCATCGATGATATTGAGCTTCTCGCAATTGTAAAGCAGATCCGTGAGATGAGCCGCGAACCATCCATTGTCGCTCATATATTGAATTTCCTTGATAACTTGATGCAAATCGCTCTCCATTAGAGCAAGAATAACATGATCTAGAGTACGAGTTGCGCACCACTTTTCGGCAATAGTGTTGGCATGACGCGCTAATTCAGGTTGTTTGCAACAAGGCACAGAGTAGAACAATTTCGCCGCTAGAAGTTCGTACCAAGCTTCTGTATACTTGGAGAATTCCCATAACACAGATTCTTCACCGACTAATAACTGCGACCATGGAAAAACATCACAAAAATCAATCAATATTTCGTCGTTCTAAAATAATTCAATCGAGTGGGGATAATCCTTTCTCTTACTTTCATCACCAATTCCAAATTTTCGTCAACCGTGAAAGCTTTGCAGTTAACCTTTGACGAAAGATCGAGTTGCCAGTGTTTCCAACGCATGGTGAATTCATTTACAGAGTAACCACCATAGACATTATAAACTGGCATAGTTTTAAGGGTGTTTTCAGCAGTTATGAATGCTGGATGGTCGGCTTTGCTGTGCAAAGAAAGAAGAGCTTGTACCATATCGAGTTTTCCATGTAGTGCACAACCAATTACAGCTTCCCAATAATTTATGTTCTCGAGCTCAGCGCCGATCGATTTTTTTGCCAGTATTTTTACAGCAATTAATTCTCTAGATGGAAAATGAAAACATATCCATTCCAATAGTTGGGGAAGTACAACGTCTCCTAAAACGGGTGATTTAATTTATTTATTTGTTCAAGATTGAATAATATGAATTTATAAAAAATGTGAAAACAATAATCAAAAATTATTTTGTTTATACCTGGAATTGTATCGATGTATAGAATTTCTGTGAGATGCCAAACACATTCTACATTGTAGAATATCGTCAGAAAATTTTCCAACACATTTCTTGTATCAGGAAGTGATTTTTCAGCTGCATCTTGCAAACTTTCTACACAAGCTCGTAATATCGATCTGTACTGTTTGCTATGTTTGACAAGCTCTGGTCTGATCTCACTCGACGATGATGATTTAATTTTTCTTATCGAGAGAAAAATGCCGTTGCTCTCATTAACAAGCTTTCGAAGCATTGGAGAAAAAAGTATAACTTCTTGCCTGAGTAAATGCACTTTAGCTTCACAGGGAGCAACATTGCTCGGCTTGTCTGCAATATATATTAATAAAATCGATTACCGACGATGAACAGAGCGAAATTAAAAAAAATGATAACTAGCTGTCTATTTTTGTTCCTTTACCTTCAGAATAAACATTCACGTGTTTGTATGCGTGTATACCGATTTTAGTGCCACCGCTCCAAGTAGCTGCGATTCCTCTTCGGCAAACATCATCGGGGATAGCCTGATTTGAAAAATGATAAAAATATTAAAACAATACTTAATAAGCGATAATGAAGTCGACAGGAGACATAGGACTAGGTTATGTTTTTCGCCCTGCCGGGTTATTATAATGTTATACAAAACTTACGATAATTTGAGCGTTGTTGACTTCTCCCATTGTAGATGCACCAAATGCACAAATGATTTCACTGATTCTGTTTATTTATTGTTGTGTCAACAATTAATAAAAGAAAAGGTTAGATACGAACCGCTCTTTTTTGACATTCCTCACGCAGCCGCGAATGCAACGCGTTTGAAAGTCTATATACTGTTTGTGGTGTTTATCGTGTGTATTTGAACAAAGCATGCTTTTTGAACAACATATATGTTGAGATAGCTAACCGAAATGTGAGCGTTGGTCTCAGAATCAGACATGCTAGTCGGAGATAATAACAGTTCACTGTTTTATCTAAGTTAGATTCCTTCATTACCCACCGAATTTTTTTACGGAGTTACCGCATGTTATTGAGAATATTATATATTATTACTTGGATTTGTATTGTTTTCTTTCTTTTTCCGGACTCTTGTAATTCTACCACATATCGAACTTATTTTTTCATACTTGAAATCGCCTTGCAGTCTACATAGAGGAAATAAAAAATATCATATGAAAAAATTGAGGATACACCAATCTGTCCACATTGAAGGCAATATCCGCAACATTGAGAGTGAATTTTTGTGACAAAATTTGAACTGCTAGTCAAATTTAAGAATTAAAAATTATTAGCAACTATAAAATTTATATCAAATAATCGAACGATTTTTAATCAATTAGAAAAATCTGTAAATATTTAATTCAAAGAGCTGTTTAAAACATTTTCTGGCTATCTTAATTATTTCTTTCCAAAGTTTCAATCTTTGTATATAATTTTACATGTAAACACGTTAAAAATAAAAATTATTTTTCTTAATGATTTATATTTAATTAATTGATTGCAATGTTTCAAGTGCTTTAAAATAGATATAACAGTTATTCTTGTGAAAGAATCAATTTTAGTACATTAAATAAACTAATAAAAAAAGCATCCACAATGATTAAGTAATTAATAATCAAAATATGTTAAGGGTTAACTCTTTGAGCTCTAAGGACGCATATATGCGCCAGCCTATAGGTCTGCGGACCACATAAGCTTGAAAGTACTCAGGCCTCTAAGGGTTAAAGAATATTACTTACTAAAATTCGGGTGAGATTGTATCTTCATCTTCGTTTGAATTGTTTTTGTTTCAGTATTTGCTGTATGGTACTAGCATTGTTTGTTTCAGTATTTGCTGTATGATGATTACATAGAAATATGTAGGTCAAAACGTTATTGGCAACAAAAAATATGTAAGTGAACTTAGCGAATGGTTGGGCCATGCTGTAATACTTTCCTCAGCCGGGTCATCAACCAATTACTAGCTGATACGTTCATGATCCATGAGTTTATAATAGTCGTATTGATTTTTTGACTCTATTTTCCACAAAAACTTCAAAATAGATGATGGCAATAAACAACCTGAAACAGTAAAGGGATTATGTTTTTTGGGTACATATATATCTTCGTAGATATCTACATTGGATTGAAAGATTTTCTGTATTGGCAAAATGTCGGCAATTTATTAGGAACGACAGAACTTTAATATATTCATCTTTTTAAAACCTGCAAGAACCATTAGAATTAAGTCGCGTTTGCCGTCGGGTATTTTGTGTTTATTTCCTTTCTTTTTGTTTTCTTCTTTTCTCATCTTCGTGGTGTGCATTTAAATATTATGTACAAACGGTTAAATTACTCGTTAAATCGTATTACATTAATAGTTCTGCTCGTTTTTTGTCTGTATATTTGTCAGTCTTGGATTGCTTTTTGCCAAACAAAAAAATGTCGTTTTTTTTTTATACTTCTTATCACTCCTCTCTCTCTCTCATCATACACGACGAAACAAATGTTTAGGGATAATTTCTCATATTTTTTTTAAAGAGGTCGCACGGCGAAAGGACATGGAAATACTGAGCAATCGTTTTTACTCCTCGGATTATCATTTTTATTACAAACGTCAATTATTATTTATAAAAAAAAGAAAAAAAAAAACAACACCGATCGCAGTTAGAGGGAACCCGGATAAAATTAAATGTTATCCACCTATTTTCTCATTTGATCACATTTCGTACGAATGTGTATGGGGATATATTTTGTTATCTTCTCTTTAAAAAAAATGCATCATCTTATTCGAGTAAAATAAATTGATATGATAGATTTGTCATCGCGATTGCGAAGTTTGTGTGTCGTTGATTGTGTTCGTTCGAATTGTCGAAACGCGCGTTAAAGGTTCCCTCGAATTACAATCGGTCATTTGTCTACAGAATTTTTTTTCTTTCTTTTTTTGCCATTGATTCTCGAGCTCTATTGTAAAATAGACGGTGCATTGAGTGCGTACATAGTATACATTCTCCGTTTTCCTTTTTTTTTGTTGTCAACAATGATTTATTTTTAATTTTTTTATTTCGAAGAAGAGGACGAGGCAAAAGTATCCGCGTGAGTCCACGAGAGCAAAAGTTGAGAAAATATTCCTTGATAATGTTTATCAATTTCTCTTCGGTGTGAGGTTTCATTGAACTTCTCGTTCGGATATTTTTTCGTTTTCTTCTTCTTCTTCTTCTTCACTCTGTATTTTATATTTACGTGAAACGCGAGAAGGATTGTAAATAAAGTGCCTCCTACTTGCCCAGAAAAATATATTCGCGGACTATCCTTTCCCCGCCGGTTTGACTCTCAAAAACCGTATACGCACTAGCTATCTACACACATCTATTGTTTTTCCTTGTTGTTGTTTTACTTTTTTAAATAGCTGTTTTTTTTTTTCATCTAACGGACGTCTAAAACGTTCTGTAAAATTGTTTATGTCTAGATAAAAAATCTATCTTGTGTGTGTTTCTTTTTTCTTTGATTTTCCGTTAGAATTCAGACTGTTTACCGTTTTCGTCACTGATAAATCGGAATCGAGAGAAAAAATAAAACAATCAAACAAGAAGAATCATAATGATTCTCGTACCGGATATCCCTTTATACTCTTGTCGACTTCGAACAAGGGAAAAAAGTACTAAGTCTGAAACGGCGGCGTGACAATAGAGAGTAATTGCTACTTGTAATAATAATTCCGAGGAAATATTCCAGCGACATAATTAAAATAATAATAATAATAATAATACACCTTAAAAAGTATATATACAATTCCACCGATGTATTTTTGGAGCATAATCCAATTTACGGTGTTTCGTTTTTTTCCCGTCATTATCATTATCATCATCATTCGTTAAGATAGTTTTACAATTAAAAACAATGAATAATTCATTTTATGTGTGAATGTGTTGTTTTTCGTTTGTTTTCTCTCTTTCCATCATTCTTTAAATAGTTTCCTTTTTACAAAATTACATTAGAAACTCGGCAGATTCACAATGATCTGAGCACGTGTGTGTGTGTGTGTTTTATGTGTATGTGTTTGTGTGTGCACATGTATGTTTTCTGCATATGTGTGTACACTCGTGCGCGCATTTGTTCTTCGTCCGTATGTGTGTCATTGTATCTATGTAAACATCGTGCTGGTTTCACGCGAAAAATTCTATCTAACCACATTTACATCATTCTAAAAATTACAATTACACGATGGCTCCTTATTTACGATTTTTTTTTTCGTTCATTCTATAGTCCTATTGGAAAGTGTACATCATTTTGTGTATAAATAATTATTGCCATTGTGAAACGGAAAGGAGAAAATAGAAAAAATAAAATAAAATAAAATAAAACAATAAACAATAATGTTTCACGACGAATTATTATCGTGCGAAAACTTCGTACGGCCTCAAGGATGCGAGTCTTTCACGATTGTGTGTGTTGTGTCGTTTATGCATGAATATATTGGCGGAGCTCTGATTACGTTTCTCGTATTCGGAACGAGAAAAGCAAAAATTACAAGAGCGACGAACGACGTAGACAAGTTCTTGAGATCGGCCCGATCGTACGTCATAAAATTGCTTGCTGCTGTTTGTTGGGCCATCGTAACGCGCGACCTATGACGTTTATTCACAATTCGATCTGCAACCGCGCGATTATTCTCGCATCGGGTGTTTTTTTTTTGTTAACAAAAAAGTAGAGAGGGATTATATGTGAGAGCTTCAAGCTCAGTTTTCACTCACTTATGATTAACATACTTTGTTGAAGGAGGGTCACGAGCCCATAATGCTGCGAACCGCCTGATCGAGCACCGTGTCCTTCGATTCACTGGTCTGTTGTTGTTGTTGCTGCTGTTGGCTCGTCGCGTTGCTACTCCCGCTGCTTGCGGAACTCGCCGTAGACGGTCGCTTCTTGAGATTTAGAATGCTGTCTATGGCCGATTGTACCTGAGCCGTAATGTCATCGTGTTCGTTGATACTCACGGACTCATTGCTACCAATGTTTAGATTGGACGGGCATTGAGTCTGAAGCGCGAGACCGTCGAGACTATCGGCGTCCTCGAGCAAATCACGCTCGAGATCCGTCGCGCTACTCCAGCGTCTTTCTGCGTCTAGGCTCGACGAGTCCTGTTCGTAAGTGTTTTTACTAACGTTCGAGCTCGCGACACTTGAAACTACGGAGGCTGCTCCCGCTGCTGCGGCCGTTGCCGCGGCAGCCGCAGATGCAGCTCCTAAACGACACTCGCCATTCGCGCGCGTTCTCTCGATCTTCGAAGACGACGATCTCGATGACGTACCGGATGCACTACTCGGACAATTGCCACTACCACTCACCGCTGCAACACCAATATTTCGATTCTTCGAAGAATCACCGCAGCTCGGATAAACACCGAGCTCTTTTTGTATCTCGAGCCACTCGTCGTAATCGCCACTCGTACAACTCGACGGTTTTATTAGCATTTTCGTGTCCGTCTCTATACTCGAAAAATCATCCTCGAGCTCACGTTTCACAGAGACGTTTAACAGAGCGGACGGGAGCTTATCGTCGTCATCATCTGTCAGATCGGACTCGACTTTCACCAAGGGCTTTTCCTCCTTCTTAAATTCTTCTGCAAGAATAGAAATATGATTTTTGAGTTTTAGCTCGATTAGTATAGATTTTTTTTTTTACTTTTTATGCAAATCTTGGAAAGCTACTTACCACTGACTTTAGCCTCCTGTTCCCGTAATCTGTTGAGCATACTTTCCTCCTCGGCGACAAAAGTTCTGTCGATCATCATCAGCTCGGACGTTCTGACCTCACGCTGCAATAATTAATACAAGAATATTATTAATAAACGATACAAACTCTGAAAATCATTGTGGTACAAGTATAACAATAATTTCGTACCATGCTTTCCATCAGCAATAGATACGTGTACTTGTTCATCATCGAGTTGAATTTTCCTAGGAGATGTTTAGCGGTTTCCTCGAATATCTCGTCGGCCTTGGCGAGATCTTTGGCACTGAGCACCTGCTCGTTGAAACAGTGATATCTCACGAGCCTTTTGCAGGCGTCGCGTTTGCCCGCAAATGGAGTATTGACGTCCGGATTTGTTGAACCGTTTTGATCGATTTTGAGCTGCTGTTCGAGGCTGTGAAAGAGACGTCAGATACAGAATAAAAGGAGAATTTGGCGGTCGGCAGACAAATGCAAGGATACATTTTGTCGAAATATTTTAGAATCAAATGCTCACAGATCGCCTCGATTAATTTGCCGGCAAATAGGGGACGTGGCAGGTCTCTTAACACCCTGTCGAGGACTGACGATCGGACCGGCAACGCTTCCAGGGCTCATCAATTGTTTAGCACCAGGACTAGCCACGACATTAACAGGGCTCTGCATCCTTTGCGATTTACCAGCTACTCTAGGCGAGGCTACCTGACCTGCGGGTGAGCCAGTCTGCACTTGAACCTGTACGGGGGGTGGTAATTCTTGCTTTATAGGGCTGAGCAACTGTATATTCGGCTTGATATCCGGTGGATCGGTCTGACACTGCATGGATTGTTGAGTTCCAATCGTCGTCTGTTGAATCGGCGTTTGATGAGGAATCGTTTGTTGGGCGGTTGTGCTCTGGAGAGGCGGTGTCGTGATACTCGTTGGTGAAAAGTTGCTGTGAGAACTCGTCGAGGACGGACTTAAAATCTGATTGACGTGGGGCTGATAAAACTTTTGTTGCTGTTGTAACGGCGATTGCTGTTGCTGTTGAGATTGCTGCTGCAGCTGCTGTGGCTTCGTTTGTACAGGATGTAGGGTCGGGGCAGAAATGTTAGGCATGCTTTGCGGTACCTGTTGAAATGTGTACACAAATAACAAATTGTAAAATGTCGAATGCATTACTGAAAATTGTTCGAATATTCGTCAAATGTGTTTCCGTATTCGTACAATATTGCAAACATTGTTTTGCTTTTCTAGAGACAAATAAATTCACTCACCGGGATGTTACTGATCACTGGTGGACCCGCGCTACACGCCATATCCTGTACACTTGGGCTCGTACATTGCGTATTTCTCACAACCGCCGTTGCTGGTATTTGGGTCTGAGTCTGTACAGTGGACGTTTGATTTTTACACGTACTCTGTGCTTGCGGACTCGGGGGCATAGCGGCAGCCGGCACAGTTACCGAGGTTTCTGTACTCTGTGGAAGAAAAAATAGTAAATCAATATTTTTTGGGTGTTGGATTTTAGATCTTCCAATACCAGATTAGATCTGCCAATGTGTAAATGCCATCGTAATGGCTTCCACGTGAAAAAAATATGCAAAAATCTGATCTAAATACAATCCTTTCTTTGCATTAACAAGGGGTTGTTTAGTATAGTAGAATTCGATTGAAACGCATGTATGAACAGTTTAAAAGTGTTATTAAATCTCGATATTGGATACTCACGCTTGAAACCGGATGATTAGCACCACTCACGATTTTCCCACTGGAAACAATTCTCGCATGTTCCTGATAAAGTTTTTTCAGCACCGCTTGTTCGGTCTGTGTGTTAGTCTTTCTTGTCACTATAGACTGTATCTGTGCCTGTATGTTTTTGAGCATTTGTTGCTTCTGTACAGGTAGCTGAATGTAGCGCGTTGCTCTCTGAGCCATTTGTCCGTTCGAGGGTACGGAACCTTGAACGGCCGGCGTTGTCGTAGTTGCGAGCCTTCCATTTCCAACCGTACCAGGCTCGACTTTGATCGTTGTCGTTGTCGTCGTTGTACTCTGAGGTGTGAAATTGGTCGCAACTTTGCACGAACTTTCCGTTTTCACGATCGTCGTCGAAGCTGCCGTTGTTACGCTCGGCCGAGATGCAGGAGTCTTCACTCCTGCATTTTGTGCACTCGCCGTTGCTTTTGTTCTCTTGACAATTTTTGCTTTTTTTGCCGTGGTCGGTGTTGTCGTGGTAGTCGTAGAAGATTGCTGACTATGTGACAAATTTCTGATCTGTTGTTGATTTAAATTATCGATGAATTGACTTGGAAAAGAGGAATTTTGTATCTGTATTTGATGCGGCATTTGCGAAGGTGCAGCTTGTACAACGATGTTCTGAATGTTGTTCTGAATGGTCGGCGCACCGCCCGAACTATTAACAATTATTTGACTCGTCGGTGTGTTGATCTGAACCCCCTGTAGGTTTTGCGAATTAGCGTCAGCTTCTCCGATCACGATTTTCTGTGTTTGACTCTGATTCATCGGCGGTCTCGCTGCGTTCAGTTGGCCCGTCAATAATTGTTGCAACAACTGTTGACTTATCACCTGCATCTGACCGTTGGCATTAGCTATGAGCAACTGATCGTTGGGATTTAAATTGCTCAGAGCATTCAAAATCTCAGGAGTAATTTTAGGAGCATTGTTAAGAATATTTGTTGCTGCTGAATTCAACATTTCGGAATTATGTTGTTCCTTCTGTTGTTCATTGCCCGGACAAGGTGTACTCGAGAAGATTATGTTTTGCTGCTGTAATGCCGGTTGCGAGTGACTCATCTGCTGGGAATTCATAAGAATTTTTTGATTCTCGCACTGTTGCTGAATATTTGTCGAACACGAAACATTCGCTGTCGTGCCTTTATGTTGTTGTTGATGATGGTGTTGTTGTTGTTGTTGTTGTTGTTGTTGTTGTTGCTGTTGTTGCTGCTGCTGCTGTTGTTGCTGTTGTTGTTGTTGATGTTGCAGAGCCTGTTGAACATTCAAATTTTGCTGTATAGCCTGTGCCGTTTGTTGTGGTATAGCACCGCTTGTGTCTTGATGTTGAAGCCTGTGTGGATCGTTTGACATGTGATGTTGCTGATTCTGATCGATATTTTGATGAATAATGCGATGATGAAGACCATCGCTTGTCTGCACAAGTTGCATCGTTGGGTGTTGATTGTCATTGGTCGAATTCTGCTGTTGCTGTTGCTGGAGAATGTTCATGGAATTTGTCTGCACACCGGAAACTGTGATTTTATGAAGATTTTGCTGTTGATGGGCCTGAATGGTTTGCGTCGAGATCTGATGGATATTCTGATGCGTCTGATTGAAAGTCTCGTTCGCCAGTTGTTGCTGATGTTCCTGATGAATTCTGTGTTGCGCATTTCCAACATTTTTCGCTATCGGCGTATTGCGATGCAAACCAGTCTGAAGATTCTTCTGGGCTTGCGCAGCCTGCTGAGCTTTCGTCATACGCCCCGTACTTCCGGCACCGGTTTTCTTACCTTGCTGCCCGCCGGCGTTTGCCTGATTCATATTTTTAGTGCTCTGTATTTCGTTGAACTTCAGACAATTCTTGGGCGACTGAGGTCCAAGGGCGAGTTGAAGACCAGCATTGCCAATTTGCATTCCAGCGTTCATAGTCTGTACATTTTTAACCTGAGCGGCTGTCTGCATTGTTCCCGGAGTATTCGAGGATTGTTGCTGTTGAACAATATTTCGTTGTCCCTGAATGTTCTGAGGCTGGTTTGTGTTGTTCTGCTGATAATTCACTTTTGCGCAGATTTGCACGTGTTGAGGGCTGGCCGGAGGGGCGGCGTTCGTCTGTGACGAATTGCCCGTCACGATCTGACCGTAAGCCTGGTTCGTGCTGTGATGTTGCTGATTTTTCATCGTTTTTCCACGATTACCAGCATTGTTCTGAGCATTCTGGGATATCGTCTGTGCATGACCAAGCAACTGCGAGAATATCTGCGAATTCTGTCCGCCACCTTGCGTCAACGAGCGTATTAAAGCTTGTGCCGTTGCCTGATCGATCTCTGGCTGATTCGGCTCTGGTGTGTGATGCAAAACTACACGTCCGTCTTCACCTACGGCCAGTCTTAGTTGACCGGATATTGCGTTTTGTACTGGCATTTGCAATTGCGAAACGAGAGGACTACCAAAATTTTCAGAATTCACAAGATTTTGTTGATGATGTTGCTGCTGCTGCTGCTGTTGTTGCTGTTGTTGTGGCTGCTGTTGTTGCTGCTGCCTTTGTTGGATATTCGTTGTATTCGTGGCGTTAACCTGCGTTACGTTCTGAGCCTGACTGCAAGCGACGGATATCTGCCCCGTCATGTGATTGATATGGTGAACCGGATTCTGTTGCTCAACGTGAAGCTGCAACTGTTGTTGATGTTGTGGCTCGCACTCGGGAGCGAGATCATTGTCAAATATATCGTCGTCGTCGCCGATACCGGAGATCTTCATTATACTCGCCAGATCGAGCTTCGGTGATTCGTCGTCTTTTTTCTTTGCTCTCTTCTTCTTCTTAGCTTTCTTCTTCGGGGGTGGCAGAAGACTCTGATCCACTGCCACAGGCTGATTCGTTGTCACGTTACCGCTCGTCGGCGTTGTCGTCGACGAGCTCACCTGAGCTATCTGCGATTGGGGACTCTGCACCATCGCGTTTTGTATCACTATGGGATTATTGTTGCCGGTGTTGGCTGAGAAATCAAAAGACAGAAAAAATAATGAATGTGGACGGAAGATTTTCTTTTTAAGATAAAAAGCACGCTCAGAGTCGCGTGGTTTTTATGGAATGGTGATTCAAATAAAATGTCAATGTACGATTCATTGGGAAATGGAGCAACGAAAAGTACTTGACGAAACAATTTCCACCGTATCAATAAAGAATCGTGTCAACGATTAATTAGTTCATTATAACGATATCCTTTAGTAACTTTGGATTAAAAAGTGTCTCGACTTACCGGGGGCGGGACTCGTTGGCGTGTGCCTTATCACAGGTTGAGCGGCCGATGGAAAACCGTTCGGCACGGCGAAGAATGTGGGCGTAATACCTTGAAGCTGCATTCCCTGGGCTGTTACTACCCTCACTAATTGTTGCTGAGTGAGCTGTAAACAAAAGGTGAAAATTTGAAATTTAAACAATGTACGAGTCTCTATCGGTCTCTCGTTGAGAAGCCTCGGCTCCTCGTTTATTTCACTTTTGATCTCGATTCTGCAATAAAAGCTCGTAATTATTTGTGAAGCATGCAAATCATTGAATTTGTCAAGGTGATTCTCGTCCGAGAAAAATATCTTTTAACGAACATGTATTAGTTATCGAGGAAAATCGGCTTCCGGGAAGATGAAAAATCCAATACGACGAAAGTATAATACGAAACAGAAAATCCTAGAAATAGAATTTGGTGGTCGAGAAAATGAAACGTATATAAGATATATATAAAACAATCATTAGAAAAAGCGAGTGGATGAGATGACGAAATGAATGAAACCATCACCTGTGCGGTATGCGTTTGTTGTTGGGCGTTCGTTGGTGTCCTTAGTATAAGCTGAACACCGCCGGGCTGTTGCTGCACAATAACGGGTCCGGATGACGGCAGGACCTACGTACCAAACCCAAGTTTTTGTTTTGTTTTTTGTTTTGTTTCATACAACACCGGGGAAGAGCGGCGAGTCCACGGAATCGTTCAGTGGGCAACAAAGAATATCCAAGAGAGCCCCGGGATCGAGAATTCGCGACGAAAACCGTCGAGCGTATTAGATTGACAAAACATGCATAGCTTTTCATGAGCGAAACAAATTTCGTGATTCGCGCAAGGGGAAGTATGACAACAATGAGGTATGGAAAAACAGCATTTTTACAGCGAAATGACCAAATAATGACAATGAGGATGATGGATGCATGCGTACGAAACGTCGTGTAGTACTTTTCTGTTTTCGATATTTCTAAATACGACGAAATACCTGATTGAGCAGTAGACCCTGTGCAGTCGGTATCATTGTCGCCGTTGTAGGATTTTGCTGAGGACCAGCAAGTACTAGTTGCGGTTGCGTCTGTTGCGTAACTTGACTCGTTATCGTTGTCGTTACACGTTGTTTTTGTTGCGAACTGACCCCCTGCTGATTCGGCGGTTTAGGTAAAATTTGCGGTGGCTGTTTGGCTGGTTTTGCAGCGGCGATCTGAATCTGCTGATTACCGAAGAGATGAGCACGCGTGACGAGCTGCGAGGAGGCTTGTTGATAACCCTGAGGTCCGCCGTGAATTATCTGTAGCACCTGCATACCCTGTTGCAGTATCGGAGTATTTGGTCTCACCTGAAAACCAAAATACTTATTTTTCTTATAAGTTCCTCTATAAGTTTGGCTCGATTATTCGCAATATTAATCGCTATATCGATTATTTTTCTAGGTCTGAGGTAATGTTAAAGGGTAAGATTTAAAATATTTCATGATATTATTCATCGCTACTTACAGCGGGTGGTCCTGGACTTCCTCCTGGTGCTGGACTTCGATTATTGAGACTGTTACCACCACCCAAATGATGGGGACTCTTCGCTGGCGGATACGGACTCGGTGCTGGACTTTGTATTTGTCCAACGCTCAGAGGGCTCTGCATGGGACTCTGCAATTGCATACTGAAGTTCGCATTGCCGGTATTGGCAACAGGACTCGGACTGTTTCTGCTTGATTGTATGGAATTGGAGGCTGGACTGCGTAGCAACAATCTGTTTGGACTCGGGCTGGGGGTTGGGGGTGCGATATTAGACGCAGGACTCTTCAGTGGAATCGAAAATGGACTTCCAGGTGAGCTGACACTCTGACTCTGTATGTTTTGCACGCTTTTAACGGTATTGCCGGTTTGATTCGATCCCGTGAGACTTAACGAGGTGTTGTGTCCAACACCCGTGTTCGCCCCTTGAGAGAATTGTCTCTGCGTTTGGAAATTTCCCCCGTGTCCGGAGTTGAGGGTAGTCACATGACTCAAAGTCGAAGTCGGATCGTTGGCTGCTGACATGTGAGGCACGTTGGCCGTCGAGGCATTCGGCAAATTTGTGTGCATCCCGGCTATATGGACGTTCTGAGCGTGACTCACATTAGTCGGGTGATTGGTGCTCGCCGTAGTTGACAATATCGGCGTATTCGAGGTAGTCGTGAACACGCTTGAGCTCAACGAGAGGTTTGTGCTGGGAGCGATCGACGAGGAGCTCGAAATTGCATGGGAGCTCGGGACGTGGGCGATGTTCGAACCGACGATGTGAGGCGCTATGCTCTGTATACTCTGTATCGTTTGGAAAGGAAAACTCGCACTGCACGAGTTCAAGCTACTTGCAGGTAATCCAGTGGCGAGAACGTTGAGCGATCTGTTGAAATTTTGACTGAGACCGGAATTTATGCTCGATGGTGTTAAACTCGAGTTGAGGGTGTTGAGACTCGTGACTCCCGTGCTCGATTCGTTTAAGGTTGCAAAATTTTGATTTATCGACGAATTCAAACTCGTCAGAGTCGGATTGACACTGTTTATGCCGGAATTGATGCCGGAAAGGCCGGAATTTATGCTCGTCGTGTTTAGGGTGTTTAGACGATTTATGCCTGTATTAATGCCGTTCAGATCCTGACCGAGGCCCGTTAGACCGTTGCTAATACTGTTCGTCGGTAGGTTTGAGTTGAGCGCATTGAGGGTATTCAGACCCGGGTTTACGGCTGTAAGTCCGGCGGGATTGAGACCAAGATTGAGCAACGGATTCGACGTCGTTATCACGTTCGACGTTAACGATGTTAAACTTGTGTTGAGTAATGATAGAGGCAGTCCCATGTTAAGGCCCACCCCGAAAGTGGGGGTGGCCGGGGGTAGGCCCATACCAGTCCCCGAGGGATTTATTGTACTCTGATTCAGTTGACTCAACTGGTTCAGATATACTATGTGATTACCGGTCGACGATCCATTGCTCTGCTCTTGTGGCTGTGAAAAGCAAGAAAAAAGCCACCGCGTGAGAGCTACAGTTTTAGAGATGAATTATAGAAAAAATGTCGTAGATTAATATGAAATTGGGCATTTTTCATGCGTATTTGCGGAACTTTTGGCAAGAGGACCGTGAGATGTCGAGCAGACTTACGTTGTTGGATGGCTGTTGTAAGGCAAATGTTAATTGCTGGCCGGTCGTGTTTTGGAGTTGTTGTAGCTGTTGCAACTGCGGGAAAAAAAGGACCGAATAATCATTAGGATTGATGAATTTTGTCGATGCGTCGATTAAGAGCTATAAAATTAATTTGAGGTAAATTACCTGTTGATGAGTGAGAACAGCCACGGAATTCGTACGACGTGCGTTCGGGGAAGTTGTAGAGGATACAGAGTCCCCGAGGAGCGGGCGTGTCTGAGGCTGCTGCATGCCCACGCAGCACCTCGTAATCCTAGGCAGCGTACAGCCACCTTTTCAGCCTCGTATTTTTTCTCGTTTATCGGTATATCGTTTATCTAGCGGATTGCAAATGCCATCGATTGAATTGTGCTTCAGCGATAAATATTGTTAGTTGTTTTTGGATATCGCTGAATTGGCTCACCTTGGGAAAAACACTGAGGCGCAAAAAGGACGCGGCTCTTACTGCGAGAATGAACGGTGGATTTTTGCGCTACGGCGCCACTCAACGCATCTGCGACCAACGTCGCCTGTTCCTGACATTCATGCAACTTCTGGTTTCAACGGCACCTCGTTAACAATAACATTTTCTTTGCCGTATGTGTTGCCCTTTTATTTTGTTCTTTTTCTAATAGCACAACTCAACAATCTCGGTGCTGATCGTTTGACGTTTGTACGCGTCTCGCGCACGTAATGTAACAACATTTGTCTGACGCAAATGTCGATATTCTGGAGATTCTCCGCCATCAAGCATAATCGTCCGTTCGAGAACGATCGTCGAGACAATTAATTTTTGTTTTTATCGTATTGTTTTTCGTCTTTTCTTTTCTTCATTAAGAGAAAACCAATGAGTTATATCGATACTTGAGTGTAAACTTTTGATATCTCTCTTGGTAATTCGACTAGTTTGAGATGGGCATAAAAGCCTATCCTAAATCTAAGAGTGAGAAATAATTGGCTGACATTGTTTGATTGTTCAGTTGATCGTCGAGACTTTGTACATAGCAAGTTATATTTGCACCAATTTTGTGCAGTAGTACGCGCGATCTTTTACAGAAGCTTAATGTTTTCTCAAAGTGGATTATATCGTGTCGAGTTCTCCGTCATTGTCATTTAATCTGTAACAAGAAAAAAACAAGATATTGGTATAATTATGGTTTACTTATTGACGATGTATCTTTGGTGTGAGCTCACAAACTTCAATTCGATTCAATTCAATATGCCGTTGCGCCAGATTTCTAAATATATTCACTAGTTTTAGTATATCGCTGTAATACTTTGACAAGAGCGCTTTAAAGCGTGGGCTGGCTTCAAAACTCTGATATAAAAGATGAAATACCAGGAATAAAGGCAATAGAGAACAGATAATCTCAAAAAAATAGAATATTTCTCATACAAATCAGATTGTCATACATCACACTGAATCTGATGTACCGAAAAGTTATGAATTCAAGATTGAGGTCACATTGGACTTTCCGCCCGTTGCATAAAACTATGTGATAAAGTGGAACATTTTATTAGGCAAATACCGTAAGGGAGTCTTTGAGATTCAAGCTGTGTAACAATACTGAGACTAAGAAACAAAATTGCTTCAACATTGAGTCAAGTGCATCATGATGCCCAGTGAGTACATAAACTTTGTTCTCAACCTAACCAGGACCGCAAGAAAATGTATGAACACTCAAGTGGTTGCTTTTTCAGAAAATTACCGAGGATTGATTGCAAGCTCAAAGCATTCACGATAATCTAAAAATGTAATTCTGAGCGATAACCTGAGAGGTGCAAGCGCGAAAATGGAGAACGTGAGGGTTACCCCAGTGGCGAGAATCTTATCGCGAATTTTTGGCGGACCAAAGTTAGTGAAATGAAAATTTCACGTCGTCGTGCTCGAACGATGAGCGAAGCTCTCGAATTCCTCGCGGAAGCTTTCCTGTTCCCGAAGAAATTCGACATCTGGAATACGGAGCTTTGAGGTTATACGCACATCGTATAACGATGTGGGTGTGTGTGTGTGTGTATCTAGACTTCTGACTATATACATGTATATGTATATATATAGACACGCATATATATGTATGTATATATATATATGAATAGACACACATATATATATATGTAGAGCACAGCGTACGTGCGCCTTCACGAACGACACGACAGACGAGAAACGACGTGACCAACACACGAGAACTAGCACGCACACACGAGCAATAGACTCTCACATACTGGCCTCGGAGCGGCGCGCGGTTACACACAACAAAAGCCCCCGAAGTGACAAGGCGTAAACAAAAGAAAATCCTGGCTGTTTGGGCGCATAGTGAACGTCGCGAGATGAAAAAAAGCTACAGAGCATCGGTAGACACGCGCTAAGTACATCTTAGAGCTAATACGAGGATAGCGTCTCGACGAAAAATCGTCAATATTACCTCCGCGAACGCGGTTCGAGCCACCCGTGTTTTCAACCCTCCTCTCGTACGTTACGTTTGTTCTCCGGTTCGGTTTCCGAAAGAAATCACTTTTTCATTGTTCCAACAATCGTTTAAACGTAACTGCACCTTCACGCGCGTCGCGCACAAACGTTAAATTCGACGGTGAAAAACAGTCCGAATTTTCAGATTCACGACAGTTCCGTATACGCGTTTCACTGTTCGCTGGCAACGGCCATCATGTATTTGTCATTGCTGACAACAAATCGTTTGAAAAAACACTGGGAAAAAAGCGCGACCCGAATATCCCTAGATTTCGAACCGAGCGACGAGAGGAGTGGGGAGAAGGTTCTAGGGACCCCGGAGAGTGTACGGAATGACGCAGGCGCGAAAATTCAAACGTCGTTCAGCGCAAAACCTATATTATGAGAAAATATTAAGGACTTTAATTGAATAATTTATCGATTATGATTATTATGTTAATAAACATTATTTTAGTATCATTTATTTTATGAAAATACATCGATTAAAATTATGAGAGAATATATTTCGTTTTACATTCATTGAGAAATTGTGTTGTGCATGTACCCCATTACTGTAACCATGGCTACAGGACGACGACAAACATCATATAATCAATTAACGCCACTATTACATCACGATAATAAATATTATTGGATAATCCAATTATGGGTGGTGATAAATTAACGAACAAGAGGAAAAACGTTCACATAAATATTACCGAAATACCACGAAACATTAACAATGCACCTGATGGAAGTGCAACTCCCATCGAGTCATTTACCAACTTGAATCTTCAAAGTATTTATAAATGCGACAAAGAAATTGCAGGGTTCAATAAAAATTATTTAAAAAAATGATTACCCTTTACCCATCCTTAATCAAGAATCCTTCACCCCTCACGAAGATTTGAAATTATCGAAACTGGGTGCGATTAAAACTACCATCGATTCTCTGGAATCGAGCTTGAAGTTATCTCGAGCTTTGGAATACGAACAATTGTCGCGTTATTCTGCTCTAAGGACGAAGAACTCGACATTGTCCGATGATCTTAAGAATGCTGACAAACGTAACAAAAATATGTTGAGTACGTAACATTCTAATCCCAAAAAATGTAAATAATGAAATTAATAATGTTTTTAAAAATTATATTTGTTAAGTAAATGAAATAATATCGTTTATGAATTTTTGGCACATAATTGCAGATTTGTTCAGACGCAATGTGGTCGATTTTGGCTTTGGTATCTTCCACGATCTCCCCTTGAGCTTGAGAATGGAAGTCCAACGCACCTGGCATCGGAAGTACAAAATCCAATAAACACCTACTATACCGAAGTGTAACAAATCCATTATCATACGTAATCAGATAGCAAAGTTACGAAACGCATGTGTTGTATTATTCGATAAAAGGTATGACGCAATATTAAAGCTGAGCGAGCAGTTGAAAAATGAAATATCTATCAAGGATATAGTACTGGAAGAGAGAAGCAAACAGGTACAAGTAAAATGTGTAATACACTTTTGACCAGCTAAACAAATATTAAATTCATTTTTTTTTGTTCAGATCGAAGCTTTGGAAACAAAACTCTTGAACATAGCAGAGAATCTTATACAGAGGGAAGAAGCATTGAAGAACATCTGCTCGAAATATTTGACTCTGAAGAAGCGAAAGGATGAGCAGGAAATATTACTTCGTGGGTCAATCGAGACTCTTCAGGTAGAAGGAACAAAAAATTAAAGTCAATCGTGCCATAATGATCGATTATTACTTTTTGGTTCTCGAGGATGCCTTACAAAAAGCCAGCTGCAATGTTAATCCTATTAAGACTGGAATGACCTTGATACCAAGTAAAGAGGCTCTGCTAGCTCGTGAGACAAGAAGAAGCGATCGTCTGGCGCGTGAAAATTTGATCCTTCGAGGACTTCTTCAGGAAGCTAGACGCGGATGCACGTGCAGCGTTCCAAGTCCTGGAAGTTCGAGTCCAGTCCCATTTGGCGAACATAAATAAATGTTTGAAACATTCGAACGAAGATAGAAAACTTAATTTGAAACATTACTTCAGGTCCTTTGGATAAATTAAAATATCGAAAACGTTACGGAGATTAAAAGAAAATAGAGAGTGCATTGTAGATGGATCTTCTTAAAAAACACGTAATAGAGCGACACGCAATGATCGTGCCAGTAAACCATAACGCGATAAAGAGCTCTAAGGCATAACAGGATTTGTATCGCCGTGAAATTGTTCGAGCTTCCTCCTATAAAAGCCAAGTTACCCGGTAGCAATATTTCAGTCGGTGCTTCGCACTAATTCTGTTTTTCTTACTCTAGACGAAAGACTGCAATAAAGAAAAAAGTGAGTATGAACAGGAACGACGACTAACGATGGATTTCGGTGATTCTTAAAGAGTTGAATAATACATGTAAACGAATACACAATTTATTTCAGTATGGAAATACCGGAGACCGAAGTACCGAGCGAAATGTGGAATTTCGTTTGGCAAACTTTTGCAAACGCTTCGATGACTTACGATCTTGTGTCGTCTCAGAATATAACGAAAGGAAATATTGAATATGGAACTCTGTCGTTCGAAAATCCTGCCAAACTGGGAATTCTCACAGGATTTATGATAGCTTATCTAGCGGATTTTAGAATTGCTACTCCAAAGGTTATAACTAACAACAATTGATATATTGAAAATTGAACAATAATTGACGTTGAATGAAAAAATTGAAATGTAACTAATAATTGTGGACGAGTATCGAATGAAAAGATTTCTCGCAACAGTTTCAGATGGACGTTTGTCTGGACTCGAAGTTAAGAACGATGTCGATCGCTCTATTAAACGTGACGACTTTTCTTTTTCTGGCACCGATAATAACGACGATTTTAACAAGTCTCTTCATCTATCGAAAATTCGTGGAATTACTTCTGAGAATAAAATTGAAGAATGAATTTGCCGGCTTATTGGAAGGAACGGATTGCGTCTGGGCTCTGGAAACATCAACGTCACTTTCAGTCATAAACGTACTAGCCATCC
This sequence comes from Netelia fuscicornis, assembly GCA_946811545.1. Taxonomy (NCBI): domain Eukaryota; kingdom Metazoa; phylum Arthropoda; class Insecta; order Hymenoptera; family Ichneumonidae; genus Netelia; species Netelia fuscicornis. The sequence continues at coordinate 41,497,833 of OX328012.1, forward strand.
TCGAGACGAATGACACACCGAATGACGATTTTCTGCAAGATTTTCGAAATTTGATAGAGAAAAGTTTGTTGTCGTCGAATTTCGATAAACTCAATTGGCTGAGAGAGAAGAAATACGGTTATCACTATTGGCGAAGAAGCGATCAAATTTGTATCGAGGAAAGAGTCAGATGGATGGACGACGACGAGCATGAAAAATGCGATGGAACTTGCGAAGACGTCGATGGAAATTTCCTGAAGAATATTTTGATGAAGGTGATGAACAAGTGTCTTCCCAGACATCACTCGACTTCTTGGGAGATTCTCGTCGGTAGAACATGCTCCAAATCGTTTGCCAGGCGAATTGCAAAAATGGAAGAGGGTCTTATGGAATACGGAGAAAAAGGTACTCAATGTAAAACAACGATACCAATACTCTTCAGGGTTCATCATTGTTTGGGCGACGGCGTCGCACTCCTGAGACTCTTGCTGGAATCCATAGCCGACTCCAATACTTCAATGAATAACGACCCAACATCGAAATCTTTCGAAAGAAAAATACGTATTCCTCTTCTTCGCAAGAGCTCCTCGGTCCTAGGAATTGCAAAGCAGCAGGAAGAAATAGTTTATAACGAAAAAGATTGTTTGGTCGCTGCGATGCCATTCGCAACGAGAATTCCTCTTCTGACGATAGTTAAATCGATTCTCAGCTGCATCGACGATAGTTCGAAGAATCCGATCCTCTTCAAGATACGAGAAAGGATTGTTAAGATATTTGGATATTTATGGAACGCTTTAAGAGTAAACGTCTTGGAAGTTGGTCAAAAGAAACTGAACGAAGTTATCAAATTTCTCAGTATTATTATTTGCATACCGAACTGTTTGCTCCAGCAAGCTCTTCGCAGTATGGATAATAGTGCTCTTCATGGTCCGACTCTGAGTGGGGATAAGATACTCACGTATTGGATGGAAAGTGACACGAAAGATTCACGAATGTCGAATCTTCTTGAAAAAATTAGAGACATAAAAAATGCAACCGGGAGCAGATTCGGCGACGTAATCTTAGCCGCATTGTCCGAGAATCTTCATCGTTATTATTCCAAGGTACAAAATCCTTACGAATCAATCTCTTTGATAAAATCCTTGAAAACAGTTAATATCGATTTCGGTAACAAAGACAAATATTGATTTCTTTAAATTGTAGATCGGCGAGGCAGCTCCGAAAACTATGACGGTTGTAATTCCAGCAAGGATGACGGTACCGAGTCAGAAATTGAGTCTTCAGAATGATTTTTCCGTAGGTCTCCTGACTCTTTGCTGCTCCGAGCTCAACGGTGAATCTTTGGCGAAGGACATTCCTGAGGAAACGAGACTGTTCGAGCGTCTCGGAGACGTCGCAAGATCGTCGGAAAAATTGCGAAACGAGCCTGACTATCTCATCAATTTTTGGGTCATGAAGTGGCTATCGGCAGCACTTCCGGAATCTCTCTTGAGGCCGGTTCTAGAAAGTCACAGTACTCTGGTGTTCAGCAATCTACCAGGACCCCAGGAAGTCTCGATAATCGGTCACAGATTGAAGAACGTTACCTTCTGGATTCCTAACAGGGGATCGACCGGTTTGGGCTGTTCGTTTCTCACCTACGGTGGAAAAGTCCACGTGTCACTCGCAGCGGATAGAGCTTTGATTCAAAATCAAAATCATCTCGATGACATTCTTCGCGATAGTATCGAGGATATCGAGAAACTTTATAGATCTATATCGTTGTCCAGTTTGACGACGAGTTTTTGAGGGAGCGAAGTCGCCAAGCACCCACGGAAACTGGTGAGGGCTAAATGTTTCTTCTTGACTGAATAACGCATTTTGACGAGGATGCATTATTTAAAATACAAATTTCATGTGCCTTCGAATGAAAATAAATATTCTTCTTCTTCTTTTTCAAGAATCTCGGTGTGCTCTCATCGAGCTTCCGTGACGCTCATCGGTACGGCAGATGACCGAGCGCTGGAACAAATTCAGAAATTGTTGTATCGCACTATTATATTCATAAGAAACGTGACAATAGCTCGTCCGAATTTGTATGCTTAGTTCGTAAGGTATATACAAAATTGTTCTTTTTTTCATAATGAAATAAAAAATATTAAAAAAAAAAACTATAATATTCCCCATGTATATTTTCTGAGGGTAAAAACGTGTACAGATGGAAACAAAAATGCATTGTTTCAAGCTATTTGAATCGTACAAAATAACAAAGTTTACAAAGTCGATCAGTGATCGTTTCGCAGGAATATAAATGGCCAGAAGACAATGTCGAACAGAGTGTTGAAGAACGAAAATCTTAGACGTGGTCTCGTTCTGATTCTCGCTGCTGGATTCGTGACGCTCGATTTCATAACGATTCCAACAGGTTTTGGTATGTCGCAAGATATTTCTCTTCTCATCCCCGTTCGTTTTTGCCTACTCGGCTCGTAAATACTGGAATCCGTAGTCGAATCAAAAACCGATTCGTCCGTGCTGTCGTTGAGATATCCTCGCCCTTTTGAATTCTCCACGAGTCTTCTAGTTCTATTTATTATGAATATAGAAGATAAACGAGCAAGAAAGAAACGATTAAAAAATCAAACCAGTAGGATTTTTCAATTTAAAGAAATCAACTACTTTGGACGTCCGTTTCGTCCAGAACTCGTGTATCTCCCAATTTCCGGCGAGCTTCTCGAGTCCGACCATATGTCCGGTTTAACAAAGTGTCTCCGAAGTTCCGGACTCGGATCGTTACAGGAACGACAAGCGCAGCTCACTTTCGAAGCTCGAAGAATCGAAGCGATCGACGGATCTGTCCGGTTGATTATTCTGCCTGGAGAATTGTCCGTGGAAGTTGTGAATTCGTGATCGGCATCGAGCTCGACGTCACCCTCGATACCGGAGCATTTTTCCTCGGAAAAAATACTCCTACGACGAATAAATCATCGACGGGTCTCAGAGGACAATTGTACGTTTGGGGCTCGGTTTAAAAAAATTACCTAAACTCTTTTTTCGTCCGTAGAAAAACATCTTACTTCGAACCTGACACGACGACAGTTATTTCTTCATCGGGTAATCGTTGATTCTCTATTATAGTTTCGCGTCTTTCTTTCGTGTCGACAGGTTTTTGCACTTGTCGAGCTTCACCGGCTCTGAAGAGACAATTCAATTAGCTCCTTGCTTTTTCATAATGACATTATGGTTGAGAGAAAAAGAAAATATGAACTAACACGACGGATTTCGATTTTGTAGTGCAGATTCTCGTTGTCGATGATTTCTTTGCTCTGTTTCTCATGGGCAATCTCGAAAATCCTGTGAACCTAGCTCTAGGTATTTTACTGCACTTTGGATATTTTGATACTTTTGATTTTTCGAGTGATGTCGTCTCGACCTTCTCGCCTTTTGGACATAAAGATAGTACACTTTTATTGTTAATTGTTCTTTCCACTTTGTCATTTTTCAATTTGTCGAAAACTTCGTCTTTCTCCTCGAGACTTTGGGGATTGTCTTTTTCCTCAATATCGTTCGAATAATTTATTTGCGTGGTACTGAAAGTGTTGCTTTTAAAAAATTCTGTGAGATCCGGTTGACTGACAGCAGCTTGGTAATCGTAAGAAACCGTTTCAAGATCATTTTGCGACGTCGTATTTTCTGGTCTTTCAATCTTCCCGTAAAATCTCGGTGTCTTGACAATTCCTTTCGTCGGTTTCGTGCTCATCGCGCCACCCACATCTCGACGACGATTTTGAAAAAAGTTCTTCTCGATCGTTTCGTCGATTTTCGATTTGCCACGAGTTCTAAATCTGGTCAAAAAATCAAGAATCGTCCTGGACGTTGCGCGCAAATTCTTCGATACTTTAACAACGCGATCCTGCTCTCGGGGATCGTGTCTCGCCGAGAGTCTCGTCTCAATCCGGCATCTTCGATCGACCTTGCGCCTCCTTGTGAACGGCAACGAGGCCGTGACACGATTTTTTTTATTCGTCGCGGATTCGTGAGACTGCAGCCGAGCAATGTTGACGCGTGTGCTCTGATCTTTTTACCAATTCGTGAAAGCTGGATCGTAGTTTTTTTTTTCTCGATCGCTGATACGTTCACTCAATTAACGATCGATTCTATTTTACAACGAATCTCTTTTGTTCCGAGTTGTAAACGATAAGTTTGGAGATACTTGTTTGAAAATTTTATTGGTGGAACTTGGGGAAAAAAATCCAGAGCAATTCGAAACAGTCCATAAGTTTGCCAGTGGTCTCCGTTTCTTGTTACGAGGCGCGCTTTAAAAAGATAAGATTCATCTGCCTTTTCATTTTTCTTGGCACAATTTATCGTAGAATCGGCCTGTGAAGCAACAATCTAAATACAAAACGCGATATCTTCTCATAGGCCAGAAACATTAACGCAGCTGTCAGTACAGTCTGCAAAAGTTTCGCTTCCATTCCTTTGTACAACCCGGACATTCCTTGTTTCCTGGTGAAATAAAAACGAAACAATTATAAGATTAATTATCGATGAATGAACATAACTGTCCTATTATTATTTATTATTCTTAAATATGAAACGAACAGCCTTTCGAAAATAATTGTCCTCGTTGCAATCGCTCGATTAATGTGAAAGTTTTTGGTCTAATAATAAAAATCCTTACTTCAATATGTAGATAAGAATCTGCACTGTTCCAGCGTCCGGTGGAAGATTTGGATATTTGTGTCCATGCTGTAAAGTAATAAAAAAAAGTAATAATTATAATCCTTGAAGAAATTGAAAGATTAATACTTTTGCATTCTTTTTTATATTTACCCTGAGTTTTGTTTGAACTAATTGCAATGGATAAGTCAGCGTAGTGGCTATAGTTTTCGCAATAGCTCCTATGGCAAAGAATATCCAAGCAGGTGGCTGAGCTCCAGAGAACGAAGTGTTGACTCTTCTCTTGATGCTTTCGTAAGTCATGAATTGAATCGCCGGATTCGCAACGAGCATGAGGCTGGGGAGTGTGCCAGCCCACAAACTTTTCAGACCCTCGTACTTCCATATGTGAAGCAATCCGTCTACAAAATCAAATATATAATTATTTTTATTAAGTAAAACATGCGAAACTCAGATTTTTATATTTTACGTTTGCATAACTTTTATACGTGAATTGTTCTCGTTGGTTCGAAGCAAATACCAGCGAACGACGAAAATAATTCCTTGTCGTTATAGACGCTCGAGCACATTCTCAAACAGAGCGAACGAGCACAAATGTGCAAAATATATTCAAGAGCTGTCGTCTAATCGTTGTACGATTTGTTGATTCAACGTTATTGAGCTCTCGAACTCTCGTCTACATTATGCCATGATTAGCAAATGCATGATTGTTACGTCATGCTGTGGTAAACAAAATTTAAGTGAACCTCTTGCTACGCAAATTACTGAGTAATAATTCGATGGTACAAAGTAAGACGACAAAAATAATTATCTCCGAAAAGTAGTAATTATGGCAGTGTGTTCATTCATGCATTTTACTTCGAGTCAAATAATTTCATCCAGAATGGTTTCCTTTTATCTCTGAGTCCAAGTCAAATAAGTGGCTATTGGAAATTCCTTGTCCAAAGTGATTTCTTGTCTAAAAATTCTGTACCACGTAAAAGACAAAATTAAAAGAAGGAAATGTACGACTCACCTACGAGATTGTCATACTCGTTGTTGTTTCTCTCAGCAACTCCACCAATGCCTTTCATCTTTAGCCTCGTATTTACGACCCATAGTGGAGTCGTCGTGAGAACATTGATGATTCCTGCAAAGAAAAATAATAGAGAAATAAAAAAAGTAAAAAAAAAAAAATTCATAGTGTGTCAAAGTTCAATTGTGCAACGCCGTATTGTGCACGTGCAATTTTCTTTCTATGTATTATCATTATGAATCACCGGCTATCGAGGCGACCAATAAATCATTTCCAGCAGTTTGATTTCTCGAACTTCTGAGGAGTTTCAGTCCATGAAAAGTGTAAAAGTACACGAAGTTACTGGCGCAAAGGCTCTGCAGTACTGGAACCATTCCTCTGTATAGTGTGTAACTGAAATAAAAGAATTACAGGCGATTAATAATTTCAATTTCATTTAACTTTTACTAATACGTCTGGGCAAACTTACGACCCTTCCTTAGAAACGAGTTCTCGAATAGTGGTCAATGTATTCTTTGATTGTCGACCTTCTTCCACTGGAAATATAAATAACGGAGAAGGATATGAAAGTCAGAGAGAAAGAAAAGCAATCACCAATGAAATAGCAATGCAAAATCTCCAACTTTAATAACGCAAGAAGCAGGATTTTCTTTCAAAACTTTTTACGTTTTATGTCTTGGACTTTCATTTCTTTTGATCTCGATTCATACGACTATTAGCTTAGCGTCAGCTTTTCGAAAGTTTGATGAAATTTGTGAAATTGAATAAATCGACCCATAGCTTGAAACACTTAGAATATTATTCAGTATTAGATGAATGTTGTAATAAGCTAAAGGACGTTGTTCCAGCACAATAAGAGAGAAGTATCGCCTTTGCTACTTCAATAATGAGCAAGACTGAAAATTCCATTAGTTAGCGAGAAGTTGATAAATGAAACTGTAACTTTGCCACAGGCAATACTGCCATCTTTCTTCTTGCATACAAAGTTGCAAATGTACAATTCATCAAAAGTACAATGAGTAAATTGGAACAATACAAAAAGCTGATTTCTATTAAACAAATTACAAAAGTTATCAATTTCTTTTCACACCAAGATATTCAAATCAATTATTATTTTTAAATCAGTATTAATTATTTAAAAATCGGCCATTGAAAATCAAGAAAAAAAATGATTAATGATCAACATCATAAATGAATTCAGTTCAATGTTACTTCCTCGTACCTCGCGATCGCATTTTTTTTTAAGAACGAACGAATCGCGAAGAATGCAAGCTTCGCGTGAGTTTCCTCGTTCACATAAATTCGATTATCGCCAGTGTCGTGGCACATTGCGAACTGCATAATGAAAATGTATAGTTATACTCACGTTGAAGTCTGCTGCGTACAGTGTCGAGAGGGAAGAACGTTGCCATGGCGACGACGCTGCCCTGCTCTTATTGAAAGCCGCAAGTCGAGTTTCATGAAAATTTTGCGATAAATCTCGTTATTAACAAGATATCAGGATTAAAAAATATTACTACAAAACAAAACAAAACAACGTTTATGAGATTTACTTACCGCAGCGCCAGAAATTGCATGAACAAGGGTCTCGTAAGTGAATATGCTTCCTCCATTGTGACCTCCCGTCATTTTGATCGCTCGATCATAAACAATTTTTTAATTCCGTCGATTGTTTGCACTTTAACTCGTCTATAATTTTGATTTCACCGTCAACAATGTAAGTCTTAAGATTTGTTTTCTTTTCAATCACATTTTACTGTTTTTTGGTTCTGTCGGTGGATTAATTGTTGTTCTATCGTCGAAAATCACAAAATTAATCGATGAAGTATTTTGATCGTGAAACGAGTGTGTTTTTGTAATCAGGAATTTATGAAGTATAAGATGTCGTTTGATAAGCGTGTAAGAACGAGTGGCAAAAGTCGTACGTGCGATCGTCTCGACGGTCGTGCCAGACACTGACGAGTCTCGCACTTGGTAGTAATCTTTTTTTTTTTTTTTAAGCGTCCTCGCCAGACCGAGTGGGAAATATACGCGTCTCGCGATTATATAAGCGAGCAGCTAGGCGAGTCGTTCGCACACCGGAGCAAATGAATCCACGTGCGAGTAGAAACTCGTAGTTTTGCGAACGACTATTAGTTCGCTATGTGACATTATTGTTGGAGAGAGGTGATATCGAAGACTTAATGGCTGCACTTTTTTTTCCGATGGATCGTAAGGTATTCGATTGGTTTGCGAATAAGGCAAAATAATTACAGAAATATGAAAAATCGGATAAAAAAGACAAACGCTTGAATATAAAAAAGCGTTTGTCTTAAAAAATAATAAACTGAAATTATAAGATTATAATTTTAGAAAATAATTACAGAAAAATAAAAAACCGGACAAAAAAGACAAACGCTTGAATATAAAAAAGCGTTTGTCTTTTTTGTCCGGTTTTTTTATTTTTCTGTAATTATTTTCTAAAATTATAATCTTATAATTTCAGTTTATTATTTTCTAAAATTATAATCTTATAATTTTAGTTTATTATTTTCTAAAATTATAATCTTATAATTTTAGTTTATTATTTTCTAAAATTATAATCTTATAATTTTAGCTTATTATTTTTTAAAATTATAATCTTATAATTTTAGTTTATTATTTTCTAAAATTATAAAATAAAAATTTTAGAAAATTCACATTTTTTTGACAACAAGGATGATTAATTTTTAATAAAAAAATTTCAACGATTTGTTTAAAAAGAAACGTAGAAATTTGAATTAATAATGAAAATAAATTATTGTACATAAATTAATTGCGGCGATTAAAAAATTTCACACGATGACTATCAATCCAGAGTTTGCATAAAATTGAAATACTATTAAATACAGAAAAAATTGTCCTGTGAATGTTTTTATTAAAATTATATCGACATAATTTAGAAAAAAAAACATCAACATGACATTTAAGAAACAAACATTTTTTGCCGTGTTATTCTCTTTAAAAAAAACGTCTTATCACTCCGAATTCCTAGGAAATAAAATTATCACAATTTTGTATTATTTCTTATAATTTAGAAACGAAGACAAAACGAGTAAAAAATAAAAGGAAAGTTACCGAGCTAACAGACAGGATCGGTATTACCAAATTTTTAATGGACGAAGAACGAAATTTAAATATGTTCATAGAAAAGAGCGTCGACGACGTATTAAAGGAAGAGCTCGGAGCGAGAGAGTCTCCGGTGAAACTTTTCGTCAAACCGTGTAAAAGAACTTCGAGGTCGGGTTTTACTATTGAAAGATCCGAGTGAAATGAATTCCTCACCGGTTCATCGCATAGCGGAATGGCGTGTTGGTAATAGTGAGAGAGAGAGAGAGAGAGAGAGAAAGAGAGAGAGAGAGAGAGAGAGAGAGAGAGAGAGAGAGAGAGAGAGAGAGAGAGAGAGAGAGAGAGAGAGAGAGAGAGAGAGAGAGAGAGAGAGAGAAAGAAACAGAGAACTTTTAGGGTCGCGGTGAAAGATGAAAGCAATTTACCATCCGGCTTTGGCCAGTTCTAAGACGAACGTGTTATTTACACTCGACGAGAAGACATAGAAAAACAACGAAAACAGAACACTGACACTTTCATGTTCAGTCAAAAAATAAAAAAATGTATGAGCCAAAAAAAATAAAGGAAAAAAAATTAATAAATTGAAATGTGACGTATTTCGTAAAAAATGCAAAAATTTTCTCAAAAATTAATATAAACGTTAAATCGTATCGTAGACGATTGATCAATCGGTTGACAGTGAAGAAATAAAATCGCGATGAAAATATTTCACATTGATTGATTGAAAAATAAATTACGCGATAAGAATTAATTTTTTGGAGAGAAAAAAATTTGAACAATATATTTTTTATAAGTACACACGTTGGTCGAAACACGGTATACTTGTTTGGCGTATTACAATGAGGGTCAACGAATTTCTCAATTGATAAAGAGCGAGATAGTACGAGGGGTTTAAACGGGAAGTAACGGTGAGTGTATTTTGTTCAAAAGGATGCGTCACCTCCAATGTGAGTTTTTGTTGAAAAATTACCGCAGCACTGCCCTCTGGCCTCGTTCACAAAACTCAATCTTATCACTCCAATATTAAAATGAATTTTTTTTTCGTTATCGTAAACGATGGAAGACGTCGACGTCAACGACTGCGTCGAGGCAACAGCGACGTGGAGAAACATGGCGACGAAACGGAGTCGTCGCAAACGAGGAAAATAGGCTAGACGCGTGCGCGAAATTCTACACCCTGTTATATATCGACTAAGCTTGTCAAAACCTTTCTCCGTTTTCCATCGGAATTGGGAAAAGCTTGGGTGCAAACACGCTTGCAGCTCGAGCTGACGATCTCAAACGCCTGCGGTCGGTAACAAAGGCTTCTGGGAAATAGTTTAATGTTATCATATTTTCAGGGCGGGGAATGTCAAGTGAGCTATTGGCAGCTTTACATTGATTATGTTTGTCAAAAATTTATCAATTTTTGTTTAAATTGAACAAACAAACGATAATGAATTATTTGTATAATGAAAGAATTAAAAATTAGTTATCAGTAGAAGTCGAATATGAATTATGAAACAAATTATTGTTACGAATAATTATTATCGAACGTAAAAAAATGATTTGCTTTTGTTTTCTCATAACAATATTTGATCATTATTAATTGTTGACGTCGTAATACTCATAGCTATTAATTATAATAATAATCGTTATTGAATAATTTTTATTTTATGATTGTTTAATTGAAGAGGTTTGATTATACGATTATTTATTTAAGGATGTCGAAAAGAGAGAGAGAGGAAGAGACAACGAGGATAATATATGTCCAATAATCTCTCATTGAGTCTAATGATCTTATAAAATTATCAAGAGAAATAAATTTCTTTCCGGTACAATGAGATAACGATATCCTATCGACTATAATTTTCTAATTAAAAATATCGAATATTGTCTAGTTTGCGTAACCGGAAAATCGAATCGTTTCCATATGTATTAATTTCGGATCACGGGAGATTATTAATTGCGAGATTCATTATCAATAAACAAATCGGGCTAATATATCAGCGATTCATTAGCAGTTATTATCACCTACCTGCACTTCAACCAAATCAACGAAATTGGAATTCATTTTGTTTGGCACCGGTACCTTAAAAATTTATATTGTCTACAAACATAAAAATCTATCGTATATACGCAACGGTTGACGTAGAGTGAAACTCGAGGCCAATTAGGCGAAAATATTTTAGCGAGAAATAATGATTAATAAGTTTTCGAAATTGAATTAAATATTTCAATTATTTTGTCTATATTTTAGAATTTATCGATCTCTCTTCTGTTCTAGTCACAAAAATAAAATAATATTGTCTATCACTGGATGTCATCGTTTGATACTCTGACCTTAAAATGATAAAAATGACTAGAACTTATTAAAAATGACCAAATACAAGTGATATTCAAATTTTGGGGCGATTACTGTTTCTTCTTACTCTGCTGTAATCTCTCGAAACTATGAAATACAAAAATATAAGACTAATAACAATAATAATAAACATACTAAGAGGAAAAGTACAAGAAAATATTTGAGAATATTATAGGAAAACAGACGAAGTATGTAGGAAGTAAGAGAAGGAGGAAGTAGAAGTAAGATAAATACTTCAAAAAAAAAAAAAATAAAATAAAAGCTGAGAAACAAGGCAAATTAAATTAAAAATTAGATGTAAGATTTTGTAAAAACCTTTGATATAAAATTGGGTAAATAAGACTATCTAAGTAATAATAATAATACCTAATACAAAAATATAAAATAATAACAATTGTCCATATAACAGATTTATGAAGCAAATAACGTCATGGATCGAGTCTAATATTTCAAACGAGGGAGAATCGATGAATACAATTTTGCGGTACCATTGCAAAACCTCAGATGTATATATTTTCATTCTCACTAGCTGTATATACGTGTGTATATGTCAATATACGTCCCACGAGTATAATAGAGAGCTAGCTGTTCCAGGGTAAAAAGTATATCATATACACCAGTCCCACGTGGTTTTAGCTCACCTTATTCCCTATCTCCGTCTCTCTTTCGTCCCTATTTTCACGTTTTCGTTCTCACTTTCGTACGACGAGGGGCAAATCCCAGGTGGTGAAACGGCTCGATCGACGTAGCGAGTTGTCCGATAACGGAGAACTTCCGTGTAGGTACGCTGTTATTCGACATAATATCTCGTGGTATCTATATCAAGGGAAGGAGTTCGGAGTTACGGTCTCTCGTGATCAAACCCCTTTTTTTTGCTTTTGGAACGTTTGTTCTTGCACCGTGAAATCCGATCATTTTCTCAGCGCTAGCTGAGGGAGCTTTTAGTACGGGCAATTACTCACAGATGGCGCAACCATGAAAGATACAGTTCTAATCGTTAAATCGAACTTTTTTGATGAAATACGATAAAATAGATGTAAGAATTGGACTGAACAAAACTAAGTTAAAATGAAAGAAACAAAAATATATGAAATAAACGAGAAAATCAATAAATGAATAAATTTATGTCGTTTGGACAATTTGACAATTAATTTTCTAATGGCTGACTGTTTTCGTGTAGGCGTTAATTATTACGAGTTGCACGAGTATTTACCAGCTCTCGTGAACATTTATAATCCTTCAGAAACGTTGCACGCTCGAGAAAACTCGTGGTTTAGAAAATTTGCAACTGTCCCTCCATAGCGCTCGTTGGAGTTTCACGTCGCGTTAAATTCAAACATTCCACGAAAGTCCCGGACTTCAGAATTAACATCTCTTGCTCGCTGGAAGCTAGAATACGTATATATATGTACGTAACTGTCTATGTATTCGGTGGTGTAAGTTTCCCGATATTCGGGTGAGGCCAACGACGTCGGAGAACGTAAACCACAACTGCTTTTGACCGAGCCACCCACACCCACATCCACACACACACATCATCCATTTCGCTTCTGCGATTCCCTATGCCTTTGCCGTGCCAGCCACTCCGGAAGCAAATAGATTAACGCTTGGATCGTCCTTGTCCCCATAAGCCATGGACGTTCCTTGGTCGTGGAAGGCACCGACAGTTAGCTCTGTTCTCCGATGCAATAGGGAACGGATTGTACGAGACTGAGCCTTGCGGTGGGTGCGCACCACCTGCTACAATCCAAAAGTTTTTGACTATTGAGTTTTGGCTAAGTTACGATTTTTCGAGTAAATAAATATGCCTCATTGTCACACGACAGACGAGCAGGAAAACGGAGAAGTTGGAGAAAATGTACAAGTTCAGATGAATTCGGTGCAATTGTTAAAAAAGATTTTATAAGATGGACTATTGTGGGTAAAGATGTTAATTGTTTCGTCGATTAGAAAGTTTTTGTAGTTGGAATAGTTAGCCATTGCTTTATAATAATATTTATGGGGAATTTCGATTTTCAATTGTTGAGCACTGTCAAATATTTATATAATTATATATTTATCATTAATATATTTATATAATTATATATTTATTATTAATATATTTATATAATTATATATTTCTCATTAATATATTTATATAATTATATATTTATTATTAATATATTTATATAATTATATATTTCTCATTAATATATTTATATAATTATATATTTATCATTAATATGTTTATATAATTATATATTTATGATTAATATATTTATATAATTATATATTTATTATTAACATATTTATATAATTATATATTTATCATTAATATATTTATATAATTATATATTTATCATTAATATATTTATATAGTTATATATTTATCATTAATATATTTATATAATTATATATTTATCATTAATACATTTATATAATTATATATTTATCATTAATATATTTATATAATTATATATTTATAATTAATATATGTATATAATTATAATAGTTATAATTAATATCTGTTAATGCTCAAAAGATCATTATTTCGTTTCTTTAATCTAATAAATAAATTGTTTTCACAAAACAAAAATTTAGACGTTAAATAATGTGTCAGGAACCAAATTGTAAACTCAGAATTTACCATATGTCTCTACAATTGTTTGCGACAGACTCAAAGATAGCCAATACTCTACACAATGACAACAATGAGTAAACGTGAAGGAACGAGAGACCGTCTATTTGAAATTCCACGTCTATAACTACACATTGTACTTCACGAAACGATTTAAAGAAAATATTATCTGTAGCTATTATTTGAGTACCAAAAATATAATCTTATGATCCAGCTCACTTAACAAAACAAATCAGTTATAAAGATTGTCATCGAGTAGACAAAAATTTATTATATGATTAATTTTTATCCACCGGCTTTTCAAATTAACAAATTTTTTATAGCAAAAAAATTGTGGTATTGCATGATTTAGTGGTTCCTGTAAAATGGAAAATATATAAATATAATAATGTCATAAAAAAGCATCAGGAGATACAGCGAGACTCGGGATAAAATTGATTGAGAAATTATATCTCGTACCACGAGGGTTAGTACTCGAGGTAAAGTTATTATCGCAACGACTTACGGCGAGTGTAGTAAATTGTACGGAACAAGAGTGGGAAGTGGTGTCTGTAAAAAGTTGAATCGCGAAAAAGGTTCAACCGATTACAGAGAAACTGGGTAAAATCGCTTTGTCGATATACACAGATAGCGAAAACATGGAATAAGTGCAAGAGCTTCGAATCGATTTAAATAAATTTCAATTCAAATAGGACTTTTACCGTGGACTTGGAAGCAGAAGCGTAAAACGACTTTGCGGCACATCCGGACGAACGATTTCAATTGTCGTGAGAGAAAAATTTTCCCACCTCGTTCTCTCGTGGGTGTTTCGTGTATGAACGCGAACGGACCGAGATGGAAAATACGCGCTTCGCCCGTATATGAACGAACAAACTTGATCGATTCCCTCGTACCAACGCGAAAGCCAATAAAAATTGATTAAATACTCCCTCGCCTATACAGCCACGAAGTTTCTATCTTTCGATAGGGTTTGAATTGTTGAGAACTTCGATTGATAGAATTCATCGAACCGGAGCCTTTCCGTTACCATATACATCTGGAAATATCTGGAAAATTGATTTTCCATTTATTCTCGCTGACTTGAAAAGAATCGTTCGATGAAATCTTTTCTACATTTATTTTCAAACGGCCTTATTCCTTCCCGAGGATTAAAAGAGATGAAATTAAATCGATAAAATTAATCGACCAATTGGTTTCATGGATAGACTAGATTTCGTCCTGTTTTATTTTTATTCGTATAAATTTATATCTCGCGTGTTCAAAGAAATTTACTAGCAAATTAAAGAGTGTAATTTTCTACTCGTTCGCAGATGTTTAACGACAGATCAATCTTAAAAGTGGGACGATCTTCGTTGATGTCTGCTAATTCAATATGTTTGTAGGAAAACAAAAGTTCATCTCGATAAAAAAAAGTACAAAAACTCTGGACCCTCGTTCAACCCTCGTATAAAATCGTTCGTGAGGCTTTACAGTTTTTTTTCGCACTTTTACGTTACCTCTTCCCTAAGAGAATTCTGATATCGAACGGCGCAATATAGATATAGTATTAGTTTTGTGGGAAGGCACTTTATCATACAGCAAGCAATGAGAGAGGGATAAAAAACAAGATAAGTGTTTATTACACGCCGCTTTTAATGAGTAGACGAGAAGTGGTTATTAAATTTATAGTACACTTTGAGAAGCGATCGATATTTCATCACGGACTTTCGGCCAGTTATAACGTTGAAAAATATTTCGCTTTTGATGAAAAAAAAAGATATTAAATATTCTCGCGAGGCTTAGAGGGTAAAAGACGAAAAAATTATGAAAAACAAATTTTAAAAGCTATCTATGGCTCTTAAGGGACTACTAATTTTCGCGGGGGCGAAATGGAATGAAGCGTACAAAGTAGGTACTTCGAATTCACCGCCGCTTTAAATAATTCACGAACAATTTGTTTTTCTTTTAACAAAGGTAACATCAGCTTTCACTGAAAATGATCACAGAAATGTTGGGATTTGATCAAAGGTGATGTATGTTAGGGATGAATTATTATCGTTACGTTGTATTTCGATGAATGAAAGAAGGCACAGAATATTTTACACATACGGTATAATGGAAAAATTTTTAACATCGTATATTTATTGCTCGAAGGTTCATTAAGAAATTTTCACATCTTACTGCTGAGTATCGTCGAGTCTGGTTGTGCGTTTCTAAATCTAATTTTCTTCATAATAATAATAATTATTATTATTATAATAATGATAATAATAATGACTTTAAAATTTGTATTTAATGTTTGTTATATTTAATTCTCATCGGGCTTCTTTTAATTCTCACAAACAACGAGATCAAAGAATCCTCTCCCCTCGCGTTTTGATCGCACTCTTCCTCTTTCGCTTAATTTTTCCTCTTTAATATCTACAATCGTAATTATTATTTACACGTATACGGTAATTGGTTCAATCGCGTCGGTCACGCGACGACGACCCAGCCGCGCGAAAAGGACCGGAGAACGAACGATACGATGTCTTCTCGATCCACCTGAATTATAGTTAATTATATCATAGCAGCGCTCATAAACAAAGGCGTCCGAGCTTTGCGGCCACTCTCGAGAATCTTTCCCTCCTTTCTTGACCCAATTATTGCACAGTCACGTTTCTTTCTCACAATTTAATTTTCTCCACGAGATCTTACGCTCCAAAAACGCGAATTGTGTTTGACGATACTCGAGACGATTATAAAATCATTCTAGAAACGATATTCACCCCAGAGACAACGGAAAAAATTTAATTAACGAAATTCTCTTGTCGCCGTAATTAATTAGATCGGCCCCATACTTCTTCTCCCTCTCTTTTGGTAACCGAAGTGATCCTTTTTTATTCATCGTGATGAGAAGACCGAGAATATCGTGATCGAAACTGTTCTCTCTATTCCCGTTTCGATCGATCATTTTCTTTTTGTTCTCCCGTTTCTTGTCGTAATTTTTATTTTAGATATATTTATTAATTTTTGTGTACGTGTTTCTTATCTCGTTCTTTTTTAATTCCTCCAATTGTTATGACTTTTGTTTTGCATCACTGAATCGAGCACGATTTTCCGCTGTCGACCGAACGAAGCGTCATTCTCGAGCGTTGCACGTTGTTCTCGTTTCCAGCTGCCATCGAACATGTCTTGGTCCTCATTATCATCAGATCGGTCCTAATACTCGGACGACGCACGTTGGGCGCGACGACACCGCAGGCATCGCTCAATCGACGCTTTATGCTCAAAGTTGCTTTGTGCCTTGGCTAAAAAATTAAAAAATTAAAATTGTAATGACGAGATAAACCAACACGAAAGTCGCTCGTTCGACTGTGATTAATAAAAGACAAAGTAGCGAAGGAATGCGTACGAAAAATTAATTTTGGTTAATTTGTAGAGTCATGTGGGGTAAGTGTGCGCAGCGGGTAAGTGTGCCCATATGAAATATCTCAGAAACGATTTATAACTAAAGCGCCGCACCTCCCATATTCAGTGTCCCGTGCGACGTCCTGCGAAGAGGTTGATTTTTAGTAGCCCCTAACGCGCCGTTTTGTTTTAGCAGGTAAGTGAATTTTTTTGCTCAAATTGTTACGATATTTTACTATTTTTGGCGTCCAATCTTTTGTGGGCTTATGCCCATTTTGGACGTTTCATATTTATCATCGAGTACTACGTAGTATTTAGTTTGACAAGTAAAAATTTTTCAATTTTTGAGATGACGCAATCCCGAACTATTTTGATGAAATCCCATTTTGATGGGTTGGGGTAAGTGTGCGCACATACTTGTCGTGTAAGTGTGTGCATGCGCACACTTACCCCGTTTCAGAAAGTTCGTATTAATACTGCAATATTTTATTTCAGGATCGAAAGTACAATATCAATGCCGTCAATGTTCGTTACAATTCATCTTATTGAAGTTTATTCTTGTTTTCAAATTGTTTTTTATTAGTGCCTTTAAAACATCGAATAATAATAAATAAGAATTTGTCATGTTCCTATGTCTGGTTATACTTATTTAATAGGTCAAAATCTTGTCATTTTATGTTGCGCAACCTTACCTACACTGCTGCACACACTTACCCCTATATTGGGGTAAGTGTACGCATTTCGGACTATGTTTGTTTTGGTCAATTTTTGAGAATTCGTGAATATTATTTCTATCGTCAAGTTATTGCTTAATAACCACTCTAACCAATTAACGTCGTTTTATTGCATTAAACTTGGAATTTTCGATTTTATGGCATTTCAAAGCTTAAGTGCGCACACTTGCCCCACATGACTCTAATGTTTCTTGTCTGACCTGAGACGGTGGTAACATCGTAGGTGAGCCAAAAGTCAGTGGAACTTTTCGATGATGGTTCGGCGCCATTTCCAGTGGTAAACCAGCCACAACGAACAATTGATAAAACAATTCATCGACGTGATAATTTCGCTTTGCTGAGACCTCGACGAAGACGCAACAATCGTCCTGGGTCGAACAATACTGCTGTGCCTCCTCGACAGTCACTGACCTGTTAACGTTCACGTATACGAGGAAGGATTATCGTATAGTCAAGCTAAGAAAATGTAATTTAAATAATTAATAACTAATAATAATAAATTCAAAGAATAAACATCAATTTAAAAATAAATATGACAAATACATGAATGATATGGAAACAATAAATATTAATGTTTAAATATTCAATAATTGTTTTATAACGAATGATAAAAAATAAACAATTATTCGAGATATAAACGCACTTTGTCTCACGATCGCATTTATTTCCAACGATCACCATTGGTACTTTGAGATTGTGATGGCTCTTGCGACTCTTGCCTTGCGTAGCACTGACTTTCGACTCGAGAATCGCTTCTCTGAGTCTGATAGTTTCTTCGAAGGACTCTCGACTGTCCATGCTGAATACGAGCACGAACAAATCTCCTGCGAACAAGATATAAATGTATCAAGGAAATTCGTTTCAATAACTCACTAGTTTTTAATTCTATACACACTATTTTATGGTATCATTATTTTCTTCGTTTTTTATTTTTCTTCAATTTTAACATCCCATTATTTTTCTCGTACATATATGAATAATTGAAAAAACAAAAAGAAAAATGAAAACCAGTTTTTAGGTAGTCGTATAGGGAGGGATTAAATTTTATTCCCGTTTTTTCTCACATTCCAATGTTACGTCCTAGTAACATAATAGTTGCCCTATTTTTGACCTTAGCAAAGCTAATGAGTCTTGGGAAACGGGCTAATGGAGTTTGATCAGATGAATGAATTTTTTACTATGGAGTCCCCAGAAGTTAGAAGGAATTTGGATTAATGTGTAAGGAAGGTATCCTCTGAGTTCGAGGTGGTCCTCGCAACTCAACGGATGATGGAAAGAATGAGCTCGCTGTTGTCCTCGCAACTCATTTATTCTTTGGGGAATCTATCGAACTCGGGGTGGACCTCGCAGTTCAATGGGTTGTGTAGGAGGATGATCGAACTCGAGGTGGGCCTCGCAGTTCAATATGGAGTATTGGAGGATGGTCGAACTCGGGGTGGTCCACGCAATTCGACTTGTTGTTGAGAAGGAATTTTGAACTCGAGGTGATCCTCGCAATTCAATAATTTTTGGGAATCAGTTAGTAACTTACTCTTTTCTATTTTTCTTGGTTGGTTGAGTTGAGACTGGTAGAGCAGTACAGGGTTTTTGCTCTATCCAGGACTTTTACAATTTTGAAGACTTAAGAGAAGCTTACAAGTTTGAGTGTTGATGAAGAACTGCTTTTTATGCTAAAATTCGGGCCTTATATACTAGTCTATCAACTATCTTTGTCTATTGCGTAGGGGTTGGAGAGGGTAGTTTACAAATTTCTTATTGGTCCAAAGTCTCCACCATCTCCTACTCTTTACTTTTCCAATTCGGAGGAAAATTTATCCTTATCGTCTGTCCCCACTCTTGGGCCTGAGCATCTCTCCCCGCCGCGTTCATCCCCGAGTTAGGGTTGCGTCGTGCGTTGGCGTAAGGAGGGATGCTCGTCTTTAAGGCGCGATGGTGGTTACGTTATGGGGATGTAGCACCAAGTGGACCGAGCGTTTAAGTTCATGAAGAAAAGTTGTTGCAAATCGCCTAAAGAACAACATACTCAAAATTCAAATTCATCCTACGTAAAGTTTATTTGTTATATAATAAACAAAATCATGATTTTTTTTCCATAAGATTTGTTATAAAAACTAATCGAAGCTTCTTTGATGTTATATAAAAATGTGTACAAAATTTCAACAGGCTTCATCGACCCGATAATCGAGATACTCGTTGTATAATGTCGCGATATTTAACACGAACTCTTATGAGAGATTGCAAAAAATGACAATTTTCAAGAATAAATATCGTGATTTTTGAGTCGATAAAGTTCCCTGAAATTTTACACACATGTACATACGATATCAAAGAACGTTTCTCCAAATTTTCAGTGAAATCTAACGAAAACGCTGTAACGATAGAACTATTTTAACAAAAATTTCAATCCACATCTTCGAGGTTGCCAAGGTTATCGTGCTACAGAGTTTTTTAAAAGGTTTTTTCGAAAAAATGTTTGTATCGAGAATAATTGAGGAATAAAAGTTAGGAATGACGTAGAGAACTATGAATCTAACGAAAACATTGTAATAATAGAACAATCTTAACCAAAAATAATAATTCATTGCTCGATGTAAAGTTGAGAAAAAAGAGAAAAAGAAACAAACGATTCTCCAGTCGACGTTGCATTTTGGTATAATCTTTCATTTGAATTCCCATGGCAAACGTTTCATAAAACAGAAATGTAAATTGCAATAATCACCGTGACATTTTTTTCCGTGCATTTTTCTCGTATCAACCGGGCGACGACCTGTCGTTTCACAGAAGTGGGAGAACGCATGCACTGGTTAGAAAAGTGGGAATGCTTTATCGTCGTCGTTTCTGCACGAGTATTCTTATCACACGCACTTGTTACGAATCTCTCTCTCTTTCAATATATAGCTATATACTAAATAAAGCAACGACAAGGTACGAGCTCATTCGTATGTGCTTCATGCTCGACAGGAAGTCAACACGAGGGCTTTTCTGTACATTCGCTCGCACGCGAGACAATCAACCAGCTGGCTAAAACGGCAATCTTCACCCCCCCCCCCTGCTCACCCTCAATCGCCAACCTACTTGCGGTTCTCTCGTTCTATCCTAAACATGAATATTTATTCGAGAGCGGATTTACTTCCGGACTGGCTGCAAAAGCGAGCGCGCACTAGGCGTATCCCAGAACTTTCAACCCCTTCCACCCTCCAGCTCTCTTTTGCTCACTCCATTGCCGTACATGTGCATTTCGTATGCGTGCGAGTGCAAGCACGGGAAAATAACCGCATCGTGCAACATTATATTAATAGAATGAAAAATGACTTCAGCCCAGAGCTGGTCGTGGGTAGGTACAACGCGTTTTAAAATACTCGACCCGGATGTATATTTCGCAGGTTGAAAAAAAAACGACAAATTTTTTATACTACGGGCGAACGGAACGAGACGATAATAAAATATTCTAATTTTACGAATAAAATTCGCAATTGTATTATTTTATATTTCGAAAAATATCTCGTCACTTAATTAACATTAAATCATATTGATGAAAATAAAATTAAAACTAAGAAAATGAGAAGAAATGAATTTAAAAAACGCGTAATATCACTTACCGTAAATAGCAAATGGAAAGATAAATAATAAATGAAATAATAACGTGACAGAGAGAATTATCGCGTCGTTGTTGCTTGTCCGAAATATTATTAATATCCGTGATTGTGTACGAGCGAAGAGTGCGCTATTAAATTGCGACACAAACAAAAAACAATAAATAAATAAATAAAAACGTTATTAACTTCGGAAATTCGCATAGGAGAATCTCCCGAGAAAAATGCGTTCATGCCGTTTATATATCAACGGAAATGAGAAATGTGTTACTTCCATCTGGGGTGTAAGTTGTATGCCGTCTAGTTGCTCCACTCGATTAAGCGACACTTCGCGTGCGAGTTGTATGCACGCCATATCGAGTAATAGACCGGTCGTTATCGCGAAAAAAAAAACACACAATATTGTTTCGAGATTGAGAGTAGCCATGAATGCGATATGTATATCGAACGTGGTGGTGCCAGCGCTCGACCGTCGCGATCGAACGACCGGATATCGTATATCCGACAAGTGGATATTACTGTACGAGCCTACCCTGTCCACTTGACGAACTTGCACAGCTGTTGTTCAATAATAATAATAATATAAATATAATATTAATAATAATAATATAAATATAATATTAATAATAATATAAATATAATATTAGTAATAATATATATATAATATTAGTAATAATATAAATATAATATTAGTAATAATATAAATATAATATTAGTAATAATATAAATATAATATTAATAATAATATAAATATAATAATAATATTATTAATGAATTAATCAATTGTATTTATAATTTATTATTAGCAATATTAATAATTAATACTAATTAAGAATAATAATAATAATAATAATAAATAAATAAAAATATATTAATAATAATGGATATTATTATTATCAGTATCGTTTATGCTAGTTATCAACATTACCATCGTTCAGCCGCGATGATAATTTTTATTTTTGTGAACATCATCGATAAATAACAGTTCATATATCGATAATATAAACGGAGCTAGGTATCTTGTTAAAAAAAAAATGGAGCTCGGAATTTATCGAAAAATCGTTCTTTTTGTTTCCAGGTTGTTAATGATATATGTATGTAAAGAATTTTATCGATGCGATAGTACACGCGATATAGCTTTTTCGAAGAGTTATGAGAAAATTTATAAGTCTGTTGGCTCTAAAGATTTCGCAATGTTGAAAAGTTTGTCGTGTTCCCAAGTCGAATCAGGCTTACTTTTTATCTGGAGAGACTCTCCCTTCTTCTTGTACACACGCACACACACACACACACATACACACGCCCTGGATTCCCGGGGTCTCTCCTAAATTTTCCCTTTTACGAGCATTTACAGCGGTGCGTGGATTTCTTCTCGCTTTACTGAAAAACCACAGTGGCAAAGTCGACTTATTTCCAAGCAAGAATTCTAGCTTTCAAACTTGTATCAAACCCCCGTCCATTAAAATTTTTCTTTTTTCTCGTGTCTGAACAGAGGGTGTGTTTTTATGACCTATAAAAGCCCTCCAAATCTTCAAATTTGCAATCCCAGAACTGCGGTGACAAAAGTAATATCGCGTCGGTATTAGTTAGAAAATTACTCGGGAATTTTACAAATGGAAGCTTTCGTTTCGTAATTTTTATTCTCCTCGCGGTTCGCTTTTTCATAATCGCACCATTTTTTCTTCACTTATCCACTTTTCCGTCACGTTAGCGGTTTCCATTAATCATCCGGAAAGGATTCTTTCAGGACGATAGAAAAAGAAAGTGGAATTTCCGGTCAATAGGACGAACCCCTCGAAAGTCATCTCCCGTTCCTCCTCGAAACGTCAAGGACCCTGAAGCTTTTTTTTTACGGGAGTTCCGCGTTGCGATAAAGTCGGGCGTGAAATAAAACTGCCGAATCCCACGTAATATCGCTCTATCCCAAATTCCAATAGAACCCCTCTATATCGACTGGCCTTGCCATCCGAGAAATTTACCCCCTTAAAGTCCGACTTTTTTGTTCCCGATGTCTGAATTTCAAACATCATGACGATCCATCTCTTTTCCATTTACCTTCGGATATATTTCGTTTTAAATGCTCATCAGCTAAAAACGCCACACACACATGCGCACACACACACACAAACAACTAATGATACAAAATATACAATATTGTATTATTTCTAATGAAATTTTTCGAACGTAATCGTAATTTTATTTTTTGCGTTTAATTATTTTGTTTATTCATTTTTGCTTTTTATTTGATTAAGTATTATTATCATTTGTTTATAATTTATTTGTTTGTTTATTTTTGTTTGCTATTTTATTAATTATTATTATTATCATTTGTTTGTTAATTATTTATTAATTATTAATTATTATATGTTCTTTTATTTTATTAATACACATTTATTTATTTTTGTTTGCTTATCACCAAAAAAATTAGAAAGTTTTTAACTAAAAAGTTTTAATTAAAAAGTAGGGGTGAAGTATTTCGAGGGGTTGAAAAACATTATATATTTTTTGAAGAAAGAATGCCCATGCCTGTTTTTTTTGTTTCATCGCAAAAATTCGTATTTTCTCTTGTTCACGTTTCAAAAGAAGAATTTGGGTTTGTTCTCGTCTGTCAACATCTTCTATTTCATCTTACAGCATCTCTGGGTATATACACACGTATTATACAATGTTCTCTCGTAGGAAAATATATCTCGAGCATTGTGTGTTCATGAGTGTTTTACGCATCGAAGAAAATCATCGCTTAGGGATGCGCATTGTCTTCGAATCGGGGTCAGAAATACAGTGAAAGAGAAAGGCGTCGGAAAAGGAAACGCGAGATGAAACGAGAAAAGCGAGTACACTCTCACGAATTCATGCATTTTGTACGAACAAAACAAAATTGCGAATATCGCATTGTTTCAAGTTTCTTCGTGCCAGAATTCGTAATGAAAAATAAATAAATAAAGGAAACGTTAAAATAATTTTGACTAAAGAAACGAACATTCGTAAATTTGGAATAATTTGTAAATATAAATGTAAATTTGATATGATAAATCGAAAGTATTGAAAACTTGAAGAATCGGAGTGCGAATATCTCGTTAATTATAACTTAGTCGATTCACTGCTAATTAACGAGTCCCCACCCGTGAAATTTCGGCCCGCTAATTTTTTTTATAGAACGATAGACGTTGATCTATCGAGTGAGAATGGTGTGACGTGGCTCTGGGAAATGAGATCGTACAAAATCAATGGAACCCTCGTACAGCTACATCACATAGTACCTCGCTCACTTTTCACTCGCTTTTCCTCATTTCCTCTCGCTCCGGTTCCTTCGATAAAACCTTCGTAGAAAAAAAAACATCACTGTCCCAGTCCAACCAAAATTTCTAAAAATCTCACCCCAGCTTCAAAAATTTTGTAAATATTAATTTCGTAATTTCACAATATCGTTGAATATTCGTCGTAATAAATAATAATGAAGCTGGTATCGATGGAACATTTGAATTATCGTTGATTATTTGACGTCAATCCAAATGAGAATACCAATCAGTGATAATGTGTAAGTATAATTGAGCGGAACTGATACAGCTTTAAAAATCGTGTAAGTATTAATTTCGTAATTTCATATTAACGTTGATTATTCGTCGTAATAAATAATGATGAAGCATGTATCGATAGAATATTTGGGGTATTGTTGATTATTGGACGTCGATAGAAATGGGAATATCAACCAGTGATAACGTGTAAGTATAAATGAGCGGAACTGATACTATCGAGGGTAGGTGGGGGGTGCTCATCTACCCTAGAAGAGGGAGAGAGTGCAGATTAGAAGTTTGTATTTCAATTACGTACAGAGCTGTGATGATACTCGACATCTCGCTAGAGAGCATACAGTCTCGTCGTTCGTCAACTGCGTCTAACTAAATAATGTTTCGCGAGCGCATATACGTCGCAGTCGGGCGTAGGGTACGAGTTTGGCTGCCTCCAACTTGATTAATGTACAGGGTAGTCGCGTATCACGAAGTACCGGGTTACACGAATTATTTTTTCCTAACTAATAATTATTTGATTTTGTAAAAAAATAAAAAGTACAAAAAAGAAAGAAAAATTGAGTATTCAATCTCAAAGTACTGAAAGGGCGCTCGGAATATATATTTGCTCGCAAACAGAGAATTGTACAAGAGATCGAGTAACGAGGAATTACCGAGAAAGTTTATTTATTTGTTCATTTATTTATTTATTCGTAGTTTGGAGAGGAAAATAATTGAAATGGAAAGTTTAGTTTTTGATTCAAATAAAAATATGTAAAATAAGGGTAACTAGGTATTGTATAGAATTTTGATATAGCAAATAATTCAAGAATGTCGTACGTTTTACTTCATTACTTATTCAAAATAATAACTACGTTTGTAACAATCTTTTATCCATAATTGATCGATCGATCGACAATTTTATTCATAACAGGAGAATAATTGAAGTGGAAACTTTAGTTTTTGATTGAAATAAAAATATGTAAAATAAGGATAACTATAGGTATTGTATAGAATTTTGATATAGCAAATAATTAAAAAATGTCGTACGTTTTATTTATATTACGTATACAAAATAATAACTACGTTTGTAATAATCTCTTATCCATAATTGATCGATCGATCCATAATTCTATCCATAACAGTGGAAAATAATTGAAATGGAAAGTTTAGTTTTTGATTCAAATAAAAACATGAAAAATAAGGATAACTAGGTATTGCATACAATTTTGATATAGCAAATAATTAGAAAATGTCGTACGTTTTATTTCATTACCTATACAAAATAATAACTACATTTGTAACAATCTTTTATCCATAATTGTGAAATATTTTTGAATGTTTTTAGTACGATATTTGTGGTATTTTAAAAAGTTTTTAATCGCGTGATAAATCAAAGGCAGAGAGAACGTTTCGTCGGATTCGAAAAATGATTTCACTAGGATTTCGGCGGATGGAACAATTTCTCTCGAAGCACGAACGCTCGATCGGAAAATCCTCTCGACGTCCACTCGACTCTCGGCCTTCCTACTTGTTGAGTACATCCTCGGCTGTCGGTGAGATTTCTCTTTCTCTCTCTTCTGGGCTCATATATATACACGTAGGTACAACCTTGGTCCTATCTCGCTGAGCGTGACCAAGTCAACCGTGAATTTTTGCTCGATCTCTCTTAGCCAAGAGAGAGAGAGAGAGAGAGAGAGAGAGAGAGAGAGAGAGAGAGAGAGAGAGAGAGAGAGAGAGACCCGACGAGAGTATAATCGAAAAATATCCGTGGAACGGTCTCAGACTGTGATACAACGATGATGAATAAATCATAAACGTTATATGTCGGGAGATATGTATAACCGAGTACGTTATAAGAATAATAATAGGCGTGAGATACGCACGTGGTTATAATGGAGGAACGAACGAGCATGAATAATGGAGACTGGCATAAATAAATCGGCTCAAATAAATTGTTACACCCATCGCGCAAAAATCTCGGCCCGTTATCGCTTCATTTACGACCCTAAACGCGACGGCAATTAGGAAAAAAAATAAAAGTGTTGTTCTTACAAAAAAAAAAAAAAAAAAAAATAATAAATCGACAATGTTTTCAACAAAAATGTAAAACGAGGTTAAAGAATGAGAAATTATTTTTTTTCGCGGGAGAAAAATGAATTTTTTACTATTATTATTATTATTGCGCCATCAATTTGGACTCGTGAAAAAGTAATGGAGCGCTCATCGTACTTTAGCAATCTGACTTGTCTCTCAACTTCTTGGCAACTTTTTATCACAGTTGGACGAAGCGCAAACTCGACTCATTATTACCTATTTCAAGGTCCTATCCATCAAGCTTTCCACGTATTTCACGAGACTAAAGGCAAGACGAATTGGTTCCAATATATTGGAAAAAAAATTCTGAGACATCATATTTTTCTCGTTATTTATAGGCGTTATTTAATCAACTATGTACGTACATTGATTTCATAATAAACTCGAGCATTTTGTTTTTCAGAAAAAAGGGGAAAAAACAGGTTAGGCGTTATATTAGAAAATATTTATAGATTGGAATCAAAACATTCATTCAAATGTTCCGTTCATCCTCCAAAATGTTTTCTTTTTTCATCGAAAAACTTCGATCAACTACAAATTAAAAAAATATTTGTTACGAAGATGTTCGTATTTAAAAAAAAATATTTATTTTTCTAATTTAATGATTTATTTATAAGGAATATCGGCAACGATCCTACGAAATGTTCATTAATCACGACGAAGATTTCATTCATATCTCATTTGGAAATAATAGTCGGAGGGAAAACTTTGGAAAAATAAAATTTTCGTCAGTCGAGGTTGATGGAAATTAATCGACGATGATTTATGAAGCGGTTTCGGGACAATGGCTTTTAATTGGTAAACCCCACTCTACGCTATTTATATATACATTTATATAATTTTCCGTTCCTCCGTCAATCATAACTCCCCTTTCCCTTCCCCTCTACTGTCTCGTTTTCGTCCTCTTCGACCAATATCAATCCGTACATTCGCAGTTTCGCTTTCCACTTCCCTTACCTTCGCCCGGGCTCACGCAGTTCTATATACTCGTTGAATATCTCTCGCCACGGTTCAACTATTCACGAACTCAAACTTAAGTTTCCACTCGAGTTTCACCCCCTTCGCCCTTCTTCGTTCTCCCGCCCCGGGGCCAGAAGCTCGAACGAAGTACACCGGAAAAGACGCGGTGCGCATCAGGACTGGAAGAGCCAGCTCCTCTTCATCTTCGTCGCCCGGGGATACATCAATATACAAAGAGACGCGGTAGCGCCTTCGTGCCAAGTAATTAAAAAGAATTTTCCAAGTTTGCACTACGCTACCGTATCTCCCGTACACACCGCGATACAGTTCGATAATCTTGATATTATATTTTCTAATCCATCACGCGTGCATACACGACGATATTCTACGATTAACATCGAAATAATAATAATAAAATCAATTATTTTGATCTTTGGAACGATTTTGATTCGGGTCGAGTGCAAATTTTTTAATAACAAATTTATTAACGAGTTTCTCTTTGTTCAATTTTATAGTATCGTTTTTGGTTTTTTATTTTTTTATTTCCCGGGGATACATCAATATACAAAGAGACGCGGTAGCGCCTCCGTGCCAAGCAATTAAAAAGAATTTTCTAAGTTTACACTACGCTACCGTATCCCCCGTATACACCACGATACAGGTCGATAATCTTGATATTATATTTTCTAATCCATCACGCGTGCATACACGACGATATTCTTCGATTAACGTCGAAATAATAATAATAAAATCAATTATTTTGATGTTTGGAACGATTTTGATTCGGATCGAGTTCAAATTTTTTAATAACAAATTTATTAACGAGATTTCTCTTTGTTCAATTTTATAGAATCGTTTTTGGTTTTTGATTTTTTCAATTTTGAGCTTGTCTCCCTTGATAGCACCCTTGTGCTTTGGCAGCCGTCCACTTGTCGTCAATATACAAAGAAAAGGGTTAGCACTCCTGCACCAAATAATTAAAAATAATTTTACAAGTTTGCACTACGCTGTCGTATCTCCCATATACACCACGATACACGTCGATAATCTTGATATTACATTTTCTAATCCATCTCGTCCATAAATACAGAACTTGCCCAATAAAATTGTCCAACGACATTCTACGATTAACGACGAAATAATAAAATCAATTATTTTGATGTTTGGAACGATTTTGATTCGGATCGAGTTCAAATTTTTTTAATAAGAAAATTATTCACGAGATTTCTTTTTGTTCATTTTTATATTATCGTTTTTAGTTGTTAATTTTTAAAAATTTTGAGCTTGTCTCCCTTGCGACCACCCTTGTGGTTTGGCAGCCATCCACTTGTCGCATGGTTTGCGAGGAACGCACCATTACCCTTGGCAAAGGACAGTCGGTCGACCAAGATGGCCGCATCGTATTTCACGCTGTTGCTGTCACTCTTGCGGTATTCGCTAACTGGGTATTGTACGGGATTACATGAATTAATAAGTTCAACTTCCTGGGATTTACATTGCGACATATTTTACTCTTTTTTTACAACTATTGCTCGTTGCGACTGAGATTTTCAGCTTTGTTAGTATTACTCTTCCTCGTCTATCTAAATAACAAAAGTTTCCATGGTCAAAAAAGAGGACGCGAAGTAATTAAGAATTGAGAAATTGCCATTTAGAACAAGCATTGCCTTCGGCATTTCAAAAAGAAAAAAAAACGATTAGAATGTATTTGCGCAGTAGCCAAGTACAATGTCCGCATGCAAAAAGGATGAGGTCTGTTAAAAGAAAGTTGAAAGTTGAATACTTTTTCATTCGACGATCTAATAAGGGATATTAAAAAAAAAGTTCAAATTTAAATACAACTTTCATTTGAATTTTAATTAAATATTTTTCCAACGGATAAGCTTCGAAACAAAAGTATTTGAATTTCAATTTCAAGACGATAATGTTCGTTCTCAATGAGAAAATACGTTTGCATTTGTTACTGTACGAAGAGATAACGATAATTTTTTTAAAACATTTTTTTCTCTTGAAAGTCTATTTCTCGTTTTATAATAATATGGTGTTCGTTTCGTTCGCGAGATATGAATAATTTTTTTATTATGTTTAAGAACATTCATTTTTCTCTTAAAAATCTATTTCTCCTTTTATAATAATTTGGCAACTTCATTTTGTAATTTTGCAAAGATGGCATATACAAATAAATATATATATGCATTGAGCTGACGAGGAGGGGAGTAAAAGGAATGCAAGAATTGAATACATTCTAAGAAAGAAGAGAAATTCTTTGGGGAATTTTTCGAGAACAATGTCAACCCCTCCCCCCCATTCCTGACCCCGTGACCTGTCCCCGACACGAGCATCTGTGCTCTTCCTTATCTCTTATCCTGCATAGCATTAAATTATTTCTGCAACCTTTGCCTCGTGCAACGACGCGAAAAACGCATATTCGTGAAATGGTCTCGTAGCATTATACATATTTCATCATCCTTTACGTGTTGTACGTCATCCTTGCGTCAAGTTGATACTGTCCTTTTTTTAATGCTCTTGGGAAATTGCTCGTACTAGCAATGCGATTATCATAATAAGTGCGTAATAACGAGGATGGTTTTTTGTGTGCGAGGGTGTTTGTTGCAACGATCGCGATTACGTTACACAACCAGGAATGTTTTTTTTTTATAAACAATTGCTGATATATGAAAATAAAAAACACAACCAAGGAAATGTTTAAATAAAAACGTCCTTACCATGTTCTTTTTTAAAGGAAAACCGATGAAAATCATTGATTTAAAAATATTTTAATCGAACTAAGTGTGAAGCTTCGTAGTACGTTTGAATTATACTGATCGAGTCAATTATCGAGGATATTATATTTAGCGAACTCACCGGTGAGGAAGGACAGTCGCCTCATGGCAGGAAAGGGATGGTTACCGCTCGTATCCAACAGGTCTAGCTGATGCACCTCACCCCGAATCCTGTACAATTTACGATGAAAGTCCTCGATAGTCGGTGTGTAGCTTTCCTCAAATTTGTTTGAAAGAAATCTGTAATAAAACAAGAACAAATCTTATTATGAACAGAATTGTAGCATTGAGAAAAATGATTTTGTTTTTATTCAAATTCTTTTTTAAATTAATTAAATCGTAATTGCAGAGAAAGAGATCTTCAACTAAAAGTCCAACCCTTGTTGATTACGGGCTAATGTGTTAGGCTCCTGTGTGGGTTTGTGTGTGTGTGCGAGGGTTGTACATTTCGACGAGAATTAGCAAACTCCAAGCTGAGCCTCGACTCTTATGCACGGCGTTCATCACGGCTTGCTGAGCTCAAGATTAAAAAAAATATTCGTTGACATACATATATATATATATGTCTGAAAAACAGGTCTCAACCCTGGGAAGCAAATGGCCGCGGTCCTCCATCTGGAACGAGTCGAGTCGACTCGCAAGACGCCTCGACTACTGCAATTTATTTATATGTACGTGCATATATATTTTTATATGCACCGGGCTTTCTAATCCAGGCCGACCTGTGTTCGACCTTCAAAATCAACAATCCTTTTTTTGTTTTTTCTGAATACTCTAGCAACAAAATGCAAATGAGTTTAGTTTTTCATTTTTTACATTTTACATTTTTCTGGTATTGAGATTTTTATTTATTTAAAAATAAAAAAAGATAATGGATTGCAATGATAATTACGTTTTTGCATTTTTTTTGGTTAATAACGATAATCTCGCGGATTATAAAAATCTAAAACTCGATAAAACACGTTCTTTTTTTAATACTGTGTTCACTACCAGCGATTATTTTCATCTTTGTAGAGATGAAAATAATCGCCGGTAGTAATACGAGGGTTTGGGACTGCAATTACTGTGGTATTGAATTTTTCATTTGTTTAAAAAATAAAAGAAAACGGATGACAATGATAAATACGTTTTTGCATTTTTTCGGGTTAACAACGATAATTTCGTGGATGATAAAAGTCTAAAACTCGATGAAATACGTTTTTTTTTTTACTGCTTTCTGTATTTGAATACTGTATTCACTACCGGCGATTATATTCATCTTTGTAGAGATGAAAGTAATCGCCGGTAGTGATAGAAGGGTCCGGGGCTAGGTCGGCTCGGGGTGGAATATCTCGCATACATTATAGGGCGACCAAGAGAGCCGTGACCCGTCTACGCTCTCTCATCCCTTCCGCATCACCGCAAAAAAACTCTCGCTGGATACGTCAAGTTGGAAACGTTTTGCCGCGTTCGGAACAGCTCGTCGCGGCTTTTTTCTCCCTCGTCGTTCTAATTTCTTTTTTCTTTTGTTTCCTTTTTTTTTCTTTTCTTTCTATTCAACTCTCTCGCAGCACATATCTCCGTTCTACGTGTTATAGCGTCGCTCCTATTCCAAGCCTTGCTGGAAATCCTACGGATAAAAGTTTGCGCATATGTATCGACGCGACAACGAACTTTTGACCAAGTGTAAAGTACAAATCCCGGTCACGGAGTTCGAAAAAACGAAGATTTCTTCTTTTTTTACTTTCGACATTTTTTTTTCAATCCTACGCACAAACTTACAACTTTACGAAAGACTTGGAGGGAGTGATAGGAGGAGTTTGATAGTTACGCAAAGTTTCGTTTTTCTTACCTTCCCTTTTTTGCTTAAAAAAAAACAAAAAAAAAAGCAAATCGAGATGAAAAAATCATTTTTTAATTTAATTTAATTATACGTTCGATGACTTTTGAAATTTTCATCAATCTCGACGCGTTCTCATCGAATCAGCCTTCTCTCATCTCTGACGTGATCGAAATCGAGGTTTTGATTAATTAATTACACGGTCCGTCATTCGTGACATTGTAAATTTGAAATAATCTCGTCAATGGGGTTGGCGATGATTGCCGCGATGATTTATTTCCATACGAACAATGGGGTTTCTCGATACACATCTATATATAGAACATACGCCTACGTATCGTCGAGCATGCTCGTGCGTGTATACAGTCGATGTATATCGGATACCGGGACCGCTGCGGTGAACCATGAATTCCTCAGTGCCCGCACAAATCGAACTAACCGAAATTCGAGTAGCTACCCCTTCATCCCCCTCGACCACCGACCGACCAATTCTCAACCCTTTCGTCCTTCCTCTCTCTCTCTATCTCCCTCATCCCTTCGTGGTACTGTAGCACGTGCCAAACTCACATACGATACACACTCAGGACATTTGTTTGCGTGACTCATCTCTCCCACTCACCCTGACAGTCTCTTTCTTTCTCTCTCTCTCTCTCTCCCTCTCTCTCTCTCTCTCTCTCTCTCTCTCTCTCTCTCCTCTGTGTGTATAGTCTCGTGACGATGATGAAACGATGTATCGTGACTGAGGAAGACTCGATGAATCGTTCGATATTGATGAATTCGTTGTTACTATGTGTCCTACACGACTCACACGCTCACAATTATACACGTTATACCACATGTATTTTTGGCTACATGGAAAATGGAGAGGGATGGGAGAGAGGGTGATGTATACAGGAACGAGTATAGGTTCAGGAGAAAGGCGAAACAATGACGTCAAGAGGAAACAAACGAAGTTACAGGTCGTTGGACAAGTTACACGTTTTTATCCCCTTTCTCCGGAATTTCTGGCCGCTCCGCACCCTTTTGTGTTCTTCCTCTATCTCGCTCCGAAATTCGATGTGCCCGATAAATACGTATATAGAAAAGAGGGTTTTCCACAGTGGTTAGGAAAGAAAAAAGAAGCCGGAGAGTTTGTCGGGTGTTTTGCTACGATATCTTCGAACTCCGATATAACGATTTTACCCCCTTTTTTCCAACCTCTCCTTTTCGTATCGGTTTTTTTTTCGCTAGTTCCTCGTGTGTATTTTTGCCAATACAATGAAACAGATTCAACAGACCGAATGAGTTTCGTTGAAAAAAGAATCGTTTCAAGACGATTTTTAATTAACGAGATTGAGAAAAACAAAATTGGGAAAATGATGTTCGAGAATTAATGTTTATTTTTTTATGTTTTTAATAATTCAGGTACAATCACGGGTGCAGAGGAAAACGGAAGAGAATGGATTTTTTAACAATGCGGCATTTCGCTGTTTCATTAACGATTCGCGTCGCTCGCCGAACATCGTTCATAATAAAAGCGATAACTCGGACAATGTACGAAGCGATTTATACAGGGTGATTTTTATAAGGTATAACAGGCTTTATTCTAAGGTAGCTGGGAGCGTTACAAACAAAAGTTGCAAATATACATTAGGGATATTTTTAATAGGTTATGAGATATAAGTGTTTAAAGTTGGTCAAATCAGAGCACGTCGAGAAGCGTTGGCGCCGCCCACACCTGCCCTAGCCGTAGAGATAGCACAGTGTAGGGCGTTACATTTGGGGTTGCTAAATTCAGAGCACTCAATTTTATTTATTATATTATTACACAGTCATTTTTATTGCTCGGCCATTGGCTGCTAGGGCGGGAAGTGGAAGGCTCCAAAGCTTCTCGGCGCGCTCGGTAAAATTCAGAGTAATCAATGCCCAAGCAATAAAACTGACAGCGTAATAATATAATAAATAATATTGCCGCTCTGAATTTTGCAATCCCAAATGTAACGCCCTACACTGTATTATCTCTACAGTTAGGGCGGGTCCAACGGTTCTCGGAGCACTCTGATTGGACCAACTTTAAAAATCGATATCTCGCAAACTATTAAAAATACCCCCAATGTATATTTACAACTTTTGTTTGTAATGATCCCATCTACCTTAGAATAAAGTCTGTTACACCTTATGAAATTCACCCTGTATATGTACAAAATACGTAGATAGAACAACAATGTATCATTCGTATTAACGAGCTGGATTTACATTTTTGGACTACGCATCTCGGATATTCAATTCTTATGGAAAACATGTGTATCGTGAGTTCAATTGTAATAAAAACATATCGGATGTTCCAATGAAACGAAACAATAATACAGGGGTTGCGTTACCTTCATGGAATAGTTTAGTTTCCATGGAAGTTAGAAGAAAAAGGGTGCTTTTATTGAAATTAGGCAAATGCCTATAGTCGATTTTGTGACAATAATACTCGAAGAATTTATTTATAAAACGAAAAAGTCTCGCGGTTTGATCGCATAATAATTCATAACGCGTATACGATGTATATATTGGAAATGTATTTATATGACGAGAGAATATGTGTGAGGGAGGTTTGCCGGGGAAACTGTTCTCGCGGTCCATCGACCCGTTTCGAGTCTCTTCGTACACATTTCAAATAACAGAGAGTACGAGTGAGAGAGGCGGAGAGAAAGACAGAGACACACCGAGAGAGAGAGAGAGAGAGAGAGAGAGAGAGACAGAGGGAGAGACAGATAGACAGACAGAGAAAGACTGGATAGTGGCGAATGGTAACCGCATACGTTATATAGAGAAGGGCGCAACAGGGTGGTACAAGAAACGAAATATCAGCTGTGGCACATCTAAATAGAATAAAAACTAGACGAGAGAGAAAGAGAAAGAGAGAGAGAGAGAGATAGAAAACGTGAAACGTGTATTATGAAAGCATATGTATAGCTCGAGCAATATGAGAAAAGAGGGATGAAAGAGAGAACGAGGAATGGTCAAACTGACTGATAAGGCTATATGTCAGCTTGGCCACATGAATTGTAGGTACATACAGAATTTTAAAACGATATACGTATATATACATGGACATGGATATAGCCAACATACGAAATAGCGGTTCATTCAATTTTGCAACGAAACTCACGGGAGCTCACTCATGGAATGTTTCGTTGGATCCAAGTATAGCTATGTGAAGAATTCGAAGCTTATACTCACCAAAAAAATATAGAGATAGAAAAACATCCCTCGAGTATTTTATCGACGTCGGATGAAATGGTATTTCACGTCGAGATAAACTCCAATTGAAATTTAAAGGAAAGAGTGCAATCGATTTCGTAGGAGTTTCATGAATAAAGAATGCATCGAAGCTTCATGTTGAAAAAGTAGATATAAAAATGAAGTTTCTTTAGTTTTCTTATTGATAAAAAAGAACGTTGAAGGAATCGTTGATAATGATCGAATATTAATTGCAACAATCATTAGAAAGTATTCGTTTAATTGATTAAAAACTTATAATTATAGTTATCATTTTTATTGTCTTACTGATCGTGCTACAATCGCTGTTTTGCCAAAAAAAATATAGAGATAGAAAAACATCCCTCGACTATTTTATCGAGAAATTTGAAGGAAAGAGTGCAATCTATTACGTAGTAGTTTCATGAATAAAGAATGCATCGAAGATTCATGTTGAAAAAGTAGATATAAAAATGAAATTTCTTTAGTTTTCTTATCGATAAAAAAGAACGTTGAACGAATCGTTGATAAGAATCAAATAATAATTATAAAGATCATCGATAAGCATTTGTTTGTTTAAATAAAACATTTACAATTATAATTATATTTTTTATTGTTTTATTCACCGTGCTACAATCGCTGTTTTGCCAAAAAAAATATGGAGATAGAAAAACATCCCTCGCCTATTTTATCGAGAAATTTGAAAGAAACAGTGCAATCTATTACGTAGTAGTTTCATGAACAAAGAATGCATCAAAAAATGAAATTTCTTTAGTTTTTTTATTGATAAGAAAGAACATTGAACAAATCATTGATAAGAATCAAATAATAATTATAAAGATCATCGATCAGCATTTGTTTGTTTAATTAAAAAATTTACAATTATAATTATATTTTTTATTGTTTTTACTGACCGTGCTACAATCGCTGTTTTGCCGACCCGTGCAGTCCCGAGTACGACGAGTCTGTAACAATTACGAGGTGGTGGCTTGCACGAGTCCTCCTGCGACGAGGTCGAAGCCGGACTCGGGCTGACCGGCAGGATGCCATCCTCGGGGCTGGTACGACCCTCGAGGTCCTGGGCACCCCGCCTACCTCGACTCTGTCGAGGCTCTGCACCCTCCTCGATCGTACTGCCACCACTGCCACACAGCCGCTGCACGCAACCGAACAGTCGTCCGCACGCCTCCAGCTGTAAATAAAAAACAAATAATAATAACAATAATTATCGTATCATCCTTACTTCGATTACGCAAGAGTTATTTACGATGCGAAATAAAAGAATCGCTCGAAACGTGTTAACAATTCCCTATGATTTTAATTACGTTGCTTTATAATTGCCCTTCAAAAAAAAAAGCAATAAAATTTATCCGACGAAAGATCGACCTGATTCGCAACCTTACGTAACCTTACGTGACTGCGATGAAAAATAAAAATCAACGACAGGAGGAAAAAATGTAAATTTCATCAATTTTTCTCCCAGCTCCCGACACCGCATACTTAATTTTAATAATATATTATAACCATCCCTCAGCTCCACGTCACTCTTGGCATATAAATATCGCAGCATAATACGGGACGCTTCTTCTTAAAGAGGGATGACGCAATTATAGTTAACAAAAAGAGAGTGCAAAGCGTATACTACGGGAGTACGTCGGTGAAAAAATTTGTACGAAGATAGTTGGAGGGGGTGAAATGAAACGAGCAGCTGGAGGGAGTCCTGGTTGGTAATGGTGCTGGAAGAGACCCGGAAGACACTTTCCCCCTTTATTTTTAATCAACCCTATCCCTGTTTTCTTCGCATCCCCGTTTTTCCTCGCTACCGTTAAATAACGTCTTGTTATCCACACCATCCTCTATCGTTATAACTTCAACCCCCCGCGAGAGAGAAAGAGAGAGAGAGCTCGTCGTTGGAACCGGGCGAAGGAAAAAGTGGAAAATGTATGGAACCGTACGATGATAACCATTTAGCGAAGTACCGTGGAAGAAAGCCTCCCGCTGCGACCCTCGACGTCCAACCTTAAGTATTCTTATCCACCCCTCAACCCCTTAGCTACCAGGGCTCGAACCCTGTACACTTTCGTCGTTGTGCTACGCGTATTATACACTTTCGACATATTTTTCTCGTTCGGTATACGAGGAAAGAACCACTTTCTCTTCGACGCTTTTATGCAGCCCAACTGGAAACTTTACCAAGCAACATGTGCTTGGAACGTTCGTTGACAATGATTTTCTTCCTCCACGTGCAATTTTTTGACAATATATTTCGATATTATTCTTCAACGTTTCTTCGACGATCCCTCGGTTTTCCCTCTCGCGACATCTGTGCTATCCCCCGCAGAATAAGAACATCCGAGGTGTAGGCGCGTGATATACGGCTCATGTAAATATGATCCATGTCCCTGTCCTGATAAAATTTCATCCTGACGGTGGGTGAAGTTAGAGAGGCGGACATAGAGAAAATTTTTCCTTGGCACTCGAGGGAGGAGAAGAGAAGCCTTTTTTCGAGACGATGTCTCGTAGGAGTATTACTAGATCGTGTGTTTCATCGCCGACTTTTACCAATAGCGACGAGATTTATTTCAGAATTTTTTTTAAGCTTGTCCAATATTGTTCGTTAAAAAGTAATGAAAAAAAATTAACGATCAAGCTTGATCCGCGAATTAATATTGAAAACTATAACTAGTTTTGTCGTCATTACGACGAATTACGAGAAAAATTACTCTCCGCGATGATCCACGGTGCGTAACGTAATTGCGAATAATTTTAATTGCGAAGATTTTACGACGATGTGGGAGGGAAGCTTTGTTTCGCGAATAATTCAAGGGGTGCGATCTCTCGTGTATTTGCAACGAAACAATAATGAACGAGGATGCACGTCGAGGGAATAAGCTGCTAAAAACAGACATTGTGGTAATGGGGAAAAAAAACTTTCGCTCCTTCTCGTCATGATGCTTCCGGTTTATGACACTGAATTATAAAGGTATCTGCTGTAATTTTTTTTATCACGGATACACATGCGCGTTTGTACGTGTGTATATGTATATATATACGTAGAGCTGTCATGAATGTAAATTATAAAATGCGCGCGTTGCATCGCGAATGTTTAATAACAACGCGTTCCCAAAGCACGACTCTCGTTGCCCGAGGCAAACGGAGCGAAAGAGGCGCGGCAAAGTCGATGTTAGTGGCGGGTCTTTAATTAAAAAAATAATCGCAACGAATAAGCGTAACCGAGGCGACTTGTTTGAGAGGGTGCAAGAGGGTAAAACTGCCCCGATAATTCTCTCCACTTGTATTAGCAGTTAGGGAACGAAAGGGGAAAAACATGTTTACCCGCTTCTTCTTAACTGCAACATTATCTTTGAATTTGTTTTTGAACGAGGTTAATTTTGCTGGCTAAGGGATGGAATCTTTCAGTTATTAAAACATTCTTTTAAAAGATATAAGATAGGAACTATTGACCAATAAAAAGTAGGACGGTTCTACTTATTTTTCAAACTGGGGTGGAAGTGTCGAGTTTTTGTTAGATGTCTGACTATTTCGTGGAGTAACTACTGATTTGTGTGAGTTAGTCATTTGGAGTTAATTGGATTGGATTTAATGATTTCTTGTTATCGACGATTGGATCAATCATTGGCTCCATTTTTAAGGAATTACTCCAGTGGGTTGGCTTGAAAATTGTTGATTTTCATGTTTTTTTGATTAATAAAATTCGATGATCAGTTCAATTTTTTTTCCCGATATTCCAATGACTTATAATGTACATAAAAATGTTTTTGGAAAATGAGGCCGAGAAGCGTACGAAGGTTTCTTTTTTCGATGAAAATTAAGAAAATTGTGGTAATTTCAAAATTAAGTCTCAAATTCGGCCCTTTTTCGCCATTTTTTTTGTTTAAAAAACAGTGAAACTTTCAAATAAAAAGAATGGCGTGAATGACGTGATGTGACACTGTTCTGAAACAAGAAGAAAAAAATTCGTTTCAAATATTACTAGACGCACCGCCTGCGCCAGATCTCACGCAGCTTGCCAATTCCCTTTTTCTAAGAAAGACTGTAGCGACCGTAATTCGACCGAATTTCGTGATCAAAATTTAGCAACATGTTTATGAAAAAAGATTTTCAAAAATGTGTACACTGCAAGGAGCCCTTAAACAAAATTTAAATAAATAAAAAACGTCCAAACAAAATAATCAACTCGACAAATATAACATCAACAAATTAGCACGAACAATTTTTAGGAGCAAGACGCATTATCGATTTTGGTACTAAGATTAATAAGAAAAAATCTATACAACTATCGTTCGTCTACGTGAGAGAGTCAAAACGAAAATATCGTTTTCTTCCTGTGTGTGCGGCCCTTTTTTCACTCGTCGTGAGAAGTTTCTTTACGAGGTGTTCGACCTATACTAGAGCTTTTCTTACATTTTCTTACGTTATATATATATATATATATATATATATATATATATATATAGATAACATTTATGAATGAATGCGGACCTTTCGTTGTACCTTTTTCATCGTCTAACTACTTCTACCTAACTCGACATATCGTATCAACGCAACTTGCTTCGGCTCTTGGGGATTTTTTTTTCTTATCGCATTCATTCTCGAGCTTTATTTTTATATCCATCTGCTTCTCTCCCCGCTTCAACCCCCGGGGCCACTTCGTCTTTTCTCCCGGTCTCGTGCTTCCAACGTTCTTATTTCCTCTCGTATTTTCATCAATCCTGTTTCTCAAACTTGGCACGACAAAGAACTCTCCCCTTTTTACACTTTATCGCATCGTGTCGCAATGACGTGTCGAGTGCCAACGGGCTTTTCTCCTCAAACATATCGAATTCAATAAAAATCACCTACTCCGACAGAAGTGTCCCCGGCATATAACTACCAGTGCAATTGAACGCCTACTTGCTCTGTATCTCCCTCCTTTATTTCAGTCCGAGATACGTTTTGAGAAATATTTGCGC
The DNA here is from genome assembly GCA_946811545.1 of Netelia fuscicornis. Lineage (NCBI taxonomy): Eukaryota > Metazoa > Arthropoda > Insecta > Hymenoptera > Ichneumonidae > Netelia > Netelia fuscicornis. The sequence goes on from OX328012.1 coordinate 41,538,599, forward strand.
AACTATAGAATAGCGATGACGCGATTGTCGATCGAACAAAAGGATAATCCGAGTGGAAGTGAAATTTCGATTCGACTCGAAAACGAACTTTCGAGAGAATAATACAAAATGTCCCAGCCTCGAGTTAGAATTGAATTCAATTTTTAGTAAAATATAAGAATTCGTTATCGATTATTAAAATTTATATTGATTTTTCAGTCGAATGTAAACAAAAACGCAAATTATTAATTAAATCAGCAAATTATGTATTCATGCATTCGAACAAAAAAGAATAAACCATGGAAATCGTAAAAGGGCTCGAGTCAAAAACGAACTTTCGAGAGAATAATACAAAATACCCAAGTCCTCGAGTTAGAATTGAATTCATTTTTTGGTAAAATATAAGAATTCGTTATCGATTATTAAAATTTATATTGATTTTTCAGTCAAATATAAACAAAAACGCAAATTATTAATTAAAGCAGCAAATTATGTATTCATGCATTCGAAAAAAAAACAAAAAACCATGGAAATCGTAAAAGGGTTCGAGTCAAAAACGAACTTTCGAGAGAATAATACGAAATGCCCAAGTCACGAGTTAGAATTGAATTCAATTTTTAGTAAAATATAAGAATTCGTTATCGATTATTAAAATTTATATTGATTTTTCAGTCGAATGTAAACAAAAACGCAAATTATTAATTAAAGCAGCAAATTATGTATTCATGCATTCGAACAAAAAACAATAAACCATGGAAATCGTAAAAGGGTTCGAGTCAAAAACGAACTTTCGAGAGAATAATACAAAATGTCCAAGCCTCGAGTTAGAATTGAATTCATTTTTTGGTAAAATATAAGAATTCGTTATCGATTATTAAAATTTATATTGATTTTTCAGTCAAATATAAACAAAAACGCAAATTATTAATTAAAGCAGCAAATTATGTATTCATGCATTCGAACAAAAAACAATAAACCATGGAAATCGTAAAAGGGTTCGAGTCAAAAACGAACTTTCGAGAAAATAATACAAAATGTCCAAGCCTCGAGTTAGAATTGAATTCAATTTTTAGTAAAATATAAGAATTTGTTATCGATTATTAAAATTTATGTTGATTTTTCAGTCAAATATAAACAAAAACGCAAATTATTAATTAAAGCAGCAAATTATGTATTCATGCATTCGAAAAAAAACAAAAAACCATGGAAATCGTAAAAGGGCTCGAGTCAAAAACGAACTTTCGAGAGAATAATACAAAATGTCCAAGCCTCGAGTTAGAATTGAATTCAATTTTTAGTAAAATATAAGAATTCGTTATCAATTATTAAAAATTGTATTGATTTTTTTACTCAAATATAAACAAAAACGCAAATTATTAATTAAAGAAGCAAATTATGTATCCTTGTATTCAAACAATAAACAAAATACCACAGAGAGCGTAAAAGGATTCTGGCAAATGCGCTCGTTATAGCGCTTCGATCTGTCCTGTGTTTACAACGATGGCAAACAACAACTTCAATTTATTGAAAAATTGAGTATCGTTTAATCGTATTATTAAAATTATCCAGTAAAAAAACGAATCAAACCGCAAAATTTGTCATTAACTCCGCCAAATTGTAATTCTACCCAAATCCAATCCCAAACCAAAAAAAAACATAAAACGACTAATGGTTGATCAAACGTGTGCATTAGCGTCCAGTAATTTCGCGATGTCTGAACGAAACGAAATAAAAATCAAAATAACAACTGGGAAAATCTCTCATACGAGCGAATAATGGTGTCTGTTAGCGTACTGGGCAAAGGCTGAACTTTTCCACGTGTTTTTTGACACGAGTGGTCGACGTAGGGCGGTAGGTACATGGAAAAAAGGACGGTCTGTGCAGACGAAGAGTATTTCTCAGTTCTCGTATGCAAATCCGTAATGGTGCGCGAACGCCGACCATTCCCAACGGGTTTTCTATGCACACAAGCGTATATATAACGGCGCTATCTCTGCTGTGCTGGACGTACGTGTGCAAGTACGGTAGGAGCGAGGACGAAGCTACGAGCATTACATGCCTGCGACCAGAACGGACGTTATCTGTCGTATCTCGGGTTTGCCATCTCTCTCTCTCTCTCTTACTCAGACCCCTTTCTCCCCTCCCCCCTTAAACTTTTTCGTATATACCGTATATATCTTATATAGCAAGGACAGCGAAACGGTAAAGCCGCTTCTGTTAGTGTAGTACGATACATACGATGTGGGGGTGTGTTGGTCGATGAGGGAAGGAGAATGGGGCGGAGCACAGGGAGCAGTAAACGTAGATACATGGAACCCCGAGGATTTGCATCGTTACGTGACGTTCAGGACACGTTTTCACACCCGTCGGCGGCCAGTTGGCTCGACGTGTCCACGACTATCTGATTTCGTTATGTAATGACAATAACCTCTGTGATTCTCGTTACAGTCTTGCATTTCTATATACATGTCACCGACAGTCGGACAATCTCGTCTTCGTTTCTCAAACGACTTTAATCCCATCACGCTCGGGACTTATCGCATTAATCGAACCAGCTGGAAAACAAATAAATAAACAATATTGATATAAATTAAGATAAAACTTAAATAATAAAGAACAATATCAATTTTCTTTATATTAATCATGTAATCAAATAAATTTGATCTTCTTTTCCTATCAATTTCCTTTAATCTCGCGGATACTTAATCTATTTGTTTTTCAATCGTAAATTCTTATATAAAAAAATGCTATAGATATTTTGTTCACCTTGTCCCTTGAATCACGTGGAGCCCGAACGCATAAAAATTCTGAACTCGTCTTTCCTTCGCATTTTGTCTTTTTTTTTCATCCAAGTTACGACGAGCAATGTTTTTTCCCGTAAAAAAAAAAGATTTTACTAGCAATGGGGGCGAAATTCACCTGAGTGCACTTAGGGAATGCGTGATACATCGAGATAAAAAATTGTAACCAGGAAAAGATTTAACGGTTATCCGAAAGAAAACAAACGTCGTTTTCTCCATTTTCTCGAAGTTTCGTGCTTTAATCTGGAAAATACGTATTTACAATTGCCCTTCTGTACGTCTCTATTTCTAACGACATCAGAAAGTACAGGAGGATTGTGTTGATGCGCTTTATTTCGAGAAGTGTATGGGAGACGTTTCTCTCGGCATACATATTGCAAGTTCTATTGACTGGGAACAAGCCAAGTAAGTGTATAAGGAAAGGAGGCGTAGATACGCTTAGGCCGATTGAATGGTTTCCCAACTTATTCCGATATCTGATGTTCCACCAAAGAGGGAGAGAGAGACAGAGGGCTGAAACGAGTAAGCACCGAGACAGTTACGAACAGACCGATACAACGAGAGAAATAGACGATAACTACTTTGGTTCAAATATTTATAACAACAATAATAATAATAATAGTATTTGAACTTTGCGTATCGCGTTCCCGTATTTTCGATAATAATGAAAACGTACGGTTGCAGAAATTTTCTCTCTGTCAAGTTTCGTGACAATTGTGTATTGTGAAACATCAAGAGCCGAGAAAAATAATCGATTCTCGTCTATTCTTCAAACTCGAATGATGTATATTTGTAGTTATAAAGCGACATTGAGATCGACACTTTAACGAAGAGTATTTTCTATCGTACTTGGGCCATTGTTCGTAGAGCCTCATCGCTTCGAGAGACTCGGTTGAAAGTGACAAATGGAGAATGAAACGGATATACCGAAAGAAGAGAGACAGAAGGGCAGAGAGAGAGAGAGAGAGAGAGAGAGAGAGAGAGAGAGAGAGAGAGAGAGAGAGAGAGAGAGAGAGAGAGAGAGAGACAGATGGAATTGTCCTCAATGTAAAATAACCCAAGTGCTTTCTCCGAGGGTAATTTTCAAGAAGAATATACCGTCTGTAGAGACATTCTGGTAGATAGGACAAAGATACTGTGAAATTATTCGTTTGTAAAAAAAATTCATTAATTACATTTATTTTCCTTCAGCGAGAAAGATTTCTTTCTCAACAATTGAACACCCTTTGCGCTCTTATGTTGGAGAGCCTTAATTTTCGTATCAAAATGAAAGTGGCGATAAAAATAAAAAGAAATAAAACACGAAAGAAAGATCTCGAATCGCATTTTCGATGTATGGCTGAATGGAAAGAACGAAGTCAAAGCGATGCGCGGGGTGTTTCTCATTAGAACGCGAGGGCGAACGACTCGAATTTCATTTCCTTCCCTAGTTTTTCCAGCTCACCCTCGACGACGTTAACCGCGGCCTCTGAAATTTCTCCGCAGCCCATACACGAGCTAGGCACGATAAACGAGGCCCCTTTGGAAGTCTCGCGAACGACTATATACATATATCGTCAGGGTAGGTATTCTCTTCTTATACTTTCACGTTTACTGTATAATATCCATTTTCTCTCTGGAAATGCTTCGAAACACTTGCGAACCCTTGAGCTTATATTCTCCTCATGCTCGTAACTACTGCATAATATACTTAACGTTCTCGTAATATATAAATATACATATATATAGGCATATAAGTATGCATGAATTCCCATGGGTTGATTTACATTTGAAAGGATTGGAAAGGGAAAAACTTAAATCGTGTCAATCAATCTCGAACTATTGCATGAATTTAAAGAAATGAAACTGATTTCATATTTGCTTGAAAATTGTGTGCCCTTATTTGAGAGTTTTCAAGAATATTGTTTTTCGGGGAGGGGTGGTTTTAAGGCGATTTGACATTTTGCAGGGTTAAAAAATGTTTTTTTTCTTTTTTTTCCTGAAAGTATATGTCTTTCTTGATATGTGGTTCAAATTTCATGAAATTTTGATCAGTGGAAGTATGTTAAATAATTCTTTTAAGTTAACGTTTCAATTTATTAGAAATTCAAAATTTTTCAGAAAATTGTGTCTTCTGAAAAGTTATGTTTTTTCACCTGCAATGTACCTTTTCGCGATATCTACTCATCGTATCGGCATGTTTTTTTTTAAGTAATCAGTACATCCAAACAAAGGATCTGTCGAGTCATTAAAAAAAAACGATTGAAACTCGAGAAAAAGATATTTGAAGGTGAAAAAACGTGGTAAAAAATTTTGACAAAATTTCAAACTATGTCAAAAAATTCTGAAGCAAAATATCGAAAAAATGGTTTGGCATATTGTTTATAACACTTTAATATACACACGCAATAAAAATGGTCAAAATCGGACATACAATTCCTGAGAAAAGATACATTAAAAATAAGCATTTTTTCGAACCAATGTTCGTCGACTTTCAACTGGTCCCAAAATTTTTCTATTTTGAATATCATCAAAAATCCTACATAGAATTATTAATAAAGCGTGTTTGAACAAAACAAAAAATTTATCGAAAAATGTTGAATACTTTTGATGAAATCTCAATTCGAAGCAAAGAAGATCAAATCGGGGTTTCCGAATATGTCGAACCTCTTTAAAAAAATGTTTATTGACGCATCCCTGAACGAATAAAGATCAGAGAAATATGGTGTAGCTTCGAATTTTGTAATAGGTAACTACTCTTAACGTTCTATGTATCGTAGGCTCAAACTTAACGATAAAATCGTGACGAGTATCGCACAATTCTATCCGAATAAAAGAATTAATGCGTTGCTGAAGCAATGTGAGTAAATATGGTATTATCTTTTTTATAAAAAACCTAAATGAACGTAACAAAATTTCGTTAACAAGCAGACATTATCACAATCTAGAGATCGAAGAAAAAACTTCCACAATGCAAATAATAAATTCAAATTCACGACGTAATATATTTTTTTCCTCTTTTCTTTTTCGTGAAATTTATACGAATCTACCACCGTCCGGTAGATTCGTCCACTCCTCATTTATTTTGTCCCGCGGTCTTTTCTTCCCTCCCTTGCAATTTATTCGGCCCTCGAGCCATTTGTTGCGTACAATTATAGTGAAGGCGAGATGGGGTGGAGGGTATGGAGGGTGTCAATCACAGGATCGACCGGTAGTCCGAGAGGAAGTCGGATTACGGAATGCGAATCCGCTTAGTGTGATTAAACACGAGCTGGTATTGTCATCGTACACTCTTAGCGTATATAACGAGGGGAGAAATAAAGAGGCGGGGTGGGGGGAAGGAGGGCGGGTGACAAAAGATGGTGAATTATCTGCGACGTAAAAAATATGCTGAAGATTTCATTACGAATAAATAATTTACTAATCTCACATTATTTTCAAACCACGATAATAATAATATTAATACCAATAGCAAAAAATAAAAACAAAGGACGAGGCAGAATGATGATTCAAATTTCCCTAAAAACGATTGGATTAAACTTAATTTTTACGATAATGATAAAAAAGTTATAGAGATTCTTGAACTTTTTCATTGCGTCTCCAAAGTCACAGTAAAAACTGTAGTAACGATACAAATTATATCACTCGTTAAGAAAAAAAAAGTGAAAGGGGGTTGCCTGCCTATATAACAGAGGTTTGACGTGTAACGAGCATCATGCGTATCAACGTAACGAGGTAGATACGACTCACTCGGGAGCCTCGAGTTTCGCGATAAAAATATTAATTGCACAGATCGATCGAATCGCGAGTATCGCGTAACCAAATTTTCCATGGTACGTTCGTTCTAACTACAGATTTTGGGATTGCCGATTGAAAAGTTAAAAAAGAAAATGCGGGAACAAAGCTGGGGATTGACTTGAAAAATCATTGAGAGAAAATTCGTACGGATGAGTTGTCGGGGATGGAAGCGAGGACAAAAATACAAAAAAGAAACAAAAAAAAACGAGGGGTAAAGTCGTAATTTCCGGTGGGTTCGTTAAGCACTCGAAGTGCAGTGGAATTCGTTTTTTCCCCTCGTCAGGTTAGATCTCGACTACGTGGTAAAATTACACGGAATTGATTTTTACTTCGGTTCTGTCCGGAGGATGCTCGAACGCCTTGCTACGTTACGCTTATGGCTGTTACACTTTCGATATTACGGTTGAAGAGAGTTGGGACCGAAGCGGGCGCGAGAGAAAGGCCGAGTTTGCCGCACGAGCGGCTTTTATCGAATTTCCACGTGTTGACGACGAACGAGGGAAAATCACGTGCGCCTTACTCGACCGGGGAACATATAGATATAGAAAAATCATCATTTTTCGAAAATTTATATCCCTCGAATGGGATTATAAATTTTTTTTTTAATACCTGAAGGTTACTGTTATCTAGTACTAAAAGGGCAAAAAAAAAATAAAAAAAATTGGAGATGCAAAAATTGGAAATCGTTGGATTTGATGTGGAATGCCCCATATACATGTACACGTGGGTATCTGCATATTATCGAACGGGTGAATAGATGGAAAAGCTCGTTGCTGTGCGAAATTGAGAACTTAATGCCTGTGCATGTATATGCAAGTGTAAACAAAGGAAAGTACAGATATGGATAAATTTTTCATTGTAGTTTTTATACGCTGAGTGAACACGTAAAATTTCAATTTTTAGTAATTAATATTGATGGGGCTCGCCAATTTAATTCTCAAATTTCTCTAATTCGTTCGAGTCATTTATGTTCCTCGTTCAACCGAAACGAGTATTATATAAATACGATTACATTTCATATAGAAAAATATTTTATATTGTGTAACCTTTATTGGTTCGCCCAACGTTGATAAAAAAAATGATTGATTTATCCAACGCTAATAAAAAGAAAACACAAAGGAATAAAAAATAAATAAAATGATGTGCGGTTCAATAATTAGGACAATCATCGAATAATGAGCGTCCAATTAATCAACAGTTGATAAAGAGAGGTCGAAGGATACGAGGGATTTATCGTTGGGAAAGAAAAAATTAGAGAAGAGAGAGTGAGAGGAGTAAGACGAGAAAAAAGATGATGGGGCGAGTTCGAATTAGGGGAGTGAGGGTAGAGAAAACTAGAAAGGGTAATTCGCCAGAGGCAACGAGCTCGCAATATCCAGGCAAGACCACGCTTCGCAAGATTAACTACGCGCGTTTCTCCCTCTCTCTTATTCGCTCAAGGCGTATCTCGGTCTGAGCTGTCACTCGCTTTTCTACTTACACTAGTAGTGTACCGACGGTGGTTGCAGTGGCCCGTGGCCCTGGGCAACTGACCTCATCGTGCCCGGACAAATTGACGCTTTCACCGAGCTTCTCCCGCTGGCAAATTGATTTCCAAAGTATCGAATACCGTAAAAACCCTTCGAGTGACACTCTTACGATCCGGAACGAGACGAATTATTCGTTTAATTGCATTGTCTTTAATTTACCTAGAAATTACTTTTCTATTGAGTTTTGTTCGATGCTGTATGGCTCGATTTGTTCTGGAATAGCCCATACATTTTATAATACGATACAATCTTTTAATTCAAATTGTGTACATACGCGAGATACTTTATGGGAAGCAAGGGCAGTTGATTAAAAAAGATAACGAAAAAAATCAATATATATAAACCTCGACTACGATATTCATCATTGAAAAGTGTATACATCGATATTCGGATATCATTTACAAAGAGATATAACGGATGATAAATTAATGAAATTAATTAAAAAAATATCGATCAACGTGTGAATTTGGATGACATGGATCAGCTCGTATATATACTAGAGCTGTGTATTACAGAGATATTCTCCCGGCTGACGCTAGCTTGTACAACAATCTTGCGTGTCAAATAGAACACCCGGTGTCAAACGTAATACCTGACAGATCGGATGATTAATTTTGGCCCGAGTCCCTCCATTCGAAACCATTCGACCTAAAATTTCAGCACACGATGGTAGCAGTTCCGAGGTATTTTTATAATACAGAGAGACATATGGGTATTTAATTTACGATATATTAATGAAATATTTGACACGAGCCTGAGCCAAAAAAAAGTGGATTATCATTTTCAATTAAAACGATGACTACGTATAACCAAAATAATGTACACTGTATTCTATTTTAAACAATTCATCCTAAATCAATGCGGAGAATGAACTAGATTCAAGCTGGAAAACTAGATTTGATACTCGATTGCAATTCCACATTGATTTCGTCGATTAGTTTGGAAACAAAGGGAAACATAAAATCAATTTTCATCGAAATGGAACGTTCCATATGCATAATTTGCATGTAAGAATATTTTATGTGAAAGTAATTCTCTTTTTCCTCGATGTCTGTCTTTTCTTACGAGCCTTCGTTCCCTTTTCCAGCTTAAAGAATGACGTAGCACAAGGCGTCTGACTAAAGAAAGGCTTTTACTACTCGCTGACCCCTCGACGCATATAACACTGGGTTCGAATGTTATCCATACATTATCATTGTAACTATTATTGTTATAACGAAAATACGTTTCGTCCGAGCTCTCACGCTATGTAATCCACCAGTCACAGTTACCGTGGCCAGATTATACAGTGTACAGTATTCTCTGTCTCTCTCTGCCTCTCTCTTTCTCTCCCTCTATTCAACTTTTCCTCTAATTAGCCTGTCGAGCTCTAGGAATTTATGCGCAAGCTTACTAATTGCATGACTGTTTAAACAGAGTGAAGCATTCATACCCGGCGACAATGCAATATGAAGGAAAACATAACGAGAAAAAATGCGACAATTACCAACCGCTTGAAGTAAGAAAAAGAAATAAAAGCAATAAAAATTGTTAGAAGGTGGAAGAAGATTATCGCTATGACGAAATATTAATATTATCGATACGTTATAAATGTTTTAATGATGTGACGAGCTAATCGTGACAATTAACGTGATGTGAAAATAAATGGATCGAGTATGGTCTCAATAAAAATATTAATTTTGTTAATCTGGCAATAGTCGAAAGAGTGGAAGAATTTTGACAAAAAAAAAAGAGCTCAAAGTTTCGGGGAAAAATCGGAGACAACTTATACACGGCTAATCTAGGAAGCGAAATGTTGTTCAACCAACTAGTTACTTCCTTAATCCTATGTACACATACAGTGTGTATGTTTGTTTATGTGCGTATTCTTATGAAGGTATAGGTCTATAATTTGTCAGACAGACCCTTGGAGTACGTGAAAGAATTACGTACAACCTACGTTATTCTTGTGTGTTCACGTAACAGCAGGATCCGACGTTGCTTAAATACTGATTGTCTGACTTTGCGTACGTCTGTTTCACTGCGAGCGTTGAACCTTCGTTCTCCTACCATTTTGTTCCTTTTCCTTTGTCCTATTGTATTAACTTGATACTTTGATACAAAGTTTCCTCTGTGTATCAAGGAATACGACTAATCTAACGAACGAGGAATTGCTTTGATTGCTTTTTTTACTCGATTTACATAATATCCTGTAATCGAATTAAAAGTGGTGAATAAATATGCTTTGGTTTTTCTACTTAAAAAAGATATATATTTATGTTAGAAAATTGGGCAAGGAGCTTATAGAATTAACCAGGAATGCATGGGTTCTTTTTTATTTCCAAATTCCTATGAAAATAATAATAATAATAGAATTTTTGTCAAAGATTCGTATAATGATTTGTATTCTTATCTTTTTTTTTTATTTTGAAATTAATATGAAAATAATAGCAATAATAATAGAATTTTTATCAAAGATTCGAATAACGATTTTTATTCTTATCATTGTATTATTTTCAAATTAATATGAAAATAATAACAATAATAATAGAATTTTATCAAAGATTCGTATAACGATTTTTATTCTTATCATTGTATTATTTTCAAATTAATATGAAAATAATAACAATAATAATAGAATTTTTATGAAAGATTCGTATAACGATTTTTCTTCTTATTATTATGCGAGTATGAAAATTGTGACAAAAGCTTTTCAACCAAAAAAACATAACAAGATTTTTCATTAAATTTTCTAATTCAAGTTTCACCGTACCTGTTCCAAATCCTGTACTGGTCAATGTTTCACATAATTCATGATCGCGTGAACGGGGTAACACGCGATGCTTTTATTTCCCGTACAACTTTTTAGGTCCTGCCGAGCTTTTATTCGTTCTTTTTATTCATCGTACATACAACGGCTATAAATCGAGTTCTCCATGCCCTTTTTTGTGTTACCGTCTCGTCTTTCCCTTGCCGATATATACATTTACAATCCCATTCTCGTTATCGCTATATGCTACGGGAAAAATAAGCACTCGTTTCCTACTCTTGCAGTTACTGCTTAACTTTACCTCAACTACTTGCCCATGGCATTCAGTACTCGGCACCCCACGTGGCCGGTAAGTGCTTTTGCTTGCTACATGCCTACCGTATCTAATACGATTGCCTTCTTGCCCCCTCCTGTCTGTTCTCCTCGAAGGACTTTCCTCTTTCGACCAAATTCCCGAACCCAACTTCCTGTGGCTTTCTGCATTATCCCGTAAAAGAAATTAGGAGGGCCGCCATAAAAATATTCGGGGCCCATAATGGTTCGAATATGGATTCCCTACTACGGATTTCCACAACACAATCGGACTAGGCCCCGATAGGAAAATAACAGGGTTGCATTATTTATGCAAAAAAGGTCGTAACGAAGTAAATGATAAAGGGCCCAAACGGGATTCATCAGGGCAGTAGTTATTACAGAGCATGCAATATTTGCAAAGTTATTTTAAAAAAATTTTAGTTTTTAGACTTATTTTCCATAGATATGTTATATACATATAAAGTTTAAGGTATCGGTTAAACACTAGGTTAGATCACTTGAAATAAACATACGCGTGGAATTTTACTACAAATAATTTGAATTCTATAAACATTTAGAATGTTTGTAAAATAAATTTCGCGATACAAAAATAAAAAAAATCGTTTAGGTAGTTCTATCGTTTTGTCGTTTTCTTAAGATTTTATTGAAAATTTGGATATATCTTCTTTGATGTCATATGTATGTGTGTAATAATTTTTGGAAGGTTTTACCACGCGGAAGTTGAGATATTTATTGGTGAATATCTGAATTGAATATCTGAATATCTGAATTTTAACACAGTCTCTCATAAGAGCGTGTGTTAAAAGTTGCATTTTCATCCATAAATATCTTGGCTTCTACTCGATGAAGCCTTCTAAAACTTTGCATTCATTTTTATGTAACAACAAAGAAGCTTTATTTAGTTTTTCAAAAAAATCTAAAGAAAAGAATTTTCGCAATTTTTGTAATTATATAGCAAGTACGTATTACCTTGGATGACCTTGAATTTGGAGTATGTTGTTCTTTAGTCAATGCGCAACAATTTTTCTTTATTAACTCGAGCCCGCAAACCATTTTGTATGTGGGAAAAACTGAAAAATAATTTTTCGGTTTTAATGTAACGATAGAACTACCTTAATCTATTTTATTAAATCTAAGCTACTTCCAAAAATGTATATTCCTTTATAACGGACAGTATCCTCTGTAAATTGAACTTGTTTTTATTTTTTTATTTCGAGGAATAATAAAGAATCCTTTACTTGAATAAAGGAAAAGTAGAAAAAGGAAAATAAGAAAATTGTTTTCTTTATTGCAAAACATCCCGCTTCATATGTATCCACTAATAAAGGTAGTAATTATAGGGCAGTAATAGGGTTGCTTCATGGCTTCGATTCTATTCTGGCAGGGTTCTGTTGAGGCAGCCAGCCGGGCCCTGATTCATAGGCCCCTTTAGGCCGTAATCCTCAAAGTGTGACCAGCCCCTAAGAGACCTGGTTGGGTGTCAGGGAAAAATAATTGGGACCTAGTTTAAGCCCTGGTTGACTTCTTTCACGAGTATATATAAACATTTTAATAACTGTTTTAATTTATCATTGTAAACAAATCGAGAAAATGCTGAGATGCTAATCAAATTTTATCATGCGAGTATTATAGTTTCGACGGGGGAATAAACCACGATCGTATAGAGATTTCTTCGTTGAGACGATGAGAACGTGTGAAGGTCGTTATCACTTTTTGTAAACCGTCTGAAGATGAACAAAAAATAAGAATTATTTTACAAATCAAAACGGACACAAACTGTACCACTGGAAATCTTTCGTCTGCTAATAAAATATTTTGTCGTTCGACCTCATTTTCTCGACTTATTTTTATCGACAAAATAAAATTTGATAGCCTGCACATATGCCTGATACGTACGTGTGCTCGTTTAATAAAAATCGGAACGCATATTTCGTAGCTGGATAATATACGTTAAGTACTAATTGTAAGGTCGAAAAGCCTCTTTGTTCTCTCGTCGACCGCGAACAGGAAATCACCCCGCCGGCTTTACGAATTTCAATTAAGAAATTATACTGAATAATTCAACGGGCGCTCATCACGTTTCTCCCAACAATAACATCATAATCAATTTAAGCTTTACAAAGATTCTACAAAATCGTCAGTTTGTATATAAAATTATAAAAACGATCTACAATTTTACAATGTTTCGCACAATAAGCTGAGTATTTTTGTTTTAACTGTAAACAAGAACTTACAATTTTCAGCAGAATGGGTCAATTAAATATTTGTTAGTTATGGAATTAAGATTATTTCCTTTTATCATTGAGAAATCTGTAAACCAAAACTAACAATTTTGCGAATGTATTGAAAAATCCCGTTCGAAAGTTAATAGTTTCTTCACAAAAAAAAAAAACAAATCGAATGAGAAATTGGAAAAATTCGCGACCACGCATTGTATTCGCTATTCTTGTTCGTACCGAATATTTCTATCTGGCAATCTCCCATTTTTCTCACAAAACTGATACAGGAAGTAGACAAGAAATAAACCAAAGGCTTTTCAGAATGTGCATAGCGGACGAGAGTGAGGCTATTGTCTGTCAATCCTCACAATACTGTGCTGTATACGTATATTATTCATATGTATACACCGCCTACATGCATTTCAGATAGGCTTCTACCTTGCGTTTCCTCGCGCGTGCACGAGCTTGCTAATCAGTCGATTAATCGATTTTAATCAACGGACGAGCCAAAATACCCACACACACTCCTCCTCGACGCCATCGGCAAAGTTATCATTTGCGTTCGACGTTCGGTATATCGACATGGTTAATTCGTTTGGTCGTATAATTGCCTTTGCAAGGAAACACCATCATCTAAGGATATGTATTTACAAAATAAAAAAATAAACAACAACAATCAAACACATCCGTCTTAATGTTTCCTGGCGAATCAAAAATGTTCCACAGACTCGAAATACACAATTCTTGCATTAATTAGTTAACGGGGGAGGTCTAGTTGAAATTTTCAAAAAATCGTTCTTTTTTCAATTTCTAAAAGTACAATGTCTTACGAGTATTTTCCGACTAATTGCATTTAAATCGGACCATTATTCGTCGAAATACACAACTTTGAAGGAAGCCGTCTTAGAGCCATACAAAGTAAGTAGGTAAAACTTTAAACTCGTTTTTCTCGAAAACATGTTTTCGAAGTGGTTGATCACTGTAACTCGAGAACAGTTTTACCGATCGGGTTGAAATTTATATCACTTCTTCTATATATAGTTGACCTCCGGATAAACGAAGGATTTTTTTTTTGACAATTATTTTTTTTTATAGTCAAAAATGTAAGTGAAATTTTGGTCAAAACAACATTTTTCACTTTCAACGTCCGCCATTTTGTGAAAAATGGAAATTTTTCAAAACCCTTCGTTCAACTGGAGCATTATATCATTAACTAAAGATCCCCCCTGTTTTGTTGGTTTCAGATAATCCGTTGCAGCGCGGGAGTGATCACCGCAAAATCTGTTTTTTTTTGCAGCGTCTTCGGCCGTTGATATACAACGGCTTATTTTTAAATATATTTCTTTCAAAAAATTATAACGTTTACACTAAATATATATCTTTTATACGGAAGAACTTTTGTTATCAATTATTTTATCGTTTGGCCAAAAAAATCGAAAAAAAGGCCTTTTTTTACCTTTCCAACTAGACCTCACTCCTTAAGAGAGGTAGTGGTATAGGGCATAGCGTTCTCGACTGACACGCAGAGGGCGCCTCGGGTTCGATTTCCGTCGACAACAATGGATATTTTTTCTATGTGTTTTTTCTGTGCTCTCGGTGGTTTGAAATCCACCTAAGAAAAATTGTAGGTCCACCGGAGTGGTTGCTGGAGATGTGTATGAGGAGAGGAGAAAAATGTAAAAAAACAAAGTACGTCGTACATTGGAATATTTGTGCATAAAACCACCCGGTGCGATATCTATCTACATTAATTAGTTACATTCGTTGATTGCTCTGAAATTATCGGATACAAATGTAATTGTACGCTTGTTGGATCGCGAAATAGGATTTTCATCGAATTTCATTCGCATTAATAACTGTTAAAAAGAAAAAGTATAAAGAAAAATTGGGGTATCATTTTTTTTCGAGTACGAATGAGATGCGGACGAAGGACAGGCCGAGGACGAAGGAGGCGAGTGTGAGAGAACTTTTAATGGCAGCGACGAGGGAACTTTTCGGGTGGGCTGCTTACCACGAGCTTACGACACTTCACCATCACCCTCGTCCTCGTCTTTAGATCGCATTTTTTCTTGTCCCGCCTCAAAGCCATCAGTTCTTCGATGTCTTCGGGATATTCGACGGAGTCACCTTACGTACTTCTACGTTCATAAATCCGTCAATGACTATCGGCTCGTCGTATAAATATTACGCTCTTTTCTCGGGGAAAATTCTCTCATGCGATGCCTAAACGTATATGTATAGTTATATAGCCGAGGGAATGCGAATGCCAAAATTGTTATACGTATAGAACCGACCTGTATTATAATACGTCTATATATACACGATATTTAGGGGTGGAAACATGTCAGTACGAGGGCTGAGACGGCGACGACGACGATGATGACGTGGTAGGGGTGCTCACGAAATTTCTCTAAAGACCGCTGACACGCTAGACATTCCTGTATCCCATCCGAGTTAAGCCCTACGTGGCTCCCAGAGCGGCCCTTCCATTGCCTACTACCCCTCTTTTGCAACGAGAGCTCTTCCACGAGGGAGAGGTTAAGTCGTAATCTGGGCTCGTCTCTTCGTCCATTCCTCTTCTTCCAGACTATTTCTTGACTCGATATATCTCGTCGACAACTATTCAAGAAATAATATCGATAGTTTCTAGTTTATAGGAGACAATTTTTCATTTATCATTCTTCGAAATTGAAATCAAGTTAATTTGTCGATATGAGATATATTTATTTCGTATTGAGGGAAATGTATATTTTAATATACTGGGCAAAAAGCAATTACTTTTGAGAGTTACGCTATTTTTCCATGCATTGTTTAGCGCAGGTTGAGAAAATATTTTACGGGGTTGAAATGTCGTGGCTTCGAGCGTTGCCAGAATCCAATGAACGTGAAACCGAGTGAGGTGTAGATTTTCGTTCGCTCGATATGCTACCAGAGACCTTTCGCCCACTCTGGTGCAACAAGTCGGGCAACAGCTGTTTGGGGTGAACGGTTTTACTACATGTGCATCGAGCTCTGTATAGATTACAACAGTAGAAAGAGAAAGATAGAGAGATTGGTGAAAGTGTAGGTTGGCTTGATTCCAAGAACCAGGCCTCTAGGGTATTCGTTTTATTCGAATTCGATCCAAAGGGCACGATAACAAGAAAATTGCCATGAGCAGCGATAACGCACAAAGAATCTTTTTTTTTGTCATTCCAACTGCGATTGCAATCGGTATCATTTAATTCTAATCAATTATATTGTGCAACGATAATCAAAATTAATAATGAACATAAGGCTTTTCGCTGATTTTTCAATAATTTCCAAGATGTAAATCCTGAGATACGGTACTTTTATTCCAAGACCAATTTTCTATCTACCGTGAGTCTTTTCAAGCTCGTAAGAAGACTCCGGGAATGCTATTTCCGGGTTTATTCGGATAAATGATTTTTTAACATGACTGGGACATTTTGAAAATTCGTCAAATTTTCTTTTAAGAAGTATTGATGGGGGAATACCAAGAAAAATAAAGTTTGAGAATAACAAAGTGCAAATGCATTCATTAAGGAGGTAATAATGAAGATGAAACCATTTATAGCGTTGTTCTTGGCTCGAATTAACTGTAGTTATGCGACCATATCCTGCAGCGCTATCACATCTAGGGCTATCGAGCAGTTACACCCACCAGGCAGACCCGTCGGAGTGACCACAGAGCTTGTGTTATATACGAGTAGTTGGATCGTAAACCTAGTCCCATCCAGTAATGCCTTCAAGCTATTGCAATAGTAAGGGAGAGGCTGTGACTACCGAGCCGTGTAACACGATGCAATTATATACTTATATACATATACAAGCATATCGGACGTAAAATGCCATCTCCACTGACGTATAATATAAAGCTGTCTGAATTGAATTTGTTACATGATTTTTCCCTACGATTCGACAATGTTTCAAAAGCAATTCCACGTTTTTTTTATTATAGATTTTTCACTCCAACTCTTATTTTAAACATATTGATAAACACAAAACAAAAATGTGTGTTCAATCTGCAGAAATTCTTTAGAATTTCGGATTTAAATGAAATTTTTAACCGACTTTACAATCCCACAATGGAATGTTGTTTTTTTTCTTATCTAACAAATACAATTCGAGATTTCTCATCTTCGGTGTAAAATTCGCAGAGTCTGTAATCTCTAATTTGAAACAGTATATTAAAGAAAGGAACAAAAAATAGTGAATCCAAAAAAGTAATTAATGCGTTTGGTTCCAGAGTCTTACGTAACCCGTTGGTTTCGCGGGTAAAATTATATAAAGCCGTATGTATGCTTGCTCCAGGGCATCCCTGCCATAATTGATCGTTCCCTCGTTACGGTTGTTCTATTAATCTGCGCTATGCATGATGAAAGGACGATTTTCGAGAATCGCATACTCTCTCTCCCTCTCTGTATTCGCGCTTCTATCGCCACTCCTCATCTTCATAGTCGTCCACCTCAACGTTTGCTCGTTCGACCTGGTCCTCGGGGGGTTTCCAGTTTGATTAGGATAACTGGGAACGCTAGCTGCCCCTACTTCTACTCCTTGTCCTTCGATAGGCAGTTGAACATTCGTCAGAATCCGTGACCCTACTTGCTATAATTTCCTCTCCTCTACAACTCTCCTTCCTCGTTCCATAGACGTATGCATTCCCTTCGATACCACAATCCTTATTAAACAATTCCTTCCTTATTCGGCAAATTTCTGAAAATTCAATAAAAATCTGCCTGCCACAAAATGGCCGATGAGCAAACGATACGAAACGTAACAGGTCGAATACTGATTATAATAAATACCAAATTATTATTATTATGAGATTGAAGAATTATCAAATGTATTATACAACACAAAATAACAATAGTAGTAAAATCAAACATCATCGAAAATAAAGTTTCCTCAATGACTTACTATTATTTTTGATACTTTATTTAACGGATATTTCTTTGAGGTCAAGAGCGATAAGTCCATGGAAATGGACTCGTTCGTTTTGTGGGAAAGCGGGTCGCACGGTCCAACCTACTATACCTGTATATATTTTCACAAAAATACATGTGTTTCTCATCCAACGATATCCTTCACCAATGGAGGATTAATTTCATTACAAACCAGGCTGCAACGAGCATTAATATTCCTCCGAGCTTTGAGACAAAATTAATCATGGAAATTATCCAATAACGCCATAATAATAATGATAAAAACAAGTAAAAAGTTCCTCCTAGTATTATCATAAAATTAATAAAAAATGTAGAATTCTTACCTCAGGAACGTTGTCGAAGCGTTGCAGGGCGAAAGTCTGGAGTTCAGGGGTTGAGACATGCACCGACCTTATTTATAAGGACCCTTGCAGGTCCTTATTTTTGTTTTATCTTCTATACAGTTTGTACCTCCCCTTGCCTTTGTTTTCTACCGTCGCCACGATCACGTGTCGCACGCAGCACACTTTCTTTGAGGTTAAAAAAAATATTTCTGAAATCAAAAAAATAATAAAGATATTTCGACGTGGACTATGTAAGAATAATGAATAAAGTACGAGAACACAATTGGGACGAGAGAGAGAGTAACGCAAACACTTTTTTTTCCTCGCGAGATAGCGGGTAATAGATCGAGACGAAAAAAGGAAGAAAAAAAAAGGAGAATTCAGAATAGTCACAAAAAATTGAAAAGCGCGAGACGAGAGTGCGAATCAACCTTACCGCCACTTGCCGTATTTCTCGAGAAAGATTTTCTTTCCAAGATTTTTTCTCACCGATATTCGTACGGTTTCTTTATAAAATGTTCCCTCGGTCGTCGTTACGTAGTTTTTTCTTTTTTTTTTTCGTTCGCCCACGCGAACGCGTTGATTTACCTTCGTTTCTCTTTGTCGAGCTTGTTCCCTTTGTGTCGAGGAGAACCGTTCCACGCTCGAGCAACCCTACGACACACGTTCAAACGCGATCTTGCCTTTCGTTGCGTGCGACAATTTTTCAGCGAGTTTCATCACACATTTACACACACACACACACACACACAAACACACACAAAGATGGCGCGCGGGAGGCTTTCGATGCCGAAACCTTCGTTCGACCTCTCTTTTGTTAACCTTCTCGCGATACTCGTGTTAATACTGTTATTATTATTATACCTCGGATATAGGAAGTATCCGTAACGGGATTGGGTCGAAAGAAGAAGAGCGATTGATGATGAAAAAATGTTTCAAAAGAAAACACGGATTAACGTGAGACACGAGGAGACGAGCAACCGGTGCGAACCGTTGGTCGTACAACACTGAGGCGAGAGACGCGATGCAGCACGAGATGGCGCGTCGGGTGAGCGGGGACACCGAGTAACGAGCTTCGACGCGCTTTGATGCTTTCAGATTTCTCTATGCAAACGGAAAATACACGCGCACCCACAATCGAGTTAAAGCGTGTTGGGATAAAATCGTTTTCCACGATAGTCTCTCGCCACTCTCGTGGCCCGTTGGTCTCGACTGATGCTCGCGGTCTGTCCAAGGAGTCGAGATAGAGGACGCGAGAGTGCGAGAACTCGACAGGGGGGACGGTATGATAGTAGCGAAAACCGACGATCCTACGATCCTGCGCGGTGCGCGCGGTCGACCCTTCCCTCTCTCTCCCCCCACTCCTCGAGCCCCTCGCGCGCTTTGCAACGCGTCAGTCGACTGTGAAACTGTAAATTTTATAACAAATGCAACGATGAAAAAAGGCAAAAACAAAAAATGCGAAACATCGTTGTGGGATATTGAAGCAAGCGCGTCGAGGTTTAAAAAAGCCGATATTGTTGAATGAAAATAAAACGGTGGTTATAATTTTCCAATATCGAAGAATCGTTTCGGAAAAATGTCAACGATTTTGACCGCCATGGCAAGCTGAGGGGCTCCCCATCCTATTAACACATTAACTAACTCGATACTTTGTACTGTTCGTTTATTTTTTTTTAATCGTATTTCATCAAATATTACGATCAAATATTTTCCAGCGCTTGCGGCAAAAACTTTTCTATTCCAGGAAATTTGATAGAAAAACGTGAAGTATTGCTGTGTTGAAAATCGCATTGTAACGAAAAATATGGGATCCAATGCGTTTCGTACAAAAAGCTTTTTGGTCGAATTCTTTCGTTCGAATTCACAAATATGTTTACCTAAAAAAAAATATATATATATATAACAAGAAGACAAAAGCATGATGTAGGCGTACGAATTGGGCTTCCGGATAAAATACTCCTTCGTTCCTTGCCACTATTTGTATACATTTATAGATATATAACTATAAATATAAATATATATGTAAATATAAATATAAATATAAATATAAATATAAATATAAATATATATAGATAAATATAAATATAAATATAAATATAAATATAAATATAAATATAAATATAAATATAAATATAAATATAAATATAAATATAAATATAAATATAAATATACCTAAATATAAATATAAATATAAATATAAATATAAATATAAATATAAATATAAATATAAATATAAATATAAATATAAATATAAATATAAATATAAATATAAATATAAATATATATATAAATATAAATATATATAGATAAATATTAGTATAAATATATATAGATAAATATTAGTATAAATATATATATAATCATATTGTATGGGTAAAAGGACGGGGAAGATAGAAAATTTACCGAGTTGAGCCACACTCGCCCGGCTTCAATTTCATGAGTCGAATAGCAGGATGTTCAATACCCGGCCTTACTCAAAAGAGAGCAGCTTGAGTACAGAAAATAGAGAGTGAGAGAGAGAGAGAGAGAGAGTTTATAAAGACAGGGTGAAGTGGGTCACGCTGCGAGTCACGTATACACGCTTTGGTGGTAGACACAGAGTAAAAAAAAACGAAAAAATCGATCAAACGTCAAATCCAATCGAATTTTTCTGTAACCCGTTGATGCGCGAGTCTCAACGTATCATGCTGGTACTTTTCACCTATGTAAAAGCGGCACGTTTCCGGTTTGGAGTAGCGAGTAAAACAGAGACGGAAACCCTCGAATGGAAGCGAAAGCGAGAGAGAGAGAAAGAACTCGTATAAACGAAACGAGAAAATAGAGAAAGAAAACTGTCGAATGAAGGAAATGGCAAAGAGAAAGAGAGAGAGAGAGAAAACGAGAGAATTGACGAGAGTGCTCGATTCTCGATGGACCTAATCGTCCCGGGACATTTCGTTCATTGTTTCCTCCCACTATTTTCCCGTGCAAACGTGTTAAGTTCTTCTTCTCCTGACGCTTGCACTATTCGCCAAAAGTTTTTCTTTCTCTCAAATTCCGTAATTCGGACAGTTAAGTGAACGTGGAAAAATTTGTCAAACTCCATATTGGAATTTTATTTGAAATGGATGAACTTTCTTTACTGTAAAATATTTGGAATTAATCATCGTTGATTAAGTGGGGGACGAAATAAATTGATAGAAATCAATACAAATCAAAGATCGATAATAAAATATGAATGCTGACGATAATTTTGATGAATTAAATTTTTATCATTTTGTAATTCTCATCGAGCAGAATTTCAATTTGGTCAGAGAGTTGAATAATCAATGGTGCGTGAATTATGATCGAAAAAATGATAAAAAACAAACGAAACGAAAAAAACGATGGTTTTTTTTTCTAACCATCCCGGTATATCCACGTAGTGTTGAAAATATTACAGCAGAAGTCTAGATCGTCCCACGTTTCTTGTCTACGCAATAAAAAGATAGCAAAAGTTTTTCCAAAATAAAAATAAAAATAACGAGCACTAAGGACGTCCAAAGCGAGAACTAAAAAAGAGTACAAAAGTCGCATCAGGTATACGTGATTGATTAAATGGGGGGCGAAATAAATTGATAAAAATCAATACGAATCAAAGATCGATAATAAAATACGAATGCTGACGATAATTTTGATGAATTAAATTTTTATCATTTTGTAATTCTCATCGAGCAGAATTTCAATTTGGTCAGAGAGTCGAATAATCAATGGTGCGTGAATTATGATCGAAAAAATGATAAAAAACAAACGAAACGAAAAAAACGATGGTTTTTTTTCTAACTATCCCGGTATATCCACGTAGTGCTGAAAATATTACAGCAGAAGTCTAGATCGTCACACATTTCTTGTCTACACAACAAAAAGATAGCAAAACTTTTTCCAAAATAAAAATAAAAATAACGAGCACTAAGGACGTCCAAAGCGGGAACTAAAAAAGACTACAAAAGTCGCATCAGGTATACGTGGCAACGTCTTGGGAAGAATAAAAAGAAGCACTAAATTTCAAAGCTTCTCGCATTACTCTTCATTAGTCGATATCCCAAGCCGACAGAGACAATTTGAAAGCTTCAATATCGTGGCACCTATAAAAAAAACGACCCGTAACGTTCAATCACTGTATTTCATCGTCCAGAATTATTTTTACAACTTTCAATAAATTAAAGGAGCAAACGCCAGACGCACAGGAAACTCTCTTCGTTGAAAAGTACTAAAAACAGGTATACGTGGGCTGCGCATTTATGAAGTCTGAAGCTTTTCATAAACACTTTACGATGTGAAAACTGTTCATGGATTTAGGTTTGGATTGAAACTCATAAATATAAAAGCCAGCATTTCGCTCCTTTTCCATTCGAGGTCTTAACTACGTCGATAGTGTGGCTTTTCTAAGAGCATCGGAAGTGAAGAAGGAGAAGTAACAAAATTGGTATTGGACGTTTGCACGAACGACCGATAGACGTATATTTCCAAATAGAAAAATAACAAGCTCTCCCAAAGCTCGTACGATGGCAAAGTAACGAGAATCCTATGAAGTTGTACAGTGCCTATACTTCATAGGATATAATCCGCATTTCACTTCATTGCCATTTAAAAAAAAAATCACTACAAGAATTTCATCTTCTTCTTCATTTCCAATATTTTTCCTATACTCGTCTTTTGACTCGTAAGACGCTATTCGTATTCCCAAGGGTTGAAAGAATTTACCAGGAAAAGTGGTTTTTTTTCTTGCTGCTGGTGGGATATTTTGACTGCGAGAAATTGCGTCTGAGGGATGAAATCGATTCTACATTTACATCGAGTGTATAGAGGGATGGACCAGCATCGAAATGAGAAACAACTTTCATCCCTTTGATATTCGTGTATCGTGTTGGAATCGGGGGAAAAGCGAGAAGAGGGATGGATAACGATGCAACTTTTATTCCTAGTTTCTTGATTTTCACGTTTTTTTTATCAATTCGTTACGATTTTTTGTTATGGATTCGGCATTTTGAGAATTCTGGAGGCGAATTAGTTTGTGAGTAACCAGCTACCGAGTACACGGGTAAACTTTGATACGTAAACCAGAAAAGCTTTTAACCCTACGGACGATAAATTTTTGATCGCCTCTCCGTGGACGCTTGAATCTTTATGGGAGAAAGTTTGCATCGACAGAAAACCGATATTGCGTTATTGACACACGCGTAAATACAACTTCTATTAAATATGGTTATAATAGTACTTGAACTATACAACGTTCCTCCATCTTCACCGTCCAATAATGATTTAAGTGCGCTATTTTAAATTATCTTCAATCGAATAGAAATTAAATTTAATCGTCGATGAAGGACGTCTAAAATTAATTATCAATATTCTCACTAGCGAGCTCATAAAACGATCATTTGGGAATTATGGGTTCATAGAATTGTTATTTATCGTAAAATCTTTTCTAAATAAATTCATTAATTGTGCAAGCTGCGTTTTATCGCAACACGTTCGACATTTGAAAGTCAGAAGTTTTAGTGTTTCAGGGAATGAGAATTCAAGGTGGAATTATGTTCTAACAATAAAATGCATTTCTTCCTTCATTCTTTGAAAATAAACAAAACGAGAAAATCGATTGGTGGTACGACACGAAAGTGGACGTAATTTACGTACCTTAACTATATGGGTAAGCCGTAAGGCTAAAACCTCGTGATATCAAGTGGAGTAACGACTTGGTAGTTCGCGATCGATCCATAAATTGACTAGACCCTTTGAGTTTGCGGAAGACGATCGAGTAGAGTCCGAGAGAGTTACTCGATAGAAATTCCGGACTTGAAGAAATAAGTTTTCCAGGACAGGGCCGAGGAGCTCGAGAAGAGATTGGCAAGACGGTGGTGGTGATTATAGAAGATTGCGCGTGTTGCTCGAAGTGAATATAAAGAAGCTATCGAAAGGTAGAATATCGCCTTTTTTCTTCTCACTTTTAGCAACGAGCATTCCCAACGTTCCTTCGTTTATGCGAATCGATTCTCGACGAGAAAACTACCGTCGGGAAATCCGATATCCTTCGAGATGTTCGAACCCTCCGAACGTCGAGTATAAAGACGTTTGTTATCGATTTATCTTTTTTTTTTTTAACTACGTAATGTTCCATCTACTTTTGAACGAAGGAACATCCTTACGTTTTCGTACCGATTTTTTGCTATCGTTCGCGCACAAAATATGTGAAATTTCCTTGATGAAAATAGCTGGGAATTTTTCAAGCTCCGATTGCAAGTTCAGCTTGATGAAATTCGTTTCATTCTCGATCGGTTGGAAGTTGTGTTGTGATTTTCTTTTTGTAGAATAAAGAAATATCGATAAGAGCGCGGTCATCGGCAAACGAGTTTCTCGACCTCATTAAAAATATCTCTCGGCCCGTTTGCCGGACAATTTGCACCATGGGATGAGCTCTAAAAGGCCTACGGTGTATCGTCCTAGAATCGATTTCATATCGGACCAACGAGCCGCGAAACGAGCCTCGTTAGAGCACCTGCTCTGCTCCATCTATCCCCTTGCTCCGTCGTTAAGTGGGTGGAAGAAATAAAATAGAAATTAGAAAATAACGAACTACAACGTCTCTCTTATCTCGCGATAATGGCGAGAGTAAAATCGGGCTTCAACTTCCGTTATAGAAATATTACCGTAAACTATATCACCTACAAATATAATTAGACATTCGGATCTTATATTTTTATTCCCTGCCATTAATTTCAGTTCTCAGTGATAGATTTGCGATTGAACATAAAGCAGACAAAAAAACAATCTATTTTCAAGATTTTCACGATTTTTTTTACGCTTTTTGCGAAAATCAATAAAGCTTTCGAGGCAGCGAGGTGGCAAGGGGAAGAGATTGGGACGAGGGTTTTTTTTGTCTCGACTTGCTCGACGTGCGCAGATCCAGGGAACAACGTTGTGATCGAAAACGAAAATTTATGTCGCGTCACGTGAATCCAGCTCGTGGACGCAAACGCGAACGCACACGTGGCTCGGTCGAGCTTTTTTTCAGATCCGGTGTGGAGGTGCTTTAATTTTGATACAGGGCTTTATCCCCGACGGAGACATCGAACTTCCCTTTTCTCTTCTACCCCCGACCTATTCTAACACAAGGTGCACCGTACTCCCTTCCGACGTATTTTAACGTATCCCCGGACCTGAAACGAAATCCTCGTCGAGAAGAAGTTTCCGATATAATACGTTCGGCTGGGAAGGTCGTATTTCTTTTTTCTTTCGATTCGTTTTTTTTTTCAAATACCCATACGAGTATGCGGAGTGTACGTTGGATAACGAAAGCTAGGACGAAGGGACAGAATTTCAATTTGAATCTACAGGGGATTTGGAAAGGATCGACGAAATTACGAGGCTAAGAATATTCGAAGATTGAAATTTTGGTGTCTTGGTAACGTAATTCGAACAGTTGAGGGAAACATTTCTTCAAATTTATGTTGGTCAATTGTCAAAAATAAGTAAAAGAACGAGGTTCAATTTTGAAATATAAAGCAGACGCGAGGTATAAAACTATCGACGAACTACTTTCGCCAAAGTCGTTTCGCAACTAAATGATTGTCAAACTTTGGCTCGAGTCGGCTTCGAGTTTAATAAAAATTGATCCACCTCGTCGCCAACGTCAGCTTGGATATTAGTCTCAATTTTACGATCGCTCTTTAAAAATCGGCGGGAAAATAGAAGACTGTGAAAACATGAAAAGTGCGAATCTTCGTTCGCACCTTCCCCACTAGTGTCAGCAATTGAAAAAAAAAGTGTCTGGAGAAAAAAGAGGGAGAAACTTGCGTCATGCGCGCAATCCCAATTTCAATTTTCCATCACGCTTACCGTAAATTAGTTTTTTTCGCATCTTCGAGCTTGTCCTAAAAATATGGAAAAAAGATTGCGTCTAATAGAAAATCTGCAGCAGCATTTTAAAAAATCCATAGACTGTCGTTACTTCGTTTCATCATAAATACAAAAATACAGCTCTTCTTACCGTAATAAAAAAAAAGGAAAACTTCAAAGCCCTTCGCACAGGATTACGCTCGCATATCACAAAAGATTCCTCGCATTGCTCCCGAAATTCTCAAGGTTCCTCGGTCCCTCCAAGCTTTTCGGGCGCGTATATACATACTGAGAAGCTTAAGTTATGTTCATGTCGAATTTCGAAAATTCTCGACGTACCAACCAACCGTGAATTTCTTGTTAAACAACCAATCTCCCTTCCTCTATCTCACTTTCTCTATTATCGACCATCGTAATCGCTCGCACTCATTTTCCCCAACGTTATCATCCAATAAGTGATCGTATCGGGAGTTGCCTGTACGGTATAAGAGCTTTTCGACCAAACGAGAGATAGTGACGATGTAACCGTCAGCGATGGGTGAAGTATAAGTGCGTGCTGCGTTATAACCATTAGGTGAATTTTACAAGTGTGTCCTCGTTTATATGGCTTTCGTATAATGCGTAATGCGTAGATACGTAAAAGGGATGGCGAGGTCGATGTTAACACATACCTCTCTCTCCCTCTCCTTTTCTTCTCGACAGCATTTCAATTTTCCACTGGGCAACTTCATCGGACATGTTTACACCCTCGTATCTGTCGCATCCACCGTCCGTATTTTCCCCCATTAATATTTCAGCGCGCTGCCTCAACGCAACATAGGGTAGAGATCAAATTTCGGCAATATGCATATTTTATGTTGATGCAACGTACGTGGAAATCCACTTTGTCCTCGCCGTTTAGATTTGACTCGTGCATGTACGACGTATTGGCAAATACGGTTTTTAATTAAAGCGTCGTTTGTCGGGAGAACAAAATTGGAAAGTAAACAGTGTGGAAAATATTCGATATGTAGCGAGGGAGAGTTAGTCAGCGGGAAATTTAGACAGCTTCGGTAGTGCAGAGCTCGTAGCATTTGGCTACGAGCCACTGCTGGCTACCGCGAGATGACATGGCGCGCGTATGCTACGAAGCTTCAATATGACAATTGACAAGTAGAGTCGTGTGGGGTAAGTGTGCGCAGCGGGTAAGTGTGCGTATATGAAATATCTTAGAAACGATTTATAACTAAAGCGCCGCACCTCCCATATTCAGTGTCCCGTGCGACGTCCTGCAAAGAGGTCGATTTTTAGTAGCCCCTAACGCGCCGTTTTGTTTTAGCAGATAAGTAAATTTTTTTTGCTCAAATTGTTACGATATTTTACTATTTTTGGCGTCCAATCTTTTGTAGGCTTGTGCCCATTTTGGACGTTTCATATTTATCATCGAGTACTACGTAGTATTCAGTTTGACAAGTAAAAATTTTTCAATTTTTGAGATGACGCAATCCCGAACTATTTTGATGAAATCCCGTTTTGATGGGTTGGGGTAAGTGTGCGCACGTGCTTGTCATGTAAGTGTGTACATGCGCACACTTACCCCGTTTCAGAAACTTCGTATTAATACTGCAATATTTTGTTTCAGGATCGAAGGGTACAATATCAATGCCGTCAATGTTCGTTACAATTCATCTTATTGAAGTTTATTCTTGTTTTCAAATTGTTTTTTATTAGTACCTTTAAAACATCTAATAATAATAAATAAGAATTTGTCATGTTCCTATGTCTGGTTATACTTATTTAATAGGTGAAAATCTCGTCATTTTATGTTGCGCACCCTTACCCACACTGCTGCGCACACTTACCCCTATATTGGGGTAAGTGCATGCATTTCGGACTATGTTTGTTTTGGTCAATTTTTGAGAATTCGTGAATATTATTTCTATCGTCAAGTTATTGCTTAATAACCACTCTAACCAATTAACGTCGTTATATTGCATTAAACTTGAAATTTTCGATTTTATGGCATTTCAAAGCTTAAGTGCGCACACTTGCCCCACATAACTCTATATACAGTCAAACCTGGGTGAGCGAGAACTGGATAAGCGAAAAAACTCTACAAGTGAGAGTAATTGCCAGGTCCCATCACTTTAGCCCTCGAAAACCTCTATAAGTGAGAAATACAAACCTCTATATGAAAGAGTCGTTTTTCATGCCTGAACCTCTATAACTGAGACTGACACGTGCCCTATACCTCTATAAGCGAGAATCGAGCATATTTACTATCTGTTACAATGTGTTTTGTTTTCCACGAAATTGCCACGAATTTCGTGGATTCGTCCGATTTGTTTTGTCTTCCACGAAATTCGTGGCAATTTCGTGGAAGACAAAACAAATCGGAAAGACAGCTATAAGCTCGGCATGGGTAGGTGAATCCCCGAGAAAGACGCCACCAGTTGCTAAGTATCAATCGCAAAGAAAGAGGCTGTCAATGTACTGGGGACGGTCCATCGGTTTTTTGAATTTTCGGCGGTTGTTGATAAAACAATTTTCGATAAAGTTTATGAAATTGAAAAATACGTACAAAATACGAAAACAGAAATGCAAACAAAATTAACGGGTTTCTTCATGTATCAGTAATATACTTATTAATAATCAATATAACAATATATATGTAATTGTTTTGTTTTTATGAAGAAGTATCTCTGCCAAATTCATATAAAAAATGTATATACTACATATCTATCACTGTTCTTTGTATTTGTGTACACCTCTGTAAGCGAGAAAACCCGCTCCTGCATCTCTATAAGTGAGAAATTCTCTTAAGTGAAAAACCTTCATAAGTGAGAAAAAGATTCCGGCCCCTTGAACGTTTGCCCATCCAGGTTCGACTGTATAAGAATTGCAGTTTATAAAAACTCTTCACAAAATAATATGGTTCTTGAAAGAAAGAAATTATTCTTTTATGCACACATTTGGGTATACATGTAAATCCATGTATATCCTTTGATTCGAAAAATGGCCATTTTCAAACTTTTGTCACGATCGCAAAAATTGAGTTAGCCGGACGTTCCTTGGACCATTCTTTGCGGCTAAAAAGTTGTGCGTGCAATTTTCTGTCAGACGAACGAGAACCGAGGTACAGCATCGTGTAAAGTCGATTTTTCGAAGTTTCGCGATCCCATCGAAAGCGACGATATATTATATCGAATTTCGGTCAGTTGTAATCGTTTTCCAAACTCTAGGAGCGTATGTCCATCGTCAATTTTCCGTACAACCGGGAGCTTTTGACAGATCAATTTTTAGACAAGAGGAACAAATTCATGAATTCGTGACCAAAGAGTAATTTCCGATTTATATAATCTCTAAGAATATATTGACAACAGCGGTTAAATAAAGGGGTACAAATGAAATTTTTTATTCAATACATATAGCCTAGCAACTTCAAGAATTTGTTAAGGATAAAAGATTATTCACAGTTCTCGAATCCCGTAGTCATCGAAACCGATGGTGATACCAAGTCTCGAATCAAACGAGCCAATCTGTTATGGAAAATATGATATGATCGTTTAACGACTACAAAATGGAGCAGCTGTTAGTTAACCAACATTACGCAATTACACACGAATTAGGACAAAACTTTTTATCCTTTCATTGTGATTCTCGTAGTATTGGTTATCCAGGTCTCACCACGTGGAGATCGCTGCTCATTGAGACCCGGAGTATATAGCGTGCATATCGATTTATCTATCGCTACGACTTTTGTCTTTAAAATGTGCAAAAATCGAGTGCGTTATAAAAAGCAAAATTATTACAAACGTGATAACTCAAAGATAAGCAAAAAAGGGCGAGTACCTTTAGAAAGCAATTGACAACACTGAAAGCCTCCAGGCTGCATACTCCGCCTTTTTCCTCTCAAAAAGGCACAAATAAATAAAAAGCACAAATTATAATAATTATACAAAGCAAAAGGAAAGACAAGCATATGCTTGTAAAAAATTGAAAAACGTCACACGAAATTTAATAGAGACTGTGCAGTTTTCCAAGATGTTATTAAAAAATTAGCAAGGCGCAAGGTGATGACAACTTTTAATTCGTACGAGAGAGACTGATGCAATTATAGAAAACAATGATTTTTAAAGCTACTAGAAGAAATATACTGCTCAAAATTTCTTGTAAATCAAGGAATCCCGAATGGATAAAAAAAAGAAGAAATGCAGCGAAAGCCTCGACTCGAGTACTCCGGTTGTCTTTAAATTCAAAGACAACCTTCGCACTCGAGGCAAAGACGTTTCACTCGGCGTAAGAAAAAAAAATTGAGTGGTAATTTCGCAACACGCACATGTCCGACTAGAAGGCAACGGATGCGTTTTATAAAGTCGAACAATCTCGTAAAAAGAGATATCGTTCTACTAATATCTACTTGAATTTATTTAAGCCACAAGATGATTTATATACGGCTGTACCAACCACATAGGCAATCACCTTGAGTTTTAATAAACCGTTCGACCCTGAAACCTATAAAACACGCAAATTTGATTTATAATTGTACGTGGAAACTGGCAAAAACGAATGAACGATTCCTCGGCGAGGAATCGAAACATCTTTTAAGCATCTCCTGATCCTACCTACCTAACCATCACGCACGGATGAGAAATCTTTACGTTACTTAATAACTACGCGCCTTTCAGGGTTCCTGCATCTTCCCCTAAACTCCAGTACCGGTACGTATTTGCAAAGCAAGAAAAAAATGCGCCACATTCAATTCCCTATTCCCAAATTATAATTCGCACACATCGGTGTCCATTCCACACCCGGGTGTGCAACCTAACTAGGGATCCACGGCCCCTATCGTGGTCCATCACTCGTGCGGGCGCCACCTCTTCGTAGAAAGGTGGAGGCTCTCACGCACTTACAAATTTCTTAATCTAAAGCGACCTCGCCTTTGTTCGCCGTTAACTTTCGCAGGAGCTGCCCTGGGAAAGCTATTGGGGAAAAAGGCGTGATCGAAAATAATGATAATGATGGCGATGACGACGGCTGTGAATTTTAAAGTTGAATGCTTATTACTACCTACCCTGAAAATCAATGACGATTCAACTGACTCGAGAAAATCCTAATAACTATCCATGAGTCGACGAGCAAGACGAGTGCTCCAAAATGAAATTTCGCGTGCATGGTTTGTTCTCGTGCAATTCCCCTTTCTCGATAATAATTAAAATGTTTCAAATACATTTTCAATCGCGTTATTTAAAAACATTGAATTTATTCAAAATAGTTGCTCATGTATTGTATCGTATGAGTCAGACTATTTGTCTTCTAGATGAGGGAAGCTCATCGAGAAGGTTCGTAGTCGAGGGAAGTTCGACTGTGAAATTGTATTTTTAAAATATTTCAACAGAAATATGTATTTTGATAAATCGATTAATTCGTACGTAATGTCGAGAAAAAATGAGAAGAGGCTGTGAGAAACAACATGCTTGATTTCTTAATTTATATATGGGCACGGGTTTCTTTATTCAAAAAAAAAAAAATAAAATAAAATGCGGGGACAGGTAACGACGTCTTCTAATTAATATACGGTGCATTTACCGAATTTACCTAATCCCTGACTAATTCTCAGAAGGTAGCAACGTCGTACAAGATTCGACATTACTTGTTCTCAAGTAGTAAATGATCTCCAAAGTGGAGTCATGTTGATTACTCTTTATAAGCAGCCGCTAATCGCGATCACGGAATTGCAAAGTGCCTGTACGAATCTCCAGAGCGGAGTCGCGTGCTGGAAGAACTGACAGCAACCCTTGGCATTAACGACCAGGGCAGAGCGAAATTTTGTTTTTTCGATAATACAATCAATCGTGAAGCGTTTGAAAATTTCGCTCGGACCAAGTCGCCGTGCCTCGCGAGTTCTTCTCGGCATTTATAGAAACATATATTTTGCGATGTGAGCAAAATCTTTTTTTACTATTAAAAAACTACTGCGAGACTTTATTTTTCTATTTTTAAATTACTCAAATTAATTTTGAAATTTACTCCAATTACCATCTACGATGCAATTAAATCTCGGTAAATCGTTTTGATTTACTCCGTCTTTAGTTTGCGATGTCGGCGGCATACTTTGAGTTACAAATGCAACGCCATTATCATCATCATCATCATCATTATTATCAGCAGCACCATCCTCATTATCATCATCATCATCGTAATGATAAAGTTTTTCTAGTTTTTTTATTTGTCCTTCCAAGTCTTTCAAGATTTTGCTTCTTTTAATTACATCGTTCGCGGTTCCATTTATAAAATATTCACACCCATCTTCATCCTCATCATCGTCGTGATCAATTGTCGGTGATTTCATTGTTTTGTACCACCAACCACTCGGTACTAAAACCCCCTTTGATGAAGTTGTCTCAAAGGGTAAAACTTCATCGACTCTTATAATGCGGTTTAACGTAAAGAAGTTGTAAATGCCAACCGGAAGTACCATATTTGAATAAAACTGTACTTTTAAATCAACACACCGTTTCGCCAAATACATTCGATCAATAAATTCTTCACGATTTGCATTTACACACCATTCGCTTGGTACTATAATCGTCTGATCGTATATATAATGAATGCACATTCACACGCACAATTCATTTTAAATCGCCGAATATATGAATATACACGTTTTTCGATTAGAATGAAATCTTTTTCCCTCGTATATGGGTTTATATAATTTTAAACAGTAGCCACCACCACTTCATATAACTGGTGGAAGAAGTAGAGAATGAAGGATGAGGAAGTGGAGTTTCCGAATTGTGGTTTCCGAATTGTGGTAATGATTAGCAATAAATCGCATTTATGATATCAAATGATTTTATATTATTTACGAATCTTGCATTTTCTAGAAAATCTGCTTTATCGTTATGATTTGTTATTCGTAACGCTTTCATAAATTTTTCATATGCGTATGGTCCTCGAGTCTTTATGGTTAATACGATGTCTTTAGCAGTGTCTTTGCAATGTAATTTTCTCTAAAAAAAGAATGTTATAAATAAAAATTATTTTGGTTATAAACATATTATTTTATACTCACTCTCCGAGTAGTTAAGTTTACATCATCATCATTAAAAACTTGAAGTTGAATCAAAACTGGCAATAGCTCATGCATTCGTATTTTATAAATAATATTTTGACAAAGAACATCAATTATATCACGATCGCGCGAATTCATTTTATAACGGTTCTCCACTCACTTCTAAATGTAGAATGAACAAAATTTTCCATATAAACGCTAAACCCCTCCTCTTTCTCCTACTCCGCTATCTCTTCACATGTCTCCATATCACTATTGTCAGATTCACTAAATTTGAAAGTATGATTGATTCTTGAATGAGTAACAAATAGATGACCAATATATTGTTGTTCAGAATTGTATAATAAAACACCCGGAGGTTTATTTTCATCACCATAATCAATAAGAACGACATCCATTTCACCTACACATATATTTGAAAGAATTTCTGCTTGATGTAAGCGTATATAATTCCAGATGCTACGCGCAAAACGTCTGAAAACAATTTTTTTGTAATAAAATGACAAAATCTATGTACATTTTCAATATCAGACGCATTGTATTAATACCGACTGCATTTTTTTTTTGACATAGCAGAAACGAGCTTCCATCTAGATCCTATACTTTTGACCCT
The DNA here is from genome assembly GCA_946811545.1 of Netelia fuscicornis. NCBI lineage: Eukaryota > Metazoa > Arthropoda > Insecta > Hymenoptera > Ichneumonidae > Netelia > Netelia fuscicornis. The sequence continues at coordinate 41,572,758 of OX328012.1, forward strand.
TAATACCCGACCAATTGGGCTCAGAATCATCTAATCTAACGATTTTATACGGTTTTGGTCGTAAAACGATCATGCATGATTTTGATCGTGGGTTCTCGTACTAATAGAAAGGACTATTCAGTCCGCACACTCATACGAAATTCAGTGACTTCTCCAGTGATAACTGAAATTGCAAATATTTTTTTTAATATCTCGAGAAAATAAAGCGAGAGCCCAATATTCCCATAATTCTCTGTGTGCCAACGAATTTTTAACCCGATCAGTTGTTCAGTGCTCGCAGGAGTACTGATTGAAATTTCGAAGCGCACATCGCATGTAACCCCTGACTCTTAATGTTTTTTTTCCGAGTATTGTGGAAATTATGAAGAGCCGAAGAAAAAATGTGTATTTTTTATCGCGATTTCACGTGAAAAAACGTCAATAAAAATCATTAAAGTTATCACAAAAATTCTATGTTTCTTTTTAGTTTAGATGATGCATCTAAAAGTATCGTGTATAAATTTTACAGCAATCGGATCGATAGTTTGCGAGATTTATTTTATACTAGTTAGAAAAATATAGTTTCGAGATAATCGCAAAAGAAAATAAATGTGCGGTTATTCGGCTAATATTGCGGTTTTTGTGAGACTTGCTTTCAATCAGCGATTTCTGGTTCATACGTGTCTTCTTCGGGAGCTGATTGAGTATCTTGAGTCTGTTTTCGTGCGATCTACGTGCTTGGCGTGCTTCTTTCGTGCTTTTTTGTGCGTATGCAGTGATCGAACCGCGCGGTCGACCACTCGAAAAATACCTGTAAATTGAACAATTTTGCGATAATCAATACTAATTAAGGCTTAAATTGTTCGTAACATTTCAAAGTTTATTATAAATAAACAAATTTCAAGGTTGCAAGTTGCCTTAAGGTAGTTCTATCGTGACATTAAAATCGGAAAATTATTTTTCAGTTCTTCTCACATACAAACTAGTTTGCGGGCTCAAGTTAATAAAGAAACGTTATTGCAAATTTATTAAAGAACAACATACTCCAAATTCAAGGTCATTCAAGGTAATACCTATGTACTTGTTGTATAATTACAAAAATTGCAAAAAAATGTTTCTTTAGATTTTTTTGAAAAACTAAATAAAGCTTCTTTGATGTTGCATAAAAATGTATGCAAAGTTTTAGAAGGCTTCACCAAGTAGAAGTCAAGATATTTATGGATGAACATGCAACCTTTAACACGCGCTCTTATGAGAGACTACCGAAAATTCGGATTTTCACCAATAAATATCTCAACTTCCGCGTGGTAAAACCTTCCAAAAATTATTACACACATACATATGATATCAAAGAAGATATATCCAAATTTTCAACAAAATCGTAAGAAAATGATAAAACGATAGAACTATCTTAATGCTTTCCAGTGAGATTTTTTGACATTTTTTCTTCTTCTTGATTTGCACATAAAAGTGAAGAATATCGATGGATACGTAATTTAATGGAATACCTACTTTGATTGACCGAATCATCGAATCGTCCTCCCGTGGGCGGATTCGCGACTATAAAGCGCGAAGGCAAAGGTACATTTTCTATTCCCACGAGCTTTGTGCTTGGAAATGGGCAGACAATGTATGCTAATAATAACGAAGTGAGAGTATGCTTCGAATATGGAGGTTCGAGCCGAACAGATTTTATATGGCATACGTGTGCTTTTATGCGAAACGTGCGGTGGACGATTGTACTGTTCTTCAACATCTATAGAATTGTTGGTCGTAGTCGAACTGTGCCTGGCTGTTTTCATGATATCTTATACACACGTGCATACGTATAATACAAGTATGGGGCATTCTTTGCTAAACCAACGCGTTTCTTCCAAAATATTTAAGATATTTACAATATTCTATCAATTTCCAAAAACGTTCGAAAGTGATCTTGGTAAAATTGAGGACGAGGTTTTTATACATTCAGTTTTTAACTATATGTTGTTTAAACTTTATTATTGTTTAATCTAATTAATAGAACTACTTTGAAATGGTCGATAGTAAAAACCCAGTGGGGAGATAAACGAGTCTGTCTGAATAATAATAATAATAATATTTTAATTTACGTGTTATTTTATACGTCATTTATGAGCAAAAACAATCGTAAATTATGCCATTACTCGTAATGAGACGTTCAATTATGATGTTATTTTTACAGAATGTTTGAGAAATGGCATTCGCAGCAAAAAATGGTAGCGTGTACAGGGTTTTTGGAGAATCACATATTTCTGAGAAAGTCTATAAAATAAACAATAATACTGAGGATATTGATTCTTTTATCGAAGAGGAATTAAAATCGACACGAGCGTTTATAAGCAAAAAGCTTGTATTGATATGTAATTGTCCATCGAAACAAAAGATTAACGTTTTTCTATAAATTGCAAAACCTTATTGCCTCAATTTGTTCATGAGTTCTGCGTTCATATCTAAAAAGGATTGTAAGATTTATACCGCAAATACGAAATATGTAAACCGATAGGATGTAATGTTTAAAACAATGACCAAGCGCACTTTCAAGTGGCAATGTATCCTGGCAAAGTATGAGAAACATTTGAGCGGATTACTAACAAAAATTGGCAGGCTTACAGAGAATGGTCCATATGCGTGCGAGAGTCACAGACGGATGGATCCGATGCCCCAGTTCTTTTAACGGTTAGAAACATCGTCGAAACTCGCTCATGTTTCATTATTCACATCCGTTATATTTCACGTTTCAGAGGGAGCTTGTTGTTTGCAGTTTCATGTTATCCCTGTCGATGCACACTTCACGACAAACGAGATGATACTTCCAGTCGATGGTCGCAGACTCGTCTCTTTTCCACTCTTCTTTTTATTGTCTTTGTGCTATTTTCGGTTTTCGCATACTAAAACTGTCAGTCATTTTCGCATCCTTTATTGTCTTAACTTTTATAGTTGACCATGCATTCGATATATCACTAAAAGCATTAATCTAGTAAATTGATATAAAACTGAATCTAAATCAATATACGAGTGTTTGTAGAGTTTGGACGAATTGAGGAATACCATAGCTTTAATATTCAAGGGTTCTTTTCCTCGTTTTGGGCTTGATTTGGCTTTAAAGTAATTGTTAAAGTATTTAATAATCGAACGATATCTTATCCGCGCTATCGGCACAGCGAAAAGGAAACATTTCTTAGCTAATTCATATTCGACCTGTAAACGTGGGTCATTCGTGTCCAGGCCATTTCTAACCCATTGAGTTCTAGAACGAGCAATAGAATTCTGAGGTTGGGAACCTTTAGAAAAATAAGATTATGTTATAATTATTTTGAGCTATAGTCGAGAGCGAACTCGAGTTACCCACTCACTTACTTTATGAAAACTTAACGAGTCCTTTCAGAGATTCAGAAGTTCAATGATTTTTTGTAGAATTTTTACAGACAAAAAATAAACTTAAATGGATCCTGAGTAATTGAAAAGTTAATTGTCCTGAAATTCGAGGTCGACGTTCGAATTCGTTAAGCAAATGATTGATATCGTCATTATTTGCTAAACGCTATTTGGTATACGGGTCCCATTACGACAGAATTGATCACGAGTCTTTCAAGTTAGATGTACCTCTTTCCGAACCAATTCGCTATGTATTTTGCTATATAACATGCAATAATTGATTCTTGTCAGTTGAATTTGTTCTCAAACTTTTGGCCGATTACTGTCGCATATTTAACGCTGATCTTTTTAGATACAATCTGGAAAACAATAAGAACAAAATAATCAAAATTTCTTTTATAGCATTTCGATTTTTTTCAAATGATTTTAAAATAAGAAAGTTGAGTTGGATGCCAATGAACCCTGCGCGCCCAGTATTGCGATAGTAACGTGTTCCGATTGAGGGCTAAGAATTAGATACTTATCGTGTGAATAATACAAAGACCGCAATGATGTATTTTCTAAACTCTGTAGCCAAACTATTTTAAACGTATACATTTACTATAACAATACTCATCTTGTATTTAATCACGCATAACCAGGCTCATTATTTGAGTGTAATGCATGAATAACACCAATATGAACTACTTAGGATGTTTATCAAACCGAAACATTTAATTTCATTAAAATTACTACAAGCACTTTATTTATTTCGTAAAGAGTAAACTTGTATTTCACACACTTGTGTGGTATTTGTTATTAAATCAAAGGAGCATAGTGAGCGCTGCTACTCGGTGGCACATGTGAGATAGCCTGCGTATTACACAATCACCAACGAACAAAGTTTGGAGTCTTTAAAAACCGTAGCAAGCACAGGCAGTGCTCCAAAATGCAACTGTGCAATGCCTATGTGTCATACTTTGGGTAATACTAATGCAGACAGTAAAAGAATGTTTATTTTCAAATGCTAAGAATGCCATAACTCCACCGTTTTTTACGGTAGAAACATTTCCTTTTTTTGTTGCATTTGTCTCCATGTAATATTCTATTATGCTATTATTTGTGATCTAATCACGATCGTAGGTCACATATATTTGTACTCGCATGTTCTCTCGTTTCAATATGTTCTTTCATGAAAAGCCCCATGGTTTCTGCTTTTAGAGAACTTGTTTACGATGTTTTATTTTTTGTATTGCATTTCATCTAATGTACATACTTTATTATTACCATCTTTCAGTTTTTCTACATAGTCACTATGACAAATGTAATTAACACAAAGATTGTCCGATGGTTCACCAAATACATTTACGTATTATGATATATCGGGAATTGCGGCATCAAAAATCCTGTTTTATCGATTCTAGATTTGTGGTTTATCGTGTGAACTCTTGGATCATCGGGTCTTATCACTGGAAAAAAAGAAACATGTAGTTCGATTAGTTCTTGTACAAATTCACTTTCTTTATCACTAATTATATTAATAATGAATGCATTTCGCATCGTATGGTAGCTCGAATACAAGTACGTATATGATTCAAGTGATCGATGCTTACATAACCTCTAGTCGTAAAGACGTAGGGTAATTATAGCAAGCAAAAACAAAATAAAATCTTAGTATGAAAGATTGATTCTTTTTAATACCTGTGTAACGAATCCGATATTTTTCGGTAGGTTCAGGCATGTCCCATTGCACATATGTATAGCCAAAGACGAATATTGACAACGGAACGGTTAACACCATGTTCGCCATAACAACAGGTATTTCTACCCAGCCTCTTCTCCATTGTTGTTTAATCAACGTACTCAGTTTTGAAACCATAGAAGCCATTCTGCTGGTACGTTGTTTTTCTCTTATTCAACTAGGATGGACCGAATCCTCTCAACCCCGGGGAAACAGAAAAATCTGTCTCGTTACGAAAAAATTCTGACTATTTTTTTTTATTTAATGAAAAATCTTTGCGCTCCATCTATGAGAGATTATACCGCTCCGTTGATAATTTCACTTTCTTCTCGACTAGCTAGCCATATAACAATTCGCAGTGTTATCCAAAACGCATACGGAGAGCCATCTTTCGTAAGATTAACGAGCCATGAAAAGACAATACGCACATGCGCCGTGGTTAGCAACCATGCCGTCCGGCAATATGGCCGCCGTTGCGAGGACGGTAATTTTGTGACAAGTGATTGAATTTCGTGTGTATATCGTGGTGTTGGAGTGTCGTGCTTGGTGATTTTTCGTGGCTGGCAGCTGTTCTTCAGGCCCCTTGCGGGGCTCTCAACGATTCGGTGAGTTACACAATGTATAAAAATTTTAAGTGTTAATTTGGGATTCTGCGCGGCTCGACACGAGCCCTCCATGACGTATGCGCACCTTCTTTCGCACGTTACGTTTGCCTAGCGATTTCGTCCCTCTATCCGTTTGTTTATCCCTCGGATAATGTGACAGGAGTCACGATCCTTCCTAGCAGAAAGTGTTAAACATAAATGTCTCGACGCTTGTGTCAGCTACGGTTGTCAACCTCGAGCTGTTCGCGATTGCTCACAGTAATCATATCACATAATTCGGAGCTCGTCAGCCGAGACGACAGAATTTTTTTTTTAATGAAAACTGTATATAGTGAATTTTATTCCTCATTCACGGCTGATCGACTTCTGTTTTTCCTATGGATTTTTCATTCTTGTGACATATTTTGTGATACGTCAAATGTTTACGAAAGACGAAAGGGTTAAGTTTCGTCTCCTGCATAGCTTAATATATGTCGGTAAGAACGTTCTAGTTCCTAGTGTCGATACCTACCGTGATTTGCAGCGTAGGTAAGAGCGGTAGTTGTATCTCGCGACTTACTCTTCTACCAGTTACCGCGAGATGGCGCCACTCGTACAGTTTAAAGCAGCAATCTTCTTTCCTGTGTTTACTTCATTATTGTATAACGAATTGTAACCTCAAATTTGGCGATATTGTTCTGTCACCCTGAAGTTTTATAATACTATAGTTTTAGCTCCCTTCTCGACTGGCAGTTGTCAGAAATAATTATCTACGATTTCATCTCTCCCTAATCATAATTATAATTATTATTTTGTGTCTACATTACTTATCATGCACACTATTCAAACCGCAAAAATATTATATTTTCAATGACCCTCTCACCGTTTATAATCCATCTTAATATCCTGTAACATTCTATATGTACATGACGAGAAATTTACGATTATCATCTGTGACACTGCGTAAAATCTTGTTTCGTCACTTGCAATGAATCGTGGCATATTGCGATGACTCTGATACACAAACAAGGCATTATTGATCACAGAGTTGCATAAACATAAGCTCGTTTTTTTCTGCCTACCAATACTCACACTTATAATTTTCTACGAGTTTATAACTCTTAATAGATACACATTTCTTTGTATCAAGCCAATTCGTTTCTAAAACAAATTCGTGTATAGGTTATGCTACACATTGGAAGAAAAATAACAAATCTTGACTTTATTGAAAATGTTGAAAAATGAGGAACATCACGATGAGACAATAAGTCTTGGAATCAAAGATTGATCGATTATATATTATACCTGGTTGATGAATTTTCGTTGTATGTTAAAAAATGTGATATCTAGAAACAGGAATAATATGAACACTCTCGTCTATCCGACGGTCAAGTCTGATACTATTTTTGAGACAGATTACTCAAGTCACTAGTTCATTTATTTACCTTCAATCGTAAATAATATTTGTACCAACGTTCACTTGACGCTCGATTAACGAATTAACGAAATTTGGCCAAATTGACAAACATGTGCCAATGTTTATGTCAATTAATTCAAATACGATTCATCAATGTTTATACATGTCACTCCGGTCATTTATCGAGTCGTTGCATACGTCGAGAGATTCTCGAGTCTACGTATCGAATTAATAGCGCATTAGGGTCAAATATCTAAACGCTATCGCATATATCACTTTAACAACTTTCGCGTCGGTAAAATGGTCGATGGAAGGCAGGCAAGGGAAACAGCTAAAATAATATCGGGCATAAATATCTTGCCGGTTATGTCTCTCGGTCATACCTCACACTGGCGAATACGATGTTGCTCGTCGTCTCGTGTCTCGGTAGGGGGAGCTTATACACAATCGTGTTGTGACCCCACCCTCCGTCCGGACTCTCTTCGCTCTGTGTTTTTTTGACCGTAAACCCAAGCTCGAACGCTTCGTGCCGAAGCAGATAATATAAAACGCTATACAGCCGCGACCATTGCCGCTGTAACGTATGGGTCAGAATCAGAGAGGTGAGCATTGTGCTTCTGACAAGGTTTTTTTAAATAAAATAACATGTTATTATTACAATAGTTATTTCAAAATAAAGGTTTTGTGCATCATTACAAGGAACTAAGCATATTTACTTTTGTATAATAATGTTTTAGTTGATTTTAATCAAAAAGAGGTCTAAATAGTCACTCCGGGAACGCGTCCTTATACCATGTTTCATAGTACAGACAAGTAAAAAATGTATACAATTACGATTTAAAGATGTCATATCATATTATTAGCTTTTAAAATCATTAAATTAAGAATATATCTATAAATTGAATTTATGTCACTTTAATTTGTTCACATTTTGGCTTTTCAAATAGTGTCTGACGTTTATCAAATCACTCCGTGAACGCGATGTAGCATGTTCGATATAGTTAAAACAACACACCCTAGATGGCGCTAGCGATCAACAGTGTGAAGTTCGCTAGTCAAAGCAAACAACGTGTTTCGTGTTTACGGAAACAAATAATTAGATTTTGTTGGTAAGTACCTTTTAGTTTGGTATATGTGGTGCGTACTTTAATTCCCTGTCACTTCGGGAACACTGTTTGTAAATTCGTTTTTTAAAATTTTGCATACTTTTTGCAAAATTCTTATAAATATTGCAGCTCAGTCGTTCATAACCTCTAAAAGCAGTATCTCACACGGCGGCGTTCAGCGTGACATGAAAATATTTATCGAATAGTCATTTCGGGAACGGTCATTTCGGGGACGTCCTCGTATATGACGGACGTTTCCGAAATGATAGGGGTGTTCACGAAATGACAATCTTTGAACAAAATGATACCCTTATGTTTTTAAAAATCATTATCATGTAAAATTTTGATTTTAGGTATCCAACTAGTACGAGTAACATGGAAAACGATAAAAATGAAGACAAAAGGAAGTCGAAAAAACGATTAAAACAGGACAGTATGGCTTATAAAAAGCTTCGTGAAAAGGCTAACGCAAGGAAGCGCAAGTTTTTAGATAAAATGACACCTGGACAAAAAGAATTGAAGAGACTGAAAGATAGAGAATATTACCAAAGAAAGAAGGCTGAAAATAAAATTAAGACTGTTAGTGATATGACTGAAAGAGAGAAGAGGAAACAGAGAAAGTTGTGGAGAAAAAATTCTCAAAAGTATAGACAGAAACAAAAGGTTATGGCAAATATTTCAGCCAACAGCCCCGCAGATTCTGAAAACGAGATGGAAAACGATATTCGCGTATTAAGGAAGAAAGCAGGAAGAAAACAGGTTAAAAGAGATAAAGCGCAGGCTTACAGAACCGTTAAAAAACAGAAACATAAAATACAAAAAATGCAAAGAACCATAGATCTGTTGCGAAAAAAAGTAGAGAGAAGCAGAAGACGTGAAGAAAAAGCATCTCAAAAGAAAGCTGATACACCTACACGCAACGTTGATGAATTAACAAGAGGATGTTCTGTTACTCCAGAAATTCGTAAACGTCTACTGTTTGGCGAGGTTTTGACAACCCAACTAAAAGACACCGTTGACAAATTACCCAAAAATTCTAAACAGCGAGAGACTTTTCAAAAATGCGTCAGTGGCGACCGTATTAAAAAACATCGTTTAAATAATATGGCCAAACAATTTCTCCACAAAAATAGAAGTAATGACAACATATTAACATCTAATCGCAGACATCCAACATTTTTAATCACTAATCACATTCGTAAAGAAATACACAAGTTTTTTGAACGAGATGATGTCAGCAGGATGTGCCCTGGTAAGAAAGATTGCCTTAAAGGAAACAAACAAAAGCGGTTGCTTCTAGAAACTGTTAAAAATTTGCATCCTCAATTTTATGCTGAGACTGGAATTCGAGTATCTTATTCGACGCTTTTGAGAGAGAAACCTTATTGGGTAGTGCAACCTACAAAACGGGATCGAGATACTTGTCTTTGTGTAAGGCACGAAAATTTTGAGTACAAACTAAACAAATTGAACCGACTAGGAGAGCTGCTGCACATTTCCACATCCCAATGTATAAAAGCGTACAGCTGTGACATTACATCTTATGATTGCATGCTTGCTTTATGTGGCGATTGCAAGGAAATCAAATTAGAATCGGGGAGCAATAACGATACCGTCCAATATTTTCAGTGGCAAGTAATAATTGAAGACCGAATCATAAAAGGAGAGAAAAAAAAAATCAAACTTACTAAAAAAGTTACCGTGACAAGCACAGTCAAAGACTTGAAAATGTCTTTAGCCGCGGATATTTGTCCAATGAAAAAACATCTTTATGGAATTAGTGAAAACTTGAAGGCCAAAAGAGAACTGAAAGATAATTTAAAAGAAACAGAGCTAATGATACAAATTGATTTCGCTGAAAATTACATGACTAAATATGCGAAAGAGATTCAAGCGATTAGGTTCGGAGCTTCCAAAGGTCAATTATCGATCCACACAGGGGTTTTTTATGCCAAAAACGATACGTCTCTTGAAACAGTTTCATTTGCCACTGTGAGTGATAACTTGGACCATCAGGCTCATGCTGTTTGGGGTCACCTGAAATCATCGTTACAGATAATATTGGGTGCCAGGCCTCACGTAAATACCCTTCACGTGTTTTCAGACGGACCCACATCCCAATACCGGAACCGCACCAATATTTACTTGTGGATTAAAACCTTAATAGACAAATTTCCGCAAATAACTGCTTCAACGTGGACATTCAGTGAACCAGGTCATGGAAAGGGGCCAATGGATGGTGTAGGGGGAGTGCTAAAGAAAACTGCTGATAACCACGTATTACGAGGAAACGATATCAATACAGCTGCAGATTTTGTTCGTTTACTGAAAAATTCAACTGTTTTACTCCATGAAGTCACTGACGATGAAATACTTGCAGTCAAAAACATAATACCCGTAAAGATAGATGCAATTCCCGGTATCATGAATGTGACGAAGATTATCTGGCAGAATGCTTCTGATGTCTCCATACTACTGTATCAATTTTCAAAATTGTTACGAGAAATTAAACTGCAGGCATTTTCCGTTGAAGCTCGAGAAACAGAAAGTCCAGCGGCATCAGCAACTATCGATTTAAATACAGAAAGGAACGAAGAGTTTTTGGATTCTCTTCATATGAATAGAAAAAGTATTTACGACGCCGTATACGGATCAGACACTTCAAATGACGAAAATCTCCAAAGCGTTTCAGATCGACTTCATGAGAAGAATGATGATATTAGTGCTGGTACATCGTACGGAAACGACAAAGAGAACTTTCACCCAAACATGATATGTCCAAAGACATTTTTGCTAGTTAATGTGCCAACTGAAAATAAAAAAAATCAATATAGATACGTTGCAGTCGCTGACACCTCAGTTGATGAAGATGGTGAAATAAAAGTCACCTTTCTTCGTTGTCAGCGGAACTCAGCAAAAATATTTAAAATCGAACGAAATGATGTTTCATATGTCCCCTGTGAACAAATTGTTAAAATTTTACCCACACCAAAGTTGCAGAAAAAAGGCAGTCGTAGCTTTTATTGTTTTGATGAAAACATGGACATTTTCGAAAAGTAAGTTATTGTTGTACCTACTTTGAGCTTAAACTTTGATTATAAAGTTACTTTGTGATATTATACATATGTTATTAATGGGATTATGGATGCATAGTGTTTGTGATTCTTAACGTCTGTTTGAAACAACAAAGATTAGATTTTGATTTTAAGCATTGATGTGCAATCTTAATGATAGTGTGCATTAGAGTTTGTTCCTGATATTTAAAGTTCGTTGATTGAAACTAAAAAGTTTATTATTATTAGGTTTTAAGTTTAAAATGTGAGACTTATGTTCCTTATCCCTTAAGTACAAATAAAGATACAATATGTACGTAAATGTGTATTATTTATATCCATAAAATATTCCAAAAACCGGGCGTTGGTTTCATTCAGGGAACGTAAACGTCATTTAGGGAACTACATTGTCATTTTGGGAACACTCTCATCATTTTCGGGAACATCACGAAAACGGCAAATAAATATCTAATAAGTAATTATATAATTGAATCTTTCATATACATGATGAAATAACCTTCAAACGTTTGTATTTAAGTTATTTATAAATAACGTAGTGCAACAATGTATAAAATAAACTGAAAATTTGGAGCCAAATTTACACTAATTGAAAAATTATTGAGAGTAATTTGAAGAGTAAGTGTTTTGATTATAAAAATATAGAAAATTAAAAGATTTTGCCATTAAGGAACATTTTTATTACAATTTATTGAAGGCGATTCTTAAATGCGTTGGTTATATTATTATTTAAAAAATAAATAAAAGCGTTCCCGAAATGACTTATGGATCGGGCAATATTCTTATTACTAGCTAGAACTTCTAAAATTTTTTTTTTTGTGCGTGCTCCTTCACAGGAAAGGCTGATGAAAAATGACACAACAGACTCCACTCGTTAGTTTTCTTCAAAAAGGAACTTTATTTCTCAGATATTTGAAAACCTAAAATGCTCACCTCTCTGATTCTGACCCGTATATATACATTTTTCTAATGCGAATTTCGTGCCAAAAGACGATCGTAACAAGATTTATCGAATAGTTTTGTTACGCGATATTAAACATCGTTGCGAAAATAATTTTCGTGTGCGATTTCGTTACTACGTCTAATCTGGATTTTCTATTTTTAGATTATCTATGAGATATATACTTAATGAGAAAAAAATGTATATACCGCGAAGAAATGTAATAAATTAGGAATTTTCTTCGGTGCAATCTTCATAATGGTTGAATATTTGTTGTTATTAATATATTTCAAATTAAATGACCGACGGTTTATAAATAGTGAAACAATCTTTGAAATATTATGAACAATTTTTGTCCATACTTTCTTTCAGTTTGCGTAAACGATTATTCTTAAAAATCACATTAAACAATTTAATTCTTTTTACAAGATTTAAAAAAATGTTAAAAATATATACAGTGTTGTTTTTCTCGTGAATTTATTTTCCCCACAATATACTTCAAAATAAATGGCTGATTGTCTATAAATATTGAAACAATCTTTGGAATATTATGAACAATTTTTGTCCATACTTTCTTTCAGTTTGTGTAAACAATTATTCTTAAAAATCACATTAAAGAGATTTAATTGTTTTTGCAAGATTTAAAAAAATGTTAAAAATATATACAGTGTTGTTTTTCTCGTGGATTTATTTTCCCCACAATATATTTCAAATTAAATGGCCGATTGTCTATAAATATTGAAACAATCTTTGAAATATTAGGAACAATTTTTGTCCATACTTTCTTTCAGTTTGCGTAAACAATTATTCTTAAAAATCACATTAAACGATTTAATTGTTTTTACAAGATTTAAAAAAATGTTAAAAATATGTACAGTGTTGTTTTTCTCGTGGATTTATTTTCCCCACAATATACTTCAAATTAAATGGCCGATTGTCTATAAATATTGAAACAATTTTTGAAATGATAGGAACAATTTTTGTCCATACTTTCTTTCAGTTTGCGTAAACAATTATTCTTAAAAATCACATTAAACGATTTAATTGTTTTTACAAGATTTAAAAAAATATTAACAATATATACAGTGTTGCTTTTCTCGTGGATTTATTTTCCCCACAATATACTTCAAATTAAATGGCCGATTGTCTATAAATATTGAAACAATCTTTGGAATATTATGAACAATTTTTGTCCATACTTTCTTTCAGTTTGTGTAAACAATTATTCTGAAAAATCACATTAAAGAGATTTAATTGTTTTTGCAAGATTTAAAAAAATGTTAAAAATATAGACACTGTCGTTTTTTCGTGCATTTATTTTCGCCACGTGGAAAAATAGGATTCTGGCGTTTAATTTTTACGAACATTGTTCGTTGATTTTATCCTCGACTATTATTTTGATCTCGGTCCCGTGTCGGAGAACTCTCAAGGTCTAACATCCATTAAGAAAGGACAAACGTTTTAAACAAAAATTCATCGTTTGCCCGAGAATAGGTCCCATAGAATTTTTTACGAGTTTGCCGAGAAAGACTTGCAGCAACGGCAGTTGTGCGAGGGAGTGCGTTAAAACGCCTCGGAGCACTGCTTGATTTTCCTCGAGGGAGATGCGACGGCTGTTTTGACCCTGTTTCGTGCGGGCGGTCGAACCGATGTTTAGTAAATTTGCCGATTATAGTGCGGAATACGGCGAATCCGAGAACTATGCGATTCACGATCGTCCGACATTAAAAGAGTAAACTATTTTTGCTCGCATTTTCGTGCATTCGAATTTTTCCCCGTAGGATCTCGAATGATCCACGAGTTTATTAAAATCTATTTACGACTCAGAAATCACAAATTACACTACGTAAAAAATTGTCCAACTCGATGCAATCAATAATACAATAATAATCAATTTTTAACCTTTTTTATTATTATTAACGGCAAAATAATTGTTTCCTAATTGCTCATTGATCAATAATACAAAATTGAACTACCAATATATTTACGGTAACAAAAAATCAATAATAATAATAATAATAATACACTATGTGAAAAATGGTCAAACTCGATGCAATTAATAATGGAATAATAATCAATATCGAAGCTCTTTTATTTTTATTAATGGCAAAATAATTATCTCTAATGATTGTTCGTTAATCGATCATTCGTTAGTAACACAAAATTTAATTACCAATATATTTACGATAACAAAAAATCAATAATAATAATAATAATACACTACGTGAAAAATGGCCAAACTCGATACAATTAATAATGTAATAATAATCAATATTTAAATTCTTTTATTACTATTAATGGCAAAATTATCTCTAATAATTGTTCGTTAGTCGAACATTCGTCAATAATACAAAATCTGATTACCAATAAATTTACGATAACAAATAATAATAATAATAATATACTGTGGGAAAAATGGTCAAGCTCGATGCAATCAATAATACAATAATAATCAATATTCAAACTCTTTTATTATTATTAATGTCAAAATAATTATCTCCAATGGTTGTTCGTTAATAGCTCATTCGTCAATAATACAAAATCTAATTACCAATAAATTTACGACAACAAAAAACAATAATAATACTAATGGTATCGAAAGATTGATGACTAAAAATAATTTTTATTATCCCGAAATAATTAATTTAATCGTTTATTTCGTCGAAGTAACGACCCGACTAGATGTTCTTGTTTTTCTCTTACGTTTCTCTTTTTTTTTCTTTTACGCGAAAGATTCGCGATCCGTTCCGACGAAACGAATACCTCGTATCAGGTGCTCGTTCGATGACGAATGCGCCGTGAACGAAAAATAATATTAACCCTTGATCACATTTTATAGCCGACGGACATTATGTATACGCGCATACACGAACAACACTACTGTCGGGAACTTAATTCACCGATCAATAAAACGATCGACTCTCGTCGCGTATAGCTTCGCGTTGCGCGCACACACGCGTTGAATTAATAATCATCGACGGGCAGCCAAACGACGTTTGGTTTCGCGATTAGCATCGAGGGCTCGCGGAGAATGCGTCGCGAAAAATACTCGAGAGTCCTATCTTCTCTCTTCTCGTCTCGTCCCTCTCTCCCCTCTTCTTGCCCAACGCACGCTCGAGTTCGGAGTTGATCACAAAAGTAATACGAGAGAGACGAACGAAAATTCTCTCGATCGTTACACACGAAACGAGACGAAAGATTGTCGTTGGTTCGAGAAGGCACTCTCTCTCGCGCGGTGACGATAAAAATTTTTCAATTAATATATCATCGTCGACGATCTCATTTTTCCCGATCGTGTCGTCGAGCCAGGTGAATGCAGCGAGACCGAGAGAGAGCGAGAAAGGGGGAAGACTCGTCGATCTTCGCATTGGAGCCATCGATCTCGATCGATCTTTCCCCCGTCCCAAATCGCCTTGATCTCTCAGCGAGCGCGATTTTATCTTCACAAAATCAACGAGTAAAAAGTTCATAAATATAAAAAAGGAATAAAGGAGGGAAAAAAATAGAGCAATAAAAGAAAATATAAAATAAACAAAGGAGATAAAAAAAACGATTGGGTACAGGGCATGCACAGAACTTTATCGACTATCGCGGTCTTGGGTAGACGAGAAAAGGGAAGAAGGGAGGAAAGAGAGAAAGGAGAAAAGAAATTATTTTATTATACGATGGGATGAAGGAGGTGAGTGCGAGGGGGAAGGGAAGGTGAAGCGAAGAATGAGAAGCGATCGTAAGGACAGAGAGAGAGAGAGAGAGAGAGAGAGAGAGAGAAAGAAGAGAGAGTAAAGGAGATCGAGGATTCTGGAATGTTTCATCTCGTATTTCGGTTTGTCTCCCGAGAGTCGAACGTTTATCTCTTTCTCTCGTCTCTTGTCGTACGAAAGGTAGAAATTGGGCAGGGGTAAGAGATTCTGGAACCGGAGATGGAACCACGTGTGTGGTCCGAATGCATGGAAGCACGTGTCGGCAATGCGACTCTGCCTTTTTATCAGTTCACCGCGGTGTAGCTAACGTTCTATATAGCTATATATAGATATTTTTGTCGTGCCCTAAGCCCAATGCCGAAAACCCTTTGGCGACTTGTTACGCTGGTGGAGGGGCAGATTGGCCGACGGTGGATCGCCTTTTTGGCACCGAATTCCGAAATCTTGAACGCTCGAGTCCCCGTGCCATCGCGAGAATGCCAACAGACTCGTTTATCCATCTCTCTTTTATCATTCGTTCTCGTATAATGGCCGATGGCCCTTTTCCTCATTCCCCGTCTCTAATTCGTCCCGTTACGACTCTATAAAAGACCTCGTTACCAAAAATTCTGTCGTTTCGCATTTTTCTTAATTAAACCAATGAAACTTGTCGCGGCAGCCAATCAATTAAACAAATACCTACGATTAAATCGAGAAAATTCCCAGTGCGCAAATATTTTTTTTTTAGTATTATCCATTTGAATTATAATTCTAGAATTTTACAATATTTCGTTGGTAAATGAAAACGAAAAATGTGTTTCGTTGCACAACACTACAATTCTTTTTTACTAGCGTATCTTTTTAGGATCGCGTGGGACGTAGGAAATTTGTTATTTATGAATATCGCGCGAATCGATAATCAGGCTCGATTAAAAATACGACGAATATAGGACGAAAAACCGTTAAGTCCCTTCGCATCTTGTCACGAGGATGAGGCCCATTGAATATGCGAGATGGCGTGAAAAAAAAAGGTTCGAGAGGGTGGTAAAGTTGTGATTTATTCATGACGATCTCTCTCGAGACGACGAAGAGAGTGAAAGAGAGAGGCAGTGAGAGAGAGAGAGAGAGAGAGAGAGAGAGAGAGAGCGGGCGGGGAGAGAAAGAGTGAGAGAGGCCACACATGCAGGCAGCTCTTTCGCACCTGCTTGCATTCTTCCTGTCAACGATTATGATCTACGGATCGGAGCACGAGAGAGGCGAACGTTCCCGCAACTCATTCAATTTCGAGCATGCGAAGAACCTCCCCTATACCCGCCCCTCTTGCCGAAAACGAGGCATAAAACAGTTCGTTCGTTCGGTCTCTCGGTCGCGACGCCCATCAAGAGACCACGGAGAGCGTCGCTCCTGCACACCGGAAGTCACTAAATATTCGTCCGAGAGCGAGAAAGCTCGTAAAGATTCGCTCGCCTCGAGCACGCTACGCGAGTTTCTCATTCTTTTTCCTCCTACCGTGGACTTTCGATGTAATCCGGCTTTTCTTTCTTTTGCTCTAACTCTCGAATTCCGAATAAATATACATCGGATATGGGGCTTGCTCCATTCCGCACTTCGTTCGCGTTTCCGGAGTCATTCGCGCGACTTTCCGACACTCTCGTATGTTTTAGACAATTTTTAGATTGAGAATTACGACGAATTTACGGTACGACGACGCGTTACGTTTTGGTAAAATGGTAAAAATTCTTTTTACACGGTAGTTCGTTTTTTCAATTTTCATTATGTTTTGGAGGGTTGATTAATATTATTATTAGTTCTCTTTGTATAATATTTATCAAAGTTTTTTTTACATAAGCCTACATTTAATCTTACATTTCTGCTTTTTACTTACGTGTCTTTCTACAAATTTCATTTATTTTTCTATAATACTCGCAAATATCTTATTGTATTCTTCCACCTAATATATTTAAGGACGTTCGACATATTCGGAAGCCCTTATCTGATCTTTTTTGCTTCAAATTAAGATTTCTTCAAAACTATTCAACATTTTTAGACGATTTTTTGTTAGTTTTCTTCAGAAAGATTTTATTGATAATTCTATTATCAATAAGGGTTTTAGAGGATATTGGAAATAGAAAAATTTTGGGATCAATTGAAAGTCGAAAAACATTGGTTCGAAAAATGTCTATTTTCAACGTACCTTTTCTCAGAAACCGTACGTTCGATTTTGACCATTTTTGTTGTACGTGTATATTAAAGTGTTATAAACAATGTGTCGAGACGTTTTTTCGATATTTTGTTTCATAATTTTTTGACATCGTTTTGAAATTTTGTTAAAATTTTTTACTGCGCTTTTTTACCTTCAAATTAACTTTTCTCGAGTCTGAATCGTTGTTTTCAAAAAAATAGCTCGACACATCCTTCGTTTGGATGTACTTGTTACGTTAAAAAATATATGCCAATACGATGAATAGATTTTGAGAAAATGTACATTGTAGATGAAAAAACATAACTTTCCAGGAGACACAATTTTCTGAAAAAGTTTGAATTTCTAATGAATTCAAACGCTAAATTAAAAATATTATTTAACATACTTCCACTGCCCAGAATTTCATAAAATTTGAACCGCGTATCAAGAAAAACATGTACTTTCAGAAAAAAATTTAAACAAAATGCTTTTTTTGATTCTGAAATATTCGAACCTCCTTAACATCGCCCTCTTTTTTCCCATTATAGGTATTCATCTCTTTCATCCACACCTCTGCTGCTCTTCTTGTTTTCTCTGTGACAATCTCTCGTCCTTTTTTGCATCCAATATAGATGTTTGAACGTCTCGTTTTTTTCCATATAAATCCTGCATCGCCAATCCCCCCCCCCCCCCCCCCCCCCCCAATTTCCCAAACTCAAGGGCTCATTAATATTTTTAATCATTAATATTATTTTTCCGTTATAAAATTCTTTTTTATGGGACCGAATAATAGTAATAATAACAATAATAATAAAAAAATTGTCTCAAAATTGTAAATAATGTTTCACGACATTGACAATAACTTAGCAAAACGATAAATCAACCCTCGGAAACACCGAAAGTGTTACTCACTGTTTAAATACATATAAAATATTGTTCAAAAACGAATCTGACATTTACAAAAACAGTATTAAAATCTCTCAAACAGGAAATTTTCGTATAATCCAATATTTCAAATCCAACGAGCGAAAGTACGTCTCAACTAATAATTCACATAGCTACCGTAACGCCTCACTGTCTTAAACACATTATATGGCGAATTCTCATAAAAATTGCCAATAAATATGGGAAAAAATTCGATAAATCACTCGGTAGTAACGTATACAATAATATATATATACACACAACACACACACATATTTAGCTTTACGCATGACCCGAATGCGCGCGCGTGGTATATAGCTACCTATATAGCGTATAAGCGAAGAAGCTGGAGAGTCGGACGAACGGTAATCGCGTGATTTATGAAACGCGGCGTTTATAAATGCGCGGCATATAACGCGTACGCTTCTGCCTAGTAGCACACGCAACTCGCGTCGTCGTACTACGGATACGAGAGTGATAAAGAGGGAAGGAAAAAGAGGCGTAAGGCTAGTAGCGAAGCAAAAACGACTCCCATGAATCTCTTGTTGTATACGTTTTGATATACACGCGGTTTTCTATACTTATATATGCGAGAGATGGGTTTTGCATGCTCGTAAGTTGCATTTTGTCGCATCGCGAAATTCTGGGCGCCACCGGGAGAGATATCTTCTGTATTCGCGCTTGGTGAATTTCATTCGTTCCACTGGCGCGATTTAGTACGAGACAGACAAAGATGCTCCTTCCCTCGGGCGGAGGACACTCGCTCTACCTCTGGGGCTTTCACGAGCGCGAAAGAATTTTAACAAATTGTCGCGACGCCGTTCTTGGCAAGCCACTCGCGCGAGGTTTAAGTCTTATTTAATAATTATTATTCGTTATTTCTAAACTTCTCGCTATATCCTCGTCTGTTGCACAATCGGCTTCGTTTTATTAATACGTATTGGGTATAACGGCTCGAAGATATATGTAAAAAAGAATATATTTCATAAGTATATTTAAATATAATGGTTGAAAGTATAGTTAAAATAATAATACGCTCGAAAATAAATTTAGAAAGAAAGTTGAGACGATTTGATGATTCAGGTGTGATTGGTGTTTTTTTTGTTGTATTAATAAAATTAACCTCAAGTTGTAAAAAAAAACGTTGAAACGATTTAAAGTTGTCTCAAAATTTGCATCGCGAAATAATTTCCAACGGATTGTTGGTGTCAACATTTTTGAGTGGGAATCAATGTCATCGAGTGATTAATTCTCGTCAACTTAAACAAAAAAATTGAAATATCCAGTACGCTTTGATCAGCTTCAATCTTATTTACATAATTTCGAAATTATCTTTAATAAATCTGTCGAATATCTCTTTCGACTCGGTATTAGCCTCTCCATCGGCGATATAGACGTACATATATATATATATATTTATGCTCGGGTCTCTAGCACATTATTACATGGACAAGACCGAGAGAGGGAGAGAGAGAGGGAGAGAGAAAGAGAGAGAGAGAGAGAGAGGGGGGGGGGGAGAAAGAAAGAAAGAGACAGGGAGAGTAAAATTTCTTGGCTCGTGTCGTATGGTCACGCCAATTTGCATCGACGCGACGCGAGGAAGCGCGTCCGCTCAGTCGCTCACACATACGAGTAGGTAGGCAGAGAGAAAGAGAAAGAGAGAGAGTGAGGGACACGCGACGAGCAATAAAGCTGTACCACATGCCGATGACGCCGATTATTATCATCGTTATATTACACACGACTCCCAGGAAGTCGTTGACGAGATAGTCTTGAGAGTCGTCTCTTTCTCTCTCTCTCTCTCTCTCTCTCTCTCTCTCTCTCTCTCATATTCACTCATTTTCGTTGCGACTACGCGGCGTTGATGCAAAGTCTATATCTCCGGTCACGTGTGGCTTTACCAATCCGTTATCGAATATATACGTACTCTTCACACTTATATATATAGATATATATATAGGGTGAATTTCATAAGGTGTAACAGGCTTTATTTTAAGGTCGATGGGATCATTACAAACAAAAGTTGCAAATATACATTATCGATATTTTTAATAGTTTACGAGATATACATTTTTAAAGTTGGTTCAATCAGAGCGCGCCGAGAAGCGTTGGAGCCGCCCACTTCCCGCCCCAGCTGTAGAGATAGCATAGTGTAGGGCGTTACATTTGGGGTGGCAAAGTTCAGAGCAGTCGATTTTATTTATTATATTATTCCGCAGTCATTTTTATTTCTCGAGCATTGACTGTTCTCAATTTTGCCGAGCACGCCGGGAAACGTTGGAGTCGCCCACTTTCCACCCCGGCAGCCAATGTCCGAGAAATAAAAATGACTACGTTATAATATAATAAATTAAATTGACTACTCCGAATTTTGCAACCCCAAATGCAACACCCTACGGCTAGGGCGGGAGTGGGCGGCTCCAACGCTTCTCGGCGCACTCTGATTGGACCAACTTTAAAAATTTATATCTCGGAAACTATTAAAAATATTTCTAATGTACATTTGTAACTTTTGTTTGTAACGATCCCATCTACCTTAGAATAAAGTCTGTTACACCTTACGAAATTCACCCTGTATATATATATTTATAAAGATGCACCTTGTTCTCAATGCTCTTAGGTTTACCTTTATATTATCCTTTCACTATATAACTGTCCGGTAATTCAGTCTTTAACCCCTTTTATTTTTTACCAACGGTTTATTTATATACATATAATTATAAAGAAGATAAACGATACATCTATATACATGACATTTAATCCTCTTTCTCTAATTCATAATTTTCTCGAAGACGCGAACCTTCTTCCACTCCTCTTATCTTCTTCGTCTCGATTGTTAATCGAGAGATCGATTCACGATCGCGATTTTCGAATAAAAATACAATTTTCTAACATCCGGGTATAATATAATGGTTATTATAACGGATTACGTTCCTTTTCTCTTTTCGTTCTTCTTGATCCGTCCTTATTCGACCATTTGTATTTCGAAGCGTGGCGAGTTTTTGCGTGAAGGTAAAACACATAGATAACTGCAGGTAGTACATCACACGATGCACTCTAATGCACCAAAGTTGCACCTGTCCGTCTTCGTTATGTTGGCCGACTTAGTAGCCACGATTCTATATCGCCATTGCCAGGTATATATTTCTTTTAGCGACCTTCGCTCGTACTCATCTTCTCTTGGTTTTTGTCCCTCTCGCCTCTCGCCCTCTCTCTTCGACTCTTTTCCTCCGTGAATCCCCGTGTGTGCGTTCGCGCCGGCGCTGCGACCTCGCGTTTTTGTAGACCGCGACGACAAGTTTTGCCAGACGGGGAAGGATCTTTCGTTTCGTCGAAGAGGTGAAAATTGACGGTGCGCGGGAGAATTTGAAGAGCCGACTCTCTCTCTTTCTCTCTATCTGAATTTCTCTTTTTTTTGTAGAGACGCGAAGAGATCAAAGGGCAAATTATAACGGGTACGATCCATAATTGTACCTTGATCATTTTTTTGTTATCACAGACATATTCTAAGATTTTTCATACGAACTTTATAATTCGATCGTATGAGTTACGGGTTAGATTTACCGTTGAAAAATATTCAGCATTTTAGAAAGTAGTAAGAGATTTAACAACAAAAATGAGACAATAAGAATTCTGGAGATGTACAAACTTCTTATTAAACAAGAAAAGTTTGATTTTTGTTAAGAAAAAATTCAGATCTAAAAACAAGAATAAGATTGTCAATCGAATATTTTTTACGTTTGTTTCACCGTCGATCGAGAAAAGACACGTACGACACCCTATTCCCAAAAAAAAAAAAAAAAAACATTTATTCAATGTTCGTTGAGGATGCGCGAAAATCGTTCACAGGCCCTGCGCATGCGCACAACTTAACATCGAGAATCGAGAAAAAACCGGATCACTGTATAGATAGTGAAACGCATAAAATATATATTCTCGTCATCGTCGCTACAGCCTCTCGGATTCAACGTTAACGATCTCTCTCGCCGATCGCGCGAACGACGACAATCTTTCGCAGTGTTCCAAAGAACGAGAGAAGTGCGCACCTCTCTCGGTTTCTCCCTTTTCGTTGTCCCCGATCCGCGAACTAACCGAGCTCTCTCGATTAGGAGTTACACTATACACCGAACGTTCGCCGATCTAAAAACCCATGGTAATAAATGTGCGGTTGCACTCGCCAATGGATAAATCGATGATAATGTCTCTTTTCTTTTTCTATTTCTAAATTCAATTCGCTGTAACGCCAGCAACGACGACAAAGAAAAAAAAAGACACAAAACGAATTAATTGGTCCATTGGTCTCGTTATTTTATGGGAACATAATCGTCGTCGATATACAATAAAACGCATTTAATCGCGATGATCGATATCGCGATTAATATATTTCGCTAATGGCCCGAGTCAATCTTACTCGTACGACGCCAAGTCCTGAATCGACTCGAAAGCGGATGACACGTTGAATAATTTTTTATTCATTTTATATCGATCAAATAAAATGAAAGAAAACAAACAAACAAAAATCAAAATAACAAAACTCAAGAACCAATGTATAATAAATGAGACGTGTAATCCGATCGGTCGACTCGCGCTATAGCGAGATAAACTTAAGTATATAGTAATGATAGTAAGTATTAATACTTATACGTATCGCTCGTATAAATATATAGGAAGGATATCTCAAACCCTATATATACGACGAAGGGGTTAGTAGTCGTCATTAACCGGACTAAAACTCGGGAGAGAACTCGCGGGGATAACTACTTAAGCCCGGATTAAGAACTCGTGTATACGACTCGTACCCGACGTAATCCTTCCATTCATGAGAAATCGAGCCCAGCGAGAATTCAACCTTGTATCTTATATATATGTATATATATATGTATGTATATATGACTATACGCGTACGACTTGTCTCTGCTTTAGTCCCTGTCTTTCTCTCTCATTTTCAATCCTCGATATTCCGATCGCAAGACGTTACTCTCGGACTATACATATATCGTATGCATTATATATGACTCATGCACCGTTGCAGTTTATTTTCTCTCGCAGTTATACATGTGTTTCGCGTATAACTGAATTATGCCTTGGAGTATACGTACCTACAGGTAAATATATATGAGGAATTTATACGGACGAAGTGGCTATATATATGTCTGAAAAAGTATATGTATATGTATAGGATTCAAGAAACGAAATTATAATTGCACTCACGTTAATGTTAAATATACAAACATGTCGATAAATAATCGTCCTACTGTGGAGTGCGTCGAATTTTTGTAATTGTAATATCCGAGTTGCATCGTCGCATAATTGTACGTGTGCATTGAGATGCGAACAAAGTCTCGAGATGTAACAGTGAGTAATACCAAGCATTTCTCTAGAGCGAGAGAATTCGTGTTGTACACGTAAAGGATGTGTGTATTACAAGCTTTTATACGAAACGATTGATATACGAGAAATTTCTCAAGTGTCGTCTTTGAGATTTATTCGACCGAGGGTAAGTTAATTTGGTAATTGAAATTCGAAAATTGTTTGATTTTGGCATGAAAATCCGTTGCTTTATATCAAATTAATGACAAACATATATATAACACTTTTGTTACATCGCAGGACAAATTTTTGGATTCTTGAATTCTTGAGTTCGAGAGAATTCGTGTTGTACATGTAAAGGATGTGTGTATTACAAGCTTTTATACGAAACGATTGATACACGAGAAATTCTCACGTCTCGTGTTTGAGATTTATTCGCCCGGGGGTAAGTTAGTTTGGTAATTGAAATTCGAAAATTGTTTGATTTTGGCATGAATAAACGTATAATATTTGTCACTTTTTATCAAATTAATGACAAACATATCGCACTTTTGTTACATCGGATGACAAATTTTTGGGTTCTTGGCAAGTATGGCTTTTTTGCGATTTACATATGTGACGTAGAAACTTGAAATTAGCGATAAAAGACGTTTATTGATGTAATCGCATAAATTGCATTTATAATGCAAATTGCGTGGCACCCAACGTTGACTCATGGCTTTTACCCTCGATATGTATATCTATATTAATAAGTAAATATATATTTACGTGTATGCAGATTCATCTGTATACCCGGGGTATTAGTATAATGTAACGTGTGTTGCAAGACTTGTTGGCAGTATTACAAACAACGAGGTATAAAATTATCCGATCGAGCAATGTGCACGATGGAGACATCTATACATACGTTACATACGTAGTTTTCCCTACCTTCGTATTAAATATTATAGCGTGGGTTGTAATTTTGCATCTCTCCAAATTCGAAGATAACGAGAAATCAAGATAGAGCGAATAATAAATGTAATCAAAATTATTATTTCAAATAATAATAAATAAATTATTCTTACGTATTTTTCAATTCTCTGTCGTTTTGAATAATAATTTTTTATTTACACTTTATTTAATTATTTATATTAGAGATAAATAAATAAATAATTATGATGATAATAAATGAATGTTTGGTGGAATATTGTATTGTATTAAAGTAGAAAAAAGAGGAATTCGATGTGGCTTTATTCAGGCGTTAAAATCCAATGTATCGTACAACAAGATTATATTCGTGTTTGACAATGGTGAACAGTGAGAATAGAGTGTTATGTTCGCTCGAGCGACCGAAAAACCGCTCGAGAGTTGATTCAATATTAATGCGGTGTTATACATGGCGTGTCACTCGTCAAAAGACTAATCGGACTCGACAAGGGAGAGCCGTCAGTGTACCTTCTCAATTCTATCTCCCCCCCCCCCCCCCCCTCCTTCTCACTCAACGATTTTTTCGTCTTCTCGTTCAATTATTTTTTCACACTACTGACACCTCGACCCTTCGCTCTCCGCGATTATTCGCGAATTTCTTCTTATCATACTGCTTTTGTTTTTTGAGTTATTTGCTCGCGCGGTATGAACGAATTATAAATTACTCACGTACTCGTGCACGACCTAATCTTATTAAGCAACGCTCCAGGAGAGCTGAAAAAAAAACAAATTTCAGTTAAAAATTGGACGTGAGATAAATCATATTTGCAAATACAAAAATTACTTTTAAACGACGCATATTTTATATTTATTTTTTGTTAAAAAATTAATCGCTTTAAAATTTGAGTATTTCCTCCATTTGCAATGACGAAAATGTGAGTATTCTCTCGAGTTGGAGATAAATCATATTAGTAAATAAAGAAAAACTTTTAAACGGCACATATTTTATATTTAATTCGTTTTTTGTTAAAAAATTAATCGCTATAAAATTTGAGTATTTTCTCAATTTGGAATGACGAGAATTTAATTATCTCCTTGAGTTGAAGATAAATCATATTTGTAAATAAAAAAAACTTTTAATCGACATATATTTCATATTTAATTAGTTTTTTGTTAAAACATTAATCGCTATAAAATCTGAGTATTTTCTCGACTTGGAATGATGAATTTCTGCGAATTTCATCCATAGACTTTTGACGTTTGTCGTTTTATTAATGCTCGAAAATGCTCGGGGAATATGTGTGTATATAGATATGTATGGAGGTAACGAAAGATGCAAAAACATATAAATCTACGACCTATAAATGCGAGAGAGGCCCGAGAACACACCCTCGCTTACTTAATCGTTATACCCGGTAGACGTTCATGCGAGCTCAAGATCTCCTCCATTGCGAAATAATATTCACATATATATGGTAGGCGCATGTAGACCTCTCTCTGTCTTTCTCACTCGATGCGAACCGTAAACCTGGGAACAGTCTTTATAATTCGTGTATTATTGCCACCGTAGCACTAACGCCCCCGCGGCGATTCTCGCGACGGTTTTAACTCGGTTGCTCGGATATTTTTATATACAAACTGTCTCCCATAGGCAATTTAGAATTTGAAAAATTATATTGACTATAATTGAAAATATAATGACTCGAATTCGGAAAAGTGACGCAAAACTCATTTTTAGAAATCCAAAAACTGGAAATCAAAGTCGGTAATGACCCTCCGACTCTCAACTAAGCGATTTTGAAAAGTGAGGTCCGATAACGCATTCTTTTTTCAGCAAAAAATGAATTTTTTGAACTTTCTATCGTTTTACAGTTTTATTTTTTTATTCTATTTCTATCATTCATTTTATCTGTTGTTATTAAATTTCTTCACCTATGAAACATTAATAATAATAATAATACACGATTTATTTGTAATCCAAAGTCTGATAGGAATTTTTCAAACTGTTCGTGATAAAAATTTTATTTTCGATCAATGAATTATCGCGTTTATGAAAATATGTTTATAAAGTTCATATATTCATCGCTCAACCGAGCGATTCCGAAAGGTGAGGCCGGATAACGTATTTTTTTCAGCAAAAATTGAATTTTTTGAATTGTCCATCGTTTTACAGTTTTATTTTTTAATTTTATTTCTATCACTCATTTCATCTGTTATCATTAAATTTCTTCCCCTATGAAACAATAATAATAATAATACACAATTGATTTGTAATCCAAAATTTGATATCAATTTTTCGAACCGTTCGTGATAAAAAAATTATGTTCGATCAACGAATTATCGCCTTTATGAAAATATGCTAAAACTATTTATCAGGAAGAAGATTTGTCAATTGGCGGTTAAGTGATGTTTAACAATGTGCGAGACGTGCTGCTGAAAATGAATTATTATTTTCAATGTGATTAGTTGAACGGTCTCGCGTAACAGAGCTTGCTCTCAACGAATTTTGATTCGGGGTCGCGATAGCGAACGATCCTCGAAGGCTGAAGCGTCGAGACGCGCGAGATGAAATGCGCGTGGTGGACCAAGCGACGGAGAGAGAGCGAGAGAGAGAGAGAGAGAGAGAGTGGGGAGCACATCCGATATGTGACCGCGCGGATCTGGAAAAGAGCAGGGTCTCCTATCTGTCTCTCTCGCGATGCTCGTAAAGAACGCGCAGATGCACGACCGGCCGAATTACACCGTACGCGGACGCCTCGTCCAAAAATGATGAGTATAAACCACATTCGTAACGGGAAGAGAGCGAGAGAGAGAGAGAGAGGAGCTCGTTCACTCATGCGATATCACGAGGTATGATCTCGAAATGCCTCTCGTACGACGTGCGTTCGAGGCGTGAAAAGAGGCTCGATCTCTCGCTCTAACGGGCGAGAGAATCTTGTCCGCGGGAGAGATCCAATTAAAACAGTTGCCACGGCTTAGTTTTCAGAGACACATGAGATTAATAATGAATTTCTCGTATCATTCGCCTCGTCGCACGAAAATTTCTTCGTTAATGAGC
The DNA here is from genome assembly GCA_946811545.1 of Netelia fuscicornis. NCBI lineage: Eukaryota > Metazoa > Arthropoda > Insecta > Hymenoptera > Ichneumonidae > Netelia > Netelia fuscicornis. Next base: position 41,601,031 of record OX328012.1, read on the forward strand.
CGTTTACTCGTCCGACATTGAATCCTTTTCGTATGTATACTTTTAAGTTTGTCGATAAAAATACAAACATATTGAAGAATCGAATGAATTATTAAATACAATAATACACATATTTTCAATATATTCATTTATTTTTTATTGATATCTTTTTTTTTCAATATTGTGGTAAAATATGTAATTTTTCATTTCATATTTCGTTGAGAGATTTTCCAAATGTTCAAATATAGGTATTTATAATTTGTAAATACACATATTTGCTTTATTTCAATTACCTTTTCTTTTTTTTCTTATTTTTTTAGATATATAAATTTTATTAATAAATTCATAATTAGATATCCTATTTTTTAGATATGTTTTGTTAGATATGTTTTTTTAGATAAGAACAATGTCTAAATATATTTGTTTCTTCCGAATGTAATATATTTTGATGAACGTTTCAAGAATTTCTTTGCAAAATGGATTTGCCGACGATAAAATGTGTTTGTATAGCAGAAAGTAGGGTAGTCTCTCGTTAATTCAGTAGTAACGTCAGCCAGGGTCAGACCACGCTATTAAGTATTTTGTGTTGGCATCTATGAGCGCGCACAGGGAGCTCAACATTCGGAAATTTTAGACCCGTACAATACACATTTCACGCTGAATTCCGAGTACAGCAATGTTAGAATTGTCTCTCTCTCTCTCTCTCTTTCTCTCCTCCGTCCGTACCTTTCTCATCTATTCGCGTTCTATAATGTATGCGCTTAGAGGCCGCGCGGTCGGCGATAAGTAGTCACGGCCGTCGGTGATCAGACGGTCTCTCTGTGCTTAATATTATACTGTACTGCTGGGTTCTATATACGTGCTTTTACATTTTGCTAGCTTGGCCGCGACTAGTCTATGCCGTTTCGGCCGAATTCTCGCGCCGTCCTGAAAGAGTTATGTGTCCGTCTCTATACCCCCCACCTACAAGACCGAAATGCGGCCTTAATAATAGCAGGGACGAACCGTTTCCTAAATCTACGCTATTGGTACCTACGTTGCATATTTAAAATGGACGGATATTTCGAGGCGAATTGGTGCATGCGCGCTCATAAACGCCGACGATTGATTTTATTAGTCCTGTGAATTTTAGACTGGACTTGGGAAAAAACGTAAATCCGTTCACGCCATTTTTATAACAATATATCACAATTTTTATATTTTATTTAAATTTGTAAATTATGCATTTCACGATTAACTCGTTTTGGTCCTCTCGTTTTTTTGTATCGATTGGCTAAGACGTTTAATTTTTAAAGCAATTAAAAGAAAAACCAAGATTCTTCTCAAGCTTTTTCTTGAGTCAAGTATTATTGTACTGCCAATTCGTATCAATACCAACACTATTTAAGCATATTAATAACAAATTCTCATTTTATTCTCGATCAAGGTATTTTTTTTTAATTTCATGAAACACGTAAAAATCGTTGAATAACAAATTTTCCTATTATAGCGTCAAGGATATGTTCGATAATAAAAGAAAAATTCGATACCAGGAGCGAGAGGAATACGAGGAGGTGAAAAGTCCATGACGGTCAAATGAGAAAATATTCTTGGCTCGCGAATAATCTTTTTTTTCGGTCGCATTACCAGTTCTCGAATCTCATCCTTACGTACTTACAGCAATAGCTCTATGTTCAATTACGTCAACGTCCAAACGCGCGAAATAATGTGCCAGTTTGAAATTTTCATCGAAACGCTGTTGTCAGTTGAATGTGATTTGCTGTAATTTTGTGCAAGCACTTTTCCGGGATATACGGAATAAATATCTATATACAGGGTGAATTTCATAAGGTGGCACAGGCTCTATTTTAAGGTAGATGGGATCATTACAAACAACAATTGCAAATATACATTAAGGATATTTTTAATAGTTTACGAGATATAAATTTTTAAAGATGATCCAATCAGAACGCGCCGAGAAGCGTTCGAGCCGCCCACTCCCGCTCTAGTCATAGAGATAGCACAGTGTAAGGCGTTACATTTGGGATTGCAAAATTCAGCGAATTGAATTTTATTTATTATATTATTAGGCAGTCATTTTTATTTCTCGGGCCTTGGCTGCTAAGGTGGGGAGTGGGTGGCTCCGACGCTTCTCGACGCGGTCGGCAAAATTCAGAGCAGTCAATGCCCGATAAATAAAAATGATTACATATATAAATATAAATAATAATAATAATAATAATTATTATTATTATAATTATAATTATAAATAATAATAATATTTTTAATAGCTGAAAAATAATAATTATAATTATAAATAATAATAATAATTATAAATAATAATAATAATAATATAGTATATAATAATTTATATATATTTATATATGTAGTCATTTTTATTTATCGGGCATTGGCTGCTCTGAATTTTACCGACCACATCGAGAATATAATAATAATAATAATTATTATTATTTATAATTATAATTATTGTATATTAGGTATACGCCGTTTTTAAACTTTTGGTACCACTCGCGACAACGTCTTTCACACGGTAGCCTCACCATATGCTTCCACAAGCAATCGTCGCGCCTCACCTGCAGATTTCTTCAAATTGAAGAAGTAAATCGAAAGTCCCCGCAGATGACGTTTATTCGGCTCAAAACTCGATATGTCTCCGCACAAAAAATATATCGAACCGATGAAAAATCACGAATATTTTATGGTTACGTTCCTGAGAGATGTTCAACCTCGCGATAATGGCGGTTTACAGCTGACAATTTAAACGATAATTTATCGGTGGCGCCACTTTTGTGAAACGGCGGCAACTTATTTGTACACCTAATATCTTATTCAGACTATTACTATATATATTTATACACATATATAAATATCTATCTATCTATATACTTATGATTGACAAGACGAGTGGGGGAAGAACAAGGGAAAGAAAGAGAGAAAGAGAAAAAAACAGAGAGAGAGCGAGAGGGTGGGAGGGGGCGGGGGTAGGAAGAGAGTGGCAGTAGTAGTCAACCCGTGCCAATTATATAAAGCAGTTGTACGTCATGTATAGTATAGTAACCCACGTGTCGCGGTATGTTCGAGTAGAGAGGGAAGGAACGGTCAGGGAGGGGGGAGTAGATATCGCGAGTGGTTGACTATGTATTATGCGTGAACGACGACACGACTTTTGGCAAACACGTGAGGCTTATCGCGCCGGGCGCTCATAACGGAGTGTGCGTTACGTCCACGTGTATTTGTGTGCCCAGAGCTTTGTACAACGTCATGACTCTCGATACTTACCGCCGCTGTTTCGTTACGGACCTCGCAATCCTGACACGGTCACGAGTCCGGAAACTTCTCGATTATTCGCGATGATAATGACTTTTATTTATTGTTAGTATCTCGATGGCACTCGATGTTTTTCTTTTCTTACCTTGGGTATCGTCGTTCGTATCAATCGTTCGGGGTCAAGGTAAGTCACTTCTCTATAAATAAATCGAGATTCGATCATTCCACTAGGATTTTTGCAGATTTTTCTTATCCTTCTTTACGAAACGTTCGAATTTTCGAGAAAGAAAAACTTTTTTTATAGCCACTTAATTCAGTAATGAATGATTTAATAAAGATCTTTTCGAAGATAGAAATATACTTAAAAGTTTTAAGATATCAAAAAATGAGATGTTTCTTCTAGCACGTGGGCGGAAGACAAATTTCCTACGGTAGATTTTCGACAATTTTCATACGAGACGCTCTCGCGCCATGCTAACAGCGGAATTAGGATTTTTGCTTCCATCTTATTTTTTGAGCAAGCGTACGACCTATTTTTCTTATTATTTATTTTTTTTGTCATTTTTTTTACGGCTCTCTCTCTCTCTCTCTCTCTCTCTCTCTCTCTCTCTCTCTCTCTCTCTCTCTCTCTCTCTCTCTCTGTGTGTGTACGTCTCTCTCGGACTTGTTGGCAAGTCTCTAATTTTAGTCGGCGGGTTTGTTGACTGACGACTACTACGACTACAATTTATGGACCATTTTTCATGACGTTTTATTTAATTTTTTGGAAGATTGTTCACGGGGAAAATTGGAATTTAAGGAAAGCGAACGAATTTTTGTATTTTTTTTTTATCGCGATGCTACGTTGCGACACGACAAAGTAGATAATCGCCTCGTGGACTAACAACAAAAGAATATCCGGGTCAAGCAAAGCTTAAATCGTATCTGCGAATTAGTGCCAAATTAGCGCTGCAATCGAACGAAATAATGACTACGCAGCAGTTCGAAATAACGAATGACAAAATCTAATCGAATTATACGATACCTATTGCAGCAACTAAAAAGTGATTTTATATTTTCCGATATTTTTTTGCTTTTTATTACCAAACTAATTCATTTTTTTCGATCGAACATATTTGATTAAATATATTACATTAAGTAGGTACTTTTGCTATTATTATTTCGTCATCCATTGTTTCATATAAGTTCGCCGCTATTCTTTCTCTCACGTACAGAAAAATATAATAATGCGTCATTAAATAATTGTTATTATATTATTATTTTAATAAGACTATAAGCTGACAGTGTGAACAAAACGTTCGAGCACTTATTAATTGAATCATCGTGATGATGAGGGGTTAAATCGTTTCGTTCTGTTTGTCGAGGGGAACGATGTGGCCCGAGGTAATTGGTCTCATTCGATAGCGTCACCTTGCTTTCAGTTATACGTAGTTTAGTAATGTATATACTTTCGGTCGACTCGTTGGACTGTCTTGGTCGATATAGTCCTCGAGTGCCCGAGTACGTGAGTCATGAGTAATTGTCGAATGGAAGAGAGAAAGAGAGAGAGAAAGAATGAGAAAACGAGCTCGACACTGGCGATTTCTCGAGATGTATAAAGACGATGATACATCGGGAGACGAGAGAGAGAGAGAGAGGATTCTCCCGAGGAATCGAGAGATGTTATAAGTAAATGGACGAATGAACGATCTATTAGAGAACAGTAATTGTGTAATAGGTGGATTGTGCTGCATGCACTGTGCACACGTAAGACCTCGTAGGATTAAACGAACTCGTCGAGTACGACAACCTCGACGATTATTCATCCACATGTCCTTAAACGAAAACATGGTCCTTGCCCCTATTGTTCTTTTATCATTTACGAAGTTTTTATTTCATACGAATTATTACGATGGTTATTATTATTATTATTATTATTATTATAAGGTATTGATCGTTTTATAAAGATGGATTGATTGGAGGTAAACAAAGTATCTGAGCATAAAATATAATTTCATAATTGTATTTTGATTTTATTCCATTAATTAGTGTCATTCGAGCGATTTAACGGTTCTGTAAATTACGTCTAAGGCGTAACAGTCGTTTTTCTCATGCGACAATATTTTTCGAAAGGAAAACATGGCGCTTGCCCCTATTATTATTTTATTATTTACGAATTTTTATTTCATACGAATTATTACGATTATTGTTATTATTATTACCTATAAGATATCCGTCGTTCTATGAATATGGATTGATTGGAGGGAAACACAATATTTGGGCTTAAAATATAATTTCATAATTGCATTTTGATTTTATTTCATTAATTAGCGTCATTCGAGCCATTTGACAGTTCTATAAATTACGTCTAAGGCGTAATAGTCGTTTTTCTCATGCGACAATATTTTTCGAAACGAAAACATGGTCCTTGCCCCTATTGTTCTTTTATTATTTACGAAGTTTTTATTTCATAGGAATTATTACGATTATTGTTATTATTATTATAAGATACCCGTCGATTTATAAAGATGGATTGATTGGAGGGAAACACAATATTTGGGCTTAAAATATAATTTCATAATTACATTTTGATTTTATTTCATTAATTAGTGTCATTCGAGCCATTTGACAGTTCTATAAATTACGTCTAAGGCGTAACGGTCGTTTTTTTCATGCGACATTATTTTTTGAAACGACAACATGGTCCTTGCCTGTATTATTGTTTTATTCTTTACGAATTTTTATTTCATACGAATTATTACGATTATTGTTATTACTATTATAAGATATTCATCGATTTATAAATATGGACTGATTGGAGGGAAACAAAGTAGTTTCCCTCCAAATTAAGCCCAAAAAAGTTTGGGCTTAAAATATAATTTCATAATTGAATTTTGATTTTATTTCGTTAACTAGTGTCATTCGAACGTTGTAACGGTTCTGTAAATTATATCTAAGGCGTAACGGTCGTTCGTTTTTTCCCGGGACGATATTTTTCGAGCAATTAATTAAAACTTATCACCATTAAAAGGAAATAAGTTAACTCCCGGCCGAATCGAAATTTTCTCAAAACTCGGACGACTATATAATTCTCCCTGTTACTTAATCCCTCGAAAGATTTATTTGTCTCCCCGGCTATTTTCGATACGTCGTCTCATTCTCAGTCTTTTCTGGAATTCATATTCATTTGTTGACGACGGTAAAGAGGGCGTGCGAGAGGGGATTAACGCACGAGTGTGCCTAGCGATGTGCGAAAATCTTGCATTCGCGCATGCGCGATGGAGCGCGCATGCGCGAATGCGCACCAGTACGTACACGAGGGGTGTGACGGAGCCGGAACGAGATGTGAAAGAGAGAGAGCGAAAGAGTGACGTTCGGGGTTTGTTGTGAATGTAGAAAAGGCGCTCGTGCTCGTCCCCGTCGACGAAGTTGTATATTTCTGGCCGCGTCTGACTCACGCTCGGCGAGTCGACTCCCACACGCGTTATAATTTCGCGCATGCACACACCCCCACACCCGTAAACACATTGCGAGTTCGTATCAACAGGAACGCGGTACGCAACATCGTGGCAAACGTCACGTACCTTATATATGTATACATATATATGTATGTATGTATATATGTATGTATGTATATATGTGAGAGGGAGAAACCGCAACGTGTTCCATTACCTTCTCGTGTAAGCCGTTTGTCGTCGTTTCTCGTTTCTTGTTTTATTTTTTTTTTTCGTTTTTTTTTTCTTCAACTTTGAGAATTTCTCACTGTGTGTGTGTGTGCGTACGCGGGCAAGTTCGACATTGCGAACGCAAACGAGCGAGGGTGTACGCACAGTTTTCTCTCGGTCTCTCGTTGCATAACGAGAGTTTTACACTCATTGTGCCGATACGCGCGCTCATCTCGCTCCTCGCTCTGCCAAAAATTCGGTAGCGTCAGAGAAAAAATCTTACGAATGAAAAATTCCATTCTCGCGTTTGTTTGTGGCTTGTTTTGTCGACGTATTATTTGTCTTTTTTTTTGTGCTTTTTTCTTTTTGGATTCTGCCTGATCGTTGGTTTTGTAAGCGATCTTGGACGAGAAACGTTCGTAGTTCTGGCAAACGTTATAACATAGTTGGGACGATTCTGAGATGGGAATTCGAGTTTTTATTCGCCGATGAATTTTTTCAAAAAAAAAAAAAAAAAAAAAGAGAAAAATGAAACGAATGAATATTGAATTTAAATATCGATATATTAATTATATTAACATTTATGTAATAAATATCGGTTAATATTTATGTTAGAAAATATAAGTAAAGATGGATTTTTGTTATTTATAACAATAATAATAAAATAATAATAATATATAGCGATTATATTTTTGAAATATAAATTTTTATCATATGACAAAATAAAAAAAATCATTTGCCCTAAAAGAACACATATATAGAGACACAAATTTGGTTCGTCGAGAGAATCGAGAAATAGCCGACAATTTCGTAGAGAAACTGCCTCGAAATAAATTTCATTTAATAAGTTATCGAGCGAGTTTTTCGTTATACCCGGGAGAATGCTCCTTCGTACGGTTTCTATTCCCGTAAACTTTCTTCGCACTTTCCTCACTCGATGTTTATCCGTTTTCTTTTTTTGCTATTTTTTTTTCGTTCTCCCGCATATCGCGTTTTTCTTCGCGAGCCATCGTCTCTCACTTCCTGCACAACTTCCCAGCCTCGATCTCGGGTTAGTTTCAAGTTGCGAAGGAGAATGAGAGAAAAAAAAGAAGCGTTTCTTCCTAGCGATCGTTTTGTCGCAATTAGTTTTCACAGCACGACGCGAGCTCCTCGCTCGCGATCATCGGCTGAATCGCCTCGGTGCGAGGAAGCTCCTCCTCGGCGTTGCATCTCCTCTAAATCGAGAGAACCGCGGCAGCAGCAACGATCGTAAATCCGCCCCGACATCGCACCGCGGAATTCATTCCCGAAGGAGATTCGTGCAGCGACGTGAAAATTGGAGCGTAACGCGCTCTCCTCTCTCGACTGCTTCGTGGCTTGTGTGTACAGACGCGAACTTGCTTTTCTCTCTCTCTCTCTCTCTCTCTCTCTCTCTCTCTCTCTCTCTCTCTCTCTCTCTCTCTCTCTCTCTCTCTCTCTCTCTCTCTTTCTTTCGGTCCATCTCGATCTCTCACTCGCACGTACGTTAGTCTTCTCTCGCGTATCCCTAACATCATCAGCGGTGCAACAGCTGTACCGGGTGGTCCCACGACCCAAAGACTCGAAATTTCACCATCGCAGGCAAAACCAGAAAAATGCAACGCGCCTTACGCATACACGAAAATTCGCTTTTTTTTTCAATTTTAATTTTTATTTCGTTGCTCAGACTTTTCTAATTTATAGTAGCAAACTTTTGGGAGGGCTTCAACCTCGAGGGAAAGAAAATACAGTAAACAAGTAGATTCACGACGTGACGTCACTGTAGAGAATTTAAAATGTGCGAGAAAATTTATTTTTCAAAATTATTTTCATTTTTTTAAACCTTTGGGAAAATTAAAGAACGATGTAGAGAAAACAATTATAATTGCTGTACGAAAAAAGAAATTTCGGGTTCACTAAACTAGTTATCATCGAAGTCGCTAATTTTTGCTCGTCAAAACTATTGTCAATTTCTTTTGTAAAAACAGGATATTTAAAAAAAAAATTTATCTCTAAGAATCCAAAAGCCTTTTTAAAATCTAGACAGAGAATTTAAATGTGCGACGAAATTTATTTTTCAAAATTATTCGCAGTTTTTTAAACGTTTGAGAAAATTAAAGAACTATGTAAAGAAAACAACGATAATTGTTGTAAAAAGAAAGCAATTTCGGGTTTACTAAATTAATTATCATCGCAGTCGCTAATTTTTGCTCGTCGAAACTGTTGCAAATTTCTTTTGTAAAAACAGGATATTTTTTAAAAATTTATCTCTAAGAATCCAAAGTACTTTTTAAAATCTAGACAGAGAATTTAACTGTACGACGAAATTTATTTTTCAAAATTATTTCCAGTTTTTTAAACCTTTGAGAAAATTAAAGAACTATGTAAAGAAAACAACGATAATTGTTGTAAGAAGAAAGCAATTTCGGGTTTACTAAATTAATTATCATCGCAGTCGCTAATTTTTGCTCGTCGAAACGGTTGCAAATTTCTTTTGTAAAAACAGGATATTTTTTTAAAAATTTATCTCTATGAATCCAAAAGCCTTTTTAAAATCTAGATAGGGAATTTAAAATGTATGACAAAATTAAATTTCAAAATTATTCTCAGTTTTTGAAACGTTTGAAAAAATTAAAGAACTATGTAAAGAAAACGACGATAATTGTTGTAAGAAGAAAGCAATTTCGGGTTTACTAAATTAATTATCATCGAAGTCGCTAATTTTTGCTCGTCGAAACTGTTGCAAATTTCTTTTGTGAAAACAGGATATTTTTTTTTTAATCTATCCCTAAGAATCCAAAAGCCTTTTTTAAATTTAGATAGGGAATTTTAAATGTATGACAAAATTAAATTTCAAAATTATTTCCAGTTTTTAAAACCTTTAAGAATATTAAAGCACGATGCAAAATTGTCGCAAATGTTGCGAAATGCTTTTACAAAAACGTGATATTTAAAAAAAAATTTATTTCTAGGAATTGAAAGTACTTTTTTAAATGTAACTCGGCCATTCTCTCTTTCGTCGGGCGTTTTAAGGTATATATTATTATTACGGGACACTGTGTGATATATCGGATGTGCCGGGTGTTGGCTTGTCTCTCGCGAATCTTTCCTTCTCGTCATATCGCATACCGGTATAATACGAACCGTCCGCTCACTCCTTTGCCGCGGTTCGCGACAAATTAATCACGGCATTATTGCCCGTGTGTGCTGCCGAGCGTTCTATATCGTCCAGCGTGAATCTCTCTCGGAACGTTCTTTCTCTCTGTCACATCTTTTCAAGGGGGATGTGCAGGAAGAGGAGAGAGAGAGAGAGAGAGAGAGAGATAGAGAGAGAGAGAGTAAAAGATCGTCGTCGTTCTTGGTCGTCGACGTGGGGCGTTCGCTTTAATTTTGGACACTTTTGGCCCGGCCCACCCGGTAGAGGGATAGCCAACTATCGTGATTCGGTCCGCTGCTCTCCTCTGGCTCTCTCGTTGTCCCCGCTCGCGTTTTGCGGGAGTGTGCCTCGTAAACTCTCGCCCGTTTACGTCATAACCACGAACCGAGACCGCGAGCGAGCAAATCCGCACGGTTTTCTCCATTTTATTTCATTTTCTCGCCTTTTTGTTTTTGTTTTCTTTTTTCTTCGACAGTTTTTATTTTCTATCTTTCTTTATTCATACCCCTTGCTGTCGTTCGGCCAAGTATCGTCGCCGAGAATTTGCCAAATCTTGAGTAATATCGTCGCATCCTCGAAATGCAGTAATGGCAATTGCGCTCGCCCCGCATCGCTGCACCCGTGTACGCGCATATAGGTGTTTGAATTTCAAAATAATAAATTGTACATTGGCACACACGTGTCGCGCTCGTAAATCGTACTGAGACTTCGTTCATTCGACAATATACATATATTCTTCGGATAAATTTGGCATTTCGTAGCTTTTGGTGATTTGAGTCTTTTTTTTTCTTTCTTTTTTCATACATTTTGATATAAAACAGGTGTCGCTATTAATAAATCATTGAAATATTTTTATTCTATTATATTTTTCTTTATTATTATTTATTATTTATATTTCTGTCTTTTTTATTTTCAATATATATGCAGGCTAGATAAAAAAAATATACAAATATTTTTTAAATTACTATTTTTACATATTTTCTATCTATTTAGTTATTAATTATCTTTCTTTTTTCATACATTTTTATATAAAACAGGTGTCGTTATTAATAAATCATTGAAATATTTTTTTATATTATTTATATCTTTGTATTTTCCATTTTCAATAAGTACTTAGATATATATGCATACTAGAATAAAAAATATACAAATATTTTTTAAATTCCTATTTTTACATATTTTGTTTATCTATTTAGTTATTAGTTTTCTTTCTTTTTTCATACATTTGTATATAAAACAGGTATCGTTATTAATAAATCATTGAAATATTTTTTTATATTATTTATATCTCTGTATTTTCCATTTTCAATAAGTACCTAGATATATATGCAGGCTAGAATAAAAAATATACAAATATTTTTTAAATTACTATTTTTACATATTTTCTATCTATTTAGTTATTAATTATCTTTCTTTTTTCATACATTTTTACATAAAACAGGTATCGTTATTAATAAATCATTGAAATATTTTTATTCTATTATATTTTTTTATATTATTTATATCTCTGTATTTTCTATTTTCAATAAGTACCTAAGTATATATGCATGCTAGAATAAGAAATATACAAATATTTAAAAAATTACTAGTTTTACATATTATTTTATTTATATATTGTATTGTAAGTCTCTATTTTTCCAATGTATACCCTTGCGGGTTTTTACATTCCTCCTTTCTTACAATCACCGCGCATCCTCATTTCCACCATCTACCACTCCGGTGGACCTACAGTTTTTAGTTAGGTGGGTTCCGAACCACCGAGAGCACAGAATAAGCACATAGAAAAATTTCATTTGTGCCGGCGGGGAATCGAACCCGGGACCCCCGAGTTGAGAGCCGAGAACGCTAACCCCTGTGCCACTGCCTCTATTTTATTTATATATTTTTGTTAATGGAAGGATTTGTTAATGGAAGGATCAAGTCGATTACGAAACCTAGAGGGAAAAAGCAAGTGAAGAAACCACCCCCGTTTCTGTTTCAGATTTTTTCATCCACCGCTAAATTGTTTTTCTTTCACTTTTTTCGTAACCAATTCTTTTCGTACAGTGTATATTACAACAGTCGTAGACAACGTCATCACGTACAACTTGCGTACCGTAACGTCTCTTCTTTGATTCACTGTTTCCTGCGAGTCGCAGGCGAGAAGAACGACCGATAGGATATTCGTTCCTCTCTCTCTCTTTTTCTATCTCTCTCTCTGTTCGCTTGCGCATATATTTTCGTCCGCGATCAGCTGCGCGCTTGCATTCTCGAGCGAGGCAACTTTTGTTTTCTTCCCTTTTTCACAAACGCACACTCTCTCCATTCGTTCCCGACGACGCGAGACAACTCTGAACGACGACGGGGAAAATAAAAAGAAGGAAAAGAAAGCAACACTTTGGTTAAAAAAAACATTTATATTAGGAAGGAGGGGCGAGGTGGGGGTGATGAGACTTGAGTGGATTTTTCGGTCGCGCGCCATTCGAATTTTTATCGCCCTCTCGTCATTTTATCTTTTATTTTCCGTAGGATTTTTTTTCTTCTTCTTCTTTTCACGACACTTTTTTCTCTCCGACTCTTTCGCACTGTTGCTCTCTCTTCCTCTATCACTTCTCGCTGGTGATTTAGGCGAGTGTCACTTATTCTTAATTGGGTTTGTCGGGTTAATCAACTCTCGGATGTTCTCCGCGAGACATTCGAGTGTTTTAATTATACGTCACACGTCTCGTCGGGACGGTAGAAATCTAAATTTTCTATAATTAGCTGTCAAATATTGAAATCTTTATTTTCAAGTGGATCGTGATTTAATTGCTATTTGTATATTATTATTATTATTATCATTTCTGCAGTATAATCCAGGATCGTTAATGAATCAATTAATAAATTAATACAAAAATAGAACTGTCAAAAGGTCGAAAGTAAACAAAATTAAATTACGTAATACACAACGATCAATAAATCATTATTAATTATGTGAGATAATTCAAACTAAACGAATAATATTCGTTTTTAATAAAAAAAATGTTTGCAACATTCGTTTGAAAATAAAATTTTTATTTGGGGCATTTAAATAAAACGTTTATTATTTTTTTTTGTATAATAACAATACTGTGCTTTACTTGAATTTTCGGGGCCAGAGGAACACTTACACGTTCCACATTTCCTCGAATCTCTTCTCTCTCGCCCACTACGTGTATATACGTGTACCAATCGGTCACACTACAAAGGCCATCTGTGTTCCCTTTTCGGCTACTTCATCTCTCTCTCTCTCTTCCTCTCCCTTCCTCCCCCTCTCTCTCCCTTTCTCTCTTTTTCTCTCCCTCGCTCTCTCTCGGTTTCCTTTATTCATCGTAGCATTTGTGTCCTACGTAGTGTACATACCTATAGTGACGTCATAGCTGACACCCATGTCTCAGAGGATAAACGACTGCAACGTGAAGTTTAGTGGGACGTCCATACCACTCATTCTGTTCCGCTCTATGCATACATTTCTGTCTTTCTATCTCTCTTCCCACCCCACCGTCAAGCCCGTCGACATTCGAAAAACAACTTTTTTTCGGTATCTAATTGTTTTTCGGGATGAAATCTTACGATATATAATAATTTACGTTCTAAAACTAGCTACTCAAATTACATCGCTTCTGTGAAAATTAATCCAATTTTGTCGCACATTTGGTTAATTTCTGTTGTGAAAAAAACGTTTTATAAATAAACAGATTTTGTAGGGAAATTTGGTCGTGATTTCAATAGAATTGAATTAAAAATTCAATTTATTTTGTTTTTAGTAGGTTTACACCGGCAATGGTACCCAGTGACAATAAGATTTAAGAATTTTCTAAATATTAAAAAGAATCAATTTCGAGCAGTACCCGAAAAAAGTTAGAAATTATTTTCTAAATAATTATCTAAACGACTAACTGAAAATAAAAAAAAATAATTATCCCTATAATTTTTTCAATATTATTGATACGTAAATAAATTTCCAAATCATTTCACTCTAAATAACATTTATTGAAACGACTTTCTAAATAATTATCTAAACGATTTACTGAAAATAAACAAAATAATTATCCCTATAATTTTCTCAATATTATTGATACGTAAATAAATTACAAAATCATTTCACTCTAAATAACATTTATTGAAATAATTTTCTGAATAATTATCTAAACGATTTACTGAAAATAAAAAAAATAATTATCCTAATCATTTTCTCAATATTATTGATTCGTAAATAAATTTCCCAATCACTCTAAATAATATTTATTAAAATAATTAAAAAAAAAGAATTGCTTTAATCTTCATATTTTGAAAAAAAAATGGACGAAAATATATCGGAGGAGGCCGCGCGACGGACGCGTGGTGCATCGAGAGCGACGAGATGCACTCTGGGGTACTCTGACGAAAGTTTGTACGTTGGCGGATACGCGGCGGGTTGGAAGCGGCGCGTATTCGAAGACGATGAAGCGGGTTGCGCGCGCCCGCGAGATTCAAGTCTTCCTCGTTGCCACCGCAGCAGCAGCGGGTAGGCCAAGCGTCAGCATCGGCAAAAGCCACCGTCGCTTTTCGTTCGGCCCCCGTCCGTCGACGACGACGGGTTGCTCGGGAGGAAAACGCGCGTTGCAGTTGGCGCGATGCCAGAGGCGTCCCGACGCTTGGACGAGAGGGTGGAAACGAGAGAGAGCGCGACGATCGCGCTCGTACGTGAGTAAAGCGCGCCGTCCGAGACGACGGCGTCCCGGCGTCGAGCGGTCCCGTCAGTGCGTGTGTGAGATGGCTGCAAGGCGCTCCCGTGACGTAGACGCCTCCTATCGCGCGACATGTAATCGGTGGTGACCCCCGGCGAGTTTTCCTAATCGCTTTGACAATCTTCTCCATTTTTATTATTCGCTCTCTCCCCCTCTCTCTCTCTCTCTCACTGGGTATCTCTCCTTCTCGCTCTCTCCCTTTCTCTGTCCCTGTGTCTCGCGCTCTCTCTTCGACCTTCCCCCTCATCAACCCTTCATAAGAAAACACAAACTAAACGAGGTGAAAAATCGTTACAAACTCACTCTTCGATCGTTAAATATCGTCGAGATCGATCGAAAATTTACGAAGAGATCTTCAAAGACTTTTGGGAAGACAATATTTTGGAGAGATCGGGACTTTTTGTTTTTTTGAGGGATCGATCGAGATACGATCGATCGCTGGGAGAAGATTAAACGGGAGAGAGAAGATAAGGTGCTGGTTCATGATCGACGGCGATCTACGACGAACTCCAATTATCCTCGAATTATGCCCCGGTAGAATAATCACCGAGGACTATCGATAAATCTTTAGTGCTTAATGTGAGCGACAAATATTTCGAAGAAAATGTGATAAATGAGTGATGGTGCGAACGACAATGGCGAGTGCGAAAATAAGACGTTACATCGTCAAACGTCGAGACGTTTCGAGTGGGTCGTAACGCGCACCAAGACTCAAACGGAAAACAAGAATTTTAGTGGAACACAGAAATTATATAAAAACACAAAATCGCAATCGAGGATGAATTCTTCGTGTTTATCAGGCGATAATTAATCGACGTATCATTCCCACACACACAGCGAGTGAAGTTGCATTCCTTGGACGATCGCGAGGAATCGATGTACAATTTAAAAAAGAAAACGTATATGAATAAATAAATAAATAAATAGATAAAAAAAATACAAATATGGTTTAACTGGTTTGTTGGAGATAATGCTCAGTGGAACGTGGACCAAGTTATCGAGCTTAGTCGATTTTTAAATATTAATAAGAACGAACAATTAAATAAAATTAAATGAGACAAAAACAATCACTAATTAATCATTCATCATTAATTTCACTTGACGCATCGTCGTTGACAATATTGCAATTGGAACGGAATTTGCAATAGACAAAATCATTGAAATCATAAATGGAAATGCAGGTCTCGATCGTTCCACCTTGTCCGATTCTCCGGACGATAATTTAGTGATTTTTAACTTCACAACAAAATGCAACAAAAATGAAATGAAAAAAACTTATAATATTTCCAGAATTTGTCTCGTTGTTCGTAGTAAACATGCTGAAACGCGAGTTTGCGACGTGAAAGTGCATCGTCAGTTACAGGATAGGAGATTTTTGTTTTGGGACATCGGAAAATTTTCGGTCGTACGAAAATTCGAAGGAATAGAAAAAATCTCTTAATCAGGGTGGTGTTTACCTACGATGGAATATCGGTGAGGTCACGAGGTCACCGCAGAATGCCTGAGCCGAGGGCAAAGCGCTGTAAACACTGTGACGGTACGCCATCTTGGTACCAATTGCTCGTGGCTGGCTCGAAACGACCGGTCGAGTGGAAATTAAAACCATGTTATTAACGACAATAATAATTATTCCGCGATAAAGTGTTTTTTTTTATTAACTCGTTCTTTATTGTGTGTTGTGTACGTGTGTGCTTTAAATTGTTCGTTCGATCGATGATGGCCTTGTTGATGGAGCGTTATTTTCATATTCCCCAATGCGATTCAACTTCGATCCATATCGAACGACGATCAGTTACTATATCGAACTGTCATAATAACAATTAACTATTATAATTATAATTGTGTGTTGATTTTGTGTGAATTTTTGTCGTTACTACTAACTATGTATTAATTGAATAATTATGCTTGTCACCAACGAATTTCGTCGAATGATTTTTTAACCCATCTGCCTTTGTTATTATTAAGATTCTGACTTTTCAGCAAAGCTAGACAGAACGGGGTGGAAAGAAATTTTTCCTCACGAATCGAATATCTTTCGAAACAAATTTAATTCTGTACGAATTAAAAAAAATCTGTTCGATACGAATCGAATAAATTGTATTTAAATCGATAACGATTTTTCCTACTCGCTTGTCACAAATTAATTTCGTAGAATGATTTTTGATCCCACCTGCCTTTCTTATTATTACGATTCTGATTTTTCAGGAAAACTAGAAAAAAAGGGGTGGAAAGGAATTTTTTGATAATTTCGTTTATAAAGTGACAATATTTTTCTTCGCGAATCAAATATCTTTCGAAACAAATTTAATTCTATACGAATTAAAAAACAATCCGTTCGATACGAATCGATTAAGTTGTATTTAAATCGATAGCGTAACGATTTTTCGCACGTAGAGGATGTAAGTGGGACGAGACTTTCGTCGAAAAGTCATTCTTAATTAGTACCCGAGCGGATAGGGTCATTTTATCACTGGGTCATTCGTTCTCTCGTTTCTCTTGCACTCGAGCAACGCCTCGACCTGTCTCGTTGTCGCTCAATGTACCTATGCACGTCGATGTGGGGAGGTTTTTGGGCAGTCGGATAAAGACGCAAGCACGTACACACACGGTGCGAGGATCGCACAGACCGAACTAGAGAAAGGCGAATGAGTCGGAGAACGCGCGTTTCGCGCATTCCGATCGAGTGTGCCTGAGCACACGTCGACTCTTCACTTTCGGCCGACGGCTTGCACCGCTACTGTATTTTTATCGATGAGTTTATTCACCTGACTCGTTATCTGCGAATAGAGAGCTCGTGGTCAATTCGACAGAAAGAGAGAGGAAGGGAGAGACAGAGGACGAGGGCAAGAGGAGCAGAGAGGGACAATCCGAAAAGAAAGAGAAGGCTATTAGTGACGAGATCGATCACTCTCGAATAGTATCAATGGATCGGCATAGCGACAGTGTCATCATCGTATTGTCATTGTAGGCCGCCGAACGAACGTTGCAAAAATAATCTCATTGGTCATTACGATCCGTATACGCCGATCAACAATTTTCTGAATCATCCCAGTTGCTATTTTTGACTCCTATTTTTGTCGCAAACGGATTTTCGTTGGAAAAGTTTTTAGTTTCGTGAAACACGAGGTTTTTTAATTCTTGGAAATTGAAAACAGAAAACGGAAATTGAATTGTTTAAAGGAAGTACGTTTTTCGCATATTTCGAGGGGGTTTGGTTCGTTTGTCGATGTAAGAATCATCGCGTGTTGTATGAAAGAAGATGGAATTTTTTTATTTTTAAGATCGAGGGTTATAATTTAAAGGGTGTAATTTTTGTTTGGCACAGATTGAGGATAGTCGGTTTGTTTGTCAATGAGTGGAAAGAAGTCTTAGGTTTAAAAAAATGTTTCGGTTTAAAAAAAGTTCAGGACTAGTGCCAAAAACTGGGCTCGAGATCGTTATTTCTCGGACTGTAAACAGCCCCGTAAAGTTGTTAAATACCAGCTGCCGATCGGGGGAGTGAATTTTAAAGTCGAAATATATTTCATTGCTGTTTTCTTTTATTACACTACGACGTTTCGAAAAATTCAAAGTGGACGGTATTGCGCAATTTTAGCGGCGTAATTCTGGAAGGAGAGCGAAGGAGTCCGAATCGATATTTTTTTTTTGTTCTTTCGCACGATGTATGCTTCGTAGAGGTGGCGAGTTGACGATGGCAGTCTTTAGGCCGCGGTCAACACATAAATTCGTGACTCGTGGGCGTGGACAATTAGACGTTGAGCGGTGAGGAGGAAACCGTTTGTCGCTCGAAAATCCATAAATTTCGGGCTCTAAAATCGTCTTCGTGAGGCTCGGACCTTGGCTCTTCGCTCATACCCAATCTCTCTTTCTCTCTCTCTCTCTTTGACTCTCTCTTTCTCTTTCTTTCTGTCTTTCCCTCTTTATTTTTTGAACACCTTCAAATCTTCTTCTGCTATCTCTCCGATACGAGTTCTTCTTCCATTCTTCGAAAATTTGTCCCGAACATCGGGGGTAACCCTCTTGGCTCTGATTTCTGCCATTAATCACCCCTTGGGATATTTGAGCTTCATCAACATCATTCTTCACTGATGCATTGCTCGATGTTACAAGCTTCCCGACGCTATAATCCGGATAATTATTGCGGAAGGATAAATGACATTAGATGACGTGATCTTTGTAAAATTCACTGACGTCAGATGACGGGACATGGCAGTAGGAGGTGACATTAGATGAGGACATCTAAAATTCGATGATGGTTAGATGATGAGACATGGCCGTAGAAGGTGACAATTGATGACGAGATCTAAAATTCACATGACGTTGGATGAAGAAATGTGGCAGTAGGAGGGGATATTAGATGACGACATCTAAAATTCGATGACGTTAAATGACGACACATAGCAGTGGGAGGAGATATTTGATGACGAGATCTAAAATCCGATGACGTCTGATGATGAGACATGGCACTAGTAGGTGATATTTGATGCCTAAAATTCGCTAATGTCTGATGACGAGACATGGCAGTAGAAGGTGACATTAGATGAGATCTAAAATTCGCTGACGTCCGATGACGAGACATGGCAGTAGGGGCTGACATTGGATGACGAAATCTAAAATTCGTTAATGCCTGATGACGAGATATGGCAGTAGGAGGTGACAATGGATGACGAGATCTAAAATTCGCTAATGTCTGATGACGAGACATGGCAGTGGAAGGTGACATTAGATGAGATCTAAAATTCGCTGACGTCCGATGACGAGACATGGCAGTAGGGGGTGACATTGGATGATGAAATCTAAAATTCGCTGATGTCTGATGGCGAGACATGGCAGTAGGAAGTGACATTGGATGACGAGATCTAAAATTCGCTAATGTCTGATGACGAGACATGGCAGTAGAAGGTGACATTAGATGAGATCTAAAATTCGCTGACGTCCGATGACGAGACATGGCAGTAGGGGCTGACATTGGATGATGAAATCTAAAATTCGCTGATGTCTGATGGCGAGACATGGCAGTAGGAAGTGACATTGGATGACGAGATCTAAAATTCGCTGATGTCTGATGATGAGACATGGCAGTAGAAGGTGACATTAGATGACGAGATCTAAAATTCAATGACGTTAAATGACGAGACATGGCAGTAGGAGGTGCCATTGGATGACGCAATCTAAAATCCGATGACGTTAGATAACGAGACACGTCAGTAGGAGGTGACATTAGATAACGAGATATTACATTAGATAACATTAAAATAGATGCCATTAGACACTCGAACACGACGTTCTATGGTCCAAACTCACGGCGGGTAAATAATCGTGAACAATGTTCACTCCTAGGCAACACCGATCGGCTCGTAAACATAAAGCTCCGAACAGCTGTCGATGAAAAACAAAATCTATATTTAGATTAGAAGGCAAAGTAGCGAAAGAAGACGACAGTGGGCAGAGACAGGGGGTGTAAAAAAGGACGGCATGGACACGAGAGATCCAACGACATGGAGAATTCGGTGGTTTCAGGCTCGACGAAGACGACGACGACGACGACGACGACAACGAAATCCAGAGGACTTCGTAGCCTACGGGTGCGTGTCGTTTCGGCTATAGCCAGTCTCGAAGGCCTCGAGGCTACACGAGGCCTGACAAATCTCGACCTCGTTAGGGGATTACGAGAAATGTTCTTTCATTTCGTCTGGTTTTATTCCACTTCTATCTTTCTCCGTAGTTTAATTCTCCTCCCCCGCATCGTACTTCTTTCTACCAGAGACTCGCGGATGAAAAGAACCCGACACATTCGAACGCCCATAAGGATTATCCTAAATCTCTTCCGAGATAAATTCATTAATTCTTACGTATACGCGTTAATTGTGGGGATTCGCGTCGGGCGAATTATTCCTACAAGGTATATAAATAATCCTTGTTTTTATAATAAAATTACCAAGAATTATCGACTGACAATGTTTGTTACTAATTTTTCGAAATTATTTAGCTTTTTTTTTTTTTTTTAAGAAAATTGATTTTCTTTTTAAATACTTACGGAAATTTTCATTTATTCACGAATGATAAAGCAGTTGAATCTTTGCCGCGTCTCGTTGAATCGCGAATACGCACTAAGCCGAATCCCGTTGGGATTCGAGCTTATTCGAAAGAATTTTTCGTGTAAATATTATGAGCTTTACGGGCATCCGCGCAGCGTCTAGCTCGGAATCCCTACCGCGTATATTTCTCTCCCTTTTGCCTTTTACCTCTCTCTGTTTATCGGCTCCTCGTACACTCTTCCCAATTTTCCGGCTCCCCTATCATCGTATGTTAGGGCGAGAACGGCCCGTAAAAAGTGGGTTAATGGATTTGGATACAACAGCTTACTGCGTTGCTATCGAATATTTTTTTTTACCTCTCGATCCGAACCAGAATTAAAGCTCGCGATGCAGAGAGAAAGAGAGAGAGAGAGAGAGAATTTGAAATATCGCGCCACAATATCTGATCAACACGGCGATAAACATTTTTTGTCAGCAACGAATTTTCGTCTTCAACGTAGTTTCTCCCTCGTCGCTTTTTGTTTTAATTCTCCCTCTTCTTACGTGGCAATATATATTTTCTTTACTCTCTTGTAGCCTTGATTTTTTTTTACGTTTTACAATGATTTCGCATAAGTCGTAAATTCAACGAGCATGCGAAACTACGAAGATCAAAAGCGAAATCTTCGAGATGCTCGTCCACCGGGCGGAAATAAATTTCACCCTCAGTGACATAACGGCATTATGATATTTTTTATTTTTATAAAAAGCGCCAACTTTCTTTTTTCTCTCCTGCAACTTTTATTTTCATCTCGCGATACGTTGTCTAAGAAAATAATGAAATCGATACGCATAAAAAATTGAGGCAAAAACTATACAAGAAAAAAGTGAGAGTGATTTTTTTTCAAGGATATTCATTAAATCTTCGAGTGGATTCTCTTTCTCCTGCCGTTCGTAGGTTTGCTATCCGATTAGTTATCGTAACGGTATGTGCATCGCGTGGGTGTACTAGCTCCTCACCCCACTCACATCCCTCTACTCCTCATCCTCATTCTCCTCCTCCTCTCTCTCTCTCTCTCTTTTCTTGTAGCTCTCCGCGACGCTAGACTAAGAGAGCTTTCTGGCTTGCTTCCAACCCGCGCGACACCTTACACCCACAAAATCTGACCGGGGCAACGGATGCTCACGAATATCCGAACGGACACGTTTGTATTATGTGGCTCTCACACCATTTCCCTATATCGTGAACTAGGAAGAATTCTCTCTCTCTCTCTCTCGTCTTCTTTCTCCTTTCGTGATTTTCCCCGCAATCGCACGTGGAAGAATCTTTACCAGGTGGAACAATTCCTTGAGAACGTTATCAACACCTTCGATCAACCTCAAAGATGGGCGAGCACAAAAAATAATACGAGAGAAATCGGTCACTTTGTCCTGTCAATCCATCAACGTTGGTTCCCGCCCGTTTCCGCCTCCGATTTTTTCATCGTTCCGATTCGTTGCGCCTATCGTCAGAATTTTCTTCGGCTTCCGCTCCCTTGGCCCATGGGACGGCCTCGAAGCGTCTCTTCCAAGCTCTCCGAGCGAACATCATAAGTGTATCCTCTTGTTCGTCAATTCTTCTTTCTCTCTCTTTCTCATCTTATTCCACTCCTCGCGTTAAAGTTTCACGCCCTGTCTCGACTACGTTCTTTTTATACTTACTTTCTTTTCGTTCTGCTTTTTTCTATTCGAACCGAGACGTCGGCTGGTTTCCTTTGCCCTACTTTGTCGTCGATTTATCTTTGTCCGCGCATCGTCGCCGTTTTTTTTCTTCTTCTCCTTTTTGTCCAACGTCCATTAGTGAACTGTGTGTCTTTGTACGTTATTTTTGCAATCTGCACAAGGCGATGTGTTGTTTTATGTTTTTGTTACGGTTGTACAACGAAAGGATTGATTCCGAGTTTGCTATCGTTGCAAGAGTGAAATGATCCTTCCGGGCGATTTCATCTCGAAAATGAAGAAAGCTGGTGAAAAGTTGGGGCTACGCTTGACTAATCGAGACGATCCGTTTCGAGCTTCTTGTTGATCCCGAGATTTCCGCAACTCGCTGCTATCCAGGCCTGGATAAACCCGAAGTATGCGAGAGAGAGAGAGAGAGAGAGAGAGAGAGAGAGTGCGATTGAGGGTTGAGACGTTGCAAGTGAAAGATCCATCGTTGCCATTACACATACGGCTGAAAGTCTCGAGGTACAGCTTTGCCTCGCGACCAAAGTCTCGTGAGAGGTTAAGCGTAAGATAAGCGTGCACGAGCCGCTGCGCAAGGCTTTCTATTTACGGCCTCCCTCGATTAGCCTTATTTACGGCTTGCAAGCGAGAGAAGCTCGCGTACGAAGGAGATAGAGAGAAACGCGAGATGTCAAGAGGCGCAGAGGCTTCCACCTCCCGTCTTGTCTTTCGCTACGGAGACTCTATACATATTTCCATTTCCGGAAAGGCCATCGCGGGAAGGCCAAGATTGGAAACTGTCCGGCTGCTAGACGTTTGACTTGCTAAAAAAGAGCGAGAGAGGGAGAGAGAGAGAGAGAGAGAGAGAGAGAGTGAGATGAATCGCCCGGGCTCCCGTACTTCCGTTTTATGTAATAACAGACGACTCAAACGCGCTGATACGACAGCCTAGCAAAAAGCTCTAGGCAAGAGCGTCGAGATTTGTACCGTGAACGAGAGAAAGAGAGGGTAACATTGCCGAGTGTGAGAGTCGTATATCACTCTGGCCCGTCTCGTCTAATCGAGCGTTTCACGGACGTCCCGACGTCTCGGACGAAAAGACGCCCAAAGTCTCGACTCGTTCACTGACAGACTTTTGGCCCTATATCGACCTCGGCGAATGAATAATACGGAAATTGGCGATGAAACACGCAGGGAGGTTGGCCAAAAGGAGCAATCATCAACTTTGATCGTAGCTTCATTGTTTATGGATTTTCATTCCTTGGTCAGGGAATAAATTGAAAGGAAACGCATGGATACAAATTTTCAATCGACTTGTCACTTTTCATTTCCAACCGGCGCCTTTAATCCTCTTTACTATTCAACCTTAGCCATCCGCGATCAGAACTGCCTCGCTGTTGCAGCATCACGAGAACGGGGTTCACGTCGGAACAGCTGTTGCGTTCGGGTGTTCACTTTGCCCGCGCAAAACAACGCTAATGGACCGAAAACCCTGGGTCGGTGGGACACAGGGGTTCGGAGAGAGAGAGAGAGGGACCACTTTTCTCTCGCGCTGAGCTTTTCACTCACATAAATATAGTCCCTACCTCATTCCTCATGCTCCCATCCCCCTCCCTCCTTGTCGACGAATCTCTCCCGACTACAAAGTTGTAAGTCGTGATGTCCTCTCCAGAAGAGATTCACGAACCACGGAAGATTGGGACAAAATTGCCTCAAGAACTGTAAACGTCGGATTGGAAAGTCCTACGGTAGACAATTTTGAAAACAAATCGTCCCATTGGGTAAATGATCTAGCGTCAATGTATAATCGACGCGTATTAAAAGTAATTTGAAAAGAAGTGTTATTTTCCTATTTTCAATGGTTTTCCATTTGAGGTCTGGTCAAAGCGCGGGCTACGCCTTGCAAATTCAACAAAAACAATGTTCTGGTTACACGACATTCGCGGCCACGTAGTAGCAAAGCTCAAAAAACCATTCAGGCCCGATGAACCTAAACATTGGTGAGGCAAACTGGTGCCTCGTTTCTGCCGTTGGTACATGGTTGATGCCACTGCCGAGCAAGAGAGAGCACGTTCACCCTGGCATTGCCGTAAAAATAAACGGGTCCCAGCCGGAGACCTAGCGCGGGCGAGATCTTCGCTTCGATAGCGAGGAATGAAACGGCGCGGGCCAGAATTCCGACGAGTACACCGTAATGGCTAATATACAACTCATCTCCGGCCATCGACCATGAGGGATTCGTCGCGATGAAGCTGACTGGCTTTTACGTATGGCTATGCGCGGAGTTCCCTGTTGGACATTATCCATTTTTTGCCTCCCGGTAGATCTTCGATCCAAAATTTATTTCAGCAATGTTCCTAAGTGAAATAGTACGGCTATCGACGAGGATTGATACTCGATCCATATTTATCGTCATCGGACCTTTATTAAGCAACGTTCATTCGCGATTGACAGTAAACGCTTTTCTTACGCAAAGCAAGGACAGATTTACAATCCTTTTTCCCCTTCTTTTCCATTTCTGTCTCCAATTAGCACAAAAAGCTCGTTAAGGCCTCGTCATTAACGAACTCCGATTGTTCTTATTTTTCCACGTGATCGTCTCGTTCCATCTATAGTTGACGATATTTTTATCAGACACTTATGTCTTTCCATCGTTTTTCTTCTCTTGTTTTACACCTCGACTTCCCGTCTGCCACATTTACCCAACATTCTCGTTTTTATTTTCTCATTTTCCTTAGGGAGAGACACACGTGGGTGAGAATATCATTTGGGTTAAAAAGAGAGAAAGAGCACGCGCAGGGATAAATGGCGGGCCACGAAGAACGACAGATATGAGGATGTCGGTGGCTCTCTGTGCTCGGGGATTATTTGGCTTCTGGTCTAGGAAGCTGAAAAGCTCCCGCCACGTGAACCGTTGTGTTGCCCTTAATGAGTTGGAGACTCTGTGAATATACGTGAGCTAACAGACTAGACCCTCTCATCCTCGTCTGCTTGTTGTATACATATATCCGTATGATCTTATACGAGTGTGTATGATGTACGAGCGTCTGTGTGTATGTTTATATATCATGCATACTCTTGCCTCGGAGCTCTTCTCGACTAAGTGTCTCGGACACTGTTGCTATACGCTGGGAAAAGCATTGGCCGCGGGCTATATAGCGCCAAATGCACACATCGGACATGAAGATGACCTGGATAGGTACCAAACTTCACCAGTTGCAATAACGCTTTCCGGGTTTACCGTTTTTACTCCTTTAATTTTTCTTCGAGCATTTTGCGAGTAAACGCCAATTTTTCTCAGCGTCGAAAAAAGAAGAAAATAACGTCGCTAAGCTCTACGGGAACACTCCGGAGGCAATTTTGGCAGGTGTCGCGAGGTATTGATGAACAATTCAGTTGGAAATCTTCCTGGGCTGGTCTTGCAACTTCATGGGCTTAGCAAGGGTTGAAGATATTTTAGATACTCACGATTTTTGAACAATTTTAACTTGGAACCTGTTAAAAACCGACGGCCCAATCTCGTAACTTTTGCCTCGCGAAAATGTTCTTTAGTTCTCGTTACGTCGAGTAAAACGCGCAATGAATTTTGCCAGAAGCTTTTAGACGCGAGTCGCTCTTTTCCCCGCGTGGCAACATTCCCGTCAATCCATCTCGAATCGTTGCGGCGGTAATTCGTGAAAATATTCTATTTCGGAATTCTCCGATAATCGAATATTACGCGATCGTCGAAACTCCTCGACCAAGGTGCCACGATCTCTTCGCGTGAGAGAATTACGAACGATTCTTTCGTATCTCTGACCTTTCACCCACGACGTTGTTCGTTGTCTGTTATTTCGCGATTCTCGTTCCCAATACCGTTTCGCGTTTGCCAGAGTAGAAAACAAAAAAGAACCACGTTCGGTGACATCGCTCGAAGCAAAAGTTTGTTTTCGAACTCTCTCGGCTAAATGTCAGACGTACATTGTCACTCGATGAGCTGGCTATCTCGAATGGTCATCGCGATATTTTGGTCAAGATTTTACGACGTCTCGCCCACCGCGTGTATTTCCCCGTCCTTCCCTTCCCCTCTCATTCTCCGTATTTTGGCGCATTCGGAAAATTCGTTCATCCCCACCTTTTTTCCGTTGGCAAGTCCAAAGGGCGAAATTTATTCAGCTCCTAAGTAAAATTTATCGTACGTTCGTTTTATTGAATGAGCCGTTCCGCCGAAAGCATTCGGCGCGTTACATCGTACGTCCCGATCGAAATTATTCAAAATATTGTCTCATTTTTGTAAACGAACGGTTTTTCAAAATTTCGTTTTTCTTTTCGATTATTTTAGTCGCTCTATTTTCCATCGGAATTTTCAAAACTGAGGTTTTCACACAGACACGCCGAAAACATCGCGATGAGTTTTCTCGGACGAGGGGAAAATTCAGGCCGAGCTAACTCTCTGTAAACAGTCGATTCGTCTATGGATAGTAGTAGTGGAGTATGATTCATTTATTTGTGTTAACGTTTATCGAGTCGTCCTTGGATGGGGAGTCGTCCCTCGTAGCTACGTTTACACGCATACCGACCTAATACTTACGTACGTATGAGAAATTCTTGCCAAAATACATATTGAATATTATTTAAAGACTTTGCGAATCTGCCAAACGTCTATTTTTATTAACGATATTCATCGTTGAGCAGGTAACACATAAAATATCGTAATGACGAATACCCGTGTAAAGTTCCTTCTCAAAGAGTTATTCACCCTCTCACGTTAATTGTTTCGACCGAAAATTCTTGGCCTTGGCATTCCCGATTGAAATCTCTCGATCCTCTTGGATATAGGATGCGATCCAACTTTGACCGCAGTTGCGTTATAGAAATCAGTTTCTCTCTATTTCCTTCCTCTCTCTTTTTCTCATACGTTGGAGTTTGCAAATCGAGAACATTTCGCTTTTCGCTGGCACTAAGAAATTGCTTATATATACGTTCTCGTTGAAACACTGCTTAGCACACTACAACACACGTAGAGAGAGGAAGAGAGAGAGAGAGATAGAGAGAGAGAGAGAGAGAGAGAGGCGTAGGCTTGTCCTTGCATTCGGGATATTTTGGTCCAGAGTTTTAGCCAGTAAAGACTTCTCCCCTTTTGCTCTCTCTTCGTCGTTTGGCCATTCCCGACGTAGCCAGACGCCGGTCTAAAGCTATGTAAAGCACCAAGTGCGCGAGAGCTTTCTCGCTCCTTTTCTCTCTCTTTCTCTCTCGCTCGCATTCGCCTATACTTTTTTGCCTTCTACAGCCAAGAGAAGCAAAATCCCGACGAGAGGCAGCGGTACGAGCAAGCTTTACTGGAGTTCTCGTCGAGCTCGAAAGCTTCTATCGTCACTCCTGTATACAATTCGTATATATGTATATATTTTACGTACGAGTTAGGCAAAGAGGAAATGTGCTTTTAAGTCCAAGACGCGGTCGTACTCGGTAGGGACTTGTACAGAAGTAAGTATATTTTCACCGAGGTTATACGTAGATTCTCGACGTTGGATTATTTGGCGAATTCTTAAACCATTTTCGACCTGAAATCGACTCGAAATGAAATTGGACGCAATCAAGCAAAATAATATTTTTGATTAACATTATCAGTCAAAATTTTGTCACAGAAAATTAAATTTGTTGAACATGAATTTCTGAAAGCAAACAGGAAATGTGATTTTAAGTCCAAGATATGGCTGCACTCGGTCTTAGGGAAAATAATACTTTTGATTAACATTATCAGTCAAAATTTCGTCACAGAAAATGAAATTTATTAAACATGAATTTCTTCGATAATCCAAAATGGTGTTAAAAAAGGTAACCTTTTTAATTAACCAATTATTCTCTTTAACATTTTATTGGTAAACAATATTTCTTGACATTACATTTATAATAATGGTTCACCACGTGTTCCTATCGCTGCAATCCAATCAAAAGACCTTGATCGAGTCGGGCCCTTTTTTTGCTTAATTTTTTTCCTGCAACGGACCAGTCGAGACTCGAATATTTCCACACATGCACACACACACGCACACCGGTTAGTGCATAATTGTTTTTCGTTTGTTCGGCACTCTCGGGCAAAACTGGCCGTTGGCACTAATAAACGCGAGTCCATTCAAGATGATCGGTTATATAGTTTCGCGAGGCTCTCGACCGCCTGTGGGTTTTAACTTCGCGCGTAAAGTGCGAATGGCTTTTGGATGTTTGCCGAGCGAAAGGGAAAGAGAGAGAGAGAGAGAGAAATATAGTGAAGAGCTGCTCGAGCGCGCGCTCGCGAGACAAAAAAATTGTTGAAAAAGTTCGTGTTTGCGCTTCGGCAAGTTGTTGTAAATGAAAATAATCGTTTGGCCCAAGGAGCAAAGGATTTTCGGTGCGAGAGTACACGCCGGTTAAACATTAAGGGTGCAAGAACTCCCGTGGGCCATTATTACATACGTATGTACTTGCCGGTCGAGTTTTAATACAAATAAAGTGGGCTGCGTGTATAACGGCACTTAAATAAAAAAAAAAGAACCCAGGAGAGTAAACAAAAAAATGCACTTAAAAAGTATTACGTGTACATTGGCGCCGGTCCCTCTAGCTCGCCGATTCGATTAACCCGGGTGTTAGCTAAATTACCCCTGCGGCGTATCGAGTACAACTGCATCGGCCAAAAGCCTATACACAACATACTGTAAATACATTATAAAACGAAAGATGCAAACACAGATATTCTCTCGCAACGCCATGCCAAAATCTTAATACGCGACGTAAATTCGCGAAACTGCGATAAAAAGGGAATGCGAGTGGCCACGTTCTTGACTCTGGGAGAAACAGAAAAAATGAAAAGAAAAAACAAAAATTTCTCACGGGGAAAACGGTGCTGCACGTTTCTTTTTTTTCATCGATGTGCGTTCTCTCGAAGTATGCGAAGTATCGAACGAGAACGATGAGTGCAGACAAATGGACTTGGCAACGGACACGTACACGGAGTTACGAAAAATCGTCACGATAGGAAGCTGTGCAATAATTATACCACCGTGAAGAGTATTATAACAGCTTGAGTAAATGTAAGCGTTCTTGGGGATAATATTATGCCCGAGGCGTTTCGTGGCGTTGAGGAGAGGACCATCGAGGTGGCTGAGCCAGACACTCTCTCGAAAGAAACTCCTCGGAGAAGGTTGCTGCTGATAATCGCGGTCGAGCACAGGGCAGTTAGTGTTTTTCTTGCATGTGCCCTCTTCTCTCTCTTCTTCTCTCTTGTTCGCGTTTCTGTTTTTTTTAAATTCTGGGAGGTGCAAACTGCGCCAGGCGTCGTTCTTCTCGTATTTGGGAGCCCTCGCGCGCCGTTTTACTCAAACGAACCGCTCGCTCGTTGCCTTTCCACTTGGTTTCTGCTCCGCGCTTTTCTCATCTTCGTGTCTCGCTTCCTTCTCTCTTCGTCGTTGTTCGAGGACGGTTAAGACGTTAAGATTCCGCGTTTCGCGGCCACTCTCGTCAGGATTTCGCGGGAGGCCAACCCGAGACGAGTCCCTGGAGGGCCCCGCGACCAAAGATTGGAGGGGGAAAGAGGCCCCCAGGCAACCACCTCCAGCCGCCCTACTCGCTACGCCAATCTCTCTTCGTCCCCCTTACGTTTTTTTCCTCGTCTCGTTTCATCGTGAAACGGGATAGTGACCACGCGTGATTTCGCGACAGTAGCAACGAGAGAGAAATTAACTGAAAAAGAGGGAGACCAATCGACGAGAGGAACGAAAGAAAATGATGGGTTTTGTGTTACGCGTTGCGTAATGTTTTTCTTTTTACAAAATGTTATCTTCTTCTCGCATGTGTCATTGAGAGATTGGTAACCCTGTAAAGGGTTAATAATCTTTCAATTTTGAAAAATTACGAGAATACGATCATTGATTAATCAGCGGTTGTTTGACCCATTGACCTTTGTTTTTTCAAGACTTTTCGTAATATTCCCGCATATAGAAGTCATATTTTCGCATATATTTATCCGTCATATTTTTGCAAATATATCGTACATTCTCCATGTTTTCAACGAAGCCAAAAGGGAAACGAGTGCCACGAGGTGTCGAGACCAGTGGCAATAAATTCGCGATGTTACTGCTCCCCCCTGATGCGATACGTCCGCGAAGACTATCCCGCCGAGCGTAACTCGGGACGAGAGATTTTGAGCTTTCGCCGGGATATATTCCACGGATAGTACGCAGGAAAGAGAGAATGAGCCGTGTTTGTGCAAAAGCCGGTAAGGGGGAGGCGAAAACAAGAAGGAGCGGGGATAGCTTTGCAAACATTTCTATGTGCGTACGATTAAGCGAAGGAAGTCGGTGGGTCAGAGAAGCTTAAGAGCCAATATCTACTCGCGGAATGCTCCTCGTGCTGGAATTATGCAAGAATACCGCACGTGGCGTTACGTAGGTACCGTTGAGGATTTGGACGTTTATATCTGTAAGTATGAATACCGCACGCGTGAATGTTCCCCGGTAAATGCAAAGAAACCGTCAGCATGTTTATATATATATATATATATATGTATAAGCTATACACAAGCAATGGACGTTCCGCTCGTTCGCGCGCGTTTCCTCTTCACTTCCCTTTCGGCCTGTTCAACGATCGAGAGAGGGAGAGAGTGCATCGCAAGCAAGAAGTGCAGTGGAAAACGCCTGGCAAGAGCCGTTAGGCTAACTTGGGCGAGCTATTTGCGTCTTCGAATATATACCCCGTTTTACTTTCCATCTCACTCCCTCATTCTCGTTTCCCAAACTCTCTCGTCCTCTTTCACTCTCCTTTTTTCTTCTCTCCCTCTCTTCTTTCTTACTTCTCTTCCTCTTCACCCTCGTCTGGTCTTGAACGTTGCCGCGGTTGAATCGAACCGCTGGCTCACCAATTCTCGACGCGCTCGCTAAACAATGCATGGGACCTACTTTATCACACTTCGATCGTTGTTCGATGAATGACGATAGTCGTAACTACTGCGAAGCTTCATCATGGTTGATTTCTTTTATTGAAAGTAGGAAAATTAGCTCGCGAGGAGGATTTGGCGATATTATGGATCTTTGGCGGCCATTTTGTGAATCCCTCTTGCGATTGTTTTTGGTTCATCTTCATTAGCGTTACTCAATGTTGTTTACATTTTGAAAGATGTCGCACGATTCGTGACATTTGAAATGTGTCTACGCGTTGGAGGTAACAGGTAGTGGACATTATCCTCGTTCAGCATCGTGTAAGATTGCAAATCTGTATTTGTAATCCGAACGAACGTGTTTTATATTCAAAACAACGATAAAAATGCTATTAAAATCCTTCAACACTTAAATTCATAGACCAATCAAATTTCTCCTATTGCGAAGATTATAGATCAATACTCGCATCCCACACTTCGTTATTTGCCTGGACGAAACGTGCCTACGCAGAAATATGAGCCCACGCGTTTCATCAAATTATTACGCGTCAAATTTCCGGCTTCGTGATCGAACTTGGATAATAATTATTTACATGAAATGTTTCATTCGAAATTTATCTGAAACTTTGTGTATCTATATCCTTCTTTTGCTTCTTTTTTAGCGTTGATGAGTCAACGTTTGTATGAAGAAAGTTCGATATAGGGAGACAAAACGCGAGTGAGAAAACGGCAGGTGTCTCGGACGACTCTCTCGGGCCGCGTGTGGCGGGTTTCAATTGTGCCCCCGGACATTTGCCAGACAGGCTGTTATTATTTTAACGTGAAAATACTTTGGTGATTCTCGACAAGATAAATAACAATGGTTATGCAAGAGTTCGGTGCATCGTTGCTTTATGCGCCTGTGGTCACGCTTGTCCGTCACGCACAATGCTTATTACCTCGTTCTATACGAATATGCCTATAGAAATATTTTCAACGCGCTTTCGTGTCGACAATGAGACGGGCGATGGCACTTTATAAGCTTTACGTGCATCGTTAAACACATATATAGGCATACGAGTCAAAATGATTGGTACGAGACAAAATGGCAGTTTTCCTCTATTTAACAAAATGGTCGTTCTTCCTACGGAATAAAATGTTCGTTCTCGCTACGAAAGGAAATGGCCGTTCTCGTTATGTACCAAAATGGTCATTCGCCTCATGTACCAACATGGCCGTTCTCCTGATGTACCAAAACAGCCGTTTTTCTTATTTATCAAAATGGCCGTTCTTCTTATTTACCAAAATGGCCGCTTTTCTTATACACCAAACTGGCCGTCCTCCTTATATACCAAAATGGCGGTTCTCCTTATGTACCAAAATTTCCGTTCTCCTGATGTACTAAAATGGCCGTTCTCCTTATGTACCAAAATTGGCGTTCTCCTGATGTACCAAAATGGCCGTTCTCCTGATATACCAAAATGGCTGTTCTTCTTATGAATCAAAATGGCCGTTTTTCTTATGTACCAAAATGGCCGTTCTCCTTATGTACCAAAATTGCCGTTCTCCTGATGTACCAAAACAGCCGTTTTTCTTATTTATCAAAATGGCCGTTCTTCTTATTTACCAAAATGGTCGCTTTTCTTATATACCAAACTGGCCGTCCTCCTTATATACCAAAATGGCGGTTCTCCTTATGTACCAAAATTTCCGTTCTCCTGATGTACCAAAATGGCCGTTTTTCTTATGTACTAAAATGGCCGTTCTCCTTATGTATCAAAATTGGCGTTCTCCTGATGTACCAAAATTGCCGTTCTCCTGATGTACCAAAATGGCTGTTCTTCTTATGTATCAAAATGGCCGATTTTTTTATGTACCAAAATGGCCGTTCTCCTTATGTACCAAAATTTGCGTTCTCCTGAAGTACCAAAATAGCCGTTCTTCTTATTTATCAAAATGGCCGTTGTTCTTATGCATCAAAATGACAATTTTCTGTATAAAACAAAATAAGCATTGTCTCTACGAAACAAAATGGCGAATATAACTAACGATACTTTTGTCTTATTTTTGTTACAGGTAAGCGAACAAAAGCGTTTTTACTTAATTTCCGCCACCTTTGACCAACAAAATGGTGAGTCAAGCGTCAAAAGATATCCGGCTCGATGATACGAGAGTTACGACGACGTCGAGAAAGGGAGTAATAATCGTGATCTCGCGTAGCGTGGGTCGTTCCAGTTAGAAAGTGACGAGATAGAGGTGTCCTTGAACGACCCAGTGGGCCCCGCGGTTGCACGAATATTAGTATATCAACCATTACGAGCTTCGTACATCTTGAAAACCACAAAACCAACCGACAGGTTCACAAGACGAATATGAAACATCTTACGGTGATTATCGGAACGATACTCGCCCGAAGGTCGTTGGTCCATTTCGTGTCTTTACATCCTCGAGACAGCTGTCTCGTGCAATCGCGCAGATGGTTTATGAAAACCGCGATGCAGTTTGAAGCGTTGATGGATTAGCTCTGCAAGAGAGACGAAAGGTCTCGGCAATGAGATTCTCATTTTCTTATATTCTGATGAAAATATGAAATATCGCATGGTCCTTGCAAATACTACGATACTCTCAGCATATTAGCTTCGTTTCTCTCGCATTCTTTTCTTTCACATTCAGTCGGCTAGCGAAAGAGTAATACACAGTTGGACGAGACAAATAGTACACGAGTTTTGGTACATATTAATGAAACAGTCGTTAGCACCGAGAGTGACCCATTTAGCTGCTAGGGACGTAAATAATTCCCTCGAAAGATCGAGTATGCATGCGTATGTGTACGTTTGTGCGAGCCGAAAAATACAATGCACACGAGTTTGACGGCCTTCGCGTTCTCGTAATATCGTTCGCGAACATCTCTCGTGGCCATCGCCATTGGTCTATCGGAAACCCTACGCGCTACAGTTTAATCTCTCATAACTCTTATTTATTTGTTTATTTTTTTCGTCTAAAAGATTAGCCTCTTTGAAATTCGTAATTCGACGTGAGCGTTAATGACTCAGAATCGGGCGTTATCGTCGATTTAAAAGAATAATTATTTTTATTTAAAAATATCGATTACGACTCGAGTAATCATCAATTAATTAATCAATTTTTTAATTAAACATCTTTGAGCTCAGTTAAATTTATTAACGATGTTTTTCATATTTGAATTTCGATATTTGATAAAATTATATTTAATATCAAACCTTTTCTATTCCGCTTAAATTATTTTGAATAGAATTTTTAATTGCGATACGAGATTTGATATAGATTGAAATATTGAAAAATTATAGTCGTAATTTCGATTAATCGAGGAAAATAGAATATCTTTACTACGAAGTTTCTTTCAATTCCTTCGCAATTCTCATCTCATCATCGTTAGGCGATATCGAACTATATCCCGAGTTTGTCCTCGCGATTCTCGTTCATCACCCGTGACAGTCTCGATCTCGTTGGAAAAGTTGCTTTTCAAACATACACGTCGCTTTCGTGTCGCGCAGTCCTTCTCGTTGTGTTTCTTCGCAAGGAGAAACCTCACGCGCCTACGCATTTTACGGTGCGATCAACGAGACGACAGGTGTGATACAACTCCCTCGTTTTCTTGCGCAAGCACGCGAAGCGCGTAATTCGCGCGAACAATTTTCCGATACACGCGCAAATAAAATGCATTATTATCAAAGATCGACAAATTTTCCACTCGAAAATTCTTCTCCCTTCCAATAAAATCGTATAACAATTCCAATCGCGAAATTCGTCGACAAACATAAAATTTTCGATTTTGAGACTAATACTTTTCGCTTTATCGAATAAAATTCGACCAAGAATCGGTGACGAAAATTACTTTTTTTCTTCTAAAAATATTATTTGTATCGTCGACTATTTTTATATTCCAAGATTCTTCGGAATTTTTAACACCTCGCTGGCAGAGTGATTTTTTGCCTGATTGATACGGCAATCTTTCTCCCGTTATCCAACTTTATACAAAAATAAAAGAAATAAATAAATAAAAAATTTATATATTCGGTTCAGATAGAAGATAAAACGTAGCAAGTGAGATTCGAGATTGAAATCAAGCCGGATTTCGCCGGAGTTCCAGATGTTATCGTAGCTTCGAACGGGCAATTTTATTCGTGAGTTATAACGCTCGAATCGCGAAAAGGGGAACAATATCTTGGAATCGTCTGCTTCTCCTCGTTTCGGCCTCGCGAAATTGCGCGACATTATCTATTTAAGTTTTCTCGGGGTGGTGTCCAGAGGCGAGTGTATAACAGACATTTGTTGACATCTCTAGAACGCTCCCAACTTTTTTTTTCCTCCTCTTTTACATATTTTCATTTTTTTTTTTAACTTTATTTCTCGCAAGCATCTTCGTCAGGGACGTGGTTCTCGCATTTTGCGTGGGCGATCTGGACTTTGCGAACGACCCGCTTGTTACTTCGTTTTCTCCTCGGACGCTACCGAGTCGACCAATTTAAATTGGTCGCAGGGATGATGGGTGGAAAAATATACATATATAATCGGCGAGGCTTAAAATGGCTTTTAAAAAGATTAGACTGAAAAGAATCATCACTTTCATTTTTTATGGTCCAACGTATACCTATCCTCGTTTTTCTTATTCTTTTTATTAATAGACAATCGAATGATTTTCGCGTATTTTCGTCTTTTGCGAATATTTTCTAGAAGTGTCGTAGAATTCAGTCGTATATATAATTAAATATTTCTTTTCTACGCAATTATTATAATTTTCATACTTTGATTTGAAAATCAACGAACCGGAATAAACAAAAATTATTAACAAGTAAACGAGATAAGATCGTATCGAATTTTATTCAATAAGTTGGAACAAACGAATCAATTAATCTTATCATTAACGATGAAAAATTAAAAGTAATATTAAATTAATTATCGGTGACAATGAATAATAATATTGTTTCAAAAATGGGTTTCGAAGGTAATTAAGAAAATTGATTGAAAATAAAATTAAAAAAAAAGATTGTCGATGTTATTGAATAAAATACAATCTCCGGTGATAATTTATAAAGGATCGGGCTATTGAGAAGCTCGAGTGATAAAATCGAGAACGAAAGTTTGTTCGCGTGGTTGATTCGATCGGGAGAGTTCGATAAACAAGTACGAATGATCGTGTTGCCTTCCCCCTGGCATCTCTCCTTCGTTGCTTATATACTCTATAAAAGCCTCACCAATACAAGTCTATAAGAGACTTTTGGAGTATCCGCATATAGCATTGGCACAAACCTTCTCTCACTCTCGCCTTGCTTCGGTCTTCTCTTCCTTCTATTCGTGCTGTGGCGTCACCCGTTATGCAACCAATTCCCAACCGGGGATTGCACTACCAAACATCCGAAGCACGTTCTCACTGGGGCATTCCTTGCAACCCGGTAGCCATGGCGGGGCTCTCTTCTCCGCTAAGACCCCTTTTCACCATTTTCTCTCTCTCTCTCACTTGCCCGATCCACTGTGTCTGCTAAACGTCGCAAGCTCCGCTGTTTCGTATTCGCGACTCTAAATCGTCTTACATTGTCACAGTAGAAGTTCAAAAAGTATTTTTATTACGAAATTGAATTTTATTGATATTCGTTCTGGTCGTTTAAAATTCATAAAACGTTAAAAACTCATGAAGTAAAAAAAATGGTAAAATTCAAATTTTCGAGGTCTCTTTGATTTCATCAGGAATGTGTCGTCCCATCAATCAGGCAACGGATAATTGAAAGAAATAATAATAACAACAACAACAGCAACAATAATAATAATAATAATGAAAATTCACGTTGGCCGTGATCAATAATTTGCAATATTGAAACGCCGTTGCGAGCCAAAATTCGAGACTATAGAGTGGGACGTTTTTCGATTTGTCACCTTTCCGAGGGTTCTAGCAAATGAGAGATCGCAAATTCGGGATCCGTTCATTACACATTCGAAAACACTCGTGAGTAACGTTGTGTTAGCATGGTCCATATAATTCGCGTCGTTCGATGAGATATAGCTTTCTCAAATTATAATCTAGTTTCCGCGAGGGCAATACACCGTGTACGTAGAGTCCGAATGAAACGCGAAACATTAACTGGAGGAGCTTTTCTGATGCTGGTAGTGCTGGCAGGAATGAGCTTATTAAGCTCTTGGGGCAGAAGCGCGCACCTGAGACTTTTGGATCAAAGTGCGTGAGAGATGCCTCATGTGATTCTCTCTCTCTCTCTCTCTCTCTCTCTCTCTCTCTCTCTCTCTCTCTCTCTTTCTCTCACCCTATGTTGGAAAACGCGTCAGCGTCATCGGTCGTGCGCTTCACCAGTTTAATAAGGACGGTATTAATACACGCCCGGCTTCGTCTTCCTTCTCATGCGCGAAATATCACACTGCCACGGTATAACTTTAATAACGCTCGAGATTTTCCTAACGGATGTTACATGTATATATACATAAATATTTTTAAATATACGGAATACCGATGCGCCGGTACTTAATTCATATAATAACAATAATAACGATCATAATGATGATAATAATAATTCGGCGAATGAGACTTTTTTTAGTTACACGAAATTCCTTCCACCCTCGCACATACCTGATATAACGGGGAATCACCTCGACAGTCTGGGAATATTAATTAAATTACCTTATATCTATATATCGCATTTCTTTATCGGCGAATTCCACTGCTTGGGAAATTTCTCTCTCTCTCTCTCTCTCTCTCTCTCGATCTCGCCAAGATCGCGATTGACCTGGACAATTCTTCTTCCACATACTTACATGTAGCTAAATAAATATTTTCATATGGTTTTTAAATATATGTTTTGTGTTTCGCCATTATTTAAGGTCGGATTGTAACTATTACTGATTATTAATAAGCTTATTCGTTTGGCAATACTATTATCACGTTGGTAACGCAATATTTACTCATTAAAATCATTTTTGTTTTCTTAGTTTTCATTATTTCTTCATAATTCTTCATTTTTGTTTCTTACTTTTCATTATTATGGA
This sequence comes from Netelia fuscicornis, assembly GCA_946811545.1. NCBI lineage: Eukaryota > Metazoa > Arthropoda > Insecta > Hymenoptera > Ichneumonidae > Netelia > Netelia fuscicornis. The sequence continues at coordinate 41,639,424 of OX328012.1, forward strand.
AATTAAAAAAGAAAGCGATTCAAGAAATGAAACCGATGTAAAGTTCCTAGCCATTTTGTTTCGTATAATAACGGAGCTTATCAAAATTTCTAATATTAATTACCGATTATATAGGAGAGTTGGAGATTTTATACTTTTGTTCCTTTGCTGAAATATATACATATATAGATATTATATTTCTTATGTATATATCGCATATATACATATACAGGGTGAATTTCACAAGGTGTCAGTCTTCATTTTAAGGTAGATAGGATCATTACAAACAAAAGTTGTAAATATACATTCGGGATATTTTGAATAGTTTACGAGATATAACGTTTTGAAGTTGGTCCAATCAGAGTGCGCCGAGACGCATTGGAGCCGCCCACTTCCCGCCCTAGCTGTAGAGATAGCACAGTGTAGGGCGTTACATATGGGGTTGCGAAATTCAGAGCAGTCAATGTTATTTATTATTTCATTACGCAGTCACTTTTATTTCTCCGCTATTGACTGCTCTGAATTTTGCAGCTTTACATTGAAGCTTTAAACTTACCAAATTAAAAAATTTATATCTCGTAAACTTTCAAAAACATCCCCAATATATATTTGCAACTTTTGTTTGCAATAATCCTATCTACCTTAGCACAAAGCCCTGATTCACCCTGTACACATATATAGATATATACATATATATCGATATTCCATCTCCTTCGATTGTCTTGACGAAACGATCGAAAGAGAATTAAAAAAGTCGTATATATACGCACATACATACACATACACGATACTCGTTATTATTCTTCTCGTTTCTGGGCGAGAGAGTACACCGTCTGAACGGTATTATTGTTTATCCTGCACGCAGAGAAAAGTACATGTATCTCGATAGCACACGAGCTTTATATATATATACATATATATATATATATATCGGCAGTACTATAGCTCGATATATATATATAACATATAGATATATATTGCGCAAGTTGATTTATCGACGAGGGTATCGTACTTCACGAAGCAAGAAGCAATTAGTGGCGCTGCGCTCGCGGTCCTCCCTCTCCTGCACATGCTTTTAGGTACCTCCCGGGTAGCGGTGCAGTGTGCGCGCGCGCGGCGGTGCAGACTCCGAAGAGAGGTCGCCGCGCGCGGAGATTCGTACGCGTCTCTTTGGTATTACGTTCGTTGGCCCGGCCGGCCAGAGAGCACGGTGTGCCTCCCTCTTTCTCCCTCTCTGTTACTTTAGTAACTCGCCAAGAAAAACAAGAGGCGACACATATATACCTATATATATGTATATGCATATGTACGGGCGAAGGAGGAATAAATAAGAGAAAAATTCACTCGCGGTCCGAAACGTAACTGAGGAACAAGTAAATGGGAACGCGTGCTTCGAACCACGGAGGGTTTGCGGGGGTAAGAGTTAAGAGCGGGAAACAAAAAAAAGGGGTTACGTGAGAGTTCGCCTGCATCTTACCCCCGCTGTGACCCTCGCCTCTGTAAAGGTCGGAGCTGCTCACACGGAAGTGAACCGGTACAGGATCTTCGCTCTTTCGTTGCATCTCTCTCATGAGAGTAACCGCCCGATTCTCGAGTAACAACAATTACCCTAATGATCAGGCTGGGCCTGTTCTTATTACCACCGTTAATCTCGATCCTTCTTATTCTTTCTTTCTCTCTCTCTCTCTCTCTTTCTCTTCGTCTCTCGCTCTTCTTTTCGTCGCTCTCATTGTCCAATCTTCATCCCACGAAACGATGACATTGATGTATATCAGGGTGAAAAGGGCAGAAGAAAGTGTAAATTGTTCAATTGTTTCATTCATTCAATGAATTCTTCGATGAATTTATTATCAGATTTTTTTCCCCTAGTGGAATTCTCTCAAGCTCGATCGCAAGGTAAGAGAGAAGCATGAAATTCTCTCTCGCCTTTTTTTTCTTCCACTCTCTTATTCATCGTTAGGGCTCACCCTTGTGATTATCAGCGAAACTTGGGCGAATCTCGTGTTTGGTGTACATCTCTCTCACACACACACACACACGCATACACATATACAAATATATAAATATATATAGCACATCGGCAAGAAGTAAAGAATTAACGAGCGCGGGCGACGAGGACAAAATGGCCTGGAATGTACACAAACGTTCATCCCTGTACACGTATATGTAAAATACACAAGGAGAAAATTCGCGAGCGTTGAAACAGTGAAAGAGCGAGAGGGAGGATGGTATATAGCATGTGATCGCGCGTCGACAGATGCGACGATTCTCATCTACCAGGCGCGTCGCCGAGTCTTTCTCCTCTTTTGCAACGAGAGAGGGGAATCTCTCTTCTCGCGACCTCGCACTCGCCAACCTCTCATATACATACATATATATATATATATATCTATCCAAACGTAACTGCTCCCCTCGTTCCCTTAATTAGCAATTAAACGGCCGAATTATTGTAATAAAGTGACGGGGCGCGAGTGAGAGCGTAACCGTGCTAGCAGAGAGGGGCGGAAAATACGACGACAAGACACGCTGTAAAGACGAACTACACGAACACGTGCGAAAGAGAGAGAGAGAGAGAGAGAGAAAGAGAGAGATAGAGAGAGGGAGAGAAGGGAGATCTTTTCGAGCCTCGATTAAGGTTTTTCATCGACACCGAATAATTGGCGATTCAGTTCACGCGGAACGATCGATCTCCTTCTTCTCCTGATCTCTCTCTCTCTCTCTCTCTTCGTTTCGAGATATAAATGCACGCACACATATATAGATATATATTTCGTGCACCTACCCCGTTACATCTGTATCCCCTCGAACGGAATTTGCTTTCACTCAACTACTTTACTGTTTCCCTTCTCGTCTCTCTTTCCCCCTCTCTCCTTCTCTCTCCAACTCTCGTTCGATTTTTCTCTCTTCCTCGCTCGATCGATCCATCGATCGATCGACCCCTTTAATTCATTCTCTCTCGCATTAATCTACATCTCATTAAAATCGAAATGCAACGACAATCTCATTGTTCCGATCGATGTATACGTTTATCGTGTGGATATACGAATGTAAGATCGGTTTTATCGATCTCGCATTTCGTGCTGCTCGTTCATCGTTGTAAATCGAGATAATGTTGTACCTATATACAAGGGAATCCTCCAATGTAGAGAATGATGAATACGTTTACTCGCGCATGATACGTACCAAAGGTCCCGTGGACTTGTCAACGGAAACGAAACGGGACATCGTTGACCGGGCCGTATATTACATCGTACCAGGGAACGAGAGGGATGACGGCGGTGGAGGGGTGGGGGAGTGGGCATTGGTGAAATTTCTCGCATACGAGAAAACCGAGAGAATAATTCGGATTCTCTTTTATATACTTTATCACTGGAATATCGCGAGCGAGCACGCGGGCGGGCTCGCGAATAATCGTAAAAAACGTTTTTGCGAAGCGCGGAGAGGAACGCGCGTGTGCTCGCTACAAGTGCAACGCCGCGGCTCGTGCACTTTGCATCATATGGGCGGAAAACGAGGAATATATGCGGGTTATGTGCTCGAAGCTTCTAGCGGTTGGTTAATAAAAGATTTTTTATTTGTTTCTTTTTCCATTTCGTTTTTTTTCTTTATTTTCTCTTTCTTCCTCGACCCCTATAACTCCGAAATTCTCGTTCGCCGTAAACACAAATCGTCTTTTTTTTAAGCTAACGATGTGAGTCATTGTTTTCTTATTTTATTATTTTGAAACTGAAGGGAATTGGATTGTTTCGATAGATTATAGCGTCAATCGATCGCGAATTGAATATAAATTCAATTGTTTATTTTTAACGCAAGGCTTTTTTTTTCTTCCACTGGCTAGATTTTCGTTAGCTTTTGGAATACGAAAACTTTAATCCAGTTTTAATAATAACAATAATTTTTTTTTACGAGATAAACATCACCACAAAATAATAACAATAATACAATAATAATAAACAGATAATAATAATAATGACAATTTACGCGTGAAATAAGTCACCCGTCAAATATAAAAAACGGCCCTTTAAAAAACATTTTATTCTAGGGAAAGTCATTTCGTTTGCGGACGAATATGATTGCTCGTTCTCGTTCATATTTTATACGTATAAATGGTATATATAGATATATTTCTCTCGGTTAGGTCGTCATTAGCCCGACGTCGGGATGTAAAGCGACGGTGGGACTCGCGCCTCTCTCTCTCTCTCTCGCTCTCTCTCTCTCTTTCTTATTGCTACCCTGCCACACGTTTCGTTCGCGAGAGACACGCCGCGGCAGTCCCCCGTCAATCAGTGTCGCTTACGAAAAGTCTAAAATAGCGTCGGAGTAGTCTAGGAGCACTAGTTATATATATGTAGCAGCGAAATATATATATATATATATATATATATATATATATATATATATATATATATATATATATATATATATATTTATATATATGTATATATCATTTGCCGGCGCTAACCGATCGCCAGGACAGGAAACGAACTAATCTGGCCTCGCCGCCCTCTCGGCTTATCGGCGCGCGCATAGTCACGCCTCGTTGATTGATTTTCCATACACTCGTTTTTTTTTTTACACATTCTCCTTCTCTTCTCGCTTGTTTCTTCATTTTCAAATGTTTTTTTTCTTCCCTTGGCTCTTCGAGAAAATTAGAAAAATACGAACGACGCTCTCTGGGGAAAGATCGGAGGGGAACAAACAAGACATTTATTTCCGTGTACTCAAGAACGATTCGTTTAACTTTTTTATACGTCATGCTTTACAACGCTTTTGGATGGATCGAATTTTTCTTTCGGCTTTTGAGAAAAGCTTGTTTTTTCTTTCCTCGTGATTTTACTGCAATTTTCGACGAGCTTTTATCGAGGAAGAAATATTGATAGAAGAAGAGACGAACGAGACGGTTTTTCTTTCTTTTTTTTATTTTCGATAATTGATCGATATGCGTGACGACAATGCAATTTTTTCTGTCGTCTAGACAATATTATCTGGCAATACTGCGAGCTTCCGGTTTGGTAGGCATTCAAGAATTTCATTCTCGCCGGTGGCGTACGTCGTCATCGCGTGCCAGAGTTCGCGAGCGAGTCATTCCGCACTCCCGGCGATTTATGAATTCTCAGTTCGATAGAAAAGACACCTCCTCGTTATATACAGATATAGAAATCGTAGATATTACGTGGAAACCGCAAATCGGTGAGGCGCGACCGAGGCTTTTTGGCAAACTAACAAAATCTTCCTCGACACTTCCCTATTGGCATTGTTTAGCGAACAAAGAAAAAACAACTATCCTCTTCTCGAACACAATTTTTTCCATTCGATCGCCTCGTTTTTATACCAATTAAATTATTTCAGCGACGAATTGAACATTCATTCGAATAACAAAAATGTGTAAACAGGTGGTGGAATTTATTGAAATTATTATTAAGGGTAGTCGACGATAACGTCGATGCGCAACAACTCGAAAAACTATTCGGATGTTTCGTTCACACTGGAAAACAATTCCCATGCAACGAAAGAATAAAAATAATACCGGACACAATGATTGTGTCTCGAATCTTTACAGCTTCGGGGCTGCGGGCATTTACGTATATACATATAGGTTTTATGGGGTCTTGGAGAAACGATCGTTTCCCGCCCACTATATATATACGTTGTGTGCATATGGTCGAAAGAGCTATATAGGCGTGATAATATAATTTTGCTCTCGTATGAGAATACCATAAAGACCTCTCACTTCGAGACATCGAGCCATATCCAACGCCCATACGTATCTACCTATATACGACGCGTATACACATATTTGACATAACCTACGAAAAAACTCGCGTGTTTTATAGTCGGTTATCTCGAATCGTTTATCTGTAACAAGCATTTTATATTTTACGATTATCACGTCGAGTCGGAAAATTTCGTGTCCCGATGATAAGATTTTCAATCATAGCGTATTGTCGATTTACATGAAAATAATTTATTTAAGAAAATTTTATAACAAAATAATTACGAATGATTATTTAAAAATTTATAACGTTGATCGTAATATTCGATATTTTCAGGATGTCATTTTGAAAACACTCGAATTTATGTTTTTTTAAAACTATTTTTATCCGATCATTCACCAAATAATGGTTTTTCGAGTCAGAAAATTGTTGACGAAATGTGAAGAGTTCGTTGTTATTTCGTCATGGTTTGACGGAACGATTAATTTATGGAGAAGAATTATACATAGGTACATCGAACTATAATAAAATAATTAATAACGACTGTTTAAAATTTTCAAACGTTGATCGTAATATTCGATATTTTCAAGATGTCATTTTGAAAATATTCAAATTTATGTTTTCTTTTTTCAAAACTATTTTTAATCGGCCACTCACCGAATTGTTTTTCGAGTCAGAAAATTGTTGACGAAATGTGAAAAGTTCGTTGTTATTTCGTCATGGTTTGATGGAACGATTAATTTATGGAGAAGAATTATACACTCATCAAACTATAATAAAATAATTAATAACAACTATTTAAAATTTTCAAACGTTGATCGTAATATTCGTTATTTTCAAGATGTCATTTTGAAAATATTCAAATTTATGTCTTCTTTTTTCAAAACTATTTTTAATCGGCCACTCACCGAATTGTTTTTCGAGTCAGAAAATTGTTGACGAAATGTGAAAAGTTCGTTGTTATTTCGCCATGGTTTGATGGAACGATTAATTTATGGAGAAGAATTATACGTACAGCGAACGTTGCGAGGGGTGCGAGGACGCGGATGGTAGCGGGGTTCGAGAGAGATCGTATTATTGCAAAGAATTGTATTTTATCTCGAAGCACGAATTAATCTCGCCCACACTTTGTGCTGACGTAACGCGGTATGGAGCCAACGACATTCTCTCTCTCCCTCTTTCATTCTCGATCTGTGGTTTGTGAGTGTAAGGTCGTGTGGTCTCCGGGACTCAAAATGAGAAATACATAACGCTTTCTTACACGCACAGAGAGAGAGAGAGAGAGAGAGAGAGAGAGAGAGAGAGAGCGCGCGCGTCGGTACGCACGTACGCATGCGCGCGTACACAAACATAATTTTTAAAAGTGTGCTTCACCCTATTCCTTCTCAGCAGTTCGTGAAGCGAGTAGGAGCAAACTCGTAACGTGGATTACGTGCAATATGCCCTCGTATGCATTTTTTTTTCCTCACCGCGTATCCAAGACGCGTGTATCTACACATATATCTATATATACGAACTCACTCTCTTTTTCATTTCACTCTCGCTCTTTCTCTCTCGATCTCGCGAGAAAGAGGGAAAACCGGTCCGCGAACGGCACCACCGCGATTCTAATTCCTCGCATATAATTGCAAAATGAAAGAGAAAAGACCTCGCACACTCGCGCGTTTTAAACCCCAGCCGATCGTTAAGTTCGTGACGTCGATCGCAGCGACGCCCCGCGGTTATGCGCGAGACGAGAATCTCTCTAGTATAATACGAAGAGGGGAGAGCAATGAATGAAAACAATTATTTTCTGTGTATTTTTCATACGAATTTTTCAGTCGTAGAAAAGACAATGAATGGTTGCGCAATATTAAATTCAGTCCTCTTCAAAAACAAAAACAAAAAATAATAACAATCATAATAACAACAACAATAATAATAATTAATAATAATAATAATAATAATAATAATAATAATAATAATAATGCCGAGGAAAGTATTTCGCAATTTCTCAACCAAATTATACGTCGCGCGTGTTTCGGGGGTAGGGGGTGTAACCCGCCATAATTCCCCCCCCCCCCCCCCCCTTCTCTCTTTAACCGAGAAATAACATTCGCGATCGCTACGATCGTAAAGCACGCTCGCGTTCTCGCGGTGAATTTCGATCTCGATGTGTTTATACTCTCGTATAAACGGGGAGAGACATCGCACACTCTCGTGATCACCCGGTCACTACATCGATCTTTCGCGAAAGCGTTCCGCGAGAGGCGCTGCAGGACACTCTCCGCCCTGGCGCACCGAGGGTCGTGTTTAAACATTTTTTTGTTTGTTTTGTTATACATTTATTTATCTTTTTGCCTTCTTCTTTTTTCCCCTCTCACGTTCTCTGTATTACATGGACCCACGGTCCGCACGAGACAAGGACCGAGGATACGGGCGCGATCGCTACACGAAATATTTCGCAGTGAATTAATTTCGTCGCTCTTGTCCTCGGGTAGAACAGTTCACGATATGTTTTGTATAGCGATCGATGAAAGAGAGAAAGGAAGAAGAGCGAGAACGAGAGTGGAACGCAGATAATGCCACGTGTCTGCTCGATACGATCCTTTACTACTTATTCGTGCCCTTAGTTAACGCGAGCAGACGCGAGCGCCCCCGTTACACATTGCACGAGACGAGAGCAACGGCACGAGGATCATGGTTATTGTATATTCCGTAATCACGACATTAAAATACCGGATTAATAACTTTGAATCGTCGTTGACGAGGCTAACATACGTATTTTCGACATCGATCGACGTCCTGTATGATTACGCGAAATTGATCGTGATACGCTTACGGATGGCGGCTAAACACGCGATTTCCCAAAAAAAATTACGAAAACTTATCGAATCTCGAATTTTAACCTTGATATATTCCATTTTTTATTACGATCGCAAAATCATACTTTTTTTCAACCCTCTTGACACTAACGGCTGCAGCTCTTCGAAATTTTTGCAGCCTCGGATTTGAGCGACTCGTTACCCGCATGCGCTGAAAATTACGTAACGCTCTTAAAAATGGCGGCTAAACACGCGATTTCGAAAAAAGAAATGGGAATTTATCACTCCGAAATATTAATACCGAAATGTTGAATTCTTGAATATGATTATAAACCATAATAAATTTTAACCCTCCGACACTAACGGGCAGCTCGTTGAAATTTTTGTGCGTCGATGTTGGGCCTCTCGTTACGTATGATTCTACTTAACGAGGTATTTTCATGTTGCACATTCATTAATATATTGAAATTTTCAATGAAAGTAAGAATTATTCATTACGGTTGAATAATTTTTGTCTCAATTAAAAATTTCTCGATAGGTTGATACTATAACGAGTTCATAAGATGACAATTTTCGTCCGATTAAATTTATACCCGAACGAGAAATCAATAAATGATCGTTCAAAAATTTCATTCAATTGTTTTTGTCAAGGGATGTCAATTAATGAATTCGTTCCATTAAAAATCGAAGTTTCCTTTAAATTTAATCTTCGTAACTGTATACGGAAGTTCAATAACAGATGTGGCTAAAAATGGCAACAGCTTGGATAAAGTTAGCAATTTTTTTTAAATGCCTAACCTCCTTCCGTTACATTGCATAATCGTTTTTAAATCCGTTCATAGTTTCGTGTAAACTAAGAAAGATATGACCTAGTCCTCATCCCTCTCTGCGCCAATTTATTTGCATCGAGCGAGAGGAGATCGATTCGGAAAAATTTACGAGCTTGCTCGCACCCCGTTAGTATTAAGGGGTTAAAATAGATCGATTCACTCGGAACAATAAAGATCTGAGTGGCCGAAAAAGTGGGTCATTCACCCAGTGAAACGTGAAATCCTAAATCAATTTTTGTCTGCGTTTCTTTTTCCTCCGAGACTGAATTCCATTTGCTCAATTCATCGGCGTAAAGCTCGTTCCTAGCCAGAACCTCGTGAACTTCGCGTATAATATACAAAAGTGAGAAAGGGTGGGGGGTGTGATTGCGTGCCTCATTGGAATTCGTTAATATTTAGACCTCGAGAAGTTCGTAACGGGTGGTCGAACGAGGAGATGCGTGGGCGTCCTCTTGGCACGAACACGAGAGGGAGTAACCCCCCTGCGTGCGGGCGCAGACCGGAAGGTATGGAGAATAAAAAAGAAATTTGAAAACAAACCCGAGCCATGATTTTGTTATAGTGAGAATTCTTTTTCCTCTCTCTCTCTCTCTTTCTCTCTCTGGTGAAAGCTCGATAGACATGCAACGAGATGGTGTTGCATCCTTTATTTTTTTAAGACGTCGACGATAGAAAACACGGAAAGTGGCGACAATTGAGCGATCGCTTTCCAGTTTAAAAGGCCATTTAGCGCCCGTTGGAAAATATTGAAGGATCTATTTTCGAATTTCGTGTGTGTCTTTATCTAACCCACACACGCGGAAAGTTCTTTGCTTTTTCAGCCCCTCTTGATATCATTATTTTTTTTGTTTACGTGTCTTTCGTGTATATATCTGGAAACGGTGTATGAGTAATTCTGAATCAACGAAAATTCGAGCCAAGGATTATTATTCTACTTCGCGGTGTAATATATATATGTATTATATATTTATATATACACGAATTTCCGAGTCTCGTGGGGGTGATTAATAAGAAGGATTAATCGACGTACTAAAAAGTAACTGCTGAATTATTATTATGTGGCAGTCATGACGCTCGATTTTCTCGCTGCTGTTTGTGCGAGAATGAGGGAGACAGCGAGACCAAAAGATTCGGCAGGATACTTTTTTTTTCCTTCGTCCCGACACGATGTCGGTCCGTTATTAACTGATAAAAACCGTGTGGTAAGGTTCTCTTCGATACAGGCTCGTGCAGAAAGCGACTCTTCGAGATGAACAATTTTAATAACAATCAAAATTAGAACAAAAATCGTCATAACTGTCCCAATCCTCTGCTTACGTAAACAAAGTTGAGAAATTAATCACAAGATAGAGTTAAACGCAGCGATTTTTTTCATTTCCTCAAAAAATAAAAAAAAAACAGCTTCTTACGAAACGCAGAAATTTATGTCGATTTTATTTTTTAATTGACATCAGCGTCCAGATAAAATGACGTTTAATTTTTTTCCGACAAATCAATTAACGTATAATCACGAAAAAAAATATTAAAAATATATTTATAATCGTCGATAATTAATTTTATTTTTTTATACGTTAGTTTTATTGATTTTTTTTTGAACCGATTTAAAAAAAAAAATCGATGTGTAGTTCGTCACAAAATCTGAATCGTTCTGTATATAAACGTAACGGGAGTCGTTCAAGTGCATTATAATACGAGACGGAGCGTCGAAGTGGAACTCGTGACGGGATTTGCGAGGAGAGGCGAGTTCGAAAAAGTTTCGCCTTGCGAAATACAAAATTGCTCCGCTTTCCCCGCTATCTCCACCGACGCCTCACGGTCTTTTACTCGTTCTCCCTCCTCTTCGATATTCGACGATATATATACACTCCTCGCCTCCCTGTCCCCACCAATCATTCACTTTTTAATAACCATACTTTGCGATTCGTTAAGCCCGAGCGTAACACTCTCGGCTGATTCGCAGCATCAACATCGGGATAGCGAGGGCAAAATACGACGATGGTGAATCTCGCATTATCGAAGGGATAAGTCACACCGGGTATCGTCAAAAGCTCAATACACTTTTATCACATATATATTTTTTCGTCACGCTCTCGACCTCCCGGAATCGATCGATCGCGGTTCGATCGTCGCGTAAGATTTTATTATTATGTCGTGTCTTTCTGTTTTTTTTTTCCTTATTTTTCTCTCTTTTCTTCTTCAGCGACGATTCTTAAATAACAATTTGACCGAACGTCCCGTGTGGTCGAACTTTATATCGCCCAAATTTCAAGGCTGCGTGTATAAATCGTTCATTTAAAATTATTTATAATATTTTCATAAATACGAGTAATCAAATATTTATGCCAAGATCCTTTTCGTTTCTTACCTTTTTTTTTCTTCTTCTTCTTCTTTTTCAAGTGACAAAAGTGTTACTTACAAATTTTTGGCAACGCGTACGACCAGAAGATACGATAAAATTTCACAAGTTTTATGATACTGATACAAATTTCTCAATTTCACGTAATTATTTTTTACCGCGCATAATCCAAACGCATCCAACGAATATGCTCACACATATATATATATACACACATACAAATATGCATACACACATGTAGTCCAGTGAAATCGTCGTTCTCGTCCTCGCGAGATTTAAGCATCGGGTTCTGTGATGTTCGTTGCAGAATAACGTTTTTACGATCTTGACTCGAGGGGCCACACGTTGGACCATCGTCTTGGTCTCAACTTTCGAGAAAGAAAGAGAGAGAGAGAGAGAGAACGCGTGAGGGAGGGGAGGAGGGAAGAGACCCTCTCCTCATCCACTCGCGATATCGTGATCTCTCTGTTTCTACACACGGTTGTTCGCTCTTCGTCGCGCGAGAAAAGACTTGATAATGTCGGGGGATTCTCTTGGCGCATATCGAGATTCCGCGTCGTTTTTATTATATACATATCGCGTTTCTTTCGCCAGTGTTTTCTCTCGCACGTAACGCGCGGCCCGTTCTTTCTTTCCTCTCTCTCTCTCTCTTTCTCTCCTCTTGGCGTCTTCGAGCAAAAGCTCTCTCGACGCGCGATCGCGGTCTGAGAGAGCAAGATTCAGAGAGAAAGAGAGACGCGCATACAACCGTGTGAGAAATGAGATTGAGTCGTTAAGGATTATCATTTTACATGGCTCGGCTCTTTATTGCTCCCGGACGTATTAATTTTATTTACGAGACTATTCGCGTATAACGAGATAGAAAGAGTGAGTGAGAGAGAGAGAGAGAAAGAGAGTGAGCGAAATATCACGAGGGCGAGGGTGTCAGACGGAGAGGGGAGGGGGTGTAGCTTTCATTTGTGTTCGAGGTGTCGAGGGGCGGTCTTTGCCTGCGGAATAACCCGGCGAGATGCATCTCTCGTTGTAGCGAGAGAAAAACGGATAGTGTTGGTGGATTCGCGCGTGCTATCACTGCGCTTTTAAATACCTCTATATACATATATATATATATTATTACTGTATATGCTCACATATATACGCATACGTTAATAATCGTATCTATACCACTTACGATTTTCTTCTACAGCTTTTTGTCATTTATATATTTATCTTGTATGTGTGTGTATATATGTATATATATATGTATTTTATTTGCATCTGGCTCTTTTATTGCACTCCGCGTGCCAGCAATATAAAGAGATACGACGGATATTGCAATAATAAGAACATTATTATTCAGCGATATGAAACTTGTAGCATTTTGAAACTCGTCATATAATAATAATAATAATAATAATAATAATAATAATAATCGATAATAATATATTATTATATTATTATTATATTTTATTATTATGTTATATTATATTATTCTATCTATAGGTATACAATATATTATATACTAATATATTATATTATATTATTAGATAATAATAATAATTATTATTATTAAATAATAATAATAATAATAATAATAATTATTATTATTCATTATTATAATATTATTAGATACTTACTAACGGGCAAACGTACTATTCGAAGTGACGATAGAGTCGAATAGAAAAATTGGGTCTCCATTTTTCCTCGCATTGCTGTTGATTTTGGTTAACGGCGTAAATTGCGAATGACAGAATCATATAAAAAACAAAAACAAAATTTCCGGATAGGCGACAAAATTGTCTACCGTTCAATCTTTCGTATTATTCTCTCTCTCATATATTCTCCGAGACTGAGAGAGAGAGAGAGAGAGAGAGAGAGAGAGAGAGAGAGAGAGAGAGAGAGATACGAACGAGGGGATGCGTTCTCTCTCGTCGCGATGACTTCCCTGAGAAATGCGAGAACGACGAGGAGAGACGAATATGATCGTTTCCCCCGTGCTACGAAGAAGAAACGGAACGAACTGCAGCTTTTTGCTTCGTCGCCCTCCCTCTCGTCGCCCCTAGAGAGATCGGCGCAGAGGGGCGAGGGGAATCGAGAGAGCGCATAATTTGCGCGCGCACGCCCGCTCGGATCGCGCGGTATCTTTTCTCTATATCCTCGGGGCGGCCCCGCGCGCACGCAAGTTTCGTTCTCTTCTTCCACTTCGTTGAATTATTAAAAGACCCTCACTCGATCCGGCTGTGCGTTGATGCCGCATTCTCTCTCTCACTCTCTCACCCTCTCACTCCCGGAGAACGCAACGACGATCTCCCCGATCATCGATTCCAGACTTAACGACCGCCGATTGTATATATACCTACACTAGTACGCTATATATATATATATATATACACTTCACATGTATGTTTATATAAAGATAACTATATATATATCCATACACATCGGAGTAGAAACGAACGCGAAGCGATCTCGCGGAGAAACGGTCTCGACCCCGAGACGATCGACGACGATCTATCACGAGGAAACATCGTCGACGTCGATTCGTAATTGGATCGTTAATAAATTAGTGATTTATACGATTTTTTTTCATACATACACATCTCGTGTGTGCCACCCTAGCACAGCCATTCTTCGATCGCACTCTAGAAATATATATATATACACATATAAATCTGATCTCCCACAAGAGAGCGTTTCAATCGCTCTCCCTCAATCCGTTTCTCTCGTTGACTCGGAGAGTCTCGAAGATATCTTTGCAGGATGGTGATATAGAATCCCTACCCTCCTCTTTCTCATACATACTACGCGGTATTCCCTCTTTCTTCTTCCTCTTTGTTTGATCCCCGGTGCACACCTTTTTTCACATCCAATCATACCTCTTTTTTTGCTCTCGCGGACGCGAGAGACGCCAAAGGCAGACGACGACGACCGCGACAAGGCTGCCTCCCTGGGAGACTCTTCCCAGTCCGGATTTTTCGAGGAGAGAAAAAACTGAACGCCTCATCGTCGTGTGGTGCGTGTACAGTCGAGAGATCTCCCTGTTTTGTCCTTTCATCACGGGATCGGTGCGGCGCGGACTGCCAAGGGTCGATGACACATTTTTTTTTTTTTATTTATTCGAAAATAGATCTTCAAAAGGTTTTTGTTAACAGTTTCTTCGCAGTTATCAGCACTTGGAAATCATTTAGAATATTAAATTTGCCAGAATTTGCCAAACGATGTGACTTTTTGTATTTACAGTATCGAATATAAATCAATTTTGTTTTGTTTAAATTTGTTTATTTTATTTTTACTTGGAAATAATTTGGAATATTAAGTTTGCCAGAACTTGCCAAAAGAAGTAAATTTTATATTTGCAATATCAAATACAAATAAATTTTGTTATCTTTTTTAAATTTGTTTATTTTATTTTTACTTGGAAATAATTTGCAGGAACTTGCCAAAAGAAGTAAATTTTATATTTGCAATATCAAATACAAATAAATTTTGTTTTCTTTTTTAAATTTGTTTATTTTTACTTGGACATAATGTAGAATATTAAGTTTGCCAGAAATTCCCAAAAGAAGTATATTTTATATTTGCAATATCGATTACAAATAAATTTTGTTTTTTTTTGTTAAATTAATTTAATTTATTTTTACTTATTGATTTTCAAAAATCGAAATTATTAATTTTTAAGAATCTCCCCTAGTTACAAGTATTTGGAAGATAACGTCGACTCTTGAAACAATATTTGAGTATTTATTAAAAAAATGAATTTATAACGAATATTTAAACAAAATAAAATCCATAACACAAACCGATATAAATTTTGACCGGAACCTAATTGGCTACCTTTCACAACGCTATCAGTTTGTACCTACTTTGATCTTGTGACACAACCACCTCAAAATGAATATTCAATTTCCCAAAAAAATCAAGATTTAGTAATTCGAAGAAAACGAAAAGCTTTTGTCAATTCTCGATTAAAAACGGTTGCATAATAATCACTTAAAAAAACAAACACACACACAATTCCCTCGCCGCGCCTGTCCAGTCGCGATTGTCCAGCGCTTATGTATAGTGCGTTATATGTCTTTCTCACACACGAAAAGAACCGGCAGAGGGCGCACAATGAGATATTTATCGTGGCGATGTTTCGAACCCCCTCGTGGTCGCGATCGAACGAAGAAGTCTGCTTTTTCGCCAATACGAGAAAGCAGAGAAGTACCATTGTATCTTTTCTCTCCCGATGTATAACCAGCATGAGAGAGAGAGAGAGAGAGAGAGAGAGAGAGAGAGAGAGAGAGAGAGAGAGAGAGAGAGAGAGAGAGAGAGAGAGAGAGAGAGAGAGAGAGAGAGTAAAAGTGAGCGAATGAGAAAGAGAAGGAGAATGAACTTGGCGCGCGGGGAGTGATGTATGGCCCTTGAGAATTGGTGGAGGAATCGAAACTCGTTACCGCCGTAGCCGCGGCTTCGAGTATAACGTCGTATAGTCAACGAGATAGGAACAGCTTTGCGCTCGAAGCAACAAGAGAAAGAGAGAGAGAGAGAGAGAGCGCGCGAAAGGCAGAATTATTTAAAGTATCGTGGCAATACTTTGGACCGCAATGTGTGTGCCGGTGAAGCGGAGAGATAACGCTCGTCGAACTCGCTGCTTATTTCGCTCCTGGGCTAAGAGAACGCAAAAAGAAAGAAGAAAAAAAACAACACATTTTCTTTTCTCAGAGGAGACAAACTTTTATCAATCATCGATCCATCTTTATTTCATTCTCGTGGGAATAAATTCGAAGCAATCGCACGGTCGTAATAATAAACCCGTATTTCTCGCAATTGAAAAATTCATTTTTGATAAGAATTTATCGAAAAAGAATTTATTCTTCAAACGACTTTGATAAGGAGCCATTGAAGATAAAACGAAAAATGTGTCGATATAGAATCGTTTGTGAACAGTGGTAGGATTCTGAAATATCAGCCAATAAAATAATTTACTTCGTATCACTTATCGCTGAAAATGGATTGAACAAAAAATATATATCCTCTTTTTTAATTCAATATTCAGAAAAATCAATTAATTGTTGGAACGATCGAATTAATTAAATTTTGATTGGGTAGATAGAAAATGATTCTTTATAACCGAAGCAATCCCACGATTGTAATAATAACATCGTATTTCTCGCCATTGAAACATTTATTTTTGATAAGAATTTATCGAAAAAAGAAATTATTCTTCAAACGATTTTGATAAGGAGCAATCGAACATAAAACGAAAAATGTGTCGATATGGAATGGTTTGTGAATAACGGTAGGATTCTGACATATCAGCCAATAAAAGAATTTACTTCGTATCACTTATCGCTGAAAATGGATTAAACAAAAAATATATATCCAATTTTTAAAAATTCAATATTCAAAAAAATCAATTAATCGTCCGATCGATCGAATTAATTAAATTTTGATTGGGCAGATAGAAAATGATTCTTAATAAGCGAACAATCATCTTAGACCTTTATCTCCACATTGTACGCATTTATATATTTGCTCCAGGATAGTGGAGACAGCGAGGGTGAGAGAGAAGTGCACGAAGAAGAGAATGGCTCTCTGACAATTTATTAAGACGATTCAGCGAGATAAGGGTCCCATTGAATGGACCGAGAGGAAGATCTCGCCAGATTCGCACTCATTCTCTTTCCCGTTTATTGTTACTTTTTCCAGGAGACACGTCCCACTCTTCTTTTACTCTCTCTCTCTCTCTCGTTCTCTCTCTCTCTCTCTCTCTCTCTCTTCACCTTCCTCCCTACATAACACTGTTCCAACTGCATATACGCATTCGATTCCAAGGATTCGATAACGATCCCGGTAGCGCGATCCTCCTCTCGTTGCGCGAACTCTTGTGTGATCGAGCTTTAGCACCGCCACGAAATGCGCGCCAATTCGTGGCACTAGCCTACATACAATATCGACAATTCGTTGAATACATTGTACAATCTTTTATTATCGAGTTAGAAAATTCCAACAAACACTGAAATTAGTAAAAATCTAAATTCACACGCTTTCCAACAAACGAAAATAATAATCCTTAATATAATTGAAAATGAAAATAACAAACGTCAATTGAATATTATCAGGGAAAAAAATACGATAGTCATTGAATCGCGTGTTCACCCTCGATCGAAACTCCGAATAATTAACGAATCATCTCGTGTGTCCAATTAATTGGACATGAAAACAAAACAAAAAACAGAAATTAATTCGAAAATAAAAGTGGAGCACAGCTTCGTTCGTGCAGTGTAAAACGTTCGAGAGATTTTTTGGGACGTGACTATGCTTCGGGCTACCGAATCCAGAGGGTCGCCCGTGTAAAAAAAAATCACTCTCCAATGTGGGCGCGCCCGAGCGTTAATTTTCGACCGCGTAGATCTTGGGTGCTCGTCGTTCCGTTGGCAACACCCCCAGGGCTCGCGGACAGCGAACACGCACCCGGGTGTCTCGATTTACGGGACGCGTCCCGGTTAATTAGTAATAATTAGTAATTACCCGAGCGGTTGGTTGATTGGTGAGTAGCAATTATCGCCAACTGTACCGTGAACGTTTGTACGTCACGCTCGTGTGTATCACAACTTGGTAAAAGAGGAGTCTTTCTACCGTGTGTACGAGACAAGACAACCGGAGAAAGAGAGGATTAATGGACCGGTCTAATGAAAGGACCACCCTTGTTTCTCAGATATGCGACATTCAATTTTAATCGAGGGGTGAATGAACATTTTTCCCCAACGAGATTTCAGCACCGATTTTATTATCGGCGCGAATCCAATTGATGTTTGAATGGAATCGTGTGAAGTTAGGTTCATCATTGTTGCTGTGAAAAATTATTGTGTAGGAAATCTTTAAAAAAAATTATGCTTTTTTTCGGGTGAACTTGATTGTTCAAATTATAAAATTTGTTTCTTGAGTAATCCAATTGTGATATTTCAAATATATGTAATTTATTATATTTATTATTTATATTAGATATTTGTTATTATTAATTTATATTTATATTTATTATATTATATTATGTTACATTATATTATTATATTATTATATTATACTATATTATACTATATTATATTATATTATATTATATTATATTATATTATACTATCTTACTATCTTATATTATATTATGTTATATTATATTACATTATATTATATTATTTTATATTATTTTATATTATATTATATTATATTATTTTATATTATATTATATTATGTTATATTATATTTATATTATATATAGGAGGAATGGAAAGACTGATTCTGTGGAATAGAATCGTACTAATTCTTGACGCTCTACTCCTCCCACCACCAAACTGCCCTAATGAGAATTCTTAGTCCTACAAACTAATTAATTAATCACCGAATACTTGATAACTCCTTCGGTACGTAGAAAATTTGTATTTTCATTGATGAGAATGTAGTCGGACGTCCAATTAAGAAAAATTTATTTCATACGTTTTAAATATTTTATTCTGATGTTTTCGTCCCGGAACAAAATTAACCGAGGTAGGTTCATTTCCGCCCTACGAGTCTCAATATTCTTTATCCATCATCGTCTCTCGAATATACATACATATACCTACGCGTTATATCGATTCGCTACGGAACGAAGATTCATTAATAACGCAACAACTTTTGTGCTCGGGGCGACGCAACACGCAGTACAAATGCGCAAGACAAATTGATCCTCGATCGTTGATTGTCGAGTCTCGATTAATCACGAAACTCGATCGTACGAATCGTGAAGTACAAAATAATCGAGCGAAAGAGAGAGAGAGAGAGAGGAGAGAGAAATCTACGTCATTGTATTCTCCGAATTGTCCAACGTCGGCGATGCAGCGTGACACGTGAATATATTTTCTTTCCTCCCTTCGCCATTATTATTCTCATATATTTATTTATTATCATTATTATTAGACGGTTTTATTTGCATAACTCTGTACCAAAGATTTTTACAATATCATACATTTATTTATTTGATTTTCACGTTTTTCGATACCGCACCCACGTCTCATTCCGTCAGCGAATTGTCTTCGAATAAACGATATTAAAATAATGATAATCTTAATTTCATTTTGTTTGATTACTTATCGGTTCGAAATTTACACGAAACGCTAAATGGCACATGTTTAAAAATTTTCGCTTCGTCTTACACTCTAATATTTTTCGTTGTCCGTTCGTGTACGTAATTTATATTTTTCGCGCGTTGAAAGCCACGCGGGAGAATGTCGGACGTGCTCTTATCGCGATACTCTCGTTACCGGACGAGATTGCTCGGACTCCGCGACGCTTGGCAGTGAATAATATAGTACATTCGATATTATTATTTATAGGCAACGAGGATACTTATCGCTTCAAAATTTTTATCATAGTCGAGCTCTCGCAGGATTCTTATACGTAGTTCGTATTTTTCTTTTCCTTTTCTTTTTTCTTTTTGGTTATTTTCGTAACAACCATCGGCCAAGAAAAGCTCCTGTCTGCTATACCATTCGACCATTATATTATTTACCAGGCGATCGCTTATCGTCGAGGATCTCTCGCATGCGGCGAGCTCAACTAAACAACGATCTTTACGCTTGTAAACTCCATTAAGCTCAACTCAATTATTCCTCCTCGAGCATACCGCTATATATATTTCCCTACCGTTTAAATTTTTGCCTCTATACCAGCGTACCTTTATTTTCTCCCTCGGCAAACGTGATTCTTCCTCATTTGCTCTTCCGACGCACCGGTGCGGAGTTTCTCGCGAATCGATCGCCCGGTGCGATAACGATCGATCGAACATATCGATAACTCCCAGAAGGAAATCTTTCGCTCTTGTCCCAGTCGCTATATTTATGTATTTGTACATGTATTTAAGTATAAAACAATATATACGTATGTATATATATATAGAGGGTGAATTTTATAAGGTGTAGCAGACTTTATTCTGAGATAGATGGGATCATTACAAACAAAAGTTGCAAATATACATTAGGGATATTTTTAATAGTTAATGAGATATAAATTATTTAAGTTGGTCCAATCAGAGTGCGCCGAGAAGCGTTGGGACCGCCCACTCCCCGCCCTAGCAGCCAATGTCCGAGAAATAAAAATGACTGCGTAATAATATAATAAATAAAATTGTCTGCTCTGAATTTTGCAACCCTAAATGTAACGCCCTATACTCTGCTATCTCTACGGCTAGGTCGGGAATGGGCGGCTCCAACGCTTCTTGGCGCGCTCTGATTGGACCAACTTAAAAAATTTATATCTCGTAAACCATTAAAAATATCCCTAATGTATATTTGCATCTTTTGTTTGTAATGCTCCCATCTACCTTAGAGTAAAGCGTGTTACATCTTATGAAATTCACCCTGTATATGTATGTATGTAATTGTTTTTGTTTGTGTACTTTTGTTTAATGAATTTTCGTTACAGCCGCTGATTAAAAACTCCCACATCTTCGCCGATACATCAAAAGCTCTCCTGCCACGCCACATTTAACGGATGCTTTTGTTATTAACTCGCGGAACGGCACGCTCGAAATTTATTATTATTTCTAATTTATTATACGTGATTTATTATCGTCGAGTGATTGTTATAAATCTTTTCGCGCCGTTTGCTCCAACGAACTCCTCGAACTTTTAGCGTTTTCGACGCGTTTCTTTTCTTTTTTCTTGTACATTATCTCTTCATTTTTTCTTTCATTATCTCGCGCGCGAGAAAGATTTATGCGTTACGCGCGGCATTCCCGTATCTACTTCGGTCGGCGTGACCCGTCGACCGATTTCTTTCTTTTTTTTTCGGCATTTTTTTTTTTATTCTTTTTTCTTTTTCTCGTTCGCAGTTTCAGTTTTATTTTCTAGATTGCTTTATATCGCCGTGCCGTTTTTGGCGCAAGAATACCCGTGACTTTCGCCCGGTTATTAGTTCAATTCGCGATACGCGAGACGCACGTAAGTGCGTTCGCCGTAACGCACGATGCGTATCGCGCATTCTCTCCGGGTCTCGAATACGGAATAAAGGCAAAACAACACACGCGCCCCGACACACGCACGCACACGTCGTGACGCAACAATATCTCGACACTCGCAATTAGTAGATTTATGTATCGCGCGACGTTAATAAAAATAAATGAATAAAAAGAAGAAAGAAAAGGAAAAAAAAACAGAAACATTGGGCGGAGAGAGAAATCGATGATTTGCTGTTGTCGAAAAAATAACTCGAGTTGGACAAAATAAAGTTCGTCGATTTTTACGAAACGGGACGACGTGATGAAACCTTTTTTTTTATCGACACGGATAAAATCTCGGAAAAAAATTATTTTTCACGACTCGACCGACCGTACGCGAGCATAGTTTTAAACGAGTTTCTCGTAAGAAGCGAGATTAAAAAGAAACGAGAACAAAACGCAAAGGAAAGATCGCGCGCTGATATATCACACGCGCGTAACGCGCGTGCCCCGTAGGATTTACAAGATGTTTATCCGTGCGTGAAGATAAGCAGGGAAAGAGAGAGAGAGAGAGAGAGAGAGAGAATGAGAGAACAAATGAGAAAGAGGAGATACGTCGGTAAAAGGGGCGATACGAAAGATTTGAAAATGAAAAATGAATAATAATAATAATGATAACATTTTTGTTTATTGTTATTTTTTAAAGAAAGTTTCGAAGACCACATCGCACAGGCCATAGAAATCCCATTTCACCTAATATACGACGCGGATAATCGAATATAATCGTTAATTTTTATCGTCCCATTTTATAATCTTTATGGCCGAATGAAATTTCTGTAAGTGCACATTGCGGATTCATCCGCTTTTGCGTCTGAGATAACGGCTCGTAGGAAGGACGAAGAAGGGAGAAAGAGAGAATGAGTGAGAGGGAGAGAGAGAAAGGAGGAGAACGAAAGAGGGTAAAAATAAGAGAGAGAGAGAGAAGCAAAAAGGGAGAGAACGAGCAGGAGATCGACTGGCAAAGGTGTCGAGGCTGGAATGCAGTATTACCATATCCAAACCTGACGTAACTTTCGTTGGGCAGTGACCTAGAGACGATCCTTTTGCGAGAGAGCTACTGCACCAGCGAGTACTTGTATGCGCGCGCATGTGTGCCGTTCAGTCTCGCGTTTCTCCCGAACGGTGGCGTTGCCTTCCCTTCTCTTTTTTTTTTGTCACCCCGTCGCTCTTACTGTTCACAATTTTTTGTGATGGCTCTCATTATCTACCTCGACTTCTTTTTTTCCCCTCTTTTTTTTTTTTTGTAAATGTAAAATATCGTGGTCAATTATGTTTTGATTTTATCGCCAATTAAGGCTACCGGAATAATGACTACTTAATTAATTTCATGTTATATTCAGATTCGAAATTGTTTATTGAGATGTTAAATTTCTTTGACGTATAAAATTGAAAATGAAAATTTTTCTGATCGGCAATGATAATAATTGTCGAGAGAAAGCGATTGGGCTCGATATAAACTTTCGTTGCCCTTATTTAGGGACTGAATTTGATGCGATCTCGCTTTTTTCTTTCGAGTCTAGTATGACTTTTCACACATTTCTCTTTCATATACTATATAGATATAACAAATAAGTAAAATATGGGAATTGAAAAATCGAAAAGAATAGATCTCATCGTTATTCCATTATCTCCCTACGTTTGAAAGTTGTGGAATCAATGATAGTTTTTTACAGAAAATTTTCAAGAAACTCGAACAGTACTTGTTCTTCGTGAATCAACAATTTATATTTAAAACTTGAAAATCTTATAAAAATACTCTTTCAAAATCTTGTTTGATATTTTTTATCAAAAGTTGAATTAAAAAGAAAAATTCAAAAAACAAACGTCGAATTTGACCCAGTTTTTCACAAAGTTATGGACTGTTAAAAAAAAAGTAACGTAACTTTTGAAAAATCGATATCTTGAAAACGCTTCGACAAAAAAAAATGAAAAAAATCACGGGTGTCTCTTTCAACCAATACTAGAGCATAACAAATTTTCAAAAAGATCGGAGATGCACAAGCTAAATAATGTCCGGTTTGGCGTGGAATGGCCCATATACATGCATATATGCGTAACTTTACATTGGCGTTATCCAGTTTCGCTTCAATCAAGCAAACAGACGTCTTGATGTATCTTTCGTTTACAAGGCAATCTGAAATCAGGCAAAGAAGTGACCAAATGACTTTTCTTGCTGCAATAAAGTCACGTTAATCGCGCCTCTCGTGTTTTTGATCTTCTTCCTCCTTCTCTTCCTTCTCCCCCTCCCCTCCTCCTTCGTACATGTCTTGCGTCATGCGCCCTTTTAATTCTTCATTTTCATTTCTATTTTTTTCACCCCCCCCCCCCCCCCGTCTCTTTCTCTCTTTCTTAAATAACGATTTATCCGCAGCGTTCTCTCTCTTTCTCTCACGTCAACCGATCCGTTGTCGTTGATCGAGTTTGTATGCGTGAACGCGCGAGAGTATCGCGCTCTTTCTGTACGATGCGAAACACAACAGCAAAAGTCCCGCGTTACCGCTGCCGGGTTGCTCTCGCGGCCCGGCTCGTTTATTATGCAAATCGTTCTCGTAAAATGCTAATGCCCAACGTCTATTTAATAAGCGGCTGCCGGGCGCCGAGAATGCGCCACCACCGTCGTACCATGGAATTCAGGCTTATATTCACTCTCTCAGCAATGTCCCGGCTGTAGTTATATCGCCTATTTCACTCGTTCGTTCGAGCTCTGCCTCGATTCGTTGTGTGATAGCTACCTGTGATTAGCCAAAGAGAGGCCTGTTAGAGTACTAAAGATCGCGCGAGAGTACAAAAGTACGCAAAACGGCGGCGCCTACTTTGCCACAAAGCGTCCTTCTCTTCTCATTTTATTTCAGAGCTATAAACTTTTCCTTTTTTCTTCTGTCGATAATTTATTCATCAGTCAATCGTTAATTGGCTCATTACGGTAGCTGCATTAATTAATACCGAGGCAAAAGAAATTGCGGATAATGTACGATTTTATGTCTTGAATTTTTTTTTTTTTTATATTTTTTGCATAATTAATGCACCGATAAATCGATAAAAGATTAATAATTAGCACAAGGTTATATTAATGAAATAAATATAATTACATTATTATTATTATTATTATTATTCATGATACCCAACAATATCTGATAAGAAACTAGATTCGATCTAATCGAAAATTTGATCACTCATAAATTAACGAAATTAAAATGCGATTGGCCTATGCTAATGAGTTAATTAACGATCGTCCGATAAAGAAAACGTTTGTTTTACGAAAAAAGAATATACATATACGTATAGATAGATCGTTATATATTTCCCCGACGATCCTGTTTCACCGGAAGAAGAGCTTGTCGAAGCACCCTGGACTCTGAAATAACGTTGTACGGCAACGGCGTCGAAGACCGACGGGGACTTTGATTTATGAGGAAATCGAGAGTATACCGTGTTACGCGCGTATAGGCGTTGCACAGAGAGAGAGAGAGAGAGAGAGAGAGAGAGAGAGAGACTCGTGAAAAGGGCGCATTGCGGGGCAGAAGCGAATCGGCGAACATGAGGTAATCTCGGCGTGAGATCATAATCGAGTATCACCGCCGAGAGACAGCACGCACACACACATACACACACACACACGCACACACAGCACAAAGAGTGAAAACGAAAAGGGAATGCTCCGGTGTGGCGAGTGCGAACGAGAGAAAAGGAGGCTGTGCCACAGACACGCCCGACAGACTTGTTTTCGTTTTCTTTCCTTCCGCAAGTCTTCTCACACACGCGGTCACTATAATACACGTATACGTTTCTTTAATACGTACAAGGATTTGCAAAAAAACGTGTTCGACACCGTGAAACTGACCCTTTTGGTACATACAATTTACCTTGAAGGGGGTCAGCTTCACCGTGCGTGAATTCGAGCATAGTGCATTGTATACGTGCGAAAGATCTTTCCTCTTCGTGCGGCACGCACTTCGCGCTCGTTCGCATTTCCTTTTTTTTTTCTTCCTCGATTCCTCCTTCGCTTCGGGTTCCTCCCTCGCTCTGCTCTTATTTATATGCTTTTTTTTCGTCTCGCCTCTCACCGCTCCGAGAACCACACCTACCTCTTCACCATTCTTCTTCATCTTGCAGTTGAACGCGCGTATATGTAAGCGTCTTATTATTCTTATTTGACGCTTGCGGCTTTTTTTTTCATTCGCTTCTGGGTTTTTTGTTGCTATTGGTGTTCTTTTTTCGTTGTTGTTGGCGTTGTTTTGTTCTTCGTTTTTGTTTTTTCTTCTCTTCGTCATACGTATACTTGTAGGCTCTTGTGTTCTCTCACACCATTGGGTCACTCTTATCGTGAAGGATCTTGACTTACCGAAAAGCCTCGAGCCGCTTTCGGTGGTCTCTCTCATCTCGAGAGTTTCTTGGGGTTATTCTACTTCTCTCCTCTCTCCGTCTCTCTCTCTCTCTCTCTCTCTCTCTCTCTCTCTCGCTCTCTCTCGGCAATGCACACGCCCGGCTCGCGCCACCGAAAGATCCATGCTCTTCACTTTTTCTTCCTCCCCTTCTTCGTTGTTCCCGTCTTCCTTTATACATTTTTTTTTGTTTTATTCTTCAGTGTCCGGCACTCTCGCGCGCGGATAAATCGACCGGTCGCGGGAGATCGCTATCGATTCGGGAATGAAACGAGAGCGAGAAAAAAAGGATGATGCGAAGCAAACCGCACGAAGAGATAAAGGGAAATGCGAGTGGGGCGGGGAGGAACGGAGAAAAAAAATTTCGTTCGTCTTTTATTTTTCTCTCTTCGCGAGATATTTTTTTAGTTCGTTTTCTTTTGCAACTACCGCGCGGTGAAGAAGAAATCGATGCGAGAATGACGTGACGTATTACTTTCGATTATACCCACACCCAGAAGCTTTGCTCTCTTTCTCTCTCTCTCTCTCTCTCTCTCTCTCCCTCTTTTTCTCTGTTGCGTATCAGTTTCGCTCTTTCTTTCCTACTGATCGCTCTACACCCCTCGCGATCTTTTTCTTTCGCCTCGGTATACGAAGCAAGTTTCTTTTTTATATTTATTTCCTCCTCCGATCGAACCGATAAAGTTATCTCGATTTATGGGGGAGAGACCGAACCGACAAATTGTGTAATTAATTCCATTCGTTCCCTCCTGGGTGCTACGATATACCAATCTCTGAATTTGTATAGCTTTCGTTTCGCTAATTAAGAATATTGATCCGCCTCGATATCGTGAAAATATGATTTTTTAATTAATTCCAATAAGATAGTGTTCTTTCTAATTAACTTGCAAATAATGATAATAATTTAAAGATAAATTAATATCACAGTGATATAAAACAAATTATGACCTAGTGATTTTTCGAATTTCCTTATCACAATGTGTGGGTGGAGAACAAAAAATTGAGAAAAATAGAGACGCAAGAAACGAAGGAAAGAAACCCAAAAATCACCTCAGCCTTTCTTTCTATACTTTCCTCTCGCAGGCAGCATAATACAGAAGAAGGCAGAACGAGAAAAAGAGAGAGAAGGATAGAATGAAAAAAAGCGACAGAGATCAGATAGGGCAGCGAACGCGCCGCGCGCCGCTTGGACTACAAAGTGATATCCGACGAAGATTGTGTGTGCACGCGGCGTGTTCAACGATTACGCAAGCCAGCAGCAGCAGCAGCAGCAGCCACGTATGCGAGAGAGCCACAGGAGCCACACAGCGGAGAACTCTCTGGTGCTGATTCACCGAGGGCACTACCTGTACGCCTCTCCTCTCCACCGTGTGGCAAAAGCAAAACTGTAAAGAGTTGTACGACTGCCTTCGCGGATAACTCGCATATATGTATGAGAAAGAGAGTCTGTGAGATAGAGGGAGGTGAAAGAGGGTGCGCCCTCCACCTCGTTCGCCTTGCTACTCCCGAATATAATCCCAGCAATAACCATAAATTCGCCACTCTTTCTTTAGTTCCACTTTTGTCTTCGTTTTCTTTAAATCTTACTTCGATTTGTACAAAGAACGCTAAACATTGAGAAATTAAAGCAATTGGGTTTAATTGATAATTAAAAATGAAACGAATGATAATAAAATTAATCGTTTGATTTTCTTTTTCGAATATTGTTTTTAAGGAGAGTGAGTGATTTATATAGTTTAGTCGAGAATAAGAAGAGGTTTTTACAATTTCAAATGTCGTATGTTGCCCCATCGTCGACATAAAATTATCGATAAAAATTCAGAACAACAAATGAGATCAAAAATTATCTCCATCGATTTCCTCATGTCGCAATAATTTTTGTATGGAACTTAAAGGCAGTGAAATATTAAAAAAAACTCAAAATATTTCATTGCCTTTTCTTTAAATCTTTTTACGATTTGTACAAAGAACGTTAAAAATTGAGAAATTAAAGCAATAGGGTTTAATTGATAATTAAAAATGCAGCGAATGATAATAAAATTAATCGCTTGATTTTCTTTTGCGAATATTGTTTTTAAGATGGATGAGTGATTTATATACTTTGGTCGAGAATAAGAAGAGGGTGTTTACAATTTCAAATGTCGTGTGTTGCCCCATCGTCGACATAAAAATATCGATAAAAATTTAGAGGAAAAATCAAATAAAAAATTATCTCCATCAATTTCCTTATGGTACAAAAAGTTGTCGTATGAAACTTAAAGGCAATGAAATATTGAAAAAAAATCAAAATATTTCATTGCCTTTAAGTTTTATACAACAAATCCTTGTTGCACGAGGAAATTGATCGAGCCAATTTTTGATCCGATCTGAAATAAAATTATGATTATTATTATTTATAAACGATGGAGGATTGAGAGATATCCCCTCTTGGAGAATCGACCTTCAAGTGGAACACCCCCGGGAAACCGGAACTTCCTTCTTGGTTGAAGAAGAAACAGCCATGTAGCCCTCAATCATCCGACGCGAAGCAAAGTGAAAATTAAAATTCAGTTCGCGTGCACGCGTGCTTCTCCCGAGGCTGTTTATGTATGTACTCGTATATGAGTTCTCGTGTGCATAGGTGGACATGAGTGAGAGAGAGAGAGAGAGAGAGAGAGAGTGAGAGAGAGAGAGAGAGAGAGAGAGAGAGAGAGAGAGAGAGAGAGAGCACGTGTACGCGTATGCAAACCACCTGTCCCTCGGATCACGATCGTTAATTCCATTTCTACTTTCCTCTCCTCTTTTCAATTCCTCGCCTAACTATAATGCTCTAATTTTTTTCATTACTCTCACTTCATCCTAAATCATCCTCCTCCTTTTTATGCGCGTAACCAATGAATTCTCAACGAATTGATAAATGTAATTTTGATAACATTTACAACTCCATGAACATTTTTTGTTACAGTTTCAATCATTGCAAATCAATTATTCGATATTTTTAAATCACTTATTTTCTATTTTAGATCGATTATTGTATATTTCTAAATTAAATATTTAATGAGTGTTCTTTCCCTCGAAAAATAAAATTTTCTAAATAATTTCACCTTGTTACATTACATTTTTCAATTTTACATCCGTAAAAAATGATTTGCGCCAGTTCTTTGCATCGTTCTTCCATTGCTCACGTCGATCTCGAATGCATACGCGATCCAGTATTGCACCTCTCTCATTCTTGGGCGTGCAGCGGCGTAAAAATTGCGCAAATACGTCTTTTGCGAAAAGTGTGTTACAGTACGCGAACGATTGAGTTACGAGAAAGAGAGACAGAGGGAGAGACAGAGAGAGAGAGAGAGAGAGAGAGAGAGAGAGAGAGAGAGAGAGAGAGAGAGAGAGAGAGAGAGAGAGAGAGAGGAATTCTTTCGACTCTCTCAACGCCGAAAGAATTGGTATACGTGTATTTAGTTTTCGAGCCGTCTCTCTTCTCCGACGCACACCTCTGTGTTGGTATAATAAACGCACAGCCCAAGAGTACATGGCCGACTGGTCAACGGCGGGCGGACTTTTTCTCTCTCTCTCACGATCGTTTTATATTCGACTCTCCGTACGGCGTGACATTCTGCAACTCGAGAAAATCGTCGGCCTATAAATTCTTTGCCAAAATCAGCTTAAAGAAAAACGAAAAAATAAAAAAGAAAAATCGTAATCGATCATTTATCGCGTTGATTGCATTTACATTGTAAATTACGCGTCTTCTTGCACTCGGGTTCTTCTTTTTATTTCGATTCTGTACAATTTGAAAATAAAAAAGAAAAGTATAAATAAATTTCATATCATCTCGCGAAAAAAGGGACGTGGCGCGAGAAAAAGAGGCGTCGAGGATGGTCTCATCGTTCGCGAAACGACTCGTAATTAATCCCCGGACTAACGAGTGAAAGAGAGAGAAAGGGAGAGAGAGGGAGAGAGAAACTCTTATAGAGTTGCCGCTTCCGAGAGCTCGCGATTCTCCTGGCTCGTTTAACGTCGGGCAAACAACACCGAGAAAGAGGTATAAAGATCCTTTCGGTTAAAACGGCGTATATATATATATATATATAGAATACTCTCCGCACCTTATAATCGCTTCCCCAATCCACGACTCTCTCTCACTCTTTCTCTCGTTGAAGCGTAAACGAACTTACGAAGATAAATAACGATAAGTGTAAAGATATGTGGGAGCAGAGAAAAGAACGAGATGAAAAGGGCGAGAACGAAGTGCAACAAAGAAACAAACGAGAAAAAAAGGAGAAAAGATCGACTTATTATAAATATAATAATAATAATAATAATAATAATGATAATAACAATGTTCGCAAGCTTGGCAACGGTACATCGTTTCACCTCGCGATTCTCCATTTTTGTTCTCTCTCCTTTCTCGCTCGTGAGATTAAAACGTACGAGTGAAGGCAATGTGCGGAGCTCAGGGCGCGATGATATTCACCGGCAATTAATTTTATAGTCGGTGCCCTATAACGATATATCGTCAATATGTTATTGTGTAACAATGAAGAGAAAATTTTCATTAGGTGCCTGGGTCAAATCCCAAAAGGCTCAAAAATACTTTCATATGTATTTATATATTATATTATATTTTGTTACATATTATTATATTGTATTACATTATATTATATATTATTATATTGTATTATATTATATTATACTATATATTATTATATTTTATTATATTATATTATTATATTATATTGTACTATATTATATTATATTATTACATTATATTTTATTATATATTATTATATTATATAATATATAAAATAATTTTTATTTAATATAATATATATGTATATATAAAAATATAAATATCGAAAAAAAACAATTATCTGCATATGCGTCGGTCCTCATCCCTTCGTCGATAAGATCGATACAACCAATTTAGTTGGAAGATATGCGTACAGGTGTCTCTAATTGACCGTAGCCGGTCAATTAATTTTTGCGATTTCCTTTACCTCTGATTTTGTCGTTCTCGCTTTTGCTCCTCCTTCAAGCGTGCTCGGATCTCTTACATCGCGTTGCTCCCTCCGGGACCGGGGTGTCGAATTTATTATTGGTGCTATGCTCGAAGCGATATTATACAAGGGGCGATAACTGCAGGATTGCTGCGAGATATCAGGATGCACGTGTACGTGTGCGCGTAATCGCCTCGGGGCACGATCGATTAGCCGCCTTCGATACTTGTCGTATATACTATATTTATCTTATGCGTATACATACACGTACATATACATACATACGTATATACCCTTAAGACCCGCCAGGCAGACGCTTCGGGCACAACTGTACATTAATACGTTATATCGATATACTTAAATTCCCTGATTATCGTTTATTAACTTCGATACCCTATACAATTTCGATTTAATGATTATTTATGTAGTGTAACGCGGATGGATAAGATCGATGGACTCGCGGCAAAATACGTTTCGACCAACGATAAAGAGACTCTGCTCAACGACGTGATTTACCTTTGGCTAAATTTACTCGAGTATCTCCCCGATAACCTCTTTATCAATCGGATCATTTTCAGGTAATTCCTCGGTTAAAATATCTATCTTCATCATTATATATGTATATATTATATATCATATATCATATATCATATATTATATGTTATATATCATATATTATATAGTATACGTTATAATATCATACCCCATATATCATATATTATATATTATATATCATATATCAAATGTTACATATCATATATTATATATTATATACAATATATATTTTTTTTAAAATATTTTTCTCTTCGACATATTCGATTCTCGAATGAGAAATTATTGTGGTAAGATTTTTATTCGTCCTTTTCGGTGTTTCAAGTCATCCTAGCCAATACAAAAATTTCTCACCCATTTACATAAATCCGTTGATGTTCAATCAAAAATTTGAAAATTCCTCGCGAGAACGTAAACGAGATGCAAAATAATTGACAAAAAATATCTCTCAACGCACAAATCGTCGAACGAATTTATTTAATATTTTTTTTTTTATCGTCCGAGTTTATTCACGAATCTTTCAAGATCGTTCGCGATATTTGAGAGTGACATTTTTTGCGCTCGATCGAACGAATCGTGCAATCGAGCGCAAGACTTACGAGCGTCGTTGCGTCGACGGTGAGAAAAAAAATCAGCCGAAGGTGAAGTCGTCGTCGTGTGCAACATCTAAGTATTATACCCAGGTGACTATATATACACGCCTAGGTATTCAGGAATATGTGCGTAATATGTATATATATATATATATGTCGAAGTACTTAAACAGAAAACTACTCGTTACCTTCAGTGGTGAGCCTTATCCGTCTAGCATAGACGAACGTTTGACGACGCATCGTATATTCCATTTACGGCGGAAAATTCACCATCTGTGGATTATGCGCCGCTAACACACGAGCTCTTTTGCCGCGGAATCTGATCCTCGTGTACACATACGTAGCGACCATCGAGTTTGTCGATGTTTAGCACGTGGAGTAAGGAGAAAAAAATTGATGCAACCAGCTTGCGTCAATAGAAACCGATAAATAAATAAATAAATAAATGAATTACAAATTCCAATCCTTCGATGGCAATGCATTTCTTTTTTGCCACTCGGGGGAAAATGGGAAACAAAAATATTAATCGCTGTTATATCAATCATATAAATAAAACGTATTTTTTAACTACTTACTCCATTAATAAAATAAAACATGAATAATAATAATAAGTCGTTTCAAATTTTATGTTTCACTTCCGGTGTGGATTATCTCGTACAAGATTGCGAAAAAATTCACGAACGAGCGAGACGTCGAGACGAACGACAAGTCGCGAGTCTGAAGGCTGAATTTGCAGTGATATATATATATATATGTGTGTGTATATACTAATATATGAAGCGAACGAGTTACCGATTAAAAGCTATATATAAATATATATACAGGGTGGTCCACGCAACGTGTGCACCGCTACAACTTCCAAAGTATGCGTTGCACGAAAGAATCTTATATACAAAAGTTACACGGTTTAAAAAGGTAAACTACGTACTTCATCAATTTTTGTTTGTAGGTCGAGGTGTTTCGATGATTTGAAGGACAACTTTTGTTTTTTTAAATACGACACGATATTTTGTATAGTAAAATATGGTAGAGAATCGAACTCTGAGTAAAAAAATATCGACTTTTATTTGCCCTAAATCTAATAGCTAACGAGTAATTTAATTCTATTACATGAAAATTTTCTTCACATAACAAAGCAAATTTGTCCTTCAAATCTTCGAAACGCTTCGACCAACGAAAAAAAAAATTGATGCACTATGTAATGCATACTTTTAAATTATGCAACTTTTGTATGTGACATTTTTTTCGTGCAACGCATACTTTGGAAGTTATAACGGTGCACACGTTGCGTGGACCACCCTGTATATGTAGTAGTTAGGGAACGCACGTGGGCAGACGAGCTCGCGAACCTCGGTCCTATCTGTCTGTTACCTATATATACGTGTGTACCCACGTAGTTTTTACGCATAAATCCTCGGTCCATGGATACAGAATAGTGCAACGCTGTCTCCGCACTTCTTTTTCCGTTTTCTCGGCTCGACGAGAGGAGAGATCGATTCGTGAGCGTTACGAGACGACCTTCGGTGAAAAGATAACTCGAACAGCTGGGTAGCCACGACGTAGAATATTCCTCTCGGTCAAATAGAAATATAAAAAAAAAAAATGTTAAATAATGATAATAACCGCGGCAGTCTTTCACTCTTTCCTACTCGCCGACAGCTGGCGCCGTATAATCGTCTATTCTAGATTGTAAAATCAAAAAAATAAACACATATTTATATCCGTATCATTAAAAAAAAATAATAACGACCATTCGACAGAATCTTAGAGTCTCGCGTGCGTTCATTAAGCGTCTTTCCTCTCTTCGGGATAAAAATGTTTTGAACGATCGAAACTCACGATGTTTTCTTGCATTTGATTCTCACTCGGCTCATCAAGTATCATAATTAGTGACTAAGGGATCCTAAGAATAAAGAAAGAAAAGAAAAAAAGGGAAGGATTCCCCGGGCAATTTAGCGAGCAGCGAGGTTGGCTAAAGGATCTCGTGGGTGGATCGTTTCGCGAGTTCTGTAACGTCGTGAGCTCCGCGTTAAACGATCGGGGGCTAAAAACGGGAGCTTAAATCGTCGCGAGGAGATTCTTTCATCGTGAGTTCTACCCGCGAAGGGGGATTATAAAGCTCCACTCAGCGGGTGGACATGCGCACAATAACACACGAACTCGGGGGAGATAAAAAGGGGGTTAAAAAAAGGCAAGAATCGACGAACACAGAGAGAATAAATTAAGGAACGGGTTCTTCTCTCCCTCGCATACAAATATATGTATATATATATAGCTATATATCTCCGCCTCATTACGTCCAACTTCGTTTGTTTCCGTTTTAATCGACGCTCGAACGATTCTACATGCTATATATATGCGGGAAAAACGATCGAGTGAATTGGCGAAAACCGGGAGCCAAACATCGAAAGAGCGAGAAGTTGCCGGTAGTAAATTTCACCAAAGTAACCAAAAAAAATGAAGAAATTTTTTTTTTTAATTCGTACGTGTTTGCCGTTTTATATATATTATTATTGAATATATTTAACCAAGAAAGAGTTGCGGATTGAGCCTGATTCTTGCGAATGCGAAGGGTACATCTGGTTTCTCTCCGTCGACGCTGGATTTTTCTTCGGGATAGTTCTTAAAGGAGAAAAATAAAATGGAGTTAAACATAAGAGAAAAAATCAATAATTAAGAGACAGAGCTAGTTGTTTCCTTTTTCTCTCTCTTTTTTTTTGTTTTTAATTTGCTTGCTCTCTCGATGAGGCGTGTGTGCAGACATTATTATGGAAGATCGAGAGAACGGAGAGGAGGCGCAGTCGTACCACAGAGGCAAGCTCCTCTTAATGAGTCGATACTTGACACACATCGGGTCCGTTGTCCGTCACGCGCGTTAATCACGCTTCGAGGCCTGCCTCTCCGCGCAGCATCTCATCGTGTCACGACGATCATCTCTTTCGCACTTCTCCCGTTCGTTCCCTATAACGGCCGTTGACGAGATTCGCACGTCGATTGATCGAAAATATAATTTATCCGATACAAACGTTAATGAGAAAAACTACGTTTTTGTATCAACCTGAAATTTAAGGAAATTAATTAATTAATTATTCGATTAAAATTGATTAATCGTTATTAATCGTTAAATTATCTTTCTTCGATTAAATTTTCATGATTTTTATTACATTGTAATTATTCCAAGGGATTAATTAAGTCTCACTCCGGTTTATTATTTATTCTAATCTTATTATAAACGTTTGATGGTATTATTTTTGTTTCAAATGAATATTGACCAAATAATTTTATTCGCTGATTTTATATCGGTCTGCTCGTATTTTCATTGCCTTGGCTAGTTCGAGAGATAGAGAGAGCGATGACTCGAGCATCGAGGCATTTATCTAAAGTCGTTCCTCGTTCTGTAAATCGCAAATGATTTCTCTCTCTCTCTCTCTCTCTCTCTCGCTATTAACCACGGGTAGACGAGAGCGACAATTTCTACGTATCGCGAAGGTTTTCCTCGCGCTCGGATCTCTCGCTTTTGCGAATTCCATCGTAGCGTCATTACAGCTCTCTCACGTGTGCGCTCAATGCGCAATACGAAAAACTCGTCGATCGAACGAATTCGTCTCTCGACGCACGCATCAGGATATGCACGCGTACGTTGTTCTAAGTCGTAAACTTTTTATCGATCGCATATATCGAAAACTATTTTTAAATATTCCCAAAGACGACTGTGAATATACGACGCGAGACGCGATATTGTGGGTGTTGATCGTTTCGGAGATTTCTGCGAGCGTGGGTCGTTGCCTTTTTTTCTTTTTCTTTACAACTCCGTGGCTTCTCCTCCCGATCTATAAAACTACCAAACGATAGCGATTTAAAGAAAAACACAAAAAAATCCCATCTTTCCAAACAGGAAACTGTTTATCCCATGAAAATACGAAATTTTTCCTCTTTTTTTTCTTCACTTGGAAATACCTTTGTTCGTTCGCCGTTTGAAAATTGATGGAAATGGACTTGAATATTTTTTGCCCGAGTCCTAACTGGGCAGTTCAAGTCGCTACGGAGTTCATTATTCACGGCAATGTTAAAGACCGCCGTTCGAAACGTTGCGGCCCGAACGACCTCGCGGTAATGCTCTCTTCTTGCCCGTTTTTCCATCGTGATACGCGCTCTAGTCGCAACGATCGAGAAAAAAAATCTCGTAAGAGCGAGCAAAGTCGACGTGACAGGTGCGAAAGTGCATTGCGTATAGGATTCCAAGTATGTAAGTCCGCGTATATCTACGTGAAAATGGAATTGGTATACGCGGGATATATAACACCGTAAGCTGATCGGCTCGATGCTCAACATTTTTTCGCCGAATTTGACAAAAATTGTTTGGTCGACTTTTAACGAAAACGTCTTTAACGAACAAAAATTTGCGATCTAACGTTGGGCGATTTTAAAGGTATTTTCACATACGAACTCAACAATACTTATAAATATAAATTAACACCGTACTTTCTTGAATTTACTTTTGTAAGTTTGTTTTTCGATCGCGATTCTCTCTCTTTCGTTACAAAATCGATACTCATGGGCACGATCGAGCGGTATAGCAAATGCATAAATGCATTTCATGCTGTTTACCTGCTATTATTAAACTTTATGCAGTATCGGAGTCGATAAATTTATTTATCTTATGGGAAATTCTGTGAGTTAAAAGAGATTTAATTTTTTTATCGACTATTACTTTGACGTTTTATTTTACATACATATTTATAACGTATATATTCTCTCCGATCATACAAAAAGATTATTCTAATTGGAAAAAATTTGTTTGTTTTTTAACACGATGAATCATAACGGAATATTTTCCTTCGATTAATCTAGGAAACAGAATAAAGTTAAACATTGTTCGAGAAAAGCCGAAATTATTTACGAAATACCGAGTACCTTATATTTTCCAAATAATTTATTTTTATGACGTAAAATAGAATGGTGGTTGATGATGAAATATCATGTATAAATTAAATATATCTATAGCTATGTATATAAGCGAAACGAACTAGCAAACGCAGCACGGAGTTGTCCAATGCACGAGACGAGATTCGACTCACGTACGACCTACCGATTTCCAGTTAAATGTCGCGCAATTTGCCCCCCGGCTGCATACGACAGTCCCACGGAATTAATACCTGATTACGGTAAGCAAGGTTAATCACTTTTTACGGATGAGTCAGCTGCGATATATATATATATACGTAATGCGTTATATGTATATATATATATATATGTATATACATATACAAAACATAGTTTGCACGATCGATCGATCGATCGATCGCGATCAAACGCTCATATGGTTAGATGTTCGTGATGGATATAACGATCGAGCGCGATGTGTGCGATTTCTATAATGAAAAGTTGCCGCTGACAAGGCTCACCCCATTAAAGACAAAAATCACGCTGAGTTACATTCATTAGCAGTCTCTCTCTCTCTCTCTCTCTCTCTCTTTATTTATTTTATTTGATTATTTCTTCCCTGTGACGTGGAATTGAAGTGCGATTATCGTTAAAATATTTCTTCTTTCGATCCTCCGATCTGGGATCTTATATTCTCGTCTCAGCTACCACTGATTCTGAATCGTTTCTTGACGATTTATCTACGCAATTAATTATGCTGACTATCCCACTTTCATGATAGTTTGTGCGCCTCAAAGTTAGATCGTTATTGTGGCACGATGTAATAATTGCGATCAAAATTACAATAACGATAACAATAATAATAATAAACATCCATTCTTAACCCTCCGTTGACACACACTCAATCGGTTTTCATTAAATAATAATAATAAAAATTCATTTTTATCCATCATCCAATGTACGCTCTCTTTCTATAAATACCAAACTTCTCTCCTGAATTTTTTCCGATTTTTTAAACAAGTCTAAGTATGATAAAAAAACGGTGGGAGAGCGTGGACCAATGTGTCTAAGGAGGGTTAATATTACCGTTATTATTATTGCTTATTTAACAACATTCCGTAATGACGATAAATAAATATGACATCAGCGCCTCGTGCTTCCATAAACCGCGAAATTGACGGCATTTACAGAATTTATCTCAATAAATTTTTGATTCTTACGTCGCGCCTCCGCAATTCCGCGCAGAAAATAAACTCCCCACACGCATATGGGTACATACGTATGTAGTTCTCAATTGTGTTTAATACTCCGATAAGATAATCAACGAAAATCTCGTTGTATCCCAAGAATCCCGAATATTTCGTGCAGATTTTACGATCTTGATTGTGAATGACGTCATCGCAACCTCCGAGATGCTCCACCTCTCTCACTAACAGCATCGCCTCTATCTCTGCTCTCTCTCTCTCACTCTCTCTGCATTCTACATCTCTTCCTTCTTCTCGCCACTTTATAGATACATAATTGAACCCCTACCTCGTAGCCATCGCGAGGCGGATTCTCCGATCTCCAATAAAATTGTTCGATTCTTCAATCCGTCCAATCCGAACCTCGCTGATCAAGAACCGACGGGGGATTCGAGAGGCTTCGAATCTCGATCCGGAGAACTAAACTCTTGTACAAATATATATACGTTTACTACGACTTTCCGACGTTCGAGAGCAAAACAGGGTTTCTCTCCCCCCCTCGCCACCATTTTGCCATCCACCAACGTCTCAGGACGCCCACCGTCTCGTTTCTAATTCGCGAGAAAAGCGACGCGATCTGTAAGAACCAGCGGTTCGAGGATGGAGCTCTGGCGAATGAGCCAACCGATCCGATCCCGTCGACCACGTCATACAGGTGAATGCGTCGGCGTCTCTCTCTCTGTTTCAATCTGTTGGTAGTTATCGTCTTATTTTGTCTCGCTCACTCTGTTAAAAGTGTTAGTGACACGTCACGTATGCACGGACACGCTCAGACTTTACCTACGACTCGACGCCCCGGAACAAGACGAGACCGATCTCGATCCTAGAACGTAAAGAGGAGATGGAAAGAAAAAAAATGAGTAGTATATTCACCGGGTGATGAAAATATTTCTTCACTCGGGTTATTTAACGTCAAATAAATTTTGTGATTGTAACAATTGACAATGATGATTTTGGGTTTTATAAAGTTTTAAACCAACGTTGATATCGGTTATTTAAAAAAAGCGTTATATTTTGCATCGATCATGGCTCAAAAATAAAATCGGGTTAGATATTTAACTTGAAACTAATTAGAGTAATTACAATATTAAAAATTATGATTTTAAGTAATACAAATTTAGCAGTTGTCGATGAAATTAATTACCTTTATTAATTAGTGTTTAGTGCTTTCGAGATTGTAGAGAGAAATTAGTTATCCTGATTATCTAAAGAGTTAACATTACTTTTGGAAAAGGGTCGATGCAGTGTTTAGTGTTTTTCATTATCGACATGCTCGTTTCCTGGCAATTACCCACCCGATATTTAACGTGCAGCTAATTTAAGTAATTACAATATTTAAAACAACGATTTCAAGCTATACAAATTTCTCAATTTTTGATCAAATTAGGTATCTTGGTTATCTAAAGGACTAGGATTACTTTTGGAAAAAGTGTCGATGCAGTGTTTAGTGTTTTCCATCATCGACATGCTCGTTTCCTGGCAATCACCCACCCGATATTTAACGTGCAACTAATTTAAGTAATTACAATAT
Organism: Netelia fuscicornis; assembly: GCA_946811545.1. NCBI lineage: Eukaryota > Metazoa > Arthropoda > Insecta > Hymenoptera > Ichneumonidae > Netelia > Netelia fuscicornis. Next base: position 41,679,263 of record OX328012.1, read on the forward strand.
TAAAAACAACGATTTCAAGCTATACAAATTTCTCAATTTTTGATCAAATTAGTTATCTTGGTTATCTAAAGGACTAGCATTACGTTTGGATAAGGGTAGATGCAGTGTTTAGTGTTTTCCATCATCGACATGCTCGTTTCTTGAGAAGCGCTCCCCGATATTTACCGTGCAACTGAAATTCGAGCAATTACAATTTAAAAAATGATGATTTTAAGCTACACAAATTTAGCAGTTTTCGATAAAATTAGTTACCTTGCTTATCTGAAGGGCTAACACTACTTTAGGAACAAGTAACGATGCAGTGTTTAGTGTTTTCCATCATTGCCATGGCTCGTTTCCTGGGAATCGATCACCCGTTATAGACGATATCGTGGAGGCCACGAGAGCCTCGGAGGCGCACTCACCGGCATTTGCGGAGGTAGAATAGGGAGAGAGAGAGAGAGAGAGAGAGAGAGAGAGAGGCAGAGAGAGATAGTGAAAAATAAAGTAAGATCGAGCGACAGAGAAAGAGCGAGAGTGTGACGTGGCGTGGCGTGGGTTGGAGTTGGAGTTGGAGTTTAAGTTCGTCCTTCCCGTAGAACAAAAACTAACACACGCCCGGCAAAACGTACGCCATCGAGATATCAGTTGTGACTACCACGTGAAACAACACGGGAGGCTAAACGTGTGTGTTTCATCGTCGCCGATCAGTGCACGAAAGACTATCGTTCTCGTTCGTTCCGAGGACAAATAACGAAGGTGCCTTGTTATATTTCGTTCGACGAACCAACGTACGTGTTTTCGTTCCGTTCCATACGACAGAAGAAAAAAAAAAAAAAAGTTCGATCGTGAAGTGTGTTCGCGAGCTTCGGAAAAAGTGCGGGAGAGGGCGCTGTCTCGGGGACGTCATCGCGTCCTTGGGGAGAGGGAAAAGTGCGGCGCCTGAGAGGGGATCGGGGAGGGCGCTGGTGGCATTTAAGACTAATGTGACACTTCCGTTTTGTCATTGGAGCGTTCCGCACCCGGAAATTCCGGGCGTCTTTCTTCCAGAGGGGATGACAAACTTTCGCTCGAACACTCGCTATTCTCGACAATAATCGCGCACCTTGACCCGACCTCGCAGTAACGTCCGAACGTTCAGCAGGTGAGAAGGTACGAAGCATCTGCCACTTTTTTGTTCTCACAATTACATCGATTTCGTGATTAATCGATTCTTTCGATCTCCGTGACGGCTTGTAAAATTTCTTTTCGTCCCTGTTTTTTTCCTTCATACGTTACAATTTATGTCGGCGATACCGGGGAATATTCCGATATATATTTATCATTATTTATGAAATTATACATTATGATTTATATATTATAATTTTATCGGACGAGGGGAGAGATGAGAGTAAAAAAACGTTCGTACCTCTCTCTCCTCCCTTATTCCCTCTCCACCTCTCTCACTCACTCTCTTTTTCTCTCTCCCTCCCTCTCTCCCTCTCTCTCTCTCTCTCTCGCTCTGTCTCTGCATCTCTACCTTTTTCGATTGATTTATCGTTTTATTATAAGATTCACGCAACAAAATCCCTCTCGATCTCGCCTACTCGCAAGAGTCTCAGTCGATCGTCGTACTTATATACATATATATATGCATGTGTGTGTGTATACATTCGAGGAATAATAAAACCGGCCGAACACGCCGAGAGGAAACGCGCGTGACTCAAGCGATAAATCAATCGCTGCAAACGATCATCTTGTTTCCGAAGCGCGGAATAACAATTAGAACAAAAGTGCGAGATCTCGTGAATCGATGCACGGGACGATGCGCAGAGAAAATACTGAAATACTCGACTTCATATTCTTTACATTATATCGCCGCGTGACTTCTCGATCATATAATTATATAGTAATGAATTTTTAGTACACGTATACATATATATATTCGTAGATAAAGACTTTTAGTGTGGCCTTTCGTGTCTCTTGACGTCTCAATTCTAAAAGCAAGAGTAACATAGCCGGAAAATACACGCGTGAGAGTGAATCCTTCCACGCCCATCGCGTGACGAGAGCTCGTTAAATATCTTCCTTCTCACTCTCAACTGTACGGGTTGGGTTTTTAGCACCGCCACGTGGTTCGCACGAACCGCAGAAAAGTACACGTATTAATTTCTCACCACCTCTCGGACTTTCTGCCACGTGCATATAGATAGATATACGCGTTTTCCATCGAATACGAATCGCGTGTAATTTTGTTTCGGACAGTGAAAAGACGGGATTCTCCTCCATCCTCTTCTTCTTCTTCTTCTTCTTCTTCTTCTTCTTTAGCTTCTCGTTTTTCTTTTGCACTGTTGAAAAATTGAATGATTCGGTTTCGTGCAAAGGAATTCAATATGGGAGATTCGGAATTTGATTCAATTCAAGTATCATGAACGTAATTCATGTCAACCCTCGTCCTCGTCGTTGTCGTTCTCATGCGAAAAATAATCATCCGGGAGCTTCTCTCTCTCTCTCTCTCCCTTCTTCCCCGTATCTTGGACGATTGAATGCGACGTCGAGCGTCATATATTTCGTGGATCGTTAATAACAATCTTGTACAAATTGCAATTGAAATTCGTCAATTAGTCTCGCTACTCGTCGCGATGAATTCGTGTTTCCTCCTTTTATTTATTTTATTTTTTTGATCCCGAGACATTGCACGATATTCCGTACGCGTTTGTGTATCGCACACTGACAGTAGTGGGCCAACTCGAGAACGTACAATGTATATATATATAAATAAATAAATAAATAAAACGTGATTACAAAAATGATGCTCGAAATAAATTCGCCCTGCGGGTGATCGGCGAATTTATTAATCCTCGCGCGAGAGATTTCATTGTGCGTCCCTCGTGTCGTCATCTCTTGGATCTGTTCGTACAACATTGAACAAGTACGAGCGAAATACTCGCGGGTTTTTAATGTTCTCAAAGCGTCTCTTTTTGGCGGGCCAATCTCCGAAATGTCAGTAGTCACGGAGTTTCGGGGTCAGACGAACTCTCGCGAAATACCGTGGCGAAAGTATAATTGTCTTTTCGTGCTCTCGCTCAGTGCAGACCGAATAAACAAGCGATGGAAATTTATTTTATTTCAATACTATTATCAATAATTGAAGAATAAAAAGTATTATCACTACTTCGATTAAGAATAGTTTCATTTCTCTAATTATTCGTCACGGTTATCAACGATTGGCAAGAATAAATAAATATTTGAATGATTTCGATTGAAAATGTTTCAAAAAATTCGAATTTTTCATTTTCGTTATTTATTTATTTTTATTGTATATTTTGGGTGTATAAAATTGGACGATCTCTTGTGCATCGTTGCCTTACGAAACTGTATTTTTTCAATAACCGCACGAAGCTTCGATCGTCTAAAAATAAAATCAAATAACACAACCATTCGAGACGTATATCGCCTATCAATTTTACAATTTTGTTTATGCAACCACACACATGATTCTCGAACGACCCGATGCTTTATCGTGCCTTTTTCTTCCCTGGGTAACGTCCTGAAACATATTTCACGATATTATTGCTCAATGTGATTTTTTTTCAAATCTTTTATTTGTAAACTTTTCTCTCATTTTTATTCCCTTGCTCTCCTCTCTCTCTTTCTTTTTGACTCCCGAGACAATTTCGTCCCTTCGCGGTTGCACCAGGAGCACTTTTATCGTACGTTGTATATCTCCTTTGTTCCGATCATCGCGGTTTTAAAGCTCGCGAGAGGGTGGTATGCGTGTTTGTGCGAGTTCTACTCGTACGAGGAGAAGAGACCTATACACGTCGTAAATTCAAGCGACGTAACGAACCCGACTGTCGAAAGAGAGACTTTGAATAAGGCACGAGCGTTCAGCGCGACGCGCTCTCGCCACTCCTCTCCCTTCACATTTTTTATTGTTATTTTTGTCTTTTTCTTTTATACTTTATATTTCTTCTCTTCAAATATTATTTTCTCTTCGACGAGCGCGGGCGCGCAAGACAGAAAGAGAGAGCGTGAAAGTACTAGCAAGACACTGTGTGTGTAGAGAAGTGTCGTAAATCAAACGGTAACTTCCTCCCCGTAAAAATGCGTTACACCTTGTGCGTATTCGAAAAACAAAAAAATAAATAATCGAGATAATCAATGGAGGGGTGAAAAAAGTATCCGCGCAACTATAAATTTTGCTCATATTCCCTAGAACGAATCGAGCAAAATAATAAAAAATACAAAATACAGGACTAAAAAAAAATAAACGAAAGAAAGAAATACGAAAAATAAATAAATTACCGCGTGGCTAATTAACCAGCGAAACCACCTGTCTCTCGCAATGTCGAAAACGAGAGAAATGAGATGGTTTAAGGAGCCGGGAGAGGACGGAAGAGGGACAAAACGAAGGGAAGAAACTGGCGAATGCTCGCGGGCTCCCGTCCTCCTTAAGGATAAATCATGACTGCGTAAATTAAAGTTAAATGCTCTCGTGCGCTTCTCTTCGATATTTTTTTTTCTTCCAACTCTCTCGTGCTCTCGGGGTTGACTTATGTCGGGCGGAGCCAGAGAACGCGAGACCGGACGCTCGCCCGACATTCGAAGCTACCGCTCCAACGTTCTCGGGTAGTTACTACCGTGAATTAAGAGAAACGACAAATTGTATCGCGTATGAAAATTGAAGCAATGAGCGCGCGCGTACCACGGGCGATCATTACTTAGTTAAAATGTCTCGCGGCTTTCTACTCGCATGCAAATTCATCAAGACCGGCTTCGTTGTTTCGTCACTGGTAACAAAAAAAAACGTTCTTTCGAAGGTAAAACATCATTTTCGAGCGGGTTCGCGTCGACTTTTCGACTAATTTGAGATGCAATTGTCGACGCCGCATTTTTTATTCCAAGGTCTTTATAAGATTTCTGTATTTTAGAAAAAAAAAACTATATATAAATATTCAGGTCGTTTGGCAACTATGAAGACACAACAAATAGTCAGGTAACGTCTTATGATGAAAACAAGCCGAGATATTCCTTCACAAACTCTAAAAAGTTTAAATAATGCCATCGAACCATGTGCAGTTCATCAATAAAAAATATTTTGTCAAGATCAAAATCTACTAAATCTTAAAAAAAAAAAAAAGATCGTGAGTGGGATTCGATCTGGGTTCTCATCGATAGGGCGTTAGATTACATTATTAGCCTGTGGCTGGAGCCTATGGCCTATGACTCAAAAATTCGAGAATTAATATCTCGGCCAATTTTTATCGTACGACGATTTAATAAAAACGATCATGTTTATTCAGACTCCAACTAATTAGACATTTTTTTTGTATTTTCACAGTTGCCTAATGCTCTTTATTATTAAAATTCAGGCTTAATCGTTTTTGAGATATTCGCGATTTTTTTTCGCGGACGTCCCGTCGTCTCGCGCATTTTATCGATATCGCACACAAAATGTACGCTTCGATATTGTCCCGTGAGTGAAGCGAGAGAGCGCGAGCACATATCGAGAGGGGGAGACACACATCTGGTCGCGTGGGAAGATCGCGCTCCCATTTCTGGATCCTCGTAGTGCTCGACCCTGCTATATTCTATATATATATACATATATAAAGTATTACCAACAGTAGTACATACTATACCATGTGTGTGTACACATCGTAGAGTAGCTCACGCGGGTTTCTCTATTTATGCGAAATTGCCGCGCGTACCGAGAGCCCGAGAGCTTTTACAGTCACATTTTATTTATCATGAAACTCGTCGTCGTCGTTGTCGTCGTCGTCTTGCGGCGGCGGAGAAAGAGATCGCAGATTCGAGCACGTAGATAACAAAACAAAAAAAAAAGAAGAACTGTCCGGTGATTCGCTCGTAGAATTACAAATTTCGGAGCACATCTTTACCGGATTTGTACGGCAGCGTCCTTCCTCCATAGCGAACGCGTTTTATTTCTCACAAAAAGAAATTACAATAATTTTCTTCTTTGCTTCGATCGATCGAATTATCATGTTTATTTTTATAATGTCCCGTCAACTTTTTTTTTCCGCGATCGAGGTCACAGATCCGATTTTCCTTTCCACGCGATTCGCGCGACAATCCCTCCGGACGTTCGCCGTGTCAAGCGCGCAGTTTGTTAACCGTGGCTAAAACGGCTAGATATAAAAAAAAGAGATCTTTCCTTAGGTGAAAAGAGAGCGGACAAAACGTTAGACAGCTGCTAAGTGCACATAAGCGATGACTAAGATAACGCGATATTCTACGGTTGCAATTCGTGATGATGTGTCTGCGTGTGTGCGTCCGCGCGTTGCTCACCGACTAGAACCCGCAGATCTGTATTAATATGACGAGGGTCTCTACAATAAACTATATATATACGTGTATATGTTATTATAAAATATATAATATAGTAATATAATTAATATGATATTAATTATTCTATAATATATATTCATATATTAATATATTATGGAATAAATCATATTATAATATTATTGTAATATAAAATAATATAATATAATATAATAATATTACAATATAATATAATATATTATATTATATTATTATATTATATTATATTACAATAATATTATTATATTATAATTACAATAATATTATAATATTATTTATTGTAAATATATGCAACGTTCGTATACACGAGCCATATATATGTACCTATATCAACGATTATATGGCTCGTGTATTCGAATGCACCAGTTGCATCAAAACTGCATCGAGCAACCCCGCGCGTAACGCTCGTCCCCCTCCGTTAAAGATCGTAAATCAGAGACAAGAATTACGAAGCAAGGATCGTTTATAAATAACCAATTAGAAACACCTGTTCGTCTATCGCGTTCTCCTTCGATCCGAGAAGAATCCGTCATCGTTCGCCAATGCTATATATCTATACGCTTAAGTACACACTTACGTGTATAGATATGTATATGGGCTTTGTGACTCAAGGAAGGAAGAACTGTATACAAACATGATAACAAAAAATATATATATATGTACATACATGTGTACAATAATACATGTACATATGTATAAACATGCATATATGTATATGTATATATGTATATAGAAAGCTGATATCGTCCATACGTTATATATCGGTAACGACATCCTAACCGCGAATCGTACGTCTTGGCATGTCAGTATCATCGTCTTCCTTGTCTATACGATGTCCGGGGAATAAATGAGAAGGGGTGAGCAAAAAGTCAGCTGAATTAATGAAAACGTCAGGTTCCCACGCATAAGCGTCGTAACAGCTCGAGCTTCAAGCTCTTTTGCTATACGCACACTCGCGCTCATCTATATATACGTGTGTACGCATCTCTTGCGAGCAACAGTAGCACACGTTTGCCGCTAATCCAGAGTCCTTTTTTCCTATGACGTACCACACACCACCTGCGACTACTTCTTATTTCCACGAGTCTGGCTCGCGCTCGCGAGAGAGCCAGATTCTTCTTCTATATGTTATATATACATACATACATATATATATGTATGTGTGTGTACATATATATATAGAAGTATATATATATATATATATATATACATACATATACATATATGTATATAAGTATGTATAGCACTGGTCCGTTTGCTCGTCTCGTTCACCCTTTTACCGTTGTCCCGACGACTTCATAGCCGTATCTCTTTTGCCAATGCGAGAGAGAACTCTGTATGTGTACGGAGCATACATTGCTACGCACTCCTCATGCTGATATTCTTTCAGATCTCATTCGCATCCGGGCTCAAGAAATTATGCGAAAACGGCGTCTCTTTTTGTCCCGCGATCATTGTTTTGCTATCGTATTGTTGTTTCGCGAGATATCGAAGTTTTAATTCGCAGAGTTATTGGATTTACGATCGATATCTATCTAATCCATAGTAACATTAAGGTATGTAATTCTTCGACCGGTTTTTTAATCCTGTTGAGTTGGATGACTCGCGGAGTTTTAAACGGTTAATATAGTAAACGTACTATTTTTATGCCTCGGGATTTTCATGTGTACTTTCGTGAAAATAACATTGGCTAATGTCCCGTGTTTTTGGTTAATCCTTAATAGTCAATGTGGGCCCATGAGACCCAGGCCCTTTTTTGACCTGGAATATTGCTCACTAAAATCCATCAATTGGGTTTTGTGGCGCCATCTAACGATAGCTTGGTTCTTCAACTTCAGTACCGAGAAGGTAGATTTTGAATCGGACCGTTACTCGGATTTACGTTTCATTCTTTCCTTCTAAATCTGCGTTGGATGAAATAAATATGTTTTTGAGAAGTCCACAGAAACCGCTATGTCTATTTCAAAATGTTTCTAGATTATAGAACCATTTTTTCCATTTTTTTTTGTTTCTAGATTATAAAACCATTTTTTTGTCAATAATTACAAGAGTTATAGCAATTTTTGAAAAAAAAGTAACTTTTCACGAGTTTTTTTTGCATATTTTTTGTTGCATATTTAAAAATAATTTTTTTATTTCTAACCAATATTGTATTAAACAATGTTCAAATTATCCCTCACTATTTTTTTCATACCGCTCAATGCATTATTTCAATATTTATAACAATTTAAAAACGCCAGGGTCCCATGAATCCGGTATGACCATAACGTGATTCTAGCTAAGTGTGACTACTAACAATAAGGGTTAAATCCTATTGTTATTTTTCTCCTTTGCATAGAAAAATAACGAAGATTCGTTAGATTCAGAAAGTGTAAAAGCAGATGAAAACAATTTAGAGAAATTGTGTCAATACTCGCGACTTAACTTGGACAATGCTGCTATTACGTTCGTTCCATGAAGTGTCCTCCGAGGATATCGGCAGACATAGTGCGAAGAAGGGAGATGCAGAAGTAACAAAGTTCACTATAGCCACTGATCAATAGCCTCTCCTTTGGTCGGCGGGGAGCCACGTCGTAGCGGTGATTCGCAGTGGCAATGTCGTTGATTTTTTTTTACTTCTGGTTTTTTTTGTCTTTCTTACAAAACCTAACCAGCGATATTGCAGAAGCGAGGACACGCACGCGCAAGCACGCACGAGTCTATATAGATGCGAAAACGCGCGGAACTTTCTTTACGTGTGACCGTATAAATGCACATAGATACATACGAACACACACACACACACACACACACACACACACACACACACACACACACACACACACACACACACACACACACACACACACACACACACACACACACACACACACACACACACACACACATATGTATATAGGACATACAAAACGGTGTATAGGTATAAATACGTGCGAGCTTCCGTCGAGGCTGTGGAGAGAGATCTTTTCGTGCGAGTATTCGCGCAGAGAAAAGACGCGCAACCAGGAGAGAAAGAGGCAGAATGAGAGAGGAGCCGAAAGGCCGCTCGACGAAAAACACGGGCAAGGGACCCCGCGGGGCTGCGCCGACGAGAGGGTGCAAGAAACTTTGGAAACGAGAGACGCGAGTTTCATTGGTAAAGAAACGAACGGAATATATATATAGATATACATGCACGTATACATATATACATATACATAGTTAAGAAAAGATCGAAGCTACGCTCACTGCTGGCGAAAGCCTCCAGGAGAGATTGGTGTGCTGGTCGACTCGTTTATTTCGTTCGAACGACAGGATTTCGTCGTCTCGTCACGATTTTCTTCCTTTTTTTTTTGTTTTTTTTTTCTGTTTTGTAAAGTTCCTTACTTATTTGTACTTTCTCAAGTCGAGTCAACGAGTAGAAAACAATTTCAAATTATATATAATGAAAACAAAAATGCAATAAGAACCAAACTGCTAGAACTCGATCGTCAGATACGCGATGATAAGTCTCAGGGAGAGGGAGGGGTTTGTTTTTTTTCTTGGTTTCTCATTATAATACGATCGATAAAGTTCACGATGAAAGAATATGATATCGTTACCGCGGAGGCTCTTCCGCGTTGAAATAATAAGGAATAATATCCTGGTAAGGAGATGCAACAGGACTGTGTGTGGCTTCTGTTATATCTACGTTTATATATATTCGCTCGAGTTTCTCGTACACCCTCTCCGGAACGTATATACTTGTGTATTATTCTTCTTGCAGTTGTCCTATCTTTCAGCCTTGGGGGGACAATAGAGGCGGCGGCGACGGCGGCGGCGGCGTGTGCGCACGGAAAGTTTAATCTACATACGCAAATATATACCGACGATAGATCTCGGGCAAGCTCTTCGTCTCCGCGCTCTTTTATTCTGAGAAAACGATACGCACGTATATAACTATATATCGAGTAGCGGAATTGCGGGATTGCGATGCAAGGACTCCGCCCGACGTCGGTCGTCTTCGACAATGGGCGAACTTTTCTCGATGGCATTAACCCGGTCCTTCTTCATGCAATGAGCCCCCCGCCCCTGTCTTCCTCTCTCTCTCTCTCTCTGTCTCTCTCTGTCTCTTTCGCTGCCTCGCAAGCGCAGACGATCTCCCGCGTTCATGAGGGAAGGACAATAAGCGCCGCTTGATAGTCATTGTCCTAATAGTCCCGCCGCTATATCGCGTTGCACGCATTGCGAGACTCTCTTTGAGATTGTCGAGCCACTCGCGCGTGCGGTCCCGCTGCGCTTATTTTACCGACAACGAGAGACATTGGAACGCTCTCGAGTTAATTCTGTTCTTTCGTGAGAGAGCGCGCGCGAGTGAGGGAGAGGGAGAGCTAGAGAGAAAGTTCTTGCAGGATGTTTGCTTTGAGATAGAGGCTGAAGGATCCTGGATTAATGGGTCCGGCAGCTTTTATACTCGAAGACAATCGAGCAAAACAATAAGCTTTCGGGTCGATCAAAATTTCTTTAAGTAAACGGAAATCGAAATTAATTAAGACAACTGGGTATGATAATTGGTATCTGGATGAAATCGATCTTATTTTCGTCAAAGCTACTTGTTTTAATTCGCTAGAAGTAGTTTTCGTTTCGTCGAATCGTGATTGCGAAATTCCTAAACTCCTCTTTTCCTTCTCCTGGGCTTCGCTTCCCTGAATTTATCACCCGTGAGCATCCTTGTAAATCACGTTGCACGGAGAGGATTCCCACCGTCTGGAAAATCCGCGAGTGTGGATAAAAGTTGCCAAGGGATGTGCTTTTTAAACCGAGTGAAAAGGGGGTGCGGTGAAGGAAGGGAAGGATGAGACGCGCGAAGGAGGACTCCGGCGTTCGCGCCTTTTCCACGGTAGCTTAGTCGCTATACGACACGTCGAACGAGGCTGCGGGTATAAGGAATCGGGCACCTCCGCATGCTCGTGTGTGCCACGGCTGCCGGAGATGGACAACTCGTGAAGGAGAGAAAGAGACGAAAGAGAAAGAGAGCTTTTCCCCGAGTTGGCCAAGCACGACGACCTTTGAGGTCGATGCACCGGTCGCGGAACCGGCGTCAAAACAAGACCTCCTCTATACCTAAGAATACGTACTTATACACGTTTTATGAACAAGTGTGCAAGTATGCTCGATGGATCGTACGGGCCTAGATGCTTACTTTTCTATCCGTAGTCATCCGTACGGACGTGTGTATGCGTGTCCCCGCGAGTGAATTGCCGAGCTGCGAACGGGAAAGGTTCCCACCGTCTAGTCTCGCGGTAACTTACCTATAACCATCTCTCCTAGACCCCCGCACGTCCGTACCTTTCTTTGTTACTCCCTGACGTGCTAGCGCGCGCTTCGTCTCGCTCATTTCCCGAGGGGGAAGCTCCGACGAAGACGCGCGTGGACGTGGCCAGAGGGAGAGAGAAACGGAGAGAGAGGGAGAGGTATAGCTCCGGACGATTCCTGGAAGCTCGCGGAGGCGCAGCGCTGTCTGGCCGAGTCGACGGGAATCTTCTGCTCGCGAGAGAGCCGCGTATCCAGCTCAGCCGGCACGGGGACTCGTGGATCGAGGCTGTGACTCCTCTGGCTGATATGCCACATGCGCGGTGAGTCTCTCGGAGATGAGAGAGAGCTGCCCGGATGCCAGGGCGAAGGTGGTGGTCATGGAAGATACGTGAAGTACCGACTACGAGCAGCACGAGGAGGCTGACGAGAAAACTTGAGAAAAAGAAGAAGAAGAAGAAGAAGGAAGAGGAGGAGGAGGAGGACGCGGCTGAAGAGCTTGATGATACGCGCGTGGTGGAGAAACGAGTCAAACCAGAACGCGGTCGTCCTGTATGTGTCGCATGTGGAAGAGACATGGACGCATGACGCTTCGTCTTTACTGCTAGCCATGAGGACGCGCGGTTAGGATGAGCTGGAGTCGGAAGCACATGGTATGAAAACGTACAAGAAGGAGGTGGTCGTACGCATCTGCTCTCGGTCTCTCTCTCTCTCTCTTTCTCTCTTTGCGGGAGAAAAGCACGAGCCAGAGTCTCTTCTAAGTATCTACGTGATGAGCGATAATAACGCCCAGGAGCTGCGCAACGCGTTACGCGCAGGATCGTATAATATCGCGGGAAAGAAAAGACGGATGGATAATACGTCATGATAATAGAGCGCGCATGCCGTGCTACGTGGGTTATGGATCGTGCTAAGCGCATGCTGAGATTCTTAATCGTTTCGTTGTCGATTATGAATTTATTATCAACGCGCTGTTTATATCGTTATCGAGCCGACTGTCACTCCACCAATTCTGTCGTTCTCATTTTTCGTGCGAGATTGTCGATCGTGAATGGCGTAGGACGATTTCCTCATTCTTGAGGACTTTTTTTTTCAATGCATTTTCTCGGAGTTAAGCGTCAGCAACTTTTGCTTCTTCGTTTTTATTTTCACTTCGATCTCTTTCTACGTGGTTTCTTCGTCGAGATCTCAGTCATCACCTCCACTTTATCCCTCTTTTCATCACCTGAAGTGAACGCTCTTTCGTCGAGCTTCCTTCATATTTGTTATCCGTCCTTGTTTCACCTCCTGTCGATTGTCCCTCTTTCTTTTATCTCCGTCTCATTCTCTCTCTCTCTCTCTCTCTCTCTCTCTCTCTCTCTCTCTCTCTCTCTCTGATCTAATCGATTCAATACTCTGAACACGCCGCCTAGATATTCCACCCAAGTGTTCGAACTCTCGCGGTTACTGTTGTCATTTCTGGGAACGAAGATCGTAAGATTCTCGCATGGTGCACGCCTCGCGCGATCCAATACACCTGTTGATCTTCTTTCTTGTAGTCTACTTCCCGGCGTGTGATCGCGGAATCCTGGACGATTCTCATGCCATAATCTCCCAGATACCTGGCTCGAACCTTTCCATTCCTCCATTTCTATCTTTTTATTCAAGAACCTTTCGGCGAAGCGTTTCGTCGTTCGACCGTTTATTCGACAGAATTAAGTTTCATTCGATTCAATAAATCGACGATCATCGATCGCTTGGTCTCCAACATAGAAAGTTACAAATTGCTTTAAATTTGTGACGTTTCCAGTCTCGATCGATTCAGGAACACCCTGGTATCTTTTGTCCCTCCTTTCTCTCTTTATCGCTCTCTCTCTATCCTCCGTGCTATCACCGTAGCGATGCATGCACAAGTGTCTTTCAGGTCTAACGTCGCGACGTCGACAGGAGCCGCGGGTGATTTACACAGGAGAATGCTGCACATTGTCGCTGTAGCACCGACGCTAATGATATACCGCTTAATTGGCCTCATTCCTCATTCCCTCTACCACCGTCTCCGGTTGCACATCGGGCGCGGTTCATGCAGGGATAATTCCGCGTGTCTTCTGCGCCGTTACTACACACGCAAAAATAGAATCTGTACGGAATATCGCGTAAATATAGTATGTTTGAATCGGTTGTACGCTGTCTCGCCGCTCAACAATGTCGAACCGCTGTAACTGACCTCAAAGTGGGTCTGCCGAAATGAGACAAAATCCCGATTCAACTTTGTCGTTTACTTACGTCATTAAAGGACGAATATTTTCGATGATTCTATGAGGGCCGATCTTCGTATTCACCATTACAGATGACGTTGTTAGATACGTAAGTTGGATCGTTCGTGAAAAATGCGATAAACTGTCGTTGACGAGGATCGAACTTCGAAGCAAAGAGGATAACCACCGAAGGGTAAGAAATAGGGAACGTCGAACTCGAGACTCTGAGAACGTATGGTGCACGCGCGAGTCGCGGCGAAGAAACGGTCACCCTGGCCGGCGGCCCCTCGCCCGCGCCCGTCCGATTTAAACCGTGATTTTGCTCGTTGCGCCGCGAGACGCAGCCTCTCCACAGGGGGAAAACCGATAAAGAGAGAACATACGACGGAACGAGAGAGTGAGAAAGCAAAGTCCGGGGATTCCAGGAGCATCCATCAGGCCTCGTCAAACCAGAGCCGACGACGACGAAGCATCAGTGGATCGGCATTCGTTGCTCGTGAGAGCCTCGTGCGCGCGAGAGCGACGTGATGCGGAGGGTAACCCTTCGTTCTCTCTCGTACTTCTTTTCTTCGTCTTTCGTCCTCGCTTCTTCTTCCTCTTTATACATACGTATGTATGTGTGTATCTGGAGAAAGAGAGGGGCAGAAAGTAAAAAGAATATATATATAGCCAGTGGTAGTCTTGCTTAGCTATATAAACCCAGGCAAAACCTTATTTCTCCTTCTTCGCCCTTCTGTCTCGTCTCATTCGCCTTCTCCAGTTCCCTTGGAACGGGGAACGCACCGGGTTATCAGGGTTCAATGAGTTCTCGTCTTCTCGTTTCTCTTTTCGCTTTTATGCGAAAGAAGAAAAAAAAACTACCTGACGAATCTGCCGACTGGGATCACACCGAGGCAGTAAATATCCCTCTTTCCGCGACTATAAGTACCCCAAGAATCTTTAGTTTGTATCTATTCTTGCCTACGGTCAGTGTACACACACACACACACACACGCACACATGTGTGTGTGGGTGTGTGCCTGTATGTATTCCATGGTGCGTAAGAGTACCCGGGTCTCTGGAAGACTGACCGCTGTCAAAACTAACGACATTCTCGTGTCTCACGCAGTGCCTCTTTCTCCTTGTCTACGATACGTGCCGACGAGATATCGTGAGCGCGACCACCAGTGTGAGCCTAATACCTTCTTTCCCCTCCTTTCCTCCGCATCCCCTTTATTCAAGTCGGAGTTTGATCTTACAAAGCGATTGAAAACAGCGCTCGATCGCTCGTGGTATTGTAACTGTTGAGGTGCCCATGTCGTATCGTGAACAAGTAGACACGTTGAGGTCGAGGCGAACAAAAAAATCGGTTAACGTCGTCACCGTTTAGCAATCGTATGGTTCATAGAGCGCGTGGACGTATGCGCGGGGTCATTCCGGGATCAAGGATGACACGGCCTGATGATTTACAGGTGTCTTCCTTCCTATGACGCAAAATGCTGTAATCAACAGTATCGAGGATTTTTGTCCCGCTATTATTAATGCCGATAACCCCATTGTGTACGCATCGTACATAACGTATAATCGTCCCGATCGTAAGACGTTGGACGTATTTGGCGAGCGAAGGAAAGTTTCGCGAGTCACCGGTCGATGTGCGTTGGCTCTCGTCTTGAAGAGCAATATCGATTATTCGCCGAAAGGCTCGTGTAATCTTTCGTACGATAGAGCCAATATATTACGAAACTTCGTCGAGAGAGCAGTGCAGTGATTCGAGGTCGGCCCAATCACGTTCACCAGGCACTGGGGTCGCCAAGAACGGATGCGCGACATTAGGGTAAGCCTCGATGCGATGATAATGACGGCCATTCGTACGTTGATACCCGTAGGTAATACTCCGTGGGAGCGGTTTGTCGGGAATCTATGATGACAGGTGAATCCGCTAATCGTTTGATAGCCCCGTCCACTTGCCAGTCTCTTTCTCTCTCGGTCTCGCGCGCGCACTCCTGCCGCCTGATACAACTAGCTCTGGTATTACACACGAAGCTAGTTTATATCGTAACAACTCCGGTGGTTCGTACGTTCGCCATTACCGAGGACTCAAACGAGACACGAGCAGGGACGCGCGCGGCACACCGGACTGTCCGGTGTCACGTCAAGCTGGTAAACTCGCGAGGGCTCGGCATGTGTACGATACGTTGGTCGTTGCTCGGAGAAGAGAACGAGCCGAGAAGTTTGTGTTCCCCGTAGCGTGACGAAACTCAGCTATGATGGCTGTAATTGTGCTAACTGCTTGATGACCGGTAAATGGATGATAATTGTACCAGAGCATAAGTGCTTTGTGGCGGGAGTAAACACACATAGGTGTTCTACATCGCTTTGAAGATTGGAGTCGAATGGGTTACATTGCCCGAGGGAGTGGACCGGCGAGATAGAGATTAACACGTGTGCTGTCTCATTAAATGGAACGGAGAATGTTTTGAGCTCTGGCTGATTTAAGAGTCGCGTTTTGAAAGTAGGACTTTTGATAGAAATTTATTTAACGACAACTAACGAAGACGAAACGAGTGCCACTTTCCCTACGGACTTGATCAAAGATCGAGGGCCGATTATCGGATTCGCCGTAATAACTCGGTGCTATCAGTGAAAAATCGTAACAAGTGGACGGTATCACCGCGCGGTTTCCCGGCATAGTCAGAAAATGGCGCTCTCGTCGCGCGCGGTACACAGAAGTCCTCGGTGCCGCGCTTAGTTGTCTCCCGAGGCACGTCGTCACCGAGTAGTACCGGGAATCAGTCGCGGACTGCCTCGACGAAGGAGAGACTGCGCGCGCGCGATGACTCGCTCCCTCGATCCTCCTTGTCTTCGTCTCTTGGCGAGTCCTCGATCATGGCTATAGACACCGTAGATCCGCACTCGGCACACGGTGCGAGCTATCTAGCTTATACCCTTCCTTTGCTCTCTCGCCCTCGCTCGCGACGCAACATAAGTACACTATCTCGAAGAGACCCGGCTGGCTCTCTTGGGAGACCGGTAGCCGGAGACTACGAACGATCAACCGAGACGGAGAACCCAGTGCACATTTCCAATGTCGTTAGTTTTGACATGCTAGCCCGTTCCCTCCCGCGGCGTTCCTTCGTCCTTTTTCATACCGTGATCTCATCACCGGAGTAAAAACAACGGGACGCGAACCTCGTGCGAGTTCCGATCGGGGCTATCCCTTGTCGACTTTTCCCCGTGCTTCGTCCTTCATCGTGAAATTTCCAATCGACGTGATTTCTTTTTCTTTCACTATTTTTCCTATTATCGATATTGTTGTTTATTATTATGATTATTATCCACGTTGCCTAGTAATACATATGACTTAGCCAATTTAATAATAATTGTTAATTTATTTAGTAATATTAAAGAATTATGTTTTGTTTTTGTTGCAGGTAAGGAACTCGCTGCAGAAAATATTGAAATTTCGCAAATCCGAAAATTCGAAGAACTAAGGTATTAATAGGAAAACGTCATCCTTCTTTCCGTACAGCAAAGTAGGGGCACTTTTATGCGGGATTGAATTTACCCGATCGATTTTGGGATATTTAACGTGTGACCAATATCCAAAAAACTAGAACCCAACAATTATGAAGCACGCTTTCAATATTGTAACTCATACGGCAATAAAGTATTCGTAAAAAACAAAATGACAACGTTAAAAAAACGCATCAAGAAGGAGTGTCTTTTAGGCTGAAATATGAAAGTCGAGTTACCTGCGACAACTGCGACAGATTAAAGTTAATTCAGATGTAAAAATAGTGGAAGACGCGTATCAAACATTGCTTAAGATCGATCCGAGACACCCGTTACATGTAGTCGATATCGGGTGACCGCGACGAAACGATCGGTCGTCGATCCTCTCCCGCGGCCTGTGGCCACACAGTCCTTGGTGCGAGAGACTCGCGCAGGGCTCGTAAATTCAACAGGGTCGCCTTTTTCTCGGTCCGTGACTCGCTCGGTCGTCGTATAACGACGACACGGGAGCAACACAGTAGCGATGCTTTTAAGCGCGGGGTTGTTGTTCGTCGCTGGAGGGACTCCGGGAGAGCCCAGGAGAGAAACGGACACAACCACTTGGAATACGACAGTAGCGAAGCACGCTGAGACTGAATGCCACGAGTAAGCATGTGGACATCAGCGGGCGGCCGCCGTTGTCGTCGTTGTCCCGTCTCCGTGGTTTCCTATCCAGTTTCACTTGCAAATCGATTCCTAAACTCTTCGAGAATCGCGAGGCGCACCCCGAGGCACGCTCGTACGTCCGTTTCTTCGTCGATCCGTCCGTTTGTCCTTGCGGGTTTATGTGTGCTCCAGGGAACGGGAATGCGCCAAAGACAAGCAACCAGAGAAAGAGAGAGCAAAAGCTCGTACATCTGATCGTGTTGCATGTTAGCAATGTCGCAAAGATTCAGGTACGCGAACAGAAGGAGAACGACGTAAGAGCGCACTGCGACAACCGATTCTCATGTTTTATCTGGGGTTCGTTATGCCCGTTGCGTATATCTGCCGCAAGAGAAGATCGGGTGGAGCACGACTCCAGGTTGCACTTTGTTCGCTGTGGCCCCAGCGTTTCACATCGAACGGAGCATTGTGAGCGGAGAAGGACTGTCCGATCGTTCGACGGAACGAGCTTTTCATACAGTGTTCCGGTATTTACTGTTTCGACTCGCTGGTACAGAAACGATTTATCGTAGCTAAAACATTTTATGTAAGATCCGAAGTATCGTATCTTCGCGTACGACGATTTTTTCACGATGTATTCCTGGAATACTTTATCTTCAGTTTATCTTTAAACAAAAAATACATTTGGCTTTCTTAAAGAGAGACAGTGGCACAGGGGTTAGCGTTCTCGGCTCTCAACTCGAGGGTCGCGGGTTCGATTCCCCGCCGGCACCAATGGAATTTTTCTATGTGCTTATTCTGTGCTCTCGGTGGTTCGGAACCCACCTAACCAAAAACTGTAGGTCCACCGGAGTGGTAGATGGTGGAAAGGAGGATGCGCGGTGATTGTAAGAAAGGAGGAATGTAAAAATCCGCAAGGGTATACATTGGAAAATAGAGACTTACATTTGGCTTTCTCTCGGGACGCGGCAGTCGAGAGTTTTCCTCGACTGGTACGAAAAGATTGTTTTCAAAACGAATGAAAATCGAACGTTCTACAAAATGTCTTTTCGTTACACATTGTTTCTGGTTTGTAGCGCCTTCGAGATACTCGTTTAATTTGTGTTTTTTGTTCGCATCGAAGCATTTGCTCCTCTTTCCACTCTTTCTCGATCGCTTCACCCGTGCTCGTTCCGTTTCCCGGCAGGGGGGCCGTACCTCTCTCGCGCCTCGAGGCTTTTCTCTCCCCGGAGTGTTCGCGAGGGAAAGAGAAGTTGGTCCACCGGCCAGTGGCGAGCTCGACAGTACGGTATATAGCGGTGCAATCATCAATTTTTATAATTTTCCGTGTCCGCGCACCGCGCCGCCGGCGCGTATTATACGCTAATTAGAGGGGAGAGAACTCTTTCTCTTCTTTTTCTCCGCTACATTTTTTTATTTCTTGTTTTCGTTTTTTTTTTTTTTTTTTATTATCGTCATTTGATCATTTCGTTTGCCGAGAAGGACGCTGGCTTGTGCACACGCGTGTAATTCCAGGTGCTTGATTCGATAAAATGTATAAACTCCGACGAAAAGCCTCTCTCGTCTTTTTCCTCCTCTAACCGATATTTCGCTCGCGCTTTTAAATTCATAACCGTCCGTATTCATCATATTTGGTAACACACATCGATAAACGTCAAATTATTCACCGTTCGATCGTTCGGCATCGTTCTTGCGTATACGATCGATAAATTTCTTTTTTCCTCGTCGCTTCTTTTCATTTGATCTTCTACTCAGGGATTAATTATGTTTGTACAGCCTAATATACAGCACGTTAACTTTCGACTAATATTATTAACGGGCCACACGCCTAGATCCGTTTTATTCGTTGGCTCCGGTGCTCCGGGCGTTTTTTTTTCATGCGATGCTCAAATCGCAATTAGTCATTCACGACAATGACGTGGCGCGAGGAGCCCCGTTCTGTGAATCTCCAGAGTGCGTTGGTACCTCGCTATCCCGCGGCTGATTGATGGCGCTCCTATCAGCGCATAGCGCATGGACATACGAGCATAGCGTGCGTGCTGCTCGTCGCTGTAGCTCGACGTCGCGAGGATGCGAACGAATCCGTGGGACCTGGTGATTAATGTCTCCCCCTCCTCCATATCACAGACGGGGTGCACGAAAGTTGCCCGAAGGGTTTCGTTTCTTCGATAATCAATTCTTTTTAATATTCTCAAACTTCCTTCCGGCAAATCCAACGCCCATTTTTATACAATCGTGGCAGACTCGTCTACGTCTCGCTAAAGTAAAAATATTTTCAGCAATGACAAAAGATATAAAATTAATAATCAGTAAGGGATGACGAAGGGTATCGAGCATTGTCCGTTGAAGAAGAAAAAAAGTGAAAGCCCACTGTGGGAACAAACGCACTAACGAAGCTATAACGCATAAAAGGGAAATCGTGCGTAAACTTCTCGGGCCTCTTTCATCGTTCGAGTAACCTGCCGCGGTTTAATGTTATATACCGCGAGTATACGCGCGTACATTCGCATATTTCCTAAGTATAATTCGGCAATAAAGTGTCCGTGGAACGATCCGTCGGTTGGCCGTCATCATCGGACGTCATATCGGCAGTCTCGCTCGTCATGTGGGTCACGCGCGTATTGCACCGCGAAGTTGAGAGTCTCCGGCGGCGCGGAACGCATCAAGCAAAAGAGCGGGCACTGTTTCGGCATGCGCGCGCGACAACGCCGAGCGAAACGAGAGCCTCGGAGGAGTTAAAATTGTGCGTGTATTGTACATTATATATATATATATAGAAAGAGACAGAGAAAGAGAGAGAAAACCTCTTGCTTACACTACAGTGTTTCAGCTGTAAGTTTGCAACGAGCAAAACGGTTTCTCCCTTCCTTCGGACGTATACACGAAATGCGTGCCCCCAAGGCATTTTGTAACTTCTTCCCTCGTAGCCCGAAAGAATACTTTTATATCCCGTCGACGATGACCGTGCCGCGCGTGTGCACACGATCGCGCAGACGCAGTGCAATAAAAGCTCTCCCTCTCTTTCTGTCTTCGTGCCTCTTTTTCGCGCAGCAGCTTCTGTACTCGCCGACCAACAATCGTCCGATCCCTCTTCGCAGTTTCTACTGGCTCCCTCCTCGAAACAACGCTACAGAGGGAAGTATGAAAGAAATATAATAACAACAGTGGTACGAGAGAAAGTATAGACGCGAAATATGCGCGAGAGCAAAGAGAGTTTTGGCCCTTTGGCCCCCCGAGAGTCGCTCTCGTTCCGGGTTCCTCTGCTTTTATTCGTTTTATTCTCTTTTCTTTTACTCTCTCGGGTCTCTCTCTCTCTCTCTCTCTCTCTCTATTTCTTCCTTCCTCTCTCGCTTTGGGCCACGACCTGGATGCGTCCCAGCAACCCGAGGCAACGCTCTAAATTGACCGCGCTCGTCCAGTAGCCAACACAAACAAATGGATAGACGAGAAGAAAACGAGATAAGTCTGCATAGCAATGCCAAAATCTAATTAAATTCAATCGAATCGTAATAATATCGAGGATAACAGTGTTTTTTCTATATCGCTTAATCTGGATTAGGCGTACCTACCTAACTCTTGTGAATTCGCGGACATTCTTACCCCGAATTCACGAGTTCCTCGATCGTGGCCCCCACGGGGACGATATATCGTCGTGTGCCACCATATCCAAAGAGCCGGAGACAACTCCGTGACCGAATTTCTCCATTCTTTTTTCTCCCACCATCTCGCGCTTCGATATTTCGTCCCCCTTTTTTTCGACGTTCGCTCGCTCCTCCGCTTTTCCATCTCTGCTCTCGCTTTCTTCTTCTTTTTTTTTTGTTTCTCTATCGTCTCCCTTTTGTTCGTCTTTTGTTTCATATTCGCTCTTTCGTGTATCTCGAGGGCTACGTCGTAGCACGAATTTCGCGAGAGGGGCGTCGATCGCATCTTTTCAACACGGGGAAAAATGTCTGTGAATTTTTTACGTGTTTTATTAGACTTCGATAAAAAAAAATTAAGTACGGATATTTTAATTTCGATCCTCCTCGAAACATTTTTTTAAACAACAAGTCGGGTCGCAGTGTTTTTTGAATTCTCCAAATTATTTGAGATTTGTCAAAAACTCACGATTATCTCAATATTCATATATTTTTTCATAAGAATAATACATCCTTTTGGTTTTTGCCGCAGTTTTGAACCCCTGTACCATCAGAAATTTATCTTTGATTACAAGATCGCGTCCAACTTTCACCAAAATCCCCCCAAAAAAAAAACAAAATGAAATCCGAAATAAAGTCGTATAATATTCGTGTTTC
Source organism: Netelia fuscicornis (assembly GCA_946811545.1). NCBI lineage: Eukaryota > Metazoa > Arthropoda > Insecta > Hymenoptera > Ichneumonidae > Netelia > Netelia fuscicornis. The sequence goes on from OX328012.1 coordinate 41,701,506, forward strand.
CCGAAGTCAGAAGGGCTGCGATAAGTACACAAAAAATAAAGGCTAAAATAGATCGTTGTCATGTGAGTACATTCAGCTATATCGGCGTCGATTCCCGAGTGAGACTCCTTCCAGGTAGCCTCGACCACCTTGGACGGGTCCGGGCTAGGTGGGTCAGGCATCGGGCTCGCGCGAGTCTCCTCATCCTCCACCTCCATCTTCGTTCTCCTCGGCCACCGAGTCCCCTCTACCGGTGAGTCATTCTTTCGCGCGGTCCACAAACAAATACACACACACACACACATATACACACACAGTTCGTATTGTGGCCCCCAGGCGGCATTGCGACGAGGCTTACGCTGCCTGGCGCCAGCGTTGCGCAACTATTTCGCTAACGTACTACGTACCTACGTACATATCAACTTACGTATACACGTATATGTATATCTATATACATCGGGGGCGAGATTATAGCGCGACGAAAACGACGATACACGAAAATCGACGCTTCTCGCGAGCCTCTCCTTTTATCCTTCTCCGCTCCTTCGTAAGTTTCGTCCGTCACGCTTCGAGCACCTTCGACATCCTCGCCACGACACCGAGGGGAGAGTGGTGTCCTTACAGAAAATCCGACGAAACCTCGAACGTATGACTCGACACGCTCGAGGACACGACGCGTGTCAGGACCATGAATTCTTGTTTACGAAATATTTTTACAGGACGAAAGAGTCATGCGCAATTTTGACAATTGATTTTTCACGGAAATTATTTATTATATTCGATTGTTTGTTTATTTTTATTAACGTTGGAGAAAATATTGTAGATTTATTAATTGCGGGTATTGCGAAATTTCGTTCGATCGGTTTACAAGACAAATTTCAAGCATCGACATTTTCCTTCGTTCGGTATCTTTTATCCATTTCTTTGATGAAATATTGCGCCGTTCAAACTGACGCGTTTCACTATATCGCCGTAATCGCGTTGGCCACCCGAATGCCGCGATCGCCCGAAAAGTACGAAGGTGATGCTTCCTGAAAATTATACGGTAATTCTCCCCCCGATTACGCGCAGCGTGCTCGTTTACCCAAACATCGAATTACCCGAGATTGCGACCGCGATCTCTCCTCGTTATGTGTCCCTCCGTACACGCGTGTACAGCCTCGGCGTCGTTCTTCGCAGGGGAGATTTCATTTTTATTCGAGGACGATCGGAAGGTTAACGGAGGATGCGTCGATTCCGAGCATCGTTTTTCTTTTTTAGTTAATATTTTCTTCTTTTCTTTTTCTTTTTCACCCAGCAATGACGGTGTCGAAGCAGCAAAGGTGCGGAAGAAGAGGAGAGTTAGCCGCGGCGAGACGGGCAGAAACTCGGGGGAGAGCAAGAAGGGCGATCGGAGCTTATAGGTGCCCGGAGATGCTCATAAATCTTGTCCTAACGCACGCGGGGTTTATTACTCGTAATCAAGCAGCCATGAATTCTGCTGAAATCACCTACGTTATAGCGAAGAGGGAGAGTACAGCCGGGATGGTGCGCGCGTTTTGTCTGCCTTCTACTTAATACCGCCCTGTATACTCCGTCACTCTGGCGAATATCTCGCCGTGTGGCGGTAAAACGCGTCCAAGAAGTCTGCGACGGATTCACGCGCTACATCAACCCTCTCTTAGATTATTATTCATTGGGATACAGAACGTTATACAACAACAACAAAATATAGCATAGGCCAGTGAAGCTCGTTCGATCGCCGCCGCCAACACCTTTGTTTTGTTCGTTCTTTCTCGTTTATCGTCGCTCCGAAACCTCGACACTTCTTCCTCCTCTCCCCAGATTCGTCTGCCGTGGATGAGTTGCAACTATTTCACCTTTAGGCGCCGTTATACGAGGGCGTCACGTGTGAAACGTTTTTAACTGTCGGTTGATCTACGTGCGGCGCTCGCTAGAGTTATGGAGAAGAGCGCTGGCCCTCGTGCGGCGAACGTTTGTACTAATATTCCTACTAGATTGAAAACCTATGGTTGACGTATCGAGCGTCGTATTCTCTTGTCTCGCAATTATCCACTCGAATATCTAAAAACAAAACGCAGTGTGGATAAATGTGTTTTCTTGTTTCTGCTTTCGCGAAAGATTGCACTTTGACCTTCTTTTCCTCGACCTTGGTTGTGTATAATAGTATTTACAGCAAGTCCGTGTGCTCCAGATTACTCGAACGGTTTGTCTCGCGGTGAAAAGAGAGTACAACTATATAATGCATGTAGAACTGCTTTTGCCGCTGCTGCGAAAGACCCGAAAGCCTGAGACGTGTGCGTATACTGTACGTATTCTTGCGCAATCTGGTACGCCGCAATATGACGGCGTCGGCGGTGTAGTTCGCGGCCTTAAGAGAGGAGAGTATTTAATAATCCACAATGATAAATCGCGGCCCGTTAACTCGAGCGCCCCGCAGGTACAAAGAAAAGCCGGCGTACTTCGAGAGTCTCTCCTTACCGTCCATATACCTCTCTCGCCTAATCGATCCACCCTGTCTCTCTCTCTCGCACATTCGCTTATGTCTCCCTCCCTCTCTTTGCCAACGATAAGCAATCTTTCCTCTCTATCAGTCTGTCTCTCGCGCACGTTTCGCCGTTGCGCTAAACGCTTATTCCCACCGGCTCGCGCCACCGTAAAACGAACAACGGCTTATAGCTTTTAGAGCGACGAGCATTATTTTATATTGTCACGGATACTTACGCGCGAGCAGGAGCGACGAAGTGGAAAGCGCGACTTTCAAGGGAATCGAGCGTTAAAAAAAATCATGCAAATCAAGAAAACATTTCAAATTTAAACCGATCGGGATTTTTTCCAGATTTCGCAACATCTGCATTAGCATGGCCGACGTCGCGCGAATTTTTGATCTTTGAAAATCTTTCGATACTTGGCTCATTTTTATGCATATCCTTCGCCGCGGTGCTCTTGCATTTACGGTGGCGCCCTCGTGGGCCTTACGTTTTGAACTCGTCGGCATTGCATCGCCGACGCCGCCGATGGTCATTATTTTTACGAGCTATCGTACCGCTCATTATCTTTAAGAGTCGTGTTACCCCGGTGCTCGTTACTCGTTACAGAGGGATCACTCGCGTATGTGTGCGTGGCCATACATACACGTAGGTACGTCGGAATGAATAGTGCTCGGTCGTATAGATCCGTCGGGGTTGTATTCGGTGCAGTTGGCACCCCTATTTTAATAATCCTTATCCATATCCCCACACACATACACACACCCATATATAATACAATATTATATAACAATAATATATAATAGGGATGATAATATTATAATAAATTAATATTATATTATAATAATATATAATAATTATATAATGTAATAATAATAATAATATTATAATATCATAATATATAATAATTATATAATACAATAATAATAATATTATAATATTATATTATATGATATATAATATAATATATTATAGTAATATGTAATAATTATATAATATAATAATGATATTATCATATTATATTATATGATATATAATATAATATTATTATGTATGTATTTATGTATATATGGGTATAATCGTATACAAAGTCATTCCATACTTCTTATCGGCAATCGTCATTGAACGGTCGTTTAATTAACATCTCGAGGAGTTTTAATGATATTAAATTGCAGATTTTCCGGTCTTCAATACCTTCGAATAATCACAAATTCATATTTAAAGATCTTTCATCGATAAAGAGAGATTAAATTTAATCTCCTATAGTCATTATTGGGAAGTGGTTTTCCAAAAGGAGAGTCTTCTATGTACACTAACACCTCGAGTGAAATTCTACTTAGATACCTTGTTTGTAATTATCGCGTAATTATTGGATAAGAAATCTCGAATGGTTAGAGGTGTGAGAATATATATATAGCCACGCGTATTTATAATATATGAAAATAAACGGAATGAAATTGAATCTGATAGCTCCGGTTGTTGACACTAACGTCGCTTTAATCAGCACAGACGAGGATTTTATCAATGTACACACGCAGACTCGTACATACACTTTGGATCTCCTAGTGTACGTGAATTAATTAAATTATTATTACCATTATTAGTTGCGTGTATACAACCTCGCGTCAAGCCGTTTAATTGATAACGTCGTCGCTCGTCTCGCGTTGTGCTCTGCACGAGATTATTCGAGTTATGTGGGATATAGCGTGCGTGTCTGTGTGTATTGCGAGAAGCCTCGTTCCTACCTTCGTTAAGGGTGTCAGTCATCGTGAGCTATCTAATTAAACGTTTGCGTGAAAACTTATATACTCTGCGAGAGGGCATCGCAAATGTCGAACGTCGTATAATAGAAAAGACATGATCGAGAGAGGGAGAGAGAGAGAGAAAAGAGAGAAAGCGAGCGAGAACTCTTCCTAAATTCATCAGAGGGTAAGTATATACTATGTATGTAATCTAGAATGAAAAGACGCACGTTCATCTCGAAGTAAAGATGCTCCTGGTTTCCTGCTACGTAACGGAACTCCTAAGCTATAATATCGACGTGCGGCAATTAAATTACAGGCGCTCGCACGACAAGCGACGGTTATTATTTAATTAATAACATGCCTTCTCGTTGCACTCGCTATATACTAACTTAACGCGTCAATGTAATATATTATGTACATTATAGATATTTATTACGTATGTCAATATTCTCGATAGAATATTGAGTAATTTCATGATCGAGCGTCAGTACTGGTGCACCATCTGTTCTCCGGCAGACGGAACATTGACACTCGGTTAATTGAAATATTTATGATAAACGATTTATTTGAAAATAAAAATTACACCTTTGTCCTAATGACCTATGTCCTGTGACTTTTTGTCCGGATCTAATATTTGTTTTTGTAATAGAAAATATTCATAAAAACTTCAATAAAAATCGAGAAATTTTGTGCTCCGCGTTATTTGATCGAAAAATGTAACAAGAATTAATTTTTTTTTGTCGGTAAAATTATTTGAAAACAATTATGGAATACATGGGAACGGGTCCATCAGTGGTTATTGGATGAAATAACTCAGGCATATATGTGTGTATATATTGTAATTAAATTACCGGTGTACACGGGCGCGAGACATTATTTTGTTTAATTAATAACATCGTCACTCTTGCGAGAGACAATTCGAAGCGAGAATAAGACAAGGTAGCTCCCGTAGCTCGAACCTTTATACGACAGTCTGGTGCAAGGGCTGCGTGCACGTAGATCCGTCAATCCAACGTACGAGTTCGTTCAATTAATCGCTCGGTTACTCGTAATTAATCAAGTCGAGACGCTGGCGAGCGAGATAGTCGAAACTCGCACGAGGGATTGTCCCATCTCTTCTTCTATACAGTATTCTTTTCGATCCTCGTTATCCTGCCAATCTTACATATATTTTATCAAGGTCTTTCGAAGTCAAAGTCGGTACACAATTTTTTTGTTCTTCTTAAGACTCAATAATCGTCGACTTTTTCTGCTCCTTTCTGACACAATAATCGTCGATTACCGGGCGCCGGCGTACAAGTTTCTTATATACTCGTAAATGAGACACGGTCCAATCTCAAAATCTCGTCGCACTTATCCGCACGAGTTGATTATCCATCATCATGCTTGTAATTACAATCGAACTTTCCGCACGATCTTTTCACTTTCCAGCAATCAACGAGCACGGGACAACGTCGCGTCCGTTCTCTCGGACCACCTCGTGGGTTAAAAATTCGTTTTTTATCATTGTTTTTAATGCAGGAGCACGTTCGAGACTCGAGGAGAGCGTACATTAGATATAATTGTCGGTTGCGACGCGTAATTTCGGGCTATGAAAGTACCTCTCCCCCTTTAATATCTAGCTGTTTTTTCCTTCCGATAGTTCATAGCCCTGCCCTCTCTCTCTCTCTCTCTCTCTCTCTCTCTTTCTCTTTCTCTCTCTCGCTCTCTCTTTCTTTTTCCTCAGGCCAGTGCGAATACTCGCAATCTCCAATGTCGCTTTATATATTTCTCCAAACTCAATTTATTCGCGAGCCAACTTTTGTTCGCCAAAGTTGGCTCGCGAATCAATGCCGAAACTTCCTTGGACGAAAGACGATAAAGAAAGAGATAGAACAAAAGTTGACTAACGAATCAATGCTGAAACTTCCTTGGACGAAAAACGATAAGAAGGAGACAGCGGACGAATGGATGAAACGACAACAAAATTAATATAAAAATGTCAAAGACCGCTAGCGCGATACCGTACGTGTGGCGTAGCGGCACGTGACTCTTCGAGCACTCGATCGTTGTCGTTCATACGGAGAATGGAGAGGGACTTGCTGCGGGAGAAGAGGACACCCGCGCCATCGACGAGTCACGAAGTGCGAACGTTTCCTCGCCGGTTCCGGCGACGTGACGACCTCCTCTCCCCTTATTCAACACTCTTTATTTTCATCCGACTTTGTGCTAGAGAACTTACGTGATCGTATATATATATATGTATATTTAAGACGTATGTACCAACGATACGAGGTCTTTGATACGTCGATCGCAATATATTTCTTATACACTTCTCGTACGACGTGTACGGCGAATATCTTTTAGTTCGCTCGATCGCGACTCACACGCGTATCAGGTGGACGACAATTGTATCAGGAACGATACGGAATATTCATCGAGGTTTTCGTCCTTTGCGTCCAAAAAAACGTAACGAATATAAAATAGCGGAAATTTCACGTACTTCTGGTACATTCGTGATAATTACAAACGTCTAAGATTATACGAGCAACGGAAAGATTATTTCATCGTTGGTAACGTTCGCGTCGTTTTTATCGCGAGATCCGAGTCTCTCGGATGAGTTTTCTATATTCCTTTTCCACGGCTCCCTCGTGATATTGCGGCAGCACTGCAGCAACATTCGTAGAGACACTCGTGGCTTTTCACGAAGCCGGAGAGAAAAATCGTGGGAAAGTATGCGTTTCTCGCCACTCGATTTGTTCCGAGGTCTGTTATGTACGCGAGAGTCTGACTTTTATTCGATGACCCGCATCGCGCACTTGCGGTATATTCCCGCTGACTTTAATACTTACTGGCTCGTGTACGCACACGCATGCGCGAGATTCCGAGGAAAAGGCTCCGCGTGAAAGAGCGGGTGGCCAAATCGTCTCCAACTTATAAGTGTTCGGTTTTACTTCTCTCCCTTCTCCATTTTGTCTCGAACCAAGTATTTGCGTGCGGCCATTTTTATATGTCAAACTCTCGCGAGGATTAAATATATACACATATATATCTCATTTGCACGTACCGGCGCCTTAGGCGATGCGAGTCGCACCGAAGAGAGCGTGCAAGAGACGAAACGTGGTGGAGTGTCCAAGTTTTGTACAACGATACGATCGAAAAGTTTGCGATCGAACGACCGCGCGAGCATTGGCAGGTCCAAGATCCTTCGACTCTCTCGACGCCTGGAGACTGATCGATTCGACGTTTTCGTAAAGTTGACCGGAGAATAGTGTATAATCGCGCACTATCGTTGCCCGCTTGATTCACCTTTCGCAACCAATACACAATCACGAGGTAGATGTGTATTTATATATTTAGATCGGAGGAACGTAAACCTGATTTCAATCACGAGGTGAAATTGCAAATGAAATCATCTACCGATTTAGCATTGAATGCTGCAGGAATAAACTTCGTTGTAGACATTTTGCAATAAAAAAAAAGTCTCGGCGATTTGTACAGAAAAATATTTTTGTTGTATTATTCGGTCTCTTGACGAAACGTATCGTTTCACGATCTTCGAATAGGTAGACGAGCAGTTGGGACAACTGACGAGAGTGATAGTGGGAATTATTGCAAGGCCCTTATAAATATATTGCAAGATCTAGGACGCGCTCTCAGCAAAGGAACTGTACAATGCTCGAGAGCTCTCTGTGTAAAGTATTTGTAAATTCCACTTGAATTTCGTAACAAGGGGATAGAAAAATTATGAATAAGAGAAAGAAAAAATAATAATTTAAAAATTAATAATAAAATATGTATAGCACTTATTAAGTTCTTTTCCTTTTTCAATATATAATAATGTTCGATGTCTAGAATTATAAGAATAGTTAGAATAAATAGAAATTTATTCTGTGTAACAGTTCGGACCGGATAATGAGAGTCTCAGTGGTGCAGTGGTAACGTTCGAGGTTCGCACGGAGTGGACCAGGGTTCGATTTCCGCCGTCATCAATGAATTTTTTCTATGTATTATTCTATGTTTTCGATTGTTCGGAACTCACCTAAGAAACATTTTAGGTCAGGCAAAACAGATGATTTGGGTGGTGATCAAACAACTATGTTATTACGAAGGTCTTGGATTCGATTCCCAATACCATAAATCTTGTAGATGAAAGCGAATTATGTAGAATCTACTCAAGGTGTCGGATGTGTGAACGACGACTATATATGTGAAAATACTGCCACCTAGCGGGGCGCAATGAACTCTGATGTGGGACGATCGAATGGCGAGTCAAACGAATAGGGGGGGGGGGGCGAAATATGAAGGAAACTTGTCCAATTGCTGTGGACAGATGGCGATGACACTATTATTAAACAAAAAGGGAAATAAAATGTGACGAAGCTTGCAAGCTCTGATCTCTGTGCGTGAGTTTATGTCTCACGGCCGTATTTCCCACAGTTAAGGAGGATTTATTCTTGCTGAGGTTGTTTGATCTCGTTCAGGTATTTTGTATACCTGGTGATGTACGTCCAGTGTGCGCAAGGAGGCTAAGGACCTGAATCGTGGCTGTTTTGGCTAGAGTACGGAGTTGCACAGTTGACACAAAGTAATCGATAATTTCATACAGACAAAAAGGAAAGGTGAAAATCATAGCAAGTTATCGGCATCTGTTAACGATCAATAAAATAACTGCATGTTTTGTTTAAAACAAATTGTGCTCACTGCACACGCAGCGGCTAGTAACTGCGTTTTCCTGTCCTAGACACCAGAATCAATTTGTACTCCGCAGCGTGCACATCGAATAAAAACTTACACTCAATCACAAGCTAATTCCTTCTGTAGTTTACAATAATCCTGAGGGGATCGGTGTCTAAATACATACTTACATACAATATGGATCGAATAATTGCTACAATCTGTCCGTTCCCAAAGACTCAAGAGTGACGTCCAATCCAATAATCTGAGTCCCAACCATTAGGTGCTTCCAAACCGGAAAACAATCTCAATAATCGCTTTGTGTTGCTTTTTTATAGGCTACTATAATTCCCGGCTTTTGACCACTTAACAAAAATGGTGGACGATCAATGAAACATAAAGTTGTTGAACAAAGTTAATAAAACCCGAAGAAATTATTTAGTGCGATTATACTATTTCGCTAAATATTATATTATCGAACATGCATACGCAACGATATTTTTGTATATATCGTCGTAGAAGTACATCCCATTAATCGACGTCATATTTATCGTTAAAAGCGTCTTGTTAACACTGACGGTAACTCGACGAGTCGAGGATTTATTCGAGTGCGCTCTCACATCGTTGCGAACTGGTTGCGAGATAGTACTTTGTATCTATCTGTATATCTATATATATATATATACACGTATGAATGTACGTGTGCCCAGCTCCTGTGCTGTTATATGGTACAATCTCAGCACGAATCGTCTTATCTTTTACCCGGGAACGTTTTCTGTCGCTTCTGCTTGCTCGGCGCGGTGCGTTCATCCGCCATCTCTCCGAGTTGGTCGTGGGGCTGGCTTTTATAGTGTGGTCACCGCGCGGCGAAATTAATCGACGCGGATCTCGTCGCGGCACACGGGCACGCGAGAAATCGCGCGCCGTCACTGGCAGTTCGCGGTTCGCGCGTGCATTTTGCCATCTTTCTCTCTGTCTCTGTCTCTCTCTCTCTCTTTCTCTCTCTTACGCTTCTACGATTTAACTCCACCAAGAAAGACGAATAACATGGAGCAAGGTAAAACGATGGACAAAACGCAGGGGCAGGCAGATCGACCGAGATCGGAGATATAAAACGCGTGTGTGCATGTGCACATCTGACAGTCCGAACTGTCTCGGACAGAGAACGACTCCTCCTCGTTTGCGCCGATCACGTCCGCGACGTGACGCGTTCGTTTGAGCCAACAAACCCATACGAGAGAGAAAGAGGCGAGCGAAACGTTTTTTTCTGACAGGAGCAAGTTAGATGTGACGAGAAGAAAGATACGTTCGAAAAAATAAATCGAGCTCCAGACATTCTGCTTACAATTTATCGTATACGCGCTTTACAAATCAGATATCACGTTCGACTTCTCTTGGAGAAAGGGCGATAATAAAATGAATTTAAAGAAGGAAAATTAAAAATTCTTATTGGCGTAAGCAACGAGACTTCCGGCGAATTTTCTCTCGATATTAGCTTAATGCGTCGCGATGGTTCTCTTCGAGGAACTCGCGTGCCACTCGGAGAAAGGAAGAAGAATAAGAATCAGTTGGGGAAATAAATAAAAAGAAGAAAGGAGTGCGAGAGAATGAGACGTGGAGATGTAAAAATGAGAAGTTAAATGAGAAAGAGAGATCTTTAACTCATTAAGGTAACTGAGAATGCGCGCGCCCGCGGCTTGACCTCTCTCTTTCTCCGTGATTAAAGAGACGAGGCAAACTGCTGCTGAGCTCTCATCTTTGGACTCTCAGCGAGCCGACACAGTGCACGAATGACAGAGTGAGAGAGGAAAAGAGAAAGAAAGGGGAGAGGGAGGCAGAGACAGAAAAGACGAGGGCTGAGCAGCGTTTAATTAGGAGCAACAACGCAGATAGCAGAGCTGAACACGGAACGTGCAACCAACTCAGACACATTACGACGTCTGCCTCGGAGTTTTGCATTGTACAAGAGAGGGCGACACACCTTCCGCAGTCTTAAACCCCTTCAATTCAAACGTAATCAAAAGTGACCACCTAAAAAATCATGAATTAATAGCCCATATATTTATTTATTGTTTTCTTTTTTCAATGTCCCTCGGCAATCGTCGTGCCGTGTGGGTCTCGAAGATTCGCGATATCAACCATGGTAAATATAGTATAGAAATGTGTCGAAGTTTTATCATCTCGCGGGTTCTCTAAGCCGTGGGCGAATCCGCCGTGTCTCGAAGTCGCGCGAGCTCTGCGACTCTCTTTCTCACTCGTTCTCGTCCGGTTATATGCGTTTCCGTTCGCCGCACGAGGACCCAGAGTCTTTCTGCTCTGGCGTACACTCATACGCTGGTGTACGAGGATTTATGAGAGCTCGAATCGTACGTGGAATGTCGACGGAGCGTTCGCATAATCAACGAGATTTCTACGAGAGAGCCACTCCAGCATCACCAACAGCAGCAGAAACTCTCTCTCTCTCTCTCGTGCTCTCTCGATCGCCAGTTAGTCATTACCGCGCGATCGAGCCACGGATATAAGCTATATCCCGTGAGCGATGAAAAATTATGTCCGGTTTGGCTTTTGATATACTGCGTACTTAGTATTCTACCTGGTGTGATTATTCGCGTATTATAGGGATACCTGTAAGATACACTTGATATATAATCCGCGGTGTAGAACTCCAAGCAAGTAAAGAAATTCGATCGTTCCGATTTGAAGAAACTACGGAATTTTTTTGCTCGTGGAGGGTTGGATTTAAAAATCCAAGTGGGCTAACAATGACAACGTGTCTTGACGATTCCTCGACGGAGCATTAAACATCATTGAGTATATCTTCCATTTACGAGAATTCCATATGGATAACCACATTATCATTCTTCGACTATTTTCCCGTAGTCTCCGCCATCGTACGAAAATATGCGAAGAAACGTGGTAATCGAGACGAGCGATTAGCCGCACTCGTGGTACGACCACCGACTCGGCTATCTCAGGGATGTCACCGCACAATCCGAGCGCTTGAATCGAAAGAATCTTCTTGCGACACCGAAAGATACCGAGATCACAATCCCCTGAACCGAAGCTGCGTTTATATTGCCATTTCTTTTTTTTTCGCATCGTAATGACTCGAGAGATAATCATACAGCACCGGAGGCTTCATGCTTTTTCGAATTCGCCTTTATGCGCGCTAGGAGAATCGCGATCATACCAGAATGAGAGCTACTCGCTAGCAAATGTACGCCATCGTTTACATTTTCTATCGCGCGCTCGACAGTACCGCACTGATATATATCATGCTGTAGAAGCGGTTGTACACGGTGTATGGACAGCGAACTCTGATAGTTTATGACAAACGTAATCTCCACACCGTGACAGCTCAATCAGTGCGTGGTAGTCCGAACCAGTATTAACCTCGTGGAAGCCCCGCCAAGAGACGAAACCACACGGCTCTCGTGCCGTTTCTCTATTGCTGGGTTCCCGCGCGCGTGTATACGCGTGGGGCAAACATCGACCCTGGCCCCGCGATCTCTACCGGCATACCTTTTCTCAACGGTGGATCGAAAGAACCCCGAGAGACTCCTTCGCTGTACAGTCCGACCGTGCATGTCCTCATCGTTCGCTCTCGATATCTCGATCTTTTCACCCGAAGCTCTTTTTCACTCCCGGGGGCCTATCTAAATGGTCTTGTCCCACCAACGAAATCCTATTGAGAAGAGGACTCTATCTTTGGACGGGTCACCGGCGGCCTTTCTCCATCCACTCGAGTAGGTACACCATCGATATCTTTTATCTTTTGTCTCTCGAACTGAAAAGAACGCGGAGAGGAACGTTCCGCCGGATTGTCTTTCTCCACTTCGTACCTCCATTGTTTTTAACGAGATGCGATTATTGCAACAATCTCCCGCCTGATCTTTCACCTGAGTTATTATTGTAATTCGGTATACCGCCGAACATTATCGTTCTTTGGATGAATTTTGAATATTGACTTTTATCGTGACGTAGATAATTTACCTGCGTTTTTTTTCTCAGATCGTAAGATGTCTCGATTTCGTTCGAGCGTCTCTTGTCCAGAGCACTTCTGTTACCGACTTGGATTCGGCTTTATTTTATTGCGCAATATATTATACCCGGGGGCAATGCTCATGTATCGGAATAATGTTTCAGATTAGAGGTGAAAGACGTCGAATTGTTTTGGTGTCGCTGACGTACGTACGGTTAGACACCGCTCGAAACGATATCCCGCGCGGTGGATTTTCTGTATAGTTTAGAGATTTATCAAGAGGTCTGTATGATATACAGGAATATGTATGTCGCTTGTTATACGCCGCGATATAATGGGGATTGGGGTCTAAAGTAGAATGCACGCACGTCGAACCTAGCACTTTGATTATAACGGACGTCTTACATCAACATCGAAGTATCGATGATATTCCTTTGGCATTTGGTTCAATCCCCGTCACTTCGTACAGTGATAATAACGATAATAATAATAAATACATAACCATGAACTTGACGGCGCTTCGCTCTTGGGATTATTCGCCTTGATGCTTTTATCCTCTCATAAGAAATCGTACGAGGATAACTAGCTAACTCCCCCGAGTTTTGATGTAGCCGACGAGAGAAAGAGAGCGAGAGATCCGTAGATCGTTTCGTAGGCACATCAGCAAAAGATCGTGCGCCGCGCCTTGGAGCTCTCTCGTTGCCTCAATCACGCCGCTATCCACGAGATTTCCATCGTCAGAACGCGAGTATATACGAGAATTTAGAAACAAAAAAAAGACGAATGTTCTATGGGTTCACCCTGTGGTTTTCAATTTGTTTTGTACTTTTCCATCTCCGTCTAATTCCAATTTTCCGCGTTACATTAATATTCTTGTATACCACAGAATTCTACGAACGAGAATTCGCAAATCGGTGAGCAGAAATCCTACGGTATGTAAAGCAGTGCCTCTCTTCCGTTCTTTTTTTCGCGATTGCTCTTGAGGAAAAAAATCATGATAAAATGACCGGTATGCCCGAGGGAATCGGTGAGGAAGAGAGAAAGAGAGAGAGTAGCAGCATGGCTAATTATGCGTCGTACGAATCGAGATTTATCGCCGTTGCGCTTTGCGCTCCAAACTCGAACCGACGCGACTGCGAGATCGAAGGAGACAGAAAGAGAGAGAGAGAGAGAGAGACCGACCCTAACTGCTTCTCCCGTTGCTGCTGGTATTGCCTCGTCGATGGCCCCGTTGCAGCTTCCAAAAAGACTCCGGACCAGACAAGAGAGCACACACCGGTGCCGATCGCGTGGCTCTCTCACTGCTGAGTGTGATGGTATATAACAGAGAGAGAGGGAGAGAGAGAGATACGAGACCGAGGCGAAAATCCACGCCTCCGGACAAACCGGCAATTCGTTCAACCGAGGGCTTATCGATTCGTTTAGTGTTTCTCGTACCGGGACAAGAAATTGTGTCCAAGAGAGAGAGAGAGAGAGAGAGAACTAATGCGTCATGAAAAAAAAATCGTGTCGTCCAACTAGAAACCTCGACATCGTTTCGCTACCCTCATTTTTATCAACCATTTTTTTTTTATCCGATCGCACACAATTACACGAAATTTCATAACTTTTATAAATACTACGATAAAACTCATCTTCGAAAATGTCTTCGCGGTTATTTCATGGCCCTATTTTCTCATAAATCTGTCCATTTTGACAAAGAAACCGCCATTTTCACGTTGAAAATAAAACTTCTCGTCTTCGGTGTTTCGCTCCGGCGAGAGGTATCTTATTTTTTTCGCGCGTGAATGAGAACGTGCACGTACCACGGAGAGAAAGAAGAAGGAATATCTCGCCTGCCGGCTCGACGCGCCACGCTCAGACGAGATAAACAATCTCCCACGCCAGGATCGATGCTAATGAAGGACCTCGCGGCCCGCGGCGACGTCGACGACGCTGATGTCGAGGCGGAGGAGAAGAGAAGGTTTCTCCTCGCGCGCGTGCACGAAACTCTTTCTATCTCTTTCCTTCTCTTGCTCTCACTCATACTCATCTGTGAGGCTTGTTCTTTACCGGCGCTTCGATATACACCACACTCTCCGTCTATATTGCGTCTTTTTTTCCCTCTCGCCCGCTGTGAAGCTCTCCGCGTGGGTGAACCAAAGACGCGTGCCTCTCGTCCAGACACACGCTTCGAGGAGATCTCCCTCTCTCTCTCTCTCTCTTTCTCTCACTCTCCCTCCCTCCCTCTCCTTCTCTCTCCCTCTCTTTCTTACCGGTCATCACCGCCAAGACTCTCCGTGAATTTGGCGCCAGCAGAGATCGAGGCATTACATGGGTTATACGTCCCACTTTTTATAAAAACTCTTCCGTCATTAACTTCAACGATCGTGGCACGTTTACGGTTCCGGCTACATATTACAGCCATTTTCACCGGAGAATAAATTATGCAATTCATTAAGGCTAGACTGCGGTGGTGAGTTGTACCGGTTTCAAAAAAAAAAATGTAAAAACATCGTTTCGATTGATAGACTTGTCAGCGTACTCTACCGTTCACATCACTACCGAGTCTCGGCTAAAATAGATATGACAAAATCTTATGTTATAGAGGATTCATATTGAATATTCATCAAATCGTAAGATTTCCGGTGAGACACCGTGTTCGATTTCTCATTCCCTCATTCTAGTCCCTCTTTCGATCGAAATCGTTGGTTGAAACATTCCTTTTCCCTCGAAGAGCCTTCTCTTACCTACGAAAGCCTCGTATTCGTCGTCGTCGTCGTCGTAACGGCGAAATATCTAGCAAAACGACGGAACAAGGGACGATTTCGTGGAAGGTGTTCCAAACACGAAAAAATTCGCGATCGACGTAGATTTTTACGACGAAACGCCTCGCATGGTGGAATTATTAATTAGACGTTTCTTATCGCGGTTCACCTCGTTCCCTCTCTCTTTCTCTCACCTGATCGCCGATCCTACGTTCCTCATCTTTACTTTTACCGGAGGAAGAATACTATAAAATTAGCAATTTTACTCTAACCGCTTGGACTTCTTAAGACTTCCGAGAGATCTGATGCTCTCAGAACGCGTCAATATCCATTATCCTCCAGTTCTACCTGTGTCTCACCAGAAAAGAGCATCTTTTCTTACCACACTGTCGTTCTCCGATGAAGGGGGCGAAGAACGACTCGTAAAATTTTAGAGCTTACCATGCACGAGGCAGGGGTAAGGGATTGGTCGAAGCACCAGTAAGATGCTGGAATCGCGAGGAAAGAGGCGATGCGCCATACGAGAGAATCCAGCGTCGTTAGGAAACGGTCGTGTTTATTTCTTGCCTGTCTCTTCAACCTTCGTCCATATATTCTCGATTCCAACATCGCTCGCAACTCACCAGAACGCAATAACGCACCCGAATGAAAGAAGATTGTCATTTCTCTGCCCCTCCGCTTTCGTGCTGGTACGATTTCATTGGAACGAAACACCCAAAAACAATTATTTTCTGGCAACGTTCCGTCGCCAAAGTATTTTTATATCCAACAGAAAAATGATCCATTCGCAGAAGTCAATTTTTTGGAATCTTTGACGCAGTGCATTCTCCCGCCGCCATACGGAAAATCAAACGCGATTGCAGCATTTCTTTTCAGTCAAGATTACGTATCGATATCGATAGTCCATCTGGGTTTCGCGTGGGTTCTAACTCTCTCGTGAAGCAATATAAACGCGGACTCCCGCACGCGTTAACGCGACTCTCACGCCTCCGCGCGTGACGTCACACCTGGCACTCTCTCAGCGGAGGCAGTGGAAGAGAAAAGAGATAGAGAGAGAGAGAGAGAGCCACGAACAGAATACTCGGCAAAGAAAGCCTCGAGGGTAAGAAAGAGCTAAAATAACGCGGGGCCCCAAAACGAAGAAGAAGAAGAAGAAAAAGAAGAACATGAAAAAGTGACCCGAACCGGTCCACGCGAGTCGGGTCAACAGCACACGGACTCGGCATCTTTTTTATTGCCTCTTTTTTTTCCAAAAGTGCGTTCCTCTGCAAAACGTAATTCGAGTTTCAAATTTCTTATCCCTTTTGATCTAGTTCTGTTTCAAATTCCAGGGCATCTCTGATATGATTTTGATACTGGGGGGCTCTGGGCAAATGTGTTTGGATGACAATTAATTATACGGGCATCGCGAAGCCTAACTAATAAGCCTAGCTAGTAACGCAATAGTTTCATCAGTTACTACACTGTAAGGAGCAAAGTAACCCTAGGGCTTGATGCCTACCCGGAGCTTGTAGGATATTGTGTCCCGAACTGGAACGAGTGAGAGATGAAGAGAAGCATCCTCGACGGGAAGGTAGAAATAAAGAGACTGCTTTCTGTTTAACTCGACAAGGGGGTTACTGCAGATATTATACCGGTAGCAGGCGATTAGCAAGTTGTTGCGTGGTCCCACGTCATCTCACGGTTGACTAGTCGCGGTAACAGATCGAGAGAAGGAAAGAATGAAATATCAGCGAATGATGAAGAAAGATAGAGAAGTGCAGAGCGATATAAACAGAAGTTGTATGGATGTGAGAGTGCCCTACGACTATACGTCGAACTGTACATGTGCACAGACACACCCGGGTGCTTACCTCTGGACACGCGACCCACGCGCAGTTCTGGCGCGCGACGCACTCTCTCTCTCTCTCTCTCTCTCTCTCTCTTTTTCTCTTTCGCTTCGTCTTGACTTTACCTCTTCACTCTTCGCAACGACGGGCGAGTCTCTCGCTATGGCTCTTCTTGTTTCTTCTTCTCGCCTTTACTTTATACACTAGTGATAGGGCACGAGCGATCCTTGCGCTCCGTTCCTTCCACGTAGTAGCCCAACGTTAAGGATCGACTCTCCTCGTTACCCGACCGAGGCAAGGCGCCGAGCAAGCGATCCGTAGACCGAGATCCGTACAATAGTCGGAAAGAATGGATCGCCGGGGGGAGGGGGGAGGAAATAAGATACGACACAGCTGATACGCCTTCGCGCTGCCGCGGCGATTACGCTCTGCCATAAGGTGCCCAAGATTGCGGGGTTCGAGAGAATGACGAAGAGAACGCCCGAGCCTAACCGAGCGAAACTGGCGTGTGGTTGATGATGATGTCATTTCTATAACTACAAACTGACGTTCTGGTGTTAAATCACGGAGGGGTAATGGTCGCGCAATATGATTTTCAAACAGGACTGGATAATTATTCTATGGATTTGTGGGTTTGGGTGTGTGGCCTCGGAAACGGCTTGTCCTTCACCACTCGTACCCTAAAGCTGGCAGTCTAATCTGTCGTCCATCATAAACGGTATGTTCATACAGCCCAGCACGAACGTCCGTAGGTGGTGTTTGTTGGACTTGATGTTGCTTCAATATCCAACGCTACGGTGTCCAAGATCGTTCTCTCTTTGGATGAGATATTCGGAACTCTCTCGGCGCAGTGAAAGAAAAGAAGAGAAGGAATTTCATATGTAAGTGCATATACCGGACTGCTCGACTGGCCAAGCAGGTTTTTCGCGAGTAGCATATAATCGTTCGTGCATATATACTTTCACCGTGTTACGTGCTCTTGGTTCTCGACGTGTGCATGATACAAGCAAAAAAAAGAAAAATCGTTAAGTCGAGGTACACCCCGTCGAAGAGAGAAAATATATACTGATACGATACGAGAGAATGGCCGTCGTCGGAGGCGCCTGTGGGCCAACCCTCTCGAACCTCTGACCCATCTTGTTTATCCAGCGATACACTCACGCTAGAATGACAAAGTGAGATCGGGCAACCCCTAATACCGCCTTGCCCCGAGACTCGTCGAAGCTTCAGGTCCGCCCACAGGTGATGGAGGAGACCCAGGGAATTGGCGTTATGGGCCAGTCCTCTTTCCCATAATTCACATACGAGTTTATTGAGGAAGTCGCCTGACAAAGAGGCGAACACCCGCGAAATGAGCGAGACGGCGAAAAAAATGAAGGTAGCTCGGTAAAAAATCATCAACGTGGCGGAGAAATACCTACACACACATTTCCGTAACGATATTCCGTAGTAGAAAGAAGGATGTATCTAGGAACACCACGATTATTTTGGAGCTGATCGGGTTATCATAGTTGTGGTAGACTAAGTTGACTGTGAACGATTGCGGAAACGTTAAATCCTCCAGGAACGGTTAGCTTCTCCTCCAACGCGGAGGTCCTTTCCTGTTTAATCATCACGCGGAGTAAACCTCTTCTGAAAATTAGTAAAAATCGTCTTCATCCGGTCAACATCACCGAAATTCCACAGTGTGAGAATAACCGACGAGAAGAACCGAGTATTGAATTCATCGGAAGGCGCGCTAACTCCGGATGAGATATACGGACCTTGAGGTCGGGGGTTAAGTGGCCCGAAGACCCCAGGTCCGAGACTCTACTCTAGTGTATATAAACGAGCCGCGTATATCTCGGTGGACCCCACTCGCTGTTCTCCATCTCTCTTCTCTCCCTATCTTTCTCCGACCGATCCTCCTGTTACGTTTTCCAGGTGCGTACACCGCTCGTGTGTACCTGCGCAACTTTCAAGAACGCTTAAGCTACACTGTATACATGTCTCTGGGTATATTACACACTCGGGTGTGTGTTGAGCCAAGAGTATATTGTGGCGCGCGTCACGTGTGGGTGTCGGTGGGCCCAAGGACCCCAGCAGCAACTGGTCACGCGTGGTGATGCCCACACGTATATTCAACCACGGGTACGTTTGCCCTCCCCACCTTGCACCCCTTGCCCCCTCCCCCTTCGACCTCACCCGTTCTCTTTCCCTCTCGTTTCTTTGCTCTTCCACACCGCAGAGAGACTGGAGAATACACCGGAGGAGGGAATACAGGCCTCGTAAGCGCAATTTATAATCATACGAGTTCAATGTAACGTGTGGGATGCTCGCGCACAGGAACAAAGGTGCACCACCCTCCATTGAGAGCCTATGATATACCTCTCACTTCTTCCTATGCAACGCTTGAGTTTCTAAACGGAGCTTCAGTATCCGGACGAAGTCGTTCTTGTGTTTTTTATCGACCTATCGACTAGATGACTGAAAAATATATTTTTGCCAAGCCAGGTGGTACTTCGCTAGCTATTCATTATGCACAGGATGGGAGCCGACGTTGAACTTGAGTTATCTTTTTATGTTCTGGAATAAATTTGAACTTGAAGGTAGCTTCTTTCGGAACCTCGCAAACTGTGACCCCGGTCCTAATGAGTGTTTCAGGCTGCCACCGAGTTCGCTCCTTTCGCTGTTCGCTCCGTTCCAGGGTCCTCATGATTATTTCTCGACTTCGCGAGCCCTCGTTTCTTACACATTGCACCGAATATACTTCCAAAATATATCAGCCCTCTGTATAAACCCTTTCACTAATGTTTTAAAAACTTTGCTACTAACTACTTACCCCTGAGTTGATAGTTCGTGCCGTTGGATTTTTCGATTAATCTCGATTGGCCAAAAGCGAAGATACCGCCGGGCGAAAAGTGGGGAAATCGAGAAGCGATCCTCTGGGGACAACAAGGAAGAGTCCCGGGACGACTGTTCGTTCGGCGGTTCCCTGAAGACCATCGTGGGGTAAAAAACAGAGAGAATCGCGAAGAAGGCAAAATAAAAGACGGAAAGAGGGAGGGAGGTAGAGAGAGAGAGAGAGAGAGAGAGAGAAACAGAGGCAGAGACAGAGGAGGTACCGCGCTCTCCATGGACGTACAACCGCCTCGTATTCTCAAAGTCGTCGATCGCGCGGAGGGTACCCTGCGAGACGCAGGGGACGAGGGCACCCTGGACATGCCAACGACATTCCCGAAGTGCGGCGCAGTTTTTCGCGCCTGCTTGGTCTCTCTATCTCCGTCTTCCTTTATCCTGCTCTCCGTCCTTTGTACGATGCCAATGTTGCATCGTGGGCCTGACGAGTGACTCACGAAGAGGAGGCCCCTGCGGACTCCAGAAACACGGTACAACACGTTCTGCGCGTCTGCCACTGCGAAAGAGGGAGAAAAGGGAGGAATAGTTGCATTTTCATTTATTTTGAGAAATTCTCGCTCCCCGAACGCGGAAGAGAAAGCTGGAGTGCACAATGGTAGAAAAATGATGGAGACAAGAAATGTATGCTCGAGTCGATGGATTACAATAAATTCTTGGCCACTTCCTCATATATATTTTCATCATTCTCTTTTGGGCCCTTGAGAAGCCTGCGGTATTAAAGGCTGGGTCATTACAATATTCGAAGCGGTTGAATTATACAAAATCGGGGAAGGAAAGAGCGGGAGTCGAGGACAGAAGAAAGTACGGAAAGAGATCAAGTGGAACGCGAAGTGAGAGGGACGAGATTTATTCGATCGACGGTTCGCATCGTCGGTTTATATAGGCGGAGGGGTAGGTTATCTCGTGGTCCGTCAGACCAGGGAATCCAGTTCGCGGTCATCCACGGAATGCATTTCGTATTCGGAATCTTTATGTGGATTATGCCAAGGGAGTCTCTTCTCCAGCTCCTCTTCTCCTATCCTTCTCACCCAACCGGACAGTTCGGTTTGTTATTGTTTTCGTCTGGCTACCCCTTTTTTATTCGTCTCCTTTCCTCCCAAACCCTCATGGTAATGCCGCGTTCTTCTCTCACCGCTGTATCGCCGACCGGCACAGATATAACCACCAGAAACGTACTCGTCGTGCCGAAAATGTTGGGCGATTCATCCCTCGAAGAATCGTGTCGATACGCGCAGATACGTATACGAAAATGGAGATAAAGAGAATATACGAAGTCCCTTGGGGTGTGCACACAATCGATAATCGATCGTGTATCCACCGGCAAGATAATCGGTTTGAAAGATCTCGCTCTCTATTAGAGAAGGTGTCTTCTCACCAGATGCTCGTTGTGTTGGGGGAATCCCCTTCGCCACGCGTTGACACTGACGCGAACGCTCGCGGACGCACGCGAGTGCCTCACAGGCATCTCTCGCGCATCAGGAATTTATCGATCTCCTGAGATCTCTCGCCCTCTCTTCGTGAGAGAGAGAGAGAGAGGGAAAGATATATATCTCTGGATCGTCTCTTTTCTCACTCGCGAACATCTCAGGATGATTCACACGAGAGCCCGATCCGAGACTCTCGTCCGCGGAGGTGATTTACAACGTTCCGTAGACACGTCCAACGAAAGATGCACATATATAATCTTGGAATATCCCAAACTATCATCACAGTTGTTGTCACGGTGTGTACATATACACCGATACACCTTGTCGATCTTCTTCACCCTTCGGCTAATCATCGCTCAGAATCTGAGAGATATGGACCCTTGGGTAAAATATCGATCCATGGATCTTTCCCGAAGTTATACGGCTATATACGTCTAATAAACTCACTGTGAGGCATTCGTCCTCGTGGAATTCATGCTTGTAGAATGCACCGAGAGAGTCGGCGAGGAAAGGGTACAAGCATAAAGAGAGCGAGGGAGAGTGGGGAAGGTCGATGAGACACGCGGAGGGACACTCCAAGTGGATGGGACCTCTCGCACTCGTTCGATCGATGCCAACTCGTGTTTTCTGACGGTATCGGACAGGTTTGCTCCTCACCGTAGCTGTTCGAAAGCTTCGACGAGAGCTGTGTCCACGCGGGGCAGCTATGCGAAGCGTTCTCCTCCCCCTCGCAGTTCCAAACCATCCCCTCTCTGTACATTTTTCTCTCGCTTTTACCGACTGCTCCTTCGTCTTCGTTCGACTTTGATATTCTCTCTTACCTCGTTGCTCGCTTAGCTCTCGGTCGTCTATCTCGCATCGATTTCTCGATCACGAAGGCAAGGCACGCGTCTCGCCCGCTCGTAGAATGTCGTCGTAACGAGGTCTCCTCCCTTGGTGTCTTCTCTCTCCCTCTCTCCCCTCCCTCTCTCCCTCTCCCTCCCTGCCTTACTCCGTTCCTCGTCTTCTTCTTCTTCTTCTTCTTCATCATCATCATCATCATCATCATCATCATCATCTTTTCCCTTCTTATTCTCCCGTCTCCTGGCCCTTCCCCTCCTTATTCCTCGGGTGTTCACCTCCTCCTCGTGAATCCAGTTCGTCGTCGTTTCTTTTCTTAGAGTTTCTTCTTCTTCTTCTTCTTCTTCTTCGTGACCCCTCCTCGTTCCTTCTTGCTTCTTCTCGTTGCGCAGAAGAGACACGATTCGTGCCTCGATGTCTCCGGAGTCCTACAAAGACGCGCCGGGGGGAATGAAAGAAGATCCAAAGTGTCCGGACGACGTGGTACGACGACTCGATACCACCTCTTGTGTGTGCCCATCAAAACCGACGGCTACGTCGGCGGCTTATACTTCGGTGTATAGAACCATTTCTTCCTTAACCACCCCAGCCTCGACGCTCCCTCACCCTTACCAACAGGAGCAAGTAGCGGAGAGAACGGTCTACCCGACGTTTAAATTAGGCAGGGAATTCCTTGGAATGCGACGAAGAAATACACGGTCTGGCATTCCCCGAGGTTTTGATACGCCTCCTCCCTCCCGCTTCTCTCGGACGTTCTCTCTTTCTCCCTCTCTCTTTCTTCCCTCTCGCGATCGTGCGTTCACGTCGTATTCTTGGTCGCGCGATCTTCGCCATTAGGCCATATACGATCGAGGCTTGTGTTATACCGAACTCGTTATTCATTAGACAAAATTAACATCGAGATGCGAACGAGAAGAGACGGAACGTTCGTTTGATTTACCGAGTACATAATTAAGGAAAAGAGTACTTCGATACTCGAATCATCGAGTATTCGATTAATAGCCTTATGAACTGACGAATGAGACGTAGAAAGTTCACGGAATTTTAGTTTTGCTCGTTTAATACAGCATTGGATATTTGTTTTTTGTATCGTTGCAGAGTCTGGCCACAGGTTGGACAGCGGCTCTCCGTTCTGGAGGATTCAACTGGATCAAGACCTCCTAGATACGATAAGCGCTATTTATCCCGAGTGGTTTAAAGTGAGTTCATTCCGATGTGGATTTTAAATGTCTTTTTTTACGTTTGACGTTTCAAGACAAAATATCGTTCGAGTCTTATTTACAAAAATATAAGAAAATAGGACAATATAATTTGTAATATTATTCGATATTGATAATGATTATCTAATCAAACACAAACATTAAAACGTTATCGAATCTTCCGAACGAATTCAACACTCGATGAGAAAATGTTGCTTGTTTCTTATCGAGCAGGACTACACGAATAGCAGAGCCTCGGCATCGTCCTCAAGTTCCACGTCGTCAAGGACGATACGTTCGTCGATAACGGATGACGATTCGACCGCTGCAACGGCCGATTCTAGCATAGTCATAGACCACCAAGCAAGAAACTCGAGCGGGAAGACAGAGACGAAGTCAAAGTCGAAGGCCAAAAGGCTGCTCGAAGGATCGAAAGACAGAAGAGAGAAGAGGGACGCGAAGGAGGACAGGTAGTAAATCATCAATTTTCAATAAGTAATCACGTATAAAAAGACGAGGGAAACAAGATAGACTACAATAAATCGCGCGAGTGTAAGCACGTAAGCGTAGAAGCGCGAGGTTTGCGAGAAATTATTCAGAATATTGCATTTATTCCGCGATAGTCGTAAATAAATAATTGGAAAATATGGCGAGATAATTCTCCGACCTTCGAGATAGAAATTGTAATACCGAGGTATAATCGAGATCTCCGTATTGTTGTATCGAGAGTTAGTAGAGTTGTAATACGCTAAATACAGAAGTATCGAGCCTGAGTACCAGGTCGTTGGTTAATCCCTCGATGCTTCGCTTGGAATTTAGTATTACTTCTCTATATTATATACATTTAATGATTTTCCTGGCAAGACGTAATACGTGACGGGATGCGCATCAGTTCGAGTAACGACTAGCCGGCAAAACTCGCGGTACTTTAAACTATATTACTGTACGGTTAGCCAGCGAACCTGTGGCGACCACGTCTGCTCGCTTCATAACACGCACTCTGTGTGTAATAACTCTTGGGTGGTGCAATGAGAGCATTAAATCCATCTGAGCATCCCGACTTTCGTTCGTAAGACGTATTTTCGATTTAATCGTTACAGACTTTATTCTTTTGCAAGTTTATTAAAAACTAATCATTGGTCCGATCGCATTCCGTTATCCATTACGAAAGGCAACATTTCCGGAAGTACAGATGGGAGGGGACTTAAGAAGAAAAATTCTTCGATATATAAAAATAATCAATTTTCGTTTCATTATTGGTTTCTTCGTTTGTTTTTTCGCTCTTTAGAGACAGAACGGTCACCGACAACGCAGCCGGACGAAAAGTCTCGACGTCCAAGCAGCATCAGCGCCGTGACAAAAGTCCCAACGACACATCCCCGGTGAGAAATTCGTCACCGACTGGTGGAGTTGCAAATTTTGCAACGATCACCGAAGATACTCACGTATCTTCGGGATCGACAGAAATGGCTGAGGGCAATCGTTCACCGCCGAAAGCGGAAGTTGACGATTCCCCATTACAGCACGCCATGGACCGCAACAAGGAATGTGAGTAACAGCTTTTTTTTCCTACTCGAAAATTTATCTCGAATCTATTTTGAGTAACAAAATCTGTCAACCCTTTCCGGTTGAAGTGCAGGAATCTACTGACAATGTACTTTTGCTATTGCGGTTGGTGGTCGGTGTATCCCGGATCAAGCGTGCCACTATGATATTGCTCGCACAGCTGTATTTCTAATAAAACAGAGCGCGAATCCTTAGTTAGTTTTATTTTTAATTCAATTAGTTTCGTTGTCGTTTCCTTAGGTTCGTATAATTATACCTTTATATAAGCATTGATATTATACACTGATAATCGCATAGTGATCAAGACAAAACAACTGAACGTCCGCAAGAATTGTAAGGACGCCGCGAATAGTGATGGCAAATTTGATAGAGAAAATTTAAACACGACCCAGTGATATCGACATTATAGTGCATAAGATGTGGAATGCGATGAATTTGGATACATCTTCTGAAAGCGAAATCGATATCGATGAAACGCACCCGAATAACACACTTGAAAATCTCGAATTGAACGATATTCCAAGTAGCGAACGGTTCAAATTTCTCAACTGGTACAAAAAAAGGCGGGCCGAAGGATTTCCTATCGACTACACGAAATCAATAAATTTCTTTCGTTAATATTTCCCATTGAAAGATTATTCGCAATAGTGAATTCTCGAAAACATGACAAACGTTGAGTAAACGTATCGACTTCTCAGGCCATGAATGATTGAGTTTCCGCTCGTACCGGAAGTATCTAACGTGTATTTAATTTTATTAAACATCACAAACGAAAATAATTCGTTCGGCGTAAAAATGATATCTCAAACATTTGTCGCGACAAACGCGACGAACGTTTTCGACCTGTGACACAAATATTAAAACGTTGCGGCATGGATATTTAAAATACATGTTGAAGAGGAGTTTAGCCGTTAAATCGGCGCGTGTGATCGGTCAACGACGGTCGCACGTGCGCTCGTTGAGCTTCCGATCTGCCGTGGGGAGAAGAAAGAGAACTAAAAAGAGAGTGAGAAAGCCGCACGGACTCGCACACATACACAAACCTCACATATACACAATCTACACACCCTGAAAGCCTCTCATTATTATGCGAGAGATGCATCCTCTCGTAGCGATCGATGCGACGATCGAAGAGACGAGAGAGGACGTGCACCGTCGCACGTACCCTCGTTAAACACACGAGTCTTGCTCTCTGTCCCCTTCGTCTTCACCTGATCGTCTCACGATCGAGAATTCGATCGAGCTTTTACATATCTGTACAAAAAATATTGAACACCCATGGAAAAAAAACGCGTTTCGCCGGATTCGTTAGCTCCTTTATCGCGCGTGACGAATATTCTTTCGAAGAATGGGCGCGTACATTTTTCAAACAAATCGTAAGGATTATTGACAATTTTTAATTAAATTTGCCAATTTTAATTGGCGCATATCTTCCTCGCTCTCTTCCTCTTAATGCGCGCTCTTACTCTCTTTCTCTCTCGTTTGCTCGTCACTGTTTCGTTATATTCTTGCCTTGGGTGTTGCACTTCGAGAGTCGCGGCCCTCCCTTTTAAGATTCGCAACGTGCCATTATACGCGCCTCCGTAATCATACGCTCGTTTCGAAGGGCAACCGCGAGCCGACCGACTCCGGTACTCGTACAGTACCAAGCCGTTATATATGTCTATGTGTACTACAACATCAACGTACCGTAGAAATGTATGTATGTATTTATAAGAGTGCATGCCGACAATGAATTATCGATTCGCAATTCGTACATCTTTCTTTTCTCTCTCCGCTCTTACCCGCCGTCTCTTACCGCTTCATACTTTTCTCGTAATCTTTAATATTCTTATTACACAATAAAAGAGTTTCTCTCTTTCTCTCGCTCGCCGCATCCGTCATCATTGTACCGAGTGTAATAATATAATGGTCTTGCCCCCACCATCTGGGTAATTAGCTCGCGCTTTATCGCGCTGCCACGGCTGGCTTGAATTATCGAGGAACTTCCGGTTCTCATTTTCCGTTAATTCTCCGATTTCGTCTTCCCGTTTGCTTGAACTTTTTTGTTTTTTGTTTTTTTTTTTTAATTCGTAAGCGAGAGATACTTCGACGGTTCTCCTTGAGCTCACCGCGGGCGAATAAAACCCATCGGAAAGAGGGAGAGGGAGAGAGAGAGGTTCTTCCGATCGCAATTCGAGCGAGCTTTTCTTTATGGCGAATGCCAAAGGATCGATTCCTCGAGCCCTCATTAAACCCGCGTGCGCGCACTCAATGCTGAGCTCGCGAGCCTGCGTATGAACCAGTCAGCTTGGTGCTCTCTGCCGTATTAGCCATTATATATATATATATACATCGACAGTAAGAGAAAGAGAGAGAGAGAGAGAAAGAGAGCGGGCAACACGTATACGATCACCGCCTGAAGTCTTTAGAACGTCATTTTGTCGCGTTTATCGGTTGGCCTTTTTCTGCAATTACTTTTTGCAACGAACGCACGAGGCAAGCGATACGGTACAGAGGCGATCGTTCGACGTGCTCGCGCGCAAGAGAGACCCTCGAGGCTCGAACGTCGATCGACTTTTTGAAACATGGTATGGTATAGGTATGTAGTATATGGATAATGTAATAGGCAACTCGAAGAGTCAGTTGCACATACCTTTACGTACGCAAACATTATTAAAAGTACTTTGCGTTTATTTTTTATCACGCTAACGTTCGAATATCCAACAAATCATATTTGTGAAGATAAGAAGAAAAAAAAAAGGATATTCCTCGAACGGGAGTGATTCGACTCGGGACGATGTCGTGGGCCGATTAAAGCGACAATTTACGACGGTCTATGGATTAAAATAAATCCATAATCAATTATCCGAAAAATACAATGATAAAAAAATAAATGATTAAATCATGTTTTTGAAATTGTCTCTTGATCTCCGCGAGACATATCGTTTTTATCCAATCTCAATTACGTATAACGTAATTGCACTTTACGTAGGTAAACGAAGTTGTTCGTACGTTAAATCGCACACAAACATTTGTTGGGATATGTATATATATATGTATATTCATATAATCCAGGCTACGCGTGTTGGCGTATGTTTTAAGTGCGCTGGAAGGCCCGTGAGAGACGGAGAGAACGGAGGAGAGGCGTGCGTGCGTGCCTATTTATAAAGGTGATATCATCGACGATTACCTACGCTTTTCCGTGGACAATCGTAAATTCTCGAGGCTGATGCAGCGCCGGTAGCTTATGGATCGCGAGGGGTGTTTCGATAATAAATGCACTTATCGAGTTAATACACGTTTGATATGTCTCAAATCCCAATTCTGTCATATTATTCATCAAATCATGGATTTTTATGCAAAGATGAGAAGAAAAGTTCAGAGGTCGAAATTTCCAAAGTGCAAGTTCTCAATGCAAGTTGCAGCCTTTTGCGATAATTCCAGGTAAACTTACGATATAAGATGGAAAACTCGACGATTTATATTCAATTACAGAAATAAAGTGGCGGTAAAATTGATAAGACAGACGTTCGAGGAAAAGCTATTCGAATCTTTAGAGCGTATCGAGAATATTGCACTAAAATATATATATGTGTCAATATTCTCGATATGTTGTAAAGAAAATATGTTTACAATAGATCGAGATGCAAAGATGAGAAGAAAAGTTCAGAGGTCGAAATTGCCAAAATGCAAGTTCTCAATGCAAGTTGCAGCGTTTTGCGATAATTCCAGGTAAACTTACGATATAAGATGGAAAACTCGACGATTTATATTCAATTACAGAAATAAAGTGGCGGTAAAATTGATAAGACGTTCGAGGAAAAGCTATTTGAATCTTTAGAGCGTATCGAGAATATTGCATTAAAATATATATGTGTGTCAATATTCTCGATATGTTGTAAAGAAAATATGTTTACAATAGATCGAGATGCAAAGATGAGAAGAAAAGTTCAGAGGTCGGAATTGCCAAAATGCAAGTTCTCAATGCAAGTTGCAGCCTTTTGCGATAATTCCAGGTAAACTTACGATATACGATGGAAAACTCGATGATTTATATTCAATTGCAGAAATAAAGTGGCGCTAAAATTGATGAGATGTTCGAGGAAAAGCTATTTGAATCTTTAGAGCGTATCGAGAGTATTGCACTAAAATATATACGTGTGTCAATATTCTCGATATGTTGTAAAGATATTTACGTACGTATGCGTGTAGAGCATTTATATAAATCGAACGTATTTTATGGGGTTGTTGAAACGTATCGTGGGAAAAATCGTTCCTCTTCGTTGGACGCGCTCTCGAGCGAGAAAATAACGCGAGAGGGAACCCGAGAAGGTGGACGAATATCGAATGTACACGCGAGAGATATCGGACGGGGAGAATTTCTGCCTCGTCGTGACGGGAGAGAGAGGCGAATAGTCCCGAAACGAAAGTGACCACAGAATTTTCGAACGGTCGCACGGCGCGTTAACGAGGCGTGACCGCGTGCGCGCGCCCGCGCCTCATTTACCGCACGGGGAGAGCCAAGCCCGCCAATTTAAATTCACTCTCCCCACGGACAGAAATTAGCTTCTCTCTCTCCCTCCCTTTCTCTATCTCTTCGCGATCGAGTTAACCTATTACACATGCAAAGCTATCTTGCACCACATATCAGTGTCCTTCATCCACTATTTTTCATTTAATTATTTCGTTCAATAAAAATGAGATAAAAAAGTTGATAATAAAATCAAATAATAGCTTTAATAAAACCTCTAATTATCGAACAAAAAATAAAATGACAACACTCTGTTTCAAGCTGCATCTATGTTAATTAATTTTTGTATTAAACTTTTGATACATTATTTTTCGATTATTTTTGTCCGAATGCAAACCATTATTCATTTAATAATTTTGTTCAATAAAAAGGGGATGAAAACGTAGATAATAAAATCAATAACTTTCATAAATCTTCCAATTGTCGAAAACAAATGGCAACGTTCTGTTTCAAACTGCATCTTTGTTAATTAATTTTTATATAAAACTTTTGATATATTATTTTTCGATTATTTTTATTCGAATGCAAACCATTATTCATTTAATAATTTCGTTCAATAAAAACGGCATGAAAACGTAGGATAATAAAATCAATAACTTTTATAAATCTTCGAATTGTCGAAAACAAATTGCAACGGTCTATTTCAAACCGCATCTTTGTCAATTAATTTTTGTATAAAACTTTTGATACATTATTTTTCGATTATTTTTATTCGAATGCAAATTTTAAAAAGATATTTAACACTTTCATCATCCTCATTTCTTACGTAATGTCCCGCATATGCCAAGGGAGTAAGAAAATCCCTCGGCGCAGTCAAGAGTGGCGAGTTTGATTCAATTTGCCTCTGAATTCATTTTCCATTCATTCTCATTCGTTCATTCAATAATCGTGGTTGCAAAATATCGTCCATAGGTATTGGAAATAACGTACAGTCGATATGTATTTTACCGTAGGGAAATAGTGGTGAATGGAATATAATATATATCGATCAAATCGGATCATGATCTAAACGGACGTGGCCACGTGTTAACGAGGCGTGACCACGAGTGTGCGGGGTGCGCGTGTGGTTTATTAACAATATACACATATCAGATATATTGCTTTGCATACATAGGTATCAATGTATGCGCGTGTCTGTGCGCGCGCAAAGTATATAAAGCATGTATTCAGAACAGGAGCCTTCCCCCGGGGCAATTAAAAATGCACACTCGGTGAATTATATCTCGGCATTACGTTACGCCGTATGATATAGTTTAACCGAGTGAAAGACGGTAAGGGAGACCGCGCCTGAATTTCATTCATATACGATCATGATTAATTTTCGATATTTTGCAACGTCGCGAAATAAATGACAAGATCAAGCGCATATTTCTGCGAAAATAGATTAAAATTTTTTGATAAATTTTTTATATTCATTTTTCTTTAATACAGTCTCGATAATATATATAACGTTCGAGTAAAAAGAATAAGAAAAAGGTAGTAAAAGCGAGATACGCGAAGACGATGGCGAGAAACGACCCCGTGAAAAATCGTGACGACAAGTATACCGAAACGAAAGGTGAGTTCTTTCGCTGCGGTTTCGAGAGTTAATGAGCCGAGAAGGCGTGGCCGAGCGTGTGGCTCATTAATTAAGATATCATACTAAAGAATATATACGTATATGCATATGGCAATCATTTCATCGAAGATAAATACTCTTTTTTTCACTCGTTCTTTATCTCTTCATTTACTCGCTGATTTTTTATAGAATGTATTTATTTACTTTCGTAATTATCCGGTTCGTCTTCCCCGTATCGCTAATCGTGTTCGGTACTCGGGATAAAAATGTTTATGAATTTGATGAGCCTTGTCGGTTTATTCGAAATTAGATGACAATGTCCAATGAGAAAAAAAGAAACAGGGTGGTGTTTTTAAGAATCTCGTTGATGATTTTTGGCGATGAAACAGTCGAAATATTTCCTTGTAGACGGTCGTCGTCGTCGTCGTCGTCGTCTCGATACTTTTCAACCCCCGGGGGGATACACACGCAGTTATTAGCCGTGGGACGTGCTTCACTCGACCACCGTTCAAATTAATTTAACGAAAAATTCAGGATCGTAACTTTTGGCTTCTGGCTGTAAAACCCACGGATTTTACGGTCCCCGTCGCTCTCTCGCTCTCTCGTCGTTGCGTCTGGCTGTACCAAAAGCAAGAGGAACGAGTATAGTGCCCCCCCCCCCCCCCCCCCCCCCCTCGAGGATGCGCGAGACTCCCGGACCGCGAGTTTATACGTTTTCTCTCTTTCTTTCTCTCTCTCTCTCTCGTTCTCTCTCCTTCCTGTAGCTGAAGATGTACGAGTATTCACCTTATTATATCACCGCATCATGGTGTTCCCGTACACGCGAGAAACGCAACAATATAACGTTGAATAACAAAATTAAATAATATAATTTAAAATAAACCACAACTTGGCATGCCAATTTTATTTCCGATTCAAACTTGTTCCTGCCTTTCTGTCGACTATCGCGAATCGATATACCGTGATAAATTCTCGCAAACCGTTTGATCTTGGTCGTACATTTTTTCGAGACCTTTTCGCTAAATACGAAATAAACAAGTGGTTCGTTTATTTTGTAAATATATTGATCATTTTTGTTTATGAAATTAAAAAAGATGTAATTTTTTATAATTTTGTATTCGATTTTACGTTAGAGAAAATGAATAAATATTCCGATTTGGGTAAATAAAATTACGAATCGGGGTAGTGTCTACATAAACGTATTTAGATCTCGGTTTAGCTCCGATTTCAACGCGGAACGGGCATTACTTTCTGGACGAAAGTATCTGGTCCCGCATGTCTGCACACTTATATATATATACGAGTACAAACATATATATTTAAGCGAGAAAAATTGAGCGTCACCTCTCCGTCGATTCGACATATCTCGATCCGGTTCGCCCACGGTAAGCCCGCAGCAGCCCCTCACGTGTTTCCTCATATATGAAACGCTCTCGCGGTACATATGAATATGCAACGATAATATCCGACAACGATTTATTTATACCCGTGACGCGACGGAGATCGCGCGCGGTCGTTAAACACACACGCGAGAGAAAAAGAGTGTGAGAGAAAGAAAGAGAGAGAGAGAGAGAGAGAGAGAGAGAGAGAGAGAGAGAGAGAGAGAAACAAGGTAAGAAGAGAAAAATAAAGATTCGGGTTAATTTCGCACGAGAAGGTTTGTAAAATAAGTTAAGAAAAAAAAATCGTCGGTACAGTTACGCGAGCATGACACGTTGAATATTGGCTGAATGTTTCTTTTTTCATTCGTACGAGTTCGCTAACCAAAAATATTCCCGCGGGTCCGTGCGCGAGTACAGTGAGACTTACGAGGTTTAATAACTACTGCCGCGCTCCTATCAATGACGAGCGAGGGACGATAAAATCGAAAGAACGAATATAAAGTATCGCGAGAAAACACAAAACATACATATATCGTATTATATTATAATATAACATAATATAGAATTAATATTACCATACCATAAGATAATATATAATATAGTATATAATATAATATTATTATTATATATAATATAGTATATAATATAATATTATTATTATATATAATATTATATATAATATATATATAATATAATATTATTATTATATATTATATAATATTATATTATAATATAATTTAATATATAATAATATATAATATTATAATATAATGTAATTATATTCTTAATATAATTAATATATAATATAATATTAATATATAATATAATTATATTATATTATTATAATATTATAATATAATTATATATTATAATATAGTATATAATATAATATAATAATATGATAAAATATAATTAATATTAATATATAGGTATTAATGTATATGTATATATAGTTATATATTAATAGCGAGACATGCCGGTCTCACGTCCTCGAGCATCAGGACACACTCGTACGCGTCGCGAATATCGATACGCTGTGTATTCGATCGAACGGCACACGGAAGTGCTTCCTCACTGCATCGACGGGCTAACGGCATCGGTTCTCTTTCCGGTCTCGATACTAATCTTTTTTTCTTCCACTTTTTATTATGCACGATCGGCATAAACCACTCCGTCACAAAACGAAAAATAATAAAATCAATCATTTTTTTCGAATAATGTTGACACAAAATTCAATCTTTCATTTTCGATTCAAGCCCGTTAGCTAAATGCGAATTGCATTAAAAATATCTTAATTATTAATCTCGGCTATTATTTCGTACAAAAGTCATTAAAAATTATACGCGCAATGTTTAATCGCATTTTTTTTTGTCTACGATTTGACGTTTTCTGTGCGGCAAATATATTTTTTTTCTTCTCGTTATTATAAATCTAACGATCATCGATCTTTCGGGATAGCAACGAAGCAATGGACGGGAGTTTCTTCACCGATGTTTTATATCGTCGCGAACAAACGAGGCTCTCGATTGACATTCAGAGAGGCGAGGACTCAACGGGGACGAACGAGAGTCCCACCCGCGCATGCATGAGCACACATACGTACATACACGTGAACGCGATGACGGAAAACTTGTGGGGTTGACCGTAGGACGGATAGGAAGGAAGTGAGCCTAGTTGGCATTCGAGACGATCGGCAATATCGCGCCTGTCCAAGTTGTGGACGAACGCGAGCTTCTTATCCTTCACTATCCCTCCGCCTCTTTCTCTCTCTCTCTCTCTCTTTCTCTCTCTCTCTCTCTCTCTCTCTCTCTGTTTCTCCCTCTCTGTCTCTGTCTCTCTCACTCTCTCTTTCTCGCATGTGCTCGATCTCTCTTGGTAAATCGTATATTGCCCAATTAGAGGCTTAGGAACAGTGACAACGCAAGAAAGAAATATTCCGACCGAAAAAAAACGTACGTGGCAGAGAATGAAATTGCCCGAGCGTAAGAACTCTCTTGACCGAGTGTCGACGAGAGAGTCGACGAAAAACGCACTTAGAAAAACTTCTCCGTCTCTCCCATCGTTTAGCCGCCTACGTACAACTTTTCTCACATACACATGCACATAGCAATTTCAACGGGATAGGCGCAGTCTCATCCTTCCGTGATCGATTGCACGACCATCCCAAGAGCCTTCGCTCTTTGAAAAAAAAAAAACAAAACAAAACAAAACAAAAAAAAATTCAACCATCTTGGGGAAGAGCATTGACTCGAGGGTGGGGGCATCGCACGAATCCGTCGCTTCTACATCTCGAAAATCGGGGCTCATCCTAATCCACGCTACGGCACGAATACGAACGGACAGGAGAAAGACGAATAAGAAAAACGAGAAAGAATATCGGATTAGAGAAGTTAGTGTTTGTCGAGTGAGAAAGCGCCGTCCGAAAACACCCACGCTCGTTTGCTCGAGGGATCTAGCGAGAGATCCATGCGATTGGTGAAACTCACTGACGCGTGAGAGAAAGAGCGAGATGAAAAAGAAAAGAGTCAATAATTCTCCTCGCGCGAAGGTTAGTAAAAAAAAAAAGTCTCGGGAATTAATGAAAGAACCGAGTGTAATCCTGCGAGATCGAAGGAACGAGAATTCTTCTAATGAACACGCGTTATAAATGTCTACCTGCATCTCTCTTAATCTCCTCTCATTTTCCGATCTCACTCGTCGCCTCGCGAGATTCGATATTTTTTTCTTTTGTTTTTTTCTTCTTTTTTTCATTTCTACCCTCGACGTATACGCGGTGCACAATCGCCATGACGATAAATAAAGCACCCGGCGCACATAACGCGTATACATACGCTTACACGAGGATCACAGGACGCACAATTCCAGAACGGCCTACGCGCCGCATTGTGGTCAGGGCAAATCGGCTGCTCGGCCACCTGGCAAACTCTCCTCGCGATCTTCGTGGCAAACGTCATCGCGAGATAGCGGCGTTTGTTCGCGACACACGTGAGACCCGACCCGATGGTCACATATTTTCTGTTCTCCATCGGCCTTCCTTCCGCTCTTGATTTTTTCTCCCCCCATTTTTCTCTTTATCTCGTTCCCTTATTTGCCGTACGACGTTCTCTTCCTCGTCAATTCACAATCGAGACAACGACAAAGTATTTTCACAGAGTGGATATTTTTTGAATGATTTCTTACGCCGGTGGAAAAAAAGAAACAAGAAAACGTTTAAGACAGTCAGAAAACTTAGATCGTCAGGTGGGAATTTCGTCCTCGCCGAACGGGACACCTGGAGGTCGACAGAGATAATTTTATTTTTTTTTTTCCCTTTTTCATTTTCTCCGAAGATAAAAGTTTTCTGACGAGCTCTGGTGTACAGATATACGTACGGATACGCGTATATGACGAGTACTCGTCATCAATCCGATTTCCGTGCGACCGTGGCCGCTAACCGTATTGCCGTATAGGTTTATATAAACGCTCTCGTGGAATCGATTTTCCATTATGCCGTATATGAAACCGAGTATCTCGATGTATATAGAGATGATGGACCGTTATAGTAGCGAGGACACACACGCCGCGAGTCTTTTGCCGTTTTCAGTGCGTCCGGTGTGTCGTATAAATAACGCTTTCGATTTCTCTCTTTCTCCCTCTCCCTCCCTCTCTCTCTCTCTCTCTCTCTCTCTCTCTCTCTCTCTCTCTCTCTCTTTCTACACCTCTCTATGTCTTTCTCGTTTGTCCTCTCTTCCGTTTTTTTCCTCAACTATAGTACAAGCGCCGTAAAGCTCGTGTGACACACGACCGCAGGGGACTTTCTTAATTTTGTCATCCTGCGTTCGCGAAGCTCCCGCCGTTCGTTATAGAGTCAAATGACTGGAATGAAAAAGCAAAAATAAAGGAAGAAGGAAAAAAATTGCATTCGCAGATTCACCGGAGATAGGATGTAATCGAATAATTAATAATAACCAACGTTGTTACGTCGCTGCTGCGACCGCAAAAATCCTGTAATACGAGACATTTTGCCGCTTCCCTCACCGAGAACATTTATCGGCCTGGACAATAATTAACAATTAACCTCAGCACTTTCACGCGCCTGTGCACCCGTTGCAAACTACCACAGTTCCCGCAAAACGCTCGTTTATCCGTGTATGCATCACACGCTGCTGCGCCTTGCTGCATTATAATCCTCGTCGCTATCTCACTCGCTCGCTCGTTATCTTTTTGTTTCGTGAATTTCACGCGATTCGTTGTATTGGGAAAGAAACTGGTGGGCTTGCCGCAAGGTACAAATGGCGAGGAGGAACGAGCGGAAACCTGCTGTTGGCAAATTAACGAGAATTCGCGAGATTTTGCGTTACGTGAATTTTCGCATCGAGGCAGTTTTTTTTTTCATAGACGAAGATCCGGATTATGCTAATTCTTGTGTCTAGACGAGACGATATGAACGTATTAGGTATCGACCTGTCAAGGCAGAACAAATTATTCATTTTTGTCAATAGATTTATTGCAATTTTACATTTCGACATTTTGTTTCACTTTACGTTTATAAAAATCTCCATTTTAAATGTGTTTTACAAGAAATGTGTATGAAAGAAAAGGTAAATGTGCCTGGGAATAAGAATATTAAAAACAAACAATACAAATTTTTTGTAATAATCGAAACGTAAACATTTAAAAATTTGATTCGAATTAAACAAATTTTCGGTGGACACATTGAAATTTATGTGAACACTTGAAAGATCGGTCCAAAATTCGAAATGCCATACATACAGTTCGATGCGTTTCTCGATCGAAACATAAAAATTCTGCGATCTGAGAATTTCTTAATGAATGACAAAACGAAGAAAAAAAAACAAAGATATATTCCCTCCCAGTGGCCCAACAGTGTTAAATTGTGCAAAAGAGAGCGTCAAAAAGTCACGAAGCTGTTCCCCGGGAGAGTCCGTTCGCATTGCCCAACTTCTTATTCCTTACGATCCGGGTGAGATAAATCGCTGATTGCTAATTAGACCCAGTGACCCACGATTCTCCTCTCTCGCCATCACATTTTATATATCTATATATGCAGTGTGCGAAAAGAGAGCTGCCGTTGCTCGTTCGTTCCGTCTCTCGCGCTTCACTCTTTCGCGATCCTGTTGCACTCTGAGCAACTCTGCACCTCGTGAATACCTCCTTCTGCTTCTCTCGTATGCATACACACACACACACACACACGTACATCCACACACACACACATACATATAGACATACGCTTTTCTGACTGCTGGGCGTTGCCGGGCCTCTCTCTATCAACTCGCAATTTTGTTCGCTAATAGCCCTCGGCTCTCGAGCAAAATGTACATATATATATGAACTACATGTACATATATATATAATAAACATACAGTAAGTATAATATATAGCGAGGACGCACGAATTCAGTAATTAGCGTAGTACACGTAGCGGGTCACTCTCCGTTGCAGCTGGTGAACGAAAGTATATAACACACGGTCCGCACCAAGAACCTCCTGATTCTCGTATCGCATACGCTCCAGTGGGAAAAGCAACACAAAAAAAAGAAAAAACCCCCCAAGGAAATAAAATAAAACATAAAAAATGGCGCGCTCGGCAAAAACTTTCGTAATGAGAAGAGAGACTCCCGCAAACGTCCGACCGGCGAAATGCCTCGAAATAAATTAAATGTACGAGAACCATGCGTATGAAAAAAAAAGCAATTTATATATATACACGCATATTTGTGTATATAGACATATCCGACGGTGTTTAAACCGCTTAAATTTGAAACAAAATGAAATATGAAAAACGCAACGTTCCGTTGAATTTCTGCTTCGACTTTTGGTTTATAACTATTCATATGTATTCATATTTTATGTCGTTCGTATGTATTTAAAATGTATTTGAACGGGGCAATCGGGCGGAGGATAACGTCGCGACCTTGCTACGATTTCTTTTTAACGAATGGACATGCGCGAATGGGACCTGACGTCATTTTTATTATACATACGTATTTATATATATATATATATATATATATATATATATATATATATATATATACATATATATATATATAAATGTAAACGTACATATGCGTATACAGGGAGTGACTATAAGTATATATTTGTGGCCTGGAGGGATAACGAGAGCACATGGTTTTGTGCACATGCAAAAAAGTCTCTCGACTCGAGAGTTGTGCGCTCGTTGTCGTCCACTGTGCTGAGCTTATCTCGTTGGTCCCGTCTCCTCGCTCTCCCGTCTCTCTGTGCTTCGTATAATCGCGAGAAGAATACAACAGGGAGAGAGAGAGAGAGAGAGAGAGAGAGAGAGAGAGAGAGAGAGAGAGAGAGGGAGAGGGTCCAGAGGCAAGTGCAGGCCACAGGGGGATACCGATCCGAGAGATTTGCTCGATGCAAATCGCTCTCGTGTGTGCCTCGACCAAGCTCTTCCGACACACAATATAATGGCCTTGTATTCGCGTTGTGTGCATATATATATATATATATATATATATATATATATGTGTCTATACATACAGGGAATGATCGAATATATGTACCAAGCGAGAGCTATCTAGTACCCACTTATCTCTCGCGGAACAACGAGATCGTTGTTTTTTTTTCTCTTTCTCTCTTTTGTACTACATACTTTTTTCAATCTCGAGCCAATTGTTGAAAATTATTATTTTTTTTTTGTTTCTTTGCGTTTTTTTTCTTCTCTTTACTCATCGGTTAGTCACCGCTAATATTCCGCAAATCTCGCGCACGCGCGATGTACACACGGGGGAGAGGCTAACGAGACGCTGCCAATAATCCATCTATTATCTTAATTAACGAGGGATTGTTTTGGCCCACGCAGCTCTCTCGCGTTCGCGAACGAAATGGCCTCTCGCGACCCACGCTGGCATTCTCCGATTTCAATTTTTTTTTTCTCTTTTTCACGTTTTTTTTTATTCTCCTCTTTTCGTCACGATCGCGCCTTCCAAATTTTGATTATCTGTGCCGGGCGATCTGTGAAATCTAATACGTGAAACGACACGAAAAACAAATAAAACTGTACGGAACGGAAAGTTTATTTGTCGATGAAAAATTATATTTTATTTATTCAATGGTGTTTATGCGTTATCTAGTCGATTGACGAAAGGAGAACGAGCGGAGGCTGGTTGTTTACGTGACGACGTGTATATTCTCCTCAATGTATATATATATATATATATATATATATATATATATATATATATATATATATATATATGTATGTATAAAAGTATTACGTAGATATATAATACGTAGGTGCGATCTCGCGCGCGTAACGAGCGATCTACGCGTTACGCGAAGGCGAGCATTGCCATGGCGATAATGACATAGGAGTTTTACCTTCTATCCCCTCCCCTCCCCTCCGCCCTCTCTTCCGCCTCCACCAAGCCCTTGTGATGTAGGATATATAACCTACTACTGTGAGAAGGCACTTTTGCGGTCCGTGTCCTTGTCGGTCGGATATCCCCGCGTTCACGAGCGAACAACACCAACGACACTACGAGCTCCACGATCGCCACCAGGCGTCAGCACTGTGCGTAGGTGTCGGCTACGCGGAAGATGGAAAAGCTCGTTCTACGCGCCTCTCGTGGCGTTCTTGCGCGACTCTCTCGAGAACGCGCGAGTGTAGGCGAAATGTATCAAGGCTGCTGGGGTTTGCGCTGAATCGCTTTTATTGTATCTCGCGTGTCGTGCGCAGGTTGCACGAGATACCAGCAACGATCTATATTCCCTCGCTATTTTAATTAGCGGATTTAATAATTTTATTACCCGTTGATAATGCGAATTACGAGTTTGTTTCTCGAGTCTTGCGAGAAACCGGGGAGAGGTTCTTGTTTTTGTTCGAATGTTTAGAGAGCCGTGAGATAAAGAGACGTCATAATACGAATGGTAATGGATATTAAGTTGTTAATTTAATTTTTAATAGACATATACTTCGCTTAATTTTGGCCTTTTTTAATTATGGCACTTTTTCGATTTGGGACCTAACATTTTTCGCTATATGGCAAAAAAAATGCTGTACTGTTAGAGATATTCTGTTTAGTTTCAGCTTCTCCATTTAGGCAGCACTGCTATATTTTACACGGAAAGAATTTTTAAGTTATTTTTACTGTGAAATCACAGTAACTGGTGAGAAATCTGCAATTCTTCAGGTTTTTAGGAAATAAATTATACGTTTTAATGGAAATGAATAAAAATTTACTGTTGCGTGACAGAAATTAAAAATATTTTCAAGAATTTTTACTGAAATTAACAGTAAATTTTCGTGAAACGTAAACATTATTACAATAAGTTGAAAAAGGGCTGATACAAATGAAAGTGTACGGTGCACGTTGAGAAACTTGCGTGTTTGTCTTGAAAATTTAAGAAAGGAAGCCGAAATTTTCCGCGCGTTCACCAGAATTTTTATGTTCTTCACAGTAAAATCAGTTAGAGCTAGGTCGCCTGGCCGTAATCCATGAGCTCTGTGCAGCGCGGGTAAAAATTCTGCTACGTGCTAAAATTTGTACATGCCTAAAAGTAAAATATTTGAAACTAATGTCAATTTTTAACTGTTTGCACATTTATCATCGGGTTCAAGTTTTTAATGTAATTTTTACCGAGAATTCATCGAAATTGTTTGTATTTTCGCTTTTATGTAAGTATTATTATAAAACATAAAAAGAGTAAAATGTTTTATGAGCTAAGAACTATATTATTTTATCAAAAATTTAAACAGATCCAATCGAATTTACGTACGTTTGTATCAAAATAATCGATTCGTTATACGGCTTATCGTTTAACGTCCAACTTTTCCAGGACGTATCTAGGCCGTAAAGCAAGGTCTGTTTGAATTATCATAAATAATTCATTTCAAACGAAGATAATTCGAATGATTTTTTCAATTTTCGTTGCTCATCCATCGAGACTGCAATCGTTTGGCTCTAACGAAATTTTCGAAGAGAATCGCAGACGCATAAATAATGACCCACACGTAACAATAATTCAAGCCTAGGCACGCGTCCGACGATCTCGACAAATCGTCCGGATGAATAATGCGTTGTAACCCACGTGAAAAAAAAAAACAGAAATCTCTATGGGCCATACTGACCCATTAGCTATTGAGAATTCGGACGCGAGCGCGTGCTCGTCGTCTCCTCGAATCCTCTCTCCGCTTTTTAACTGTATACCAAGAACAAGAGCGTGGGTGCGAGAAATTGAATACATTTTTTTCTTACTGTTTTCTTCGACGCGCAATAACGCGTAGGATTGTTTCTTTCTCCGCGTGAAAGCTTCCCGAAAATATTCCGAACGGACACAACGACGCGAACAACGACGACGACAATAATAATAATAATAATTTTGTTGTTTCTCTCGCACTTAAGATTATGTCGAAATCGCGTATTCGTCACGTGACGATAATCGCAAGTGACCCGTAAATTTGTTTTCCCATAATTATTATCAGTCTTCTGTATAAAAATTGGCTTCGAGCGATATCGCGTCGATAAATAACATTAAAAAACGATAAGACGCGTAAAAGTGGCGCTTAACGCGTTTATCTGGAAAGTCTCGTGAAATTGAGTCTTCATTTTGAGAGAGAAAGAGAGAGAGCGAGAGAGAGAAAGAGAGATAGAAAAAAACAAGTGCTGTCCTCGAACGACAGACGGAATTATTCAAAAGAATGCGTGAATTATTGGATAAGTTCGGAAGAGGCCGTAACGGTTCGAGTACTTCGATCACCGTACTTCGACGATGCCAAAGAAGAAAAAAAGATATATATATATATATATACAGTATAAATATATAACCATAAAAAATAAGGGGAGAAAAAAGAAACAAATTAAGAAGAAGGAGCAAAAAAAACATCGCAATTAAGTTCCCGATGAGGGAGCGAGATCGCCCGGGGGAGACCTCCACTCGCGAAAGAGAGTGGTGGCGCGGTGTGTATTACGCGTCGATGTCTCTCGCGTCGGCGGTAATTGCTTTTTGCAAGAAAAAACTTTTGCGCGTTTTTTGCCGCTAAAGAAATTTACATAATGTGCGAGGTTGAACACGAACCGATCGATCGGTTAATTTAAATACTGAATATAGGCGGAATAAGCTGGTCGGTACTCTACGAGGTTTTACTTTATATATATATATATATATAAGTGTATATAAAGTTCTACGAGGGCGGCGCGAGCCTCGTCGTTGATTTCTTCTCCGGCGTGCGCTCACCCATTAGTTCGTAATTATC
This sequence comes from Netelia fuscicornis, assembly GCA_946811545.1. Classification (NCBI taxonomy): domain Eukaryota; kingdom Metazoa; phylum Arthropoda; class Insecta; order Hymenoptera; family Ichneumonidae; genus Netelia; species Netelia fuscicornis. The sequence continues at coordinate 41,744,546 of OX328012.1, forward strand.
GTTACTTATTGCTGTTAAATGCCTCGATGAGCCCGAGCTCGGGCGATTTTATACGATGTGCCACCGCGTAAATTCTCCTAATCGAAAGTAAAAGGAAAAGAGGAACGATGTGTACACGAGAGTCGATCTGGGAATGATGGAGGGGAAGGGGGAAGGCGTGAGATCGAAGGAATCCCGGAAGTTTTCGAAGCCTCGTCGTCGTCCCCGTTATAAAAATATTCGCCTTAAGTCGCTAGACGATGACAACGTTAATAATTGCACACTGGCATTTTAAAAAGGATCTTGTTACTAGCGTATTAAATCAATTACGCTCCTGTCGTCACGCCTCGTTTATAATATAGTGGCTGAAAGAAATCCTTTTAAACAAAATCACTTCAAATTGATATTTACGATTTATATGTCCTTACTGATTTTGACAGATTCTCGGATGAATTTCTGAAGTACGATACGACCGGTTATTACTTACAGCCATTCCGTTCTGAGGAATGGAGAAGAAGAGAGATAAACGAATCGAGAAGTACAAGAGTGACGAAATATTCGATTAGTTTCATCCGAAATAATCGAATTAATAATAATCGAGAAGATCGATAATATTTTGTTACAAACGTAGCGAGCGATTGAAAATAAGGATTGTGTTGAAAAATTTGTTCCGTTGCTTATTGAAACGTGAAGGAAAAATTTGAGGATGTAACACGACGTATGGCAGTGAGTGGAAGATACTTGTTGGGACAAAAAAGAGAATTCTCGGAGGTAGATATAATTTATACATGCTCGTGTTCAATTTTTTCTTGCTCCGTCTCCTGCCGAATATCGTGTTTCAAAATTTCGCACGGAGCAAATATGTATATATATATATAAACATATATCTGTACGTCTATATATCGCGGGGCCTGCCGGGTAGTATTTTTCGCAAAGCGGTTGAGCGGCGACGACAGAGGGAGAAATCGCGGTGGCCCTGAGCATAAAGAGAGAAGGAGAGAAGGAGAGTCGGCACGTCGTCGCCCAGAGCCCAAAGGTCCCTGGGGGCCCTTACGCCCCCTGTACACACAGCCAGTGGAAAAGGGACGCGCGAGGTCGCCTTGGGTCACCCGGGGACTCGCCTGCGAGGCAAATATACTCCGTGCAGTCCACGGTGCGCCTGTATACATCGTGTCATGCGATACGCCGTGACTACTGCTGCCTTCCCTCTCTCCCTCTCTCTTTCTCTCTTTCTCCCCCCTCCCCCTCTCTATCTCATTCTCTCTCTCTCTCTATCTATCTCATTCTCTCTCTCTCTCTCTCTTTCCCATTCCCTCTCTCTCATTCTCTTTCTCTCTCTCTCTCGCTCTCTCTCTCTCTCTCTCTCTCTCGTTCTTGCATTACGATATGACGAGCGGTGTAAGGATCACCGCTGCCTCTCGTAATACCCGGGAAGCTGCACGTTATCCAACAGCGGTCGTGGAACGTGCCAGGGCGGTAGCTTCGTGCTTTATTCTTTTATTTCTTTACATCAATCGTTACGACCATCGTGTTAAGGTTCTATGCAGAGAATTTCCAACGGCGAATCTACGGAACTTCCTACACCGAGTACTCAGAATTTCACTATCTCTTCCAGCGAATTTGATAAATTATCTAGATCATGAATTAAACAGGGCTAGAAATTTTATTGTGTACCGGGAATTGCCGTATCTTGGAAATTAAATATATTCATGGAGGAATTAGTAAAGGGAATTTTTTAAATTATCTCACATTGTCAAATGATAATGCAATATTATATCTCAAATCCGTATCATGGACTTTGAATCATTAATGTCGTTCATACCAAATTAAAATGGCTGACACCTACCGATTGCAGCGCCATCGTTAATCGCCATTTTCCGATCATTTCGCGTCTCCATAAATTCCCTCAACATCCCACAATATCGCTCGTATGAAACAAACTCCCCAACTTCGTCCCAGAAACGGCCATTTCCAACGACCGCCACCAGGTGTCACCGTTTCAACCCCAATTACACGTTGAATTCCATTAGTGCATGTTTCTGCCACGGAGGGCGCGTTAAAGAACCTTTACCGCCTACTAGTAAACGCCCGTATTATTTGTTCCTCATTCCCTACACTGGTTACTTGTCCAACTGGACGACACGTAAGGAGGCTTGTGAGGAAACCAAGTTTCAGCATTACTGATGCGGTACGGAGCTCGAAGATCCTCCGATCTCTCATAGCCCATGTGCGTGTAAATGGAATTTAATCGCCAATTTGTCGAGGTTTATTATCGCGAGTACGGTGAACGGAGTTCGATCGTCGAGATAAGCAAGTTTAGAAAACTGCCTGTGTCGTGCCCGAGAGAAAGAGAGAGAGAGAGAGAGACAGACGGAAGGAGCGTCTCTGCCCAGCTGTGTGGCGAAGAGACCAGGCGAGTGGACGCGCCTGTTCTCTCGCGACGCTCGAACAATCGAGCGGACACGAGAGAAAAGGAGAGAGTCGAGGGATGCAAAGAAGCACCTACGGTAGTGCATGCTTACTCCAAAGAAACAAGAGTACATACATACACACATGTACACATATATATATGCATATGCAGACATGAATATGTACGTATGAAAACCTCCTCGCCCAAGAAGAAAAGGATAAGGAGGGAGGGTCTCCATTGTCGATCCTATGACTTTATGAGGCCGCCGGAACTCCCTGGACAACCGCGAGTCTTACACTCGAAGAGTCTTACACGAATATCGCAAGTCGCTCGTACAAAACTACAACTCAAATCGAAGATCCTGTACAATTTAGAAGCAACCGATCTCGTCGCGATTTTACATCTCGATGTTTTTTCGAAACGAACGTTCGGTTACGTTTCGATTTTATAATTAATAAATAATATCGTTAAAAAACGATATTAATTATTAATTATATCGTTAAAAAACGATATTAGTTATTAATTATATCGTTAAAAAACGATATTATTTATTAATTATAAAATCGAAACGTAATCGAAAAAAGTAAAAATTGTCATTTTTTAATTACAATTTTTACTTTTTCTTGACTAAACAATGTCGAAAATATTTATCTCTCCTGAAAAAGTATTCTATTTTTCTTGAAAAATTATCTTGAATGATAGTGCGTTATCTAACGCTCGTGATAATCTCGAATATCGAGCGACATCTCTCGCGTAACTTGGACTCAACAAAAGATCGAGCTCCTGAAGGTATTATGCAGAGGGAGTTCCGCGCGCCTGATGGCAAAGTCGGGGCGGTAGGATAACGCAATGGAAAGGAGCCGACACCGCAATGTATATATATATATATATATCACACGTGGTGGACACAGAAGCGCAACTGCCGACCAGGATCGTATGCAAGAGCAGTGGTACACATGCACACAAGCACACATACGCGAACAAGAGAGGGATAATAATAAAACGAGATATCTCGTACGTGGGCGGTCGGTATTGTTAGCGCAACGAGGTATGCGCGCGGTTCTCTTCAGCTCCTTGTGCTTCTGCTGCTGCTACTCTTGGATGCTGCGCGTAGAGCCCCGCGGTACCGCGGCACTTCTCTGTCGTCTCGCGAAGCTCTCCTTCGCTTTTGCAAACGGCCCGTGAGCGCGCCCTCGCTTCTCAAAGAGAATGAGCATAAGAGAACTGTGCCGAGGAGGGAAAGATAGTTAAACTCGAAGAATTTCTCTCCCGAAAATTAAACTTGCTAGAATCTTTGTAAGCTCGTTCCTTTGAGCTTTCGTATGCTATGAGTTGATCAACATGAAAATCATGGAGATGAAAAAAAAATGCAAAGGTTAAAATTCTCGAACATGGAAAGAAATGTTTCTGTCGGATTATTTTATATAATATAATTAATTTGGGGATAATAACGGGGCAAACAATAATATATATCATATTTTTTCAAGCCTCTGAAATGTAATAATTCGAAATTCAATTCAAGCTGAAAATGACTGCTATAAAATTAATGATTTGTCACAATATTTGTTTTTTATAATCGTTTTATACGAAGTTATTTACAGCAAATTTTTCAGCGCTTGTGTATTTTTACCACTTGCAAAAACACGCTTCGTATAATAAACGCTGTGTCGAGAACATGAATATTCTCCCGCAGGGCGTAAAAGCTGCCTGTTTAAATTAATTAAAAAATAATCCGCGAATTCTTTTTAAGTCAATTAAGAGTTCGTTATAGCTTAAAATTTGCCTCAAAAAGAATTTATTCATGGGAATAAATATTCAAGAGGAAGAGAGAGAGAGAGAGAGAGAGAGAGAGAGACAGAGAGAGCGGCTTAAATTTTATACGTCTATCCCGAGGATTAAAATGACGTGTATAAGTAAGCCTCGGTCTTTTCTTCCGAAGGCTCACGTGCGCTCGTGTATGTGCGCAACGAGAGTATACATAATATGTAAATCGGTGGTAGAGATCTGCGGGGGCCGGTGAGGGCGACGCGCGAGATACACAGAGAGAAAGAGAGAAAAAAAACGAAAGAGAGAGAGAGAGAGAGAGAAATCGCGAGAGAACCTTCTCTTCGTCGGTTCAAAAGCAAAGCCGCCGCGATAAACACGCATTATTCGCGTGGAATGGATAGCGCCCATTGCAGCTGAAGATTTCCTGCAGAAAGTCCTCTTCTCGGTTGAACTCAACGCCAACAATATCAGTGCGGCTACTCGGTTGAAAGAAAACAAGCTTTTTCCTTTTTTTTGATCTTCTAACTTTTGTTTAGCGCTCCACTGAATTTCTCGCTCGTACAATTGATAAAGAAAACACGCGATAGGTACGACATTCTTCGCATTCCAGTTGGAAAAAATGCTCATCGACTTGAGGAATTTGCGATTCTCGCCTGATGTTTTTAATTATTTTTTCTTTTTTTTTTCAAGCTGGTGGGAGGTATGGCACGTGCTGATTAGTGGGGGGTAAGACAACGAGTGTACGTCGAGTAGAATCGCGAGTGGGGAGGACACGTGGGTGCCTAGCGCGATAAACTCTTAGGAATAAAAGTCAACTGGAAGTCCTTGAAACAACTGAAAATTGTCTATGTGATCACGACGACGAAGACCACGATGGTCATGGTCAGGCCTCGCGGCACGGGTCTCAGCGTTGAACGGGTCCTCCCACGATAATTTCTTTATACCCACTGAATTCGCATCGACCGTTCTTTTCTCTCAAAACCAAAAAAAAAGAAACAGACGAAATAAAGCGAAAACAAAAAATCGCGAAACGCCATCTTTTTTCTTCGCTTTCGAAACACGTCATTTTCGTGCAGCGAGTCCGTTCTCGTCCCACGAATCATTTTTATGTGACATGAATTTTTTATTTTTTTTTTCATTCGGTTCTTTTTTCTCTCGTGTCGTTACATATTTTTATTCTCGAACGATAAATCATCGGAGTCGACTTTATCGCTCTTAATTAGATGCCGCTTATCGAAAGCGTTTGGATTATTTTAAATCGGTAAAGAACGAGGACTCTTGTCCATAGTGCAATGGATCTGCGTCGTACGGGGAGAGAAAGACGGAGCTATTACTTTCCGTAGGTTGAAGATAAAGCTGTGGGTAGAGTTGGAGGAACGCGCGTAGGCAAAATGAGGTCTTGGTCGTGTCTGAAAATCTGTTGATCTCTCCATGTCACACATACTAGTGTGTTCTCTCTCTCTCTCTTTTCCCCTCTCCCTCTCTCATGGCACGCCTGGCGACGGTGGACGAAGATCTAACACGTCAGATTTGTGGCTACTTCCGGTGGAATTTTTAAAGAGGAATTTCCATGCCTTCCATTGTGCACCAATGTCTTTCGATAAAGCGAGACAGCGATCGAGCTTTTATATAAACTTTCATCATTCTTCTCTGCTAAAATTTCACGAAGTTATTATTCATTTTATGAAAAAAATAAAGTTTTGCATGAATTCGCGAAAAGAAAAAAAATGATAACAATGGGTGAAATTTCTATTGTAAATTTCACAAATTTATAGCAGTTATTTGTTTAATGGTAAAACAAATGGTTAAAGCTCACTCCAGTGGCGAAGCTAGATTCGAGTTTCTCTATAAATATCTCAGAAAGTAGGGAAAACCTCGTGAAACACAAAACGTGATTACGGAGGAAGGCTAAAGAGGAATATGTCGAAAAGAGTTTCAGGTCAACAACTGTTTGGTGTTTCTCGGTAGGTATGCGCGTTCGAGCCAAGCTTTCCTCGTATCGTTTGAGTTTACGAGGAATAACAAAACGCGTGTAATCGACGTCATTAATTCGGCCCCGATCCCCCGCCTCGAATCGTAAAAACGTCAACGGAATGGAAATATTTAGTTGGAAAATTGGATTGGAAATTGACATCGATAGAAATGGTTGATATCGCACCTGCGTCCCGCGCGCAATAATACGCAGATTTTATCACGTGTTCGTGATCTAAGAATAGAACGTTTCATTGATCCTTGCGTCGTCGCCAGGATGACATCAGACGTGAGCCTGGAATCGCGAATGGGAGAGATAGATCGAGAAGAGGCAAAGATAGGTAGTAAACAAAGCTTTCGTAATTGTCGGCTTGTCAAACCGCGGCGGACAAAGAGAGCGACGTTATACTGCTAACTACATATGCGAGTATAATGCGCGTAGCACCATCGGGGGTTTCGCTTGGAAGTCGTGAGACTCGCTCAGCTGCGCTCCAGCAACGGATCTGACGATATTACGGGTACAGGCTCGTTCAATGCCAACGTATAAAATTTAATTCGATCCAATTTTTCATACGACATCAAAATTAAACTTAACAAGAAATAATAAAAAATTTTATTTAGAATTTTTATATCATTTTATGGAGGTTTAAGACGTTGCAAAATAACGCTCAGTTTTCATTTTATTTGTTTGTGTTTTTTCTAGACAATTTGGTTTAAATTAAATCTGGACTAATCTATAAACTTAGATTCGATCCAATTTTTGATACGAAATCAAAATTAAACTTAACGAGAAATAATGTATTTTGTATTTCAAATTTTTATATCGTTTTATGAAATTTGAAAACATTGTAGAATGCAGTTTTCGTTTTATTTGTTTCTCTTTTTTTTAGACAGTTTAGTCTAAATTAAATCTAGACCAATCTATAAAATTTGATTCGATCCAATTTTTCATACGAAATCAAAATTAAAATCAACAAGAAAGAATGAAATTTTTTATATCATTTTATGAAATTTGAAATTGTTGCAAAATAACGCTCAGTTTTCGTTTTATTCATTCTCTTTTTTTTAGACAATTAATATTATAAATATCTTAGGATTTGTAATGAAGAATATCTAATTAGAGAACATGGAATGTAAAAATCATTTTTATTTTTGAAAAGTCAAGCTATAAGAGAGATACTCGAAGAAAGTTTTCGAACCACTTTGAACTTTCTGAATGATTTATAAAAATTGTTAATTCGTTGGTTTATCGGAGATTTTTTTCTTTTAAATTCTGAACGACTCTGTATTCGCGGTCCGAAGAGTATCTGCAATGCGGCGAAGCGAGTAACGCGAAAGGTCAAGTGACAATTGGTTTCCAGCCAGGTGCTCTCGCGCTCCCTGAGCCGCTACCGCAGCCGCAGGATTCTCTCGCTCTCTCGTCCTTGTCGTTATCCTGCCAGCGATCGATCTTGCGGCGTTCTATAAATACAATATAACTACACGACAAAAATCTTATCGATTCATCCGAGCATTTTCTCTCCACCGACAACAAGGAATTTATCGTTGAATTTAATTATTTATATTCCCAATCAAAATTTATTTCAATAAACATAAATTGATTTCGATCGATTAAAGTTTTGTTACCTCGGTATTATTTAATCGAAACGATTCGTTCCCATCGATTCCCAATCAAAATTTATTTCAATAAAATGAAAATATATTTGAAAAATTGATTTCAATAAATATTTCAATAAATTTATTAAAAAATTTCAATTTGTTTCAATAAATATTTCAATAAATTTATTTAAAAATTTCAATTTATTTCAATAAATTGATTTCGTTCGATTAAAAATTGATTAACTCGATATTATTTAATCGAAATGATTCATAATTAACCTAAATTTCATCGAATTAAATCTAATAATTATTTTATTTAAGCAAATTTAATGTCACTCGAGTGAAAATTCGAATCGCCTCGAATTTATTTATATCAATAATCGATCGCTTATTTTTTCCACCCAGAAACTCGAACCGCGCGTTGTAAAATGCACGCGGCATAGTTAAAACTGGATACACACCCGGGGTTTGTGTATCGGTAGCTCGAGCGAGACTTCTATACGATAATTGGCGAGAGGCCAATTGCTCCAATGCCTAGGGCACACGCGTATCGCGCGAGCCGAGCTCGCGGCTGCATGTGCAACGTTTCGTACCGCCTTCACGTGGCGTTATCGTGATAACGACGTGGCCCGCGAGAGAAAGCGAGACAGGGAGAGGAATCGTGCGAGATGCGTCAGGAATAAATTAGTTGCATCGAGGTGGGGAAAGGGTGGTGAGGACCGGGCGCCCGGAACGAGCCAAAGGGATGATAAGGGAGCTCGTGCCGTGTACTACATCAACTCGAATCAATTATAATCACGAGTCTCGCGCGGCGGCATTCCTGTTGAATCTTTGACCGAGAGTTACAACGAAATGGAACTCGCGTTCGGCTGTTTCGAGTATTGTTTTTTAATTGATCGTAAAATCTAAAATAATTAACTCGATTAAACAGTCTCGTGTTTATTTCGTCACAGTTTTAATAATGTAATTAGACCAAAATCGCTATCTTCTCACGTTTGATAAAAATATAATCATCGGATTCGAAAAAAATCGAAGAATTGTCAGAATTGAAAAACAAAACGTGATGAAGATCTATTTTATTCGAGCTGTAGAGAACGAAACGTGGCCAATAAACAGATTTTAGACAAGACGAGGAAACAACAATAAATTTTAAAAAAAACACGAAACACGATTCGCGCGTCTCGTCTACTACCGTCTTCCTCGACTGTCGTAGATCTCGTTTGTCCCACTGAGTTTCTATTATACGAGAGATCTTTGAAGCAGCTGCTCGGACACGTCCGCGAGACTTTGCGAGCTTTAAGGTAGGACTTCGCTATGACGGTCAGATAAATAAGATTCCCTCCATGGTTTTCTTTAGTCGAATTAATGTGGTTTTTGGGCTCAAGTAAAGTTTGATTTAAAAAAAAAAAAACAATAGTTGAAGTACGATAAATTTTTCGTTTGTAAAATTTGTGCACAAATTTGTTTGTTATTATAAACATTTAGTATAGCTGTTTTTTAAAATTATTATTTCTTAAAGGATCTCGAATGAAAATATTTTAGATATAAATAATACTTTTGTATTTTAAAACGTGACCATATTTCGAAAAATAAATAAAGTCAACTACAACAATTTCGTGGCCAAGTTTTACAACTTTATTATTGTTCGAGTCATCGTCCCCATGAGTTCGAAAAATTTATCGTCTCTCAATAACTGTCATTTTTCTCAATAAAACTGTATTTTAATCGAGCTCAAAAAACTATCAACCGAATAAAAAACAAACCCGAAATATTTTTCTCACCGTCATAGGAAGAACCAGCCTTAAGGCACGCGCGTTAAACACGCAACGTGGAGCACAACGTCGTATCCGACTAAAACTAGATAACGCGAAGCGTTGCGTGGCTCTGGGCGTCTCGGGACGTCTCGTTTCCAGCGAAACGATATTACGTATGCGCGCCGTGAAAACGCCAGGGAAACAGAAATTGTACGGTCGAAACGCGACGCTTACCGACGCCTCTGTTGAGATCGCACAGTGCATTAATAAGACGGCAAAATGCACGAACTCGCGGTGCATTCGCACACTCGGGCACACACACACACACGCAAAGAGGCGAGAGACAAACAGAAGCATCGGAACGCACACGCGGTTAAATCGCACGCGGAATAGCTCTCGGAATAGATCTTAACGGCAGTAGGCCACCGAGAGTAATCCCTGTCCTACGGAGAGAAAGAGAGAGAGAGAGACAGAGAGAGGTGACACGGCAAAAGCCGACGTATAACACTGCGCGATGCAAGAACATCGAAAGGTGCGTGTATATAAATATATAAATGTACATACCGCGAGAGCGAAAAGACTTTAGCGATGGTGTTACATAGGCCCGTGCCTACACAACACAAGTCGAAGCAACGCGTTTTCCTTTGTACCGGGCATTTTGCCGACTCGCCGTCAACCGTCTCGTCGTAGTTCGAAACGCTCCAACGCGGGTGGGTTATTTGTGCGTGCGAACAAACACGCGTCTTCGTTCTCGAGAGGGGGGTTATCGCCCGTTTTATAACATTACATAGAGACATCAGCCAGCAATTGGCCAAAGTGCGAATAGACAATTAGTAGACACTGGGAAATTAGCGTAGAGCCAGATATTTATTTTTAGCAATGAACTTTGTAGTCGAATCCGACTATTAATTATTCGGTTATTTTAGTAACCACCGAGTTTCATCAAGATTAACTTCAAAATTCAAATTTGTAAAAGAAAATAAGAAAAATTTTATTAAAAAACGTATATTTCAAATTTGATTAAATATCGTTCGAAAACGGAAAGAATTTTTAAGTAATTTTTACTGTGAAATCACAGTAAGTGAGTGACAAATGTGCAATTCTTTAGGTTTTTAGGAAATAAAATATACGTTTTAATGGAAATGGGTAAAGATTTACTGTTGCGTGACAGAAATTTAAAATATTTTCAAGAATTTTTACTGAAATTAACAGTAAATTTTCGTGAAACGTAAACATTACTACAATAAGTTCAAAAAAGGGCTGATACAAATGAAAGTGTACGGTGCAAATTGAGAAATTTACGCGTTTGTCTTGAAAATTTAAAAACGGAAGCCGAAATTTTCCGTGCGTTCACCACAATTTTTACGTTCTTCACAGTAAAATCAGTTAGGGCTAGGTCGCCTGGGCGTAATCCATGAGCTCTGTGCAGCGCGGGTAAAAATGATGCTACGTGCTAAAATTTTGATATGTCAAAAAGTAAAATTGTTGAAACTAGTGTCACTTTTTAACTGTTTGCACATTTATCACCGGGTTCAAATTTTTAATATAATTGTCACCGAGATTTCACTGTAAAAATTAATGAAAAATTCTCTCCGCGAAGGATTAATGTGTGTGTGTGTGTGTTTTTTATTATTGTTTGATTTTCGGACAAGAATCTTTTCTCTGATGTCGTTTGAGGGCTCGTGGTTGCGGGAATAAAATTACGGTTGATAGAGACGTAAACCGCACCCGGTGCGGAGAGTCTCGTCCTCTCCACGGCGGGATCGAGAGCGTGCGCGCGCGCGCGCGCTCGCGGGCGATATCTCGATTCGCGGCGGCTCTCGTTCGATTGGTCGGTGATCGGCGTACAATAGGTACGACTGACGCCGACTAATGAGCACCGTTCGTGATCAAGCACCGTTGACCGGAGTAACATGTATAATATAAGAATGAGAGGGCGATAGAGAAAGAGCGCATGCGACGAGATGAAAAAGAGAAAAAGAAAAAGAGGGCACGATAAAGGGACGGGCGAACCTCCGAGAGTGCGCACTCGTATATATATTTTTAAAATATACATATATATATATATATATATATTTAAGGTTGATGCCGGCTGACTTTTCGATCGCGTTTGTTCGATTCGAAAGTAACGGGGAGCCTCTCGTCCGGACACATACGCGCACGCGCACATACACCTACGCGCATGTATATGTAATGCGCATGCATCGAGTGCACATACGAGATGTTATACAGCTTGAGATACGGCCCGTAAGGAGCAGCATCGGCGGGAGTAGCGACTACAACACGTCATTAATTCGTCGAGTGGGCTTTAATGAGATTATATTGACGGTCGATTGGCAGCGTCGGCCGCGGCGGCGGCATCGAAGTAGCGCTGTCTTCATCCCGTCTCCGCATCTCTCCGCCCGCACTCAACCGTTCTTTTATTACGATTATTATTATACGGTAAGCATATTTTTTTTTCCTCGATGCAGGGTCGAGAGATTGCACAATCGAAGGCTTTACAAGAGACGTTACGGGAAATTTGTAATATCGGCGCTTACGTTAGGTATTAGCATATATATGTGAGCATGCGCGTTTGTGTGTACGCGTGCGTGTAGATCTCTCGATCTCTCTTGATCGGAGAAAAGAAGAAAAAGAAAAATTGCGATATCTCGAGGCTGCGAGAGTACGACGCGTCCAAGGGCGTCCCGATAAATTGCTCTCGCGCGCCCAACGGAGAAGCTCTCTTCTTCTTCGCTCCGCGCGAGACTCGAAGAAGAAGAAGAATAATCGCGTACGCTCTACACAAGAGAAAGAGAAGAAACGAGAGACGAAGAAGAAGAAGAAGAAGAAGCGCGGATTTTGCTCTTTCCGAGTTTCTCTGTCCTCGCTTTGCACACAATTTCCATGCGGAGCTGCGAGTACGCGCGAAAATAAAGTATTGGCGCATATCCGTTGCGGAGCGCGAGAAAACGCATCGCGAGAAGGAAAGAACGAGGGAGAGAGAAAGGGAAGGAGAAGAAGAAACGAATAGTGAGGGCCCTTATTAACATTTCGCTGGAGGATTCGTGGCAAGATTAAATTGACAGGGAGGATTTGCGAGTCGTTTGTTACACGTGCGCGCGCTTCTGTGCCTGTGCCCTCTTGGTTTTCCGTCCGGAACGCGCGGACCCTCTCGCTCGGTTTTACGCGAACTAAAACTCTCTTCTGTCCTTCGGGGCCGTGTGCCCGCGTCTCAACCGCAAAACCCACAAAGAACCAACGTCCCTCTTTCTCTCTCTCTCTCTCTCTCTCTCTCTCTCTTTCTCCCTCGCCCTCGCACAAACAGTCACAGTCTCTTTCTTCCTCTCTCGAACATCTCCTTCCTTCTTCCTCTTCTTTTTCTTCTTATTCTTGTTCCTTTCCGTATTTCTCTCGCGCGAAACAGACCGATCGCATCGCGATGCAACGAGAGTGAGAGAGAGAAAGAGAGAGAAAGTGGACTCTCGCGGGTAACTTGCCCTCTTCCTCCTCACCGAGCGCATATCCACGGACGAACGCGCGCGCGCGCGCGAACTGAGGGTGTAGGTCTCTTTCTCTCTCTCTCTCTCCCTCTCTCTCTCTCTCTCTCTCTCGTCGTAGCTCGTTGTATAAGCTAATACAAACCGCTAGCCCTCTCGATCTCCCGCGCAAGATCCTCTTTTCCATTTCAACACGGCAGCGACGCTCTCTCTCTCCTCTTTGCGAGGATACTGCCTTGCCGCGCGAACCAAAAGACAGAATTTACGCGTATTACCGGACAAGAAAATTTACGCACCCCGGGTGTTCACCGGAAAGCCTCCTTTCTCTCTTTCTCGAGTCACAATCGTACATGTGGTCTGTTTTCTGACTTGGGCTTACGCATTATGAAGGAATGCGTACCTACTTCTTATTGTAAATTTTTCTTTAGCTTAAGCGACGAAAACGGGGTTGTCGTATTTCCTAATTGTAAATTTGACCAATGAATTAAAAAAGAAGGTATTCAAATAATCAATAATATTATCGTTAACAAATTTCAATATGAAATTAATAATGATCTGAGTAAAATGAAAAATAACTTTTGATTTTCATTTTTTTTTTTAAATCTTGATCTAAAGTTATATTCCATTTTAAAAGATTGTTCTTTCGCAAAATTTTATCATCGACCATTATTAATTTCATTTTGAATTTTGTTAACAACAATATTATTTATTGCAAGGTTCATCAAACTTGGGAAAGAGAAATTTTTTAAAATGAAAACTAACTTTTGATTTTCATTTTTTTTCAAAATGTTAATCAAAGCTATTTTTCATTTTAAAAGATTTTTCCTTTGCAATTTTTATTACCGATCATTATTAATGATCGACGAAAAATAATTGCAAGAACAAAATTGAATTTATTAAAATTATTTTCCAAAAAGCTTTCCGTTGTTTTTCCTTCGTTTCCTTCGTCTATTTCAGACAATTTCTAATCTCGTAATTTTCAAGCATAATTTAGGCCACGAAGCGCATTAGGGTCACTTATCTCGGGAGCCAAAACTAGCGATTTTCCTAGGTGTTTAAATAAACAACGAGCCGAGCAAAATGTCCCGGCAAATTGTTTCGTCGCCTCGACGACGATGCGTGTTTTTACTTATTACATCGCTCGAGGGTAGGAGCAGTGACGAAGGTCGTAAGCGTCACTTTTGCAAGTAATTTTCTATATTTCGATGTGAGCGAAATATACGAACGAATATGCACTTTATCGAATGTAATACTACGCACACAAACTTACATATACGCGCCTATAATATATGCAGCGCGTTACTTTGTGCCGCTGCTCAAAGGGACGGAGAGCTATTAGGTTTGCTTCTCGGTATGGAGAAAAACGAACGGGTGATTTATAAGCGACGCATCGTTATATCTATACCTATTTATACGTGCGTACACCTTACAGTCGTACGGATATCTCCTCGATGCCTGTTTCGAGGAGGAGACCTTGCCGATCTCGAGCGAACATAAAATCGACTCTGACTATATTATTATTATTATTATTATTGCAAGTTATAAAAAAACGATTTAAATCATCGCGTCTACGAGGATCGATAATTTTTGTCTACAATGGACCCGTAGCCTGTTCGTAGAGAATCGGTGATTCTCTTATCGGACGTAATTACGAACTTGAATCCATCTACTCGGTCAAGTGCTCGGTTCGAGACTTATTCATCGTTCGATTCACACAAATACGTTTCTGAGAAAGGTCGGGACATTCGATTATTTTATTCTCATGAGAGTTGTATCGACAACACGTACAGTGTCGATCATAGATCTTTCTGGATTAAAAGCTATTGCGCTGTCTCTAGCTTTGTTCTCGCGAACAATGGCGCTTTTGAGCGAAAAGAATGTTCATCCAGAGAAGTAACAAAAAATGATCAATGACGATGAAATTCTTATCGAAAGAAAGAAATTGTGTCCCGTGACATTTCGGGTTTCTGTAATATTTGAATAAAATTCGATAGCTCTATTAATTTCTGTCTAGGAATTTTCGGGAAAGTAACGCTTTGATTCTCGTTGCGGTTCGTCGAATAAAAGAGTGAAAAGAGATAAGTTATTAAAAAAAAGGGGGGGGGGGGATTTCTTCGAGAAACGAGACGTAAATGCGGGTGATAAACAGCGTCGCGCACTGACACACGGAAGAGTTCGTTTCACGGCGCATGCGCGCGTTTGTTGTGAGATCGAGAGCGAGAGAATCGCCGTGAAACAGAGAGCAAATATACACCGAGTCTTTGCAAAAGCCCGCGGTGCGAAACATTCGTTAACATTCCCCGAGAGTGCGGTAATGATAGCGCACGCGTTACTCCGTGTCGCGGTACATGAAAACGCTCTCGCGACGACCGCGCCGATGCGCTAACGCGCGCAAAATCGCGCTCGTTCACGCACCGCGTCAAGGATCCAGGCTAAAGTTGTGTGTCTCTTGCGCGGACGACAGAAGCGTTAATCCGAGAGGAGGCTTGATGGCCCGTTAGAAAATTAATAGAACGAGGTGCCCGCTCTCGGTTGAACTCGTCGCTGATCGAGAGGGAATGACGCTCGCCGCTTCTAATGTCGAACGGCAAAAACCATTCCGGACGCGTTTGCCAACGCGAAACGATCGCGAACCACTGCCGGACTGCGAACGCTTTCAACTCCTTGTGATATATAAGATACGTGATAAATACATCGCGAGGAAATTGATCTCATCGTTACCTCCATTAGTGACATTTTTTTTTCCTTTTTCTCATTAGTAGTAATAATAGCAATTATTACTATTATTCTTGGTGATGTAATAATGTCGTATTCTTATCGTTATTATTATTATTATTATATTTTTAATATTAATAACAATTTAATTATATTATATTATATTAGAATAATAATAATTATTATATTATATTATTATTATGTTATATTAATATTATATTATATTATTTTTATATTATTTTTATATTATGTTATATTAATATTATATTATTTTAATATTATATTATATTAATAATATATTATATTAATATTATATTATATCATATTATATTATTATAATAATATAAGAGTGCTATTATATATTATATGTAATAGTATAATATTATTATTTTTATTATTATTATTATTATTAATATTATAATATTCTATTATAGTAATATTATTATTATAATAGAATTATAGGTACCATGTAAATCTCATGGAAATATCTTGTAAGGGAACAAATAATTTGTTCAAATTTATATTGACTCGATAAGAAAATTCTTCGTTCGATGAGAATTTATATTTTCGCGGGAGTTACAAAGTTGCAGGGAAAATGTTTGGCAAAGTAGCGGGAGTTTTCTCGTACACGGAAATAGAAACGAAGAAAGACACATACGCGTATATACACACGTTCAAAGGGATATGTAGAACTGTTGATCATCGACTATATCACACTCACGGTGTGTCCATCAAGAGAGCCCTCTCGGCATTTCTTCAACATCGTGTAGGTATATAGCTTACGATAGTCGAACGCGCATAGTTATCTCCGCGAGTCGATCCGTCAAGGCGATTGATGGTCCGCGAGGAGGACTCTCGCAAGATGCTCGAACGATCGAAGTGAGAGAGACCGAGAGAGAGAGAGAGAGAGAGCTCAAGCGCGAAAGAACGGTCCTTGAGCGGCCCCCGCGACGCGGTACATATCCGCTCGGTGAGAGACAGACAGACGGACAGACGCTCACACAGTCTGTGTTTCTGTGTGCGAGCGTCTACCTATGTCTCTATGGATGTCTGTATGTGTGTATGGGTTTGTGTGCGCGTGTGTATTTCGCTCGCTACTCAATGGGTACCGCGCGAGAGCGGCGGGACTTGTGCACTTTCCTATCGGATTCCTACATCTCGCGCTCAACGCGCGACCGCGAGCTCGTGTGTGCGCGTATGTTCGGCCATTCAGTGAATTTGAGCCTCTCGTAAATGAGAATGAATGAGAAAATATTTTTATCGGGATCGCGAAAGACGTCTTGTAACTTTTTTTTCATTATTTTTTTTTCTTTTTTTTGTATTTTTTCTTTTACTTTTCTGCGAATTGAAATGAAGCGATTCGACATACGACATGCGATTAAATAACATCGTTGCATATTTTTTTTTCTCGATGAGTTATTGCGAGCAATTTGAAATGATGTCATAAAATAATTATCGCGTAATTAATTTGTATACTTGTAGATTTTCTCATTAACGACTATTAATTATACGATATTTTTTTTTTCGTGGAGTGTGAGAGACATTTGAAACAATTAATGTCAATTTTATGGGAAAATGAAAAAAGAAAATTAATGACAAAACCAATTTAAAAAAATTATAAATAATTACACGTGGGTCGTTCGAACGATACAACTATACAAATGTTTTATGCAAATATACAAATTATTACAATTTGCATTTTAATAATTATCGCGTAATTAATTATATATACTTGCAGATTTTCTCATTAACGATTATTAATTATACAATTTTCATTTTGTTCATGGAGCGTAAGAGACATTTGAAACAATTAATATCAATTTTATAGTAAAATGAAAGAAGAAAATTAATGGCAAAATTGAGGACTTGGCGCCAACGCATCGTGTCCTCAAGGACAAAATCAATTTAAAAAAAAAAGATAAATAATGACACGAGGGTCGTTGGAACATTCCCACAAATCAGCGATGCAAAATAAATAAATAAAAACTGAAAATATTGCCGAAAAGAAAAGAGGATTCGAATGCGTGTGAGAACTTAGACAGCGAGATTTGGCGCGCGCTCACTTTTCTTAATCCTCGCCTATCGCTCGTCCCAAGAAACGTCGTTTCGTTCGATGTCAGACCGGACACGCCTCGCGCTTTCGTTCCTCGTACATATTTATATACCTATGTAGATATTTCCTATAGCAAGGATAATGCTTGGCGATGTGGCTGCTACTCGAATCATCGGCCGGGGCCTCGTCACATAAACGTACGTGGGCGCACCGGACGTTTCGGCAACTTGAGAACAGGCTTCCTATACGTATATATTATTGCTTTGCCCGAAAAATCATCGTGGGCGCGAGCCTCACTCGCTCCCTCTCATTCGTTTCTCGCGATGGGCCTCGGGCCCGGTGAAAGAGACGCGTGAGTTTGGGAGAAACGATCGAAGCTCGGGTGCCGATTCCGAAATCAATGCTCTCTTGCTCGGAATACTGACAAAACGCTTGTGAACCGCGTAGGCATGTAAGAATATATATGTATATACGTGAACGTATATATTTGTGTGTGTATCTGTGTTTGTATATATACCGAAAGTTCCTCATGGTGATTTCTAACTCTTATCACGGTCGTTCGGGCTCGAGCGAACTTTTCGAAAACGTGGGCGCGAGCGTTTCCGGTCTTGGGAGATCCGGCTATGAATTATATTGGCCAATGTCTTCTCGGCACATGGCGGAGAACGACATGACGAGAAAGAGTTTTATATCTACCTGTGGGTATATATATATATGTGTGTGTGTATGATAATAATCTACTATTACATCTGCATCGTGTCAGGCTGACGATACGTCGCAATGATTTTCGAAGAGAACGAAAAATAATATTGGCTCATTCGTCACAACCGGTGAATGGTGGACATAAAATAATAAAAGTAACAGAATACCAGCGAGTATCCACCTACTCATCGATGGTATCCAACGCCACGGTTATTGCCTATCGAAAATGTTGACCCGGGAGATCAAGGATTAAGTAACGGCTACGTATCATTGATTTTTTTTATTCGTAAGCGAATAAAAAATAGACAGATAACAATTTGTGTTCCTTAATTCGTAATGGGGTTTATGCAAATATACAAATGATTATAATTTGTGTATTTATCGTATTTGTCGTCGTAATTAAATTATTACGCGATGGAATAAATTTTTATAATAATTAAATTCATATGTGATATATGAAATATTGGGTAATATAGAAGAGGTTTTAAACCCGACTTATATAATTATTATTATTAATTGATAATAATTAATAATATATTAATTAGTAATTATTATTAATAAGCGAATTCTTATAATAATATTATTATTATTATATAATGGACTATTATGATAATAATATTATTACACTCATAATAATTATTATAATAATATTTATCACATTTATCGTTATAATTGAATTATAACGCTATGGAATAAATTTTGATAATAATCAAATTGATATGTCGTATATAAATTATTGGATAATATAGAAGAGAATTTTAACACGATTTATATTTAAAATTATATGATTTATATTATTATTATATGATGGACTATTATAATAATAATCTTATTATAATCATAATAATTATTATAATAATATTTATCACATATATCGTCATAATTAAATTACAACGCGATGGAATAAATTTTGATAACAATCAAATTGATATGTCGTATATAAATTATTGGATAATATAGGAGAGGATTTAAACACGATTTATATTTAAAAACAATGCATCTGGCCGAAGCGAAGAAAATGATAGTTTTTTCAAAATTCTCACTGGACGTATCGCTCAATCGAAAGTCGCTATCACGAGTTATAAAGTTCAACGATCTTCTCAGCTATAAGATCCTTACGGTCTCATCAGCTGTGGCCCGTTGCCCTCTGGATAAATTACAAGTCAGCTGTTTCTTTAACATTCATCCGACTCCTCGCGGAAATCCGCGTCGAGAACTTCTTCCTCGCCCTCTCTCATGTTAGGGGCCCTTATCGTCATTCGACTCACGCATCCTCGACCCACCATTACTACCTTCCTCTCCCTCTTTCACTCTCTCGTGTGCACTCTTATTTATATTCATCTCCCGAATTCTCATGAACGATTCTACATGCACTTAAACGAAAAAAAAATAAACCAGAAATCATTATAAAATAAGAGAAACCAAATGAAAAATAAAAGAATATTACACTCTCAAAATCTTAATTAAAGAACGTACATTCTAAAATTTTATTCAATCGAGTCACATTCGTGAACTTTCTCGTGTTTCGTTCATTCTCCATTTGGTCTCTGTATCGTATTTCTCGCTTCGTATAATCATCCTCTCCACGTAGCGAGAAAGAGCTGCATGGAATATATACATATAGACAGTGAGGAGATGCGGCAAACCGGCGAAGATGAGAATCCACGCGCGACTCCCTCGTTTGACTCGGGGCACGCGCCTTCGGGGCCTCCTCGTACAGGAGACTCTTCCCCACTTCTCGTACAAAGGCCCACTCCATCGCAAAACTCACACATAAACGTATACATATATATATATATATATGTTCTTTTTTCATCCCCCACTCCGCGCTCAAAACGCGTGGAGGGCAAAAGCGTGTGTGCTGCGTTCAGACCGGAGAAACCTCGTCTGGGGGCCTCTAGGGGGCCACTAGCATCCCCACCATTACCACTCCTTTCTGCACCCACACGTACTCACGCTCGCCCCACCACGACTCCACCTTACCTGGGCCCTACGCGTTTCTCTCTCTCTCTCTCTCTCCTTCTCTCTTACTCATTCTCGTCCCCTCCATTATAATATCGTTCGCTCTTTCGATTTTCAACTATTGTGCTGTTTCTTATTAATCGCATATGTACCTAGTTACCTTTACTTTTAAAATTATAAATACTGTCTTTGTTTTCTGGTAAATGACGATAACACATAGAATAAATATCTCGTGTAAGAATAATTATCACGAATTTCGAAAAGTACATTTTTTTTCTTCCCTGTTTGTTCCCTCCCGCGTTACTCCCTAAATCTCCGCCACCGCAGTGCAACAGGCAGGCTGATGCACGAAACCACACGCGGGGCCTGGAGTCCTCTCGGGCAGCTTTTGCCTCCCGCAGGGACCGTCACCCCCACTCTTTGCCTTCCACGCTCTCTCCCTTTCAGCCTCTGTCCTTCTCTCCCTCTCTCACACACACACACGCTCTCTCTCTCTCTCTCTCTGAGCTCTTCAGCTCCTTCAACCGGAGGCCGCTCGCGCACGACTCGCGCCCGTTTTACACACACATACACGCACACGCTCACACACACACACACACACACGCATAGCTTGGAACGAGCCGACGAGTCCCCCGACGTCGACGCACCCGATTTCCCACCCGCCTTCTCTCTCTCTCTCTCTCTCTCTTTTTCTTCAACTCCTCTCCCTCTCGCTCTCTTTCTACCGGACGAGCGCGGGGAGCACACACGCGGCCCGATGTTGCTCTCTCGTCGCGCTCCCCGAGAGTGTCATGCCCGACGTCCTAGCGAGGAGAGCCAACCGCGCACGAGACTCTCTCTCGCGAGTCGCAAGTCTCTCTCTCCCCCCTCTCTCTCTCCTCTCTCCTTCTTGCACACACACACATACCCACACACATACACGTACACGCGTACATACACACGTACTCGCACGCGCACACTCTCTCGCGCGGACATCTCGCGCAACGAGCATTCGACTCTACCCCCGGCTGTCCGATCTTTTCCTCTTACGGGATAATAACCGATCCTAAATATACACAACCGACCAGTCGTTGAGGAACACCCGCGAACGCGTACACCGAATGGAGTTTCAATCCCGCACGCGTGAACTCGCGTGTTTTGTCGAGCCGATCCCTGTCGTCGCGCGTGTGTTTACGGTGAGCGTTTGACAGCGACAGTTTCGAGTGCAATGTTCTTTATTCTCCGTGAAGTTTACACATTTTATTTTCGCACTGCGCGAGGAAGCTTCGACATCATGGACAATCGTGTTATCAGCTGATTCGTTGTTTCTTTCTTTTTGGTTTTATCGTCGATTGATAAAAAGAAAATTTTTAAAATTCATTTCTTTTTTATGAATTTAGCGACGATCGAACTGTCAAATCGCAATCTTGATTTTAAGTGATCGATGGATATCTCTTGATTGGAATAGTGCATGCGGTTCCTCTCGTGGACGATGCAACGATAAACGGACATACAAAAGCTAATAGTGTTTACTATCGCGCTGATTATTTGGTTGCGACACCCTCTTGTGACGGACGAGGGTAAAGCCTCGTGTTGTGATATCGATGATAATACTCAACAGTGTTTTATCAACTTACAAACGAAGATAATAATATAATAGTGTGAAATCATCGAAGTGCATTTTTTGTGGATTTCTCGAAACGATGATAGTTCGCCAATTTTTAATTTCCGATTTATACGTGACTACGAAACCGATAAGCTCGTGTCGAACGACAACGCTCGTGACGCATTAACGGATCAAAACGAATGGTGCGATCACGGATAATTCATATTATTATTATTATTATTATTATTGCCATCTTTTTTTTTCAAAGATAATAATATTTCGATGATTTAATTGAATTCTTACGATTTAATTAAATCCTGACGATTCAATTATTCGGATCGACGAGACGAGTTTCCTTCCGACGATCAAAGTGCGGAATGATTGATTCTCATGAGAATTAAGGATCGAGTCAATCACGCGATGCGTTTGCTCTCCGCGAATTTCGCTTGCCCTGGGCGATGTGTTAAGAAAATGTGTGTAATTTCGATCCCCAAATTTGCGCTCTCTCTCTCCCTCTTTCTCTCTGCCTCTACCTCGTTCGACTAACGATGAACTAATGACCGTGAGTTATAATAAAAAACGAACGGGAAAAGGACTCGGTCGAGAATAAGTCTCGACTTTGAAATTTCTTCGAACGCTTATATTTTATATATGCACACATACACACACACACACACACACACACACACACACACACATATATATATATATATATATATATATATATATATATATATATATGTACGCAGACGCATACGTAGATGCGTGTTCCACTTCTCTACCTCTCTCGTGAACATTATAGCGGTCCGCGCCACCCGTTGCTTAATGAAGCGATTCCTATCGCACGCTTGAATCTGATAATTAAATCAAGTGCCCCAGCGTGCCGCGAAAGATGCAAAACGCCATCACGCGCGATATCAGCAACGCCACTGATAATCTCCGGTACACGAAATTTTCGGGCCTATGTATATAGCCAGTCTCGACATTTAATATTTGGGAATCGTCGATGAAAATAATGAAACAAAACGAAACGAAAATCTTCGATAAATAACGACTGTAACGCATAAAATTCCATTGTGTTAAATTTCAATGTGTAAAATTTGTGAAAAAGCTGACGAGAATATTAAAGATGGAATAAAAATGAATTTAGGCCAGAACAGTGTGAAATGAAGTAAGAAACTTAATGAGAAAATACTCGTCGCTCCATTTGTGAAATTGAGAAATCGACAGAAATGAAAAAATAAGAAAGAAAGAAATTAAAAACAATAAGATAACGTTTTTTTTTCTTTCTGACGTTTATTTCGTGTTTTTGGGTTCTGTATCGATGGCTCCCGCTTAAATTTTGTTACCGTCGCTTCACTCGCGCGACTGCGCGCTCGTCGCTAAGCGAAGAAGAGACTCGAAGGAAGAAGAAAATAAAAAAAGGAAAAAAAAGGATGCGTGTCGAGGTCGATATAGCGGGAGGAGAGAAGCTGATTCGGGGGCGCTCTCTCGGGCTCGTCATCGAATTCTCGTGGGAGGGGCGCGTGCACTCTCGGACCTGTAACAGCCAGTAGTCTGGACCAGGATCTCCCGAAGGCAAAAGAGCTGTTCCAAGCCCTCGATTTCTCTCCCCGGAGAACGCACAACAATTTCGCAATTCATTTTTTTCCCAACTCCTTGATAATTAATTAATCAAGAAAAAAAACACACATATTTTTGTCAATTAATCTCAAAACACGTCACCCCTCAAATAAAGAATTCGTGGGACAAAATTATTTAAAAAATATTGCACAAAAGCAAATTGCAAATATTTCGAAATCCTTTTTCAAGACAAAAAGACGTCCTCGCGAAAATTCGAACGCCGGGAAAAAAGCGAGTACGTAATTGAATCGTATCGATTCGCACGGACTCTCATCCGTTAAGTGTTTCATAAACCTCGGGTTTCTCACGTACGGGAATGAAAGTACGATCGAGAAAAAAATAAAGTACAAATGAGAAAGAATAAAGATGAGGATTAAAAAACCAAGAGAGATCGAGAAGAAGAAGAAGGGGAAAGAAAAATGAAGAAAATGAAGAATTTCGTAACGAATAAGCGATGAAACCCGAGTCGCGAGAGAGGAGAGACACGAGAGCGTCACACGCGCGTATGCGCGAGGGCCAATCGAAAACGGTAAAAGCCAAACGAAAATAACCGGAACGTAAATATTCTCGCAGAGGCGCATCGGAGACGGTCCCTCGAAGAATCCACTCTTTCTTTCGCGTTAAAAAAGAGATATATATCTATGTATATGTATATATATATACACACATTTATGTATATATACGTATACGTTGGCTTCTCTTCATGGTTCAGCCCCGGGAATATACGAACCGATGCGGAATAACCAAGTGCACGCGCGCCGTTAATTTCGTGACTTGATATACGTCATTAAGGATAAGAAATAGCACGATTAACCCTCTTCCCCTTCTTTCTTACTCTCACCCTGTCTTTCTTTCATCCCCACCTCTCACTTTTTCTATCTTCCTCTTTCTTTCTTTCTCTCTGTCGCGGGCTGATTCGCTGTACGGTAACGTTTAATTAGGCGGTCGAGTTTTACGAATGCCGTTGCGAGACACGCGAATTAATCAGAACGGTATCCGTCGGTGAGCGTTCATTTTTGTTCCTCAAAAATAATGTTCGCGGCTTATTGCCGGCAAACGATTTCTGTCCTGACGAAATCGTCCTCGTTAATCGACTTTAAACACGCTTGTGAATGGCGAACGTGGACATACGAGGGAAAAGAGTTTCTTTAATGTTGATAAATTTGTTATTAATTGAGTTTAGTTCTGTTGGACAGTAGATTTGTTATTTGCTGCTTCTTTCCTTTCCTTTTTTTTTTATCGAGGAGACCGATAATATGCGTATAACTTAATACGTTAAAATTGAATTCGTTCCGGATGTAATAAATAATTACTTGTTATCGTCACGTGAAATCGTAGAAACAAAACAAAATATTAAATCAACAAATATTTGTGGAACGTGATTCACTATGGATCGTTCTAAATATCAAAAAGTCAACGCTTTTTCTCCAGAATCAATTTTTCATGGATTTATCGTGGAAATATCGACTGAAAATATATTTGAATGAAGTCAAATACTGAAAAACAAGAATGTAAATTTCAAGAACTCACGACAACTTTGCTAAAGTAATAAAAATTTTAAACAAATTCTCATTTTCGATGATCCTTCTCGATAAAATAATATTTTCTTCTCCTCGCCCCATAGACAACGAATGATCAAACGTATCGATTTATCAAAGGAATATAGTTCGCGGCACACCTCCCGTGGCGTTCAACTAATTGCCGCACAGCACAGCCAATCTCCGTTGTGCCAGAGAGAGGTGGAGGCGGGAGAGACGCGATTAATTAAAACGAATTAGGCTTAATTAGCGATCGCAGCGGGTCGAGATACTTCCCTCTCTCCGAGCGGAAGCGCAAAGTCTGATACCACGATGCTCGCTAGCTACTGTGCGACGTTCTCCTCTCTCGCTTTGAATTATCTCGACTTCCCCGTTGCGAATCGCCGCGGGAATCTCGGTACGCCGATTATCGATAAACCACGAATCGAACGACAATGCATGTCGACCTCTTTCTTTTTCTTTCCTCCCAACGAATAATAATCGGTACGTCACGAGTTCTAGATGTATCTTCCTATCTCGCGAAGCTATCTCAAAGGTGCCGCAATGATGGATCGAATTTTAATCGTCTATAATTATCGAATTTCTCGATCACCCAGATAACGATATAAAATTGCCACGCGTGCTTGAAATATCGTATTCGCGTTATATACACATATATATATATATATATATGTATGGGCGAGAGTATCGTAAAGCAGCTACAGAGAAAATTATAATATCGCGACCCAGATATTCCGAGATGAGTGAGCAACATTTTTTTTAAATATTAAAATGTGCAACGTACGATCAAAGTTGCAAATGTGCGATAAAAACATAATCTGTCGCTTAACTCGAGAAAGAGAGAGAGAGAGAGAGAGAAAAAAATTATGGAAAAAATGTAAGCGAGTATATCGCTGGAAGGAAACTCGAACCTCGTGATCGAGAACGCAGCTCGCAATGAGTGACCGCGAGCTCGCTCGATCTCGACTTAATTGCCGGGTTGGGTAATTAAGAAGAGCGTGCGAGCGCGCGAGCACATATTCGGCCAGGAGCTCATCGACGTTCTCGAGATCAACGAAGGAAGCCATATAAAAACCACGAATTTGCAGGAACCGAAAAGTAACCCGGAGCGTTTCGTCTGACGGGAAGAAGCAGAAAAAAACCCCAGCCGAATCGAGAGATTAGACGGACAACTGTAAAAAAAAACTTTCGATATTGAAAATATAAATCTATATCTAGTCAGAGATCGACGAGGAAGAGTACGCATGAGAAGAAAATGATTTTCAACATCGGATAAAAAAGAAGAGATGCGACTAATTGTTCCATCGTCGATCGAGGATTAAAGTGCAATTGATTTTTTTTAAAATTCATAAATATATATGGAGACTAAAGTGACAACGGAAATAAAAGCGTCGATGATAATATAATAAATCACAGTAATATATGAAGACGTATATATATTTATATTATACGCGATATTTAATAAAAATTCCAAACTTAAATCGAACGAAAAGTCATCATGGTGATCTTGGATCCGGAGCAGAAGCCCGAGAGGCAACATTGCGGTCGACGAATGTGCGCAATTTGCAGACGAATCAAGCGTGACAAAGGTAAAAACATAAAATATAGTTTTTTTTACTAAGTGTTCCGATTGAAATATTTTTTTCCGGATTTTTCTTGCGGTGATTTTAACGCTTGGGAAGAACGCACGTCGCGGGAGATTTCAACGCGTGGGGTCCGCTTACACGAGACTGCACGAGCCTCGAGTGACCCCGAGATTCATTCCCGTCGGATGAATTAAAGAATTTTAAATCGCGGTAAACGCTTTTTGTTATAAAAAAAATCATCGAGCAAAGGAATAACTAACGATATTTTTGTAAATATTTAGTCGTTTTTTTTAATTTTGTAAGATTGCAAAATATGATAATTGTTGTTTTTTACCGAAGCGAGTCTTATTTCAAAAATAATAATGAAATTTAAAAAATAGTTCGGTACAAACTTTGTCCGAATGAAAACAATCGAAAAATCTTCAAATTTCTTCGAAAAATCAAGATTCGCGTAAATTTGATAAAATATTTTCGGATTTTCTTTTTGAATTCTTTAACATTTTAAAATATGACTATCGCTGAGTTTTATCGATATGCCTCATCACGATCGATCGACCTCTGTTTAATTCACATTTTTCCAAATATTCTAACGATTTAAAAAAAAATAGTGTAAACTCTCCGAATGAAAACGATCGAAAAATCTTCAAATTACTTCGAAATATCGATATTCTCGAAACGTCTTCTGGCATGAAATATATTCTCGGATTCAATCGAGATTGTTTGTCTCGGGCGAAAATGTCTCGCTACTTCGTGACACTTGAAATTCTCGCGTGGGTCGTTCTCTCTCGCATTGTTTCTCGTCGCTCCGCGAGGTCCGATTAGATGCAGAGAGTCCGGACGCATCGCGCATGGATTATTCATCCAAAATGGAGGAAGGATGAGGAGGAGGAGAGTGACAACGATGAGTATTCCTATACGAATTGTCGACGTCGTTCCGGAGGTGACGAACTGACGTGCGTCAAACCGAACAAACGCGAGGAGCGTGCGTTAAAATAATAAATAAGTTATAGAAGAATTTTCGAATCGATACATACGTACGTTCAATATACGTCGGTTAAAATTCTCTACGAAATATCATTCGCTATATATAGATACACATGTAGTTAGTAATATTTTGTATTCTTCGTTCTCTTTCACGGGACTCGCCGGCCGGCGCGTATTGCTAACCATGACGAAACGAACGGCACACGCGAACTTCTCTCCCTCGGCTCGATGTCTTTCTTACAACGCTGTTAAAAGCAAAAAAAAATCAAGAAGAAAAGAAGAAAAAAAAGAAATATTCGTCTCTTTTCAAATTCAGTCGGCTCCGATCGTACGCGAAGAATCGATTCGTTCGAGCAATCCGTTACTCGACAAATTATAATAGACACCGTCTTTATTATGCGAGCAAACTCCTTCTCATTGTGTACAAAGCGTACCTCGTTCTACGTGTACCAAACCTCTGGTGTTCTATACCGCTATAGAGAACTATTTATATGCGGGACTGGAGAATTTCATTGAGAGAAGCTGATGCATCGCCGGAGTGGAGGCTGCGCTCGCACATTTCTCCACCTTCCCCTCGTTGTGCCGACTCTCGTTTTTCTCGCACTTTATATCTGTATCTCATTATCATTATGCCCCTGTTGTAGAATGTATGCTACCTTTTCCCTCCTCCCTCCCGGGAAAATTTCGTTCCCGTACGCATAAGTACGTAACGATTCGCGCTCCGATGTATGGGGCGTTCCAACCATTTGAAGTTTGAAATTCCCGCCATGGGATTTGCAAATTTCTTTTTTAAAATCGTCACATTCAATATTCGAAAGCTATCAGCTATCTAAATATCGCAGTTCCATCATTTCCACTCGTGATATAAAATTCATGCAAATTTATAGCTTCGTAACGCGAAGCCGAACGTGTCCACAAAATTACGAGTCGATCTTACACACTCGAGCTAACGGTAATAAACGTTATAAGTCCAATTAAAAATGGCGAGGTCAATTGCGAAAGGAAAGCCCCGTATACTCATCTATAAATCATTTAGATATGAATATATATGCGCCACGAACTGTATACGTATGTAAAAGAAATATACATATACGTGCGATTTACAACACACGCGTTATTAGCATACTGTAAAAACGCATTTTCGTATTTGTGAAAGGACGCGCACGCTCTCCCAAGCGATAGAGAGAGAGAGAGAGAGAGAGGCCAAGATGCCCACGTGTACGTCGTCACTGCGGCTCTCTCGTTCCTTTGCCTACGTAAAATATCGACTAGGCAATACGTATTACATAGCTATGCAGTAAAACTACATTCATGAAACACTCGTGATAGCATTATGTGTTATACGCTGAAAGTGATTATTATTATTATATATATATATATAATTTAATATTATTTTATTATATAATAATAATATAATAATATATAATAGTTAGTATATTACATAATAGTAATATAATAATATAATATAATAATAATATAATATGTTATGAATATATTAATATATATTATATTATTATATTATAATTATATTATAATTATATTATATATTATATTATATTATATTATAGTATTATAGTACATATTATATTATTATATTATGTTATATTATATTATATTATTATATTGCATATTATTATTATTATATTATAATATAATAATAATAAAAAATATATGTATATATATTATATATAAGTCTACCTACATTGGTAGATATATCTGCATACTGGAGTCTAGGGGCCGAGTGACTATGCCGAGGGGGAGGGGGAAGTGGTATATGGTCGTTCATGGTGAGAGTTCGGATTTATGAATGAACGGCTGTGCGCGAGATGAGGAGATCGGAGACGCCGAGCCGAGCGAAGGGCTCGCGTGGGCGATATCGTATAGATATGTGTATGGAGATATATCGTGTATAGGTTCGTGGTATAGACTGGAACGGCCCACGCTCTATCATAATCGAGACCTCCGGCCTAGTAAACGCTTGCAATATAACCACCGAGGCATAGCGCAAGGTTGTTCGGCAACGTGTTTTGTCCCGCGGCATCTCTCAAGCGTGCGATAGAGCCTCGGATCTTTAATACACGGAGACACTGTCCGTGTTTCACTCTCTCGAGCGCTCGTACGGCTTATCGATTGTAACGCTCGATCTCCGTGGCGAGAGCCACGCGCCACAGTGGCTACCGTTTCTATCTCCTTCTCATCATTCTCGCTCTTTATTTTTCATCTTACTGCCGAGCTACTTATGGGAATACTTTTCAATTTGTGAAACGTATCAATGATACGTACAGGAACGATTAGAATTGTTCAAATTTTTAATATGGCAAGTTCGGATGTCTTTTGTTTACGTTATTTTGCAAATTTTTCACCGTGATTTTTAATTCAAATTGTTTTTGTCTTCTTTCTCGAAGGTCTATTTACACTTTCGTTAATAAAAAATATTGGAGAATCATCGATTTATCGATCCTTCGAGTAAGTTTGATCGATCGATGAACCGAGCATGGCTCGTGATTTTCTAACATTTTTCATCTCTCTCCCTCTCTCTCTCTCTCTCATATATATCCCCTCGTCATTAACACGTAAATTGCATTGTAAACATCTAGACGAGGTGCAGGTTTCCAAAACCGTCTGAACGCGAATCAGCCCTCAGCTAACCGCAGCGGCACGAGTTGTGAATTTTATGCGATACCGGTCTATTTCTAGAACCATCGGCCTCACTCAGCCGTACACACAACAAACAAGCCACCGGCCGAACATACTAATTATTTTTTAGTCTCACTCTCTCACGCCTTTAGGAATATATCTATACCCTCTGTACGAACATTTTATGTCTTTCTCTCTCTCTTCTCCCTTTCTCCCTTTTAGCTCAGACACAGAAAGAGAGAGAGAGAGAGAGAGAGAGTGGCAGAGCAAAAGAGGGAGAGGCTGCCTGTCGTCGCAGCCGCCCCGGCGAGAGATAAATGAATAAAGAATAAGAAATAAAAGAAGGGAATTAAGGACATCGATGGAACGTGACGACTTATATATCTGTCCACATAAATATATATATATATATACACACACATACTCTAAGCTACAAAGTATAAAAGTTGTATACGTAATACATATACGACCAGGGGAACACAAACAGTTGACAAAAACTTAACGGTGCTGAGCACACTTACTCACAGATACACCAATACATATATATTAATACTACTACTAATATTTTTATGCCAGTCGTCTACAATACGAGAAATACACTATACAGTTCTACCAGTACATCATATATATGTACCAAAAAAAGGAAACGAGATGAGAAAGAGAATTGCATCAAGTACACCAATATAGTACAGGTATGGCAGGCTCGTAAGGTAAAGTGAGACAATGTATGATCCTTACGTATGTATATATATATATATATATATATATATATAGGGAGCTGCGAGAAAGCGAAAGAGTTCCGTCGAAGCGCACGCACACACGTGCAACTGGAAGGGAAAATGAGCAGACAACTCGAAACAATTGACATTCTGCGTGTGCGTCCGATCGAGAGAAGTTGCGCGGGATGAAAGGGAGGGGTAGTGACGGCAAGGGAGGTGGGGGTAAAAGAGAGAGAGAAAGAAACGGGGAAAGAGGGGTGGGAGTACCTACGGTTCGCAAAGTCCCGATGGAAAAGCACGCTTATAAATGCCGAGGGGCAATCGGAATGGAAGGGAAGATAAAGCCCCGAGGCACAAGACACACAGACACATACAACACGAGCGCGGAAAGCACGTCGGTTGTATATTTATATATAAATTTCATATACATAGGTATATATACACGATGCCATGCAGCAATGCACCTGTGCATTGCCGCCATATACGATACGGAGTTATGGAGTTTTTCCGTGCTACCCAGGTACGGAACGATCGTATCTTAACGGCGAAACCCAACTCCATTTGTGGAAAGCCACGGCAAAACGATCGCCACTGTGTGTATACTCGAAGACGACTATACGGACGGGGGACGAGTGGTATACCCGCGATTTCAAATTGCGCGCGTAGTACATGAGCGAGAGATGACGAGAGAATACGAAATAGAAGATAAAAAAATAACTATATATGTAGGGGGGGACGAAAAAAAGCAACGCCAGACGAGGAAGGAAGGTTACTCGATGGAAAGAGGAGAGATGTGTATAAAAGTTAGGGGCGCGCAGAGAGGGGAGTGGGAGGTAATCGTAGGAAATGTCGTTTCGATCGGCGGTCGGGTAAAAAAATTTATGTAAAATCGCGTCAATTAGCGCACGAGACCAAATTCGTTCGATTTAAAATAATTTTTTTATAATTCGATCGAACGAATTTTGGCGTTGAGACTGATAGGAATTATTCGAATCGATCATTTATCGTCATCGTGTGATAATTCGATTAATTAAAGTTCGTTGAAAATCGTTCTAACTTTTTATACTTATTGGCAATCCGCAATAATTTGTATTTATAGAAAAATGTTGTTTTCATTGAAATTTTATCGTAATTCTTAAATATTCGTATTCATTCATAATGTAATTTTCTTCGTACTTAAGAGACAAAACAATTAGTAATTTGCAAGAGAGAAAAAACACGTAAACAATGGTCTATTCAAATGAAATTTGCAAACGTTTTTTTTCGAGCTTCTACGTCTCGAAGCTTCTTCTAACTCATTACCATCGTGATAATTGCGGCGCGATTTATATAAGCGTAATAAAAATGAGCACGTGATACAGTTTCACGAGAGATCTCTCACTCGTCGTTTTCTTTTCTATTTCTTTTTCTTTTTTGTTTTGCTTTTTGTTTGCTAAACTATTCGATGTGCACGCATCGCGAGTCTTCGTTCCAGTGTGACTGGAATACTCCGTCTGGCTGGCACATCGTTGCAGAAGAACTATTAATTATTGCGCGATTTCAACTACGTTGCGAATGGACTGGTTGGTGGGAGAGAATATGGGTGGGGAGGGGGGTGGGGGATCGCAGACGAGGGAAAAGTTTATGAAGTTGGAGGACGAGGCGTGATGCGTTTTCCCGTTGGTATTACTGCGTAATACGAGAGCGAGCTATGTTTATAACTATTAGACACGCCAGGATGAACCGAGAAGAGAACGCGAGTTCGTGCTCGCGTACCCGACGCGCCATTTTTTTTTTGTTCACCTACGCTCGCAACGATGCAACATATATATATATGAAATAAGGCGAGTTCTAGTTTGCGAGCGCGCCGCGCAGTCTGCGAAGATTTCCCCGCCCTCGACGAGACGCTGTGAACTTTTCACCATTGTTTTTCCTCGTTTTTTTCCTTTTTTTTTTTAATATATATATATTTGTTTGGCGTTCCACGTATGGAACGACTTCCCCGCGTTCCGCGAACGCTATTCTAGGAAAGTTTACGCGAGGACGAATACATTTTTCCACCGACGGGCAATGAAATACTTGGAATAAATTAAATTATCATTTAACGAACGCGAAACGAGCTCGCGCATCGAAGTATAATGTGTGAATTCGTGTTGTTTCTTTCTTTTGCTCCTTTTTTTCTTTCATTTTCACGCTCCGAACTGTGTCCCGATAAATCGTGGGCTAATACGGGACAGATAGGGAATGTACCTACTCTCTAAATCCGTATTAGTGAAATTTCACTAGATTTTAGTCGTATTTTACGAATTCATTTGGCCAAAAGTGGGTCACTAATGATTAGTGAAAAATCACTAATTCGATTAATCAAAAATAATCACTATAAAAATTATATAGTAAATAATATAGTAAAAAATTAGTAAAATTTGACTACACAATTGTTTTTGATTAATCGAATTAGTGATTTTTGATTAGTGAGAATTACAATCGGCTGGTGCATGAATGTATCAGCCGATTGTGATTCTTCGCGTGAATAATATGTAATAATCTCAAACGAATCGACAAGAAAACGAAACGTTCATACACTTTTTGCTTTTCCCCTTAAAATTTGTATAAAATAAGATTCGCCGTTTCGCCCTGCGCATGCACTCACTGACATGAGAAAATGACGTCTCCGACGTCACAATGGCAGAACAAGGAAGTATCGGGTCGGGAGCTGGCGCCTGTGATTGGTCGATCGCTGAGTCATGTACTAATTGATTAGTGATTATATAATATCACTAATGAATTAGTAAGCTGTATTGACTAAATAATAGTCAATCGTATCACTAATTTGCTTTAGTAAGCCAAATTAACTATTTTTGCTACTATTCTATCAGTGAAACTGTGCGTTTATCACTATTTCACCAGTAGAACGTGCATTTACTAATTGAATTAGTCAATTTTTCACTAATTCAGATTTAGTGAGTATCGTTGGTACAATTATGCCAGCGAAAGTAGGATGAGAGGAGGAGGAGGAGAAGGGGGAGGATCCACGAAAAGAGATCGACGAAAAGAAGAAATACACAAACATAACACGATAAAAGAGTGCGTACGCTGGCTTTCAGAGCGTATTATGTACCGTTACGAAAGATCTCTGCTGCTCCGACTTCCTTGCCGCACGCCCACGCGCTTTTGACGGGAGTTCCCCCGTGTTAAATGCAACTCGAGTTCATGAATACGAGCATATACTTTTGATATAATATATGG
The DNA here is from genome assembly GCA_946811545.1 of Netelia fuscicornis. Lineage (NCBI taxonomy): Eukaryota > Metazoa > Arthropoda > Insecta > Hymenoptera > Ichneumonidae > Netelia > Netelia fuscicornis. The sequence continues at coordinate 41,778,834 of OX328012.1, forward strand.
CACGCTCCATAGATATATACATACTTCCGAAAATTCGTGACAGTCCTGTTGGGAGAAACTTACCTCCGGATTTCGTGCTCCCTGCGACGGAAACGCTCGAACACGCCGCCGCTCGCCGTTTCGCTCTTTCCTTCTCTTTCTCGCTATCTCTCTATGTCTCTCCTTGTCTTCATAATATCCTATATATCTTGCTTATTCCATCGCTGCCAGTACTTTCCATGCGCATGTCTCTTCCTCTTGTGCTCGCACACACGGAGAGAGAGAGAAAGAGAGAGAGAGAGGGACACTTCGCGTTTTCCACACGTGGGTGTATTAACCAGTTCCCGTGGGCTCGGCTGTCGAGAACCCACGTGGATCGCCCACGCTCGCACGACGAGCACACCGCACGTACAGAGTGATTCACAAAATTAAGCCGGGCTTCGCTCTTCCCTCTCTCTTTTTCACTATGACCAAAATTTCTTGTGTTTTTTGCATTTTCTAGAAAGAATAAATTATTTACATGAGTTTTAATTTAATTATTACGCAATGAATGGAGAATGTAATTATTGTAAATTTGTTATTCACCTTTATTTATGTATAACACGACTCGCGGTAGAGGGAAGAGGCGGGAATAAGGTATTAAGAATTTTCATTGAATTTCAAGAATTTTATGATGAAGTAAATTGTTAAAGAAAAAATTGATAAGGACATTTTTTGATGAATTTCAATATTGAAGTGTCCTGTACACCACTGATCGGTGATAATGTGACTGTGCTCGCGTCGAGTCGGTCGGGAGTGAAAAGATTACTCGTGGAAAGAGAAAGGGAGACTTTCATGGTGGAATCGCTCGGAAAAATAATAATATCGCGACAAGTCAATTACCAACGAACGTGTTTATAATATCTTTAAAAAATAAAACAAAACAAAAACGACAAGAAATAACGAATGTCCCATACGTTATGAACAAAATCGTCGCGTTAATAGCGCAGAAGCATCGAGTGCGTACGACACGAATATAAAAAAAAAAAACACCTCGAGGGGAACCGTCAGTCGAGAATTCGAGACGCTCGAGTGTGTTGAGGCAATCGTAAAGACAATAATCATAATAGTACGAAGAAAAAATTTAATGAATTGAAGAGCGAGCGGTTGAGATGAAATGCATTGACACGAAAGAACTAATAGTCGTGGCAGTAAAAGAAAATATGAGAAGTGAGTGAGTTGCTCTTGCTTCAGGTAATACTCTGTTATCTGTCTCTCTCTCTCCCTCTCTGTCTGTCTCTCTTCCTCGCTATACTAAAATATAATACGTGTAACACGAAAGATGATGCTTGCGACACAGGAAACAGTTTCCCCTCGAGGTTCTATCGTCGACGGAGAAGGGGGGGGGGGGGGGGGGGCACGAGCGCAGCATCCACGCTCGTACTACTTGAGCACGATCGAACGACGAGACGAACGGCTTGTAGAAAGAGAAATAGAGAAAGAGAGGGAGAGGAGTCATTGGGAAGCAAAGAAAAGGAGTAAAAGACGGCTCGCGCGATATGAAAGAAAGGTAAAGGGGAAGGGTGAGAGAGAACGAAGATGCCCCCCCCCCTCTCTCTCCCTCTCTCTCTCTCTCTCTCTCTCTCTCTCTCTCTCTCTCTTAGTACGGTATCATTGTGAAGAGGATAGAAGACAATCATAGATACGGAATGAAAAGAGACAGTGAAAAGTACAAGTAATTATATATATAGATATATACCTCCCCCCCCCCCCCCCCCCATATGTCCCCCTCTCTCTCCTTCTCTCTCTTCCTCTCTACCTATATATATATATAGAGAGAAAGAGAGAGAGTGAGAGAGAGAGAGAAAGGGAGGAGGGAGAGATATGTATATATGGGGGGGATACGTGTGTGTATGTGTAAGAACTAAGAAGACACGTGGGCGTGTATGATGCATGGCGAGACGCTTTCATGAATCGTACCGCGAGTTTTTATTTTATTTTTTTTCACGTACGTTTTCAATGCTCGACACTCTTCGCTCGATCCACTCTTTTGCTACACCGTAAGGGACGAAAAACCGTCGAAAGAGAAAAGAGTCGCGGTGAATAATACCGGGTACATGCTTTTTTTTCTCCATATGCGTACAATAACGACAGAAAAGTTTGTATATTTTGTTCAACTTCTTACTTTCACGTCGTGGTACGCGAGATCGTCCGTGCCAACCCCCCCCCCCCCCCCCCCTTCTTTCTTTCTTTCTCTCTCGCATTACGATTTTACGGGATACGCAGACACACACGCACACGGACAATGTTATAACAGTAATGCTTGGTGAAAATTTATTAACGCTACGCTGGTTATGAATCACGCTCGTAATGTCCATCGTTCGGATTATATCGTTCCGGTTGTTGTCGTTTTTATATCGTATATTTATCATTGTCCGAAGTGAACACTTGTTCACGACGGAGAAAAATTATCGGTGATTTTTACAATTTTGTTATTTTTTTTTCCGGGAGACGATTAATTGTACCATCTTCGACGAATTTAGCAAATTGTCGAACTTGTTTCTGATATAATAAATAATTACATTAATTAATTATCTCGTTCGTTCGGATTAAATCGTTTCGGTTGCGATCGTTTCTTTATATCGAATATTTATCATTTTCCCGCGAGCAGAACACTTCCGGTTCGCGACGATGAAAAATAATCGTACAATGTTAAAGATTTTTTTCGCGAGTCGGATCGATCCAATCTCCATTCGATATACGATAAATAATCGCACGCGATTAATTTTCTCGTATATCGTACATATTCTTCAACTACTGTACAATATTTTCGATGAATTTACGAACGTCGTTTTATTGACAAATTTATTTATTCCGTTTCCCGACGATGAAAAATAATCGTACAATGTTAAAGATTTTTTTCGCGAGTCGATCGATCCAATCTCTATTCGATATACGACAAATAATCGCGTCCGATTAATTTTCTCGTACATCGTACATGTTTTTCAACTCCTGTACAATATTTTCGATAAATTTACGAACCTCGTTTTATTCACAAAAGATCGATCTCAATCGATATCTATCGTCATTTTTCTATTCTCGATTCGCAGCTGTCAGTAAAGTTACCGAATGAAAAACACGCGATGTCCATGCGAATAAAACACAACGCGAAATTGATCGTTCGTTGGTTAAAGACGCTTTGAAACAATGCCAATGCTCCACCGGTGTAATTTAGAATGGACACGTGTAGCGATTTACTACGACACAGGTAGCCTTTGGTTATCGTATCGTCCTCGCCTCTCCCCCTCCCCTCCCCTCTACCTCGCGGTCTGTGCGTATCTACGTTAACGCGATTTCTTTTATTTTCAACTATGTGGTATTCGCGGTTAACCGTCGGAGCGGGAGGGGGGGGGGGGGGCTGAGCGACGTTGAGAAGGGAACTCGGTGGGTAACGGAAATCGATTGTTGGCACGCGTCCATTGACGACGGAGAGCGCTACACTAACATTCTTCTTCTCTCTCTCACTCTCCCTCTCTCTTTCTCTCTCTCTCCTACTTTCTTTCCTCCCTCTCTCTCCGTCACGTAGGACTCGTTGGCGATGAAAACATCTGTTCTCGCAAATTTCGAGCTTTTACTTGACCTATATGTATATTTACTATACTTAAATCTCACCGAGAACTGTCGCGATTGCTTCATCCACGAATCTCGGATATTCTGATACGCAAATAATTCGTCGAGATGACACCGGAAATACGAAATTGAACGATAACTCACTAAATTATGTACATTTATATAGAATTTCTATTTATATCAATTATTCGTTATATTTTTATTTTATATTGTCAGTCGCGACGATACGCCATTATAGCAGGAAAAAATGGGGTCAATTGCATCAGGAATCGAGGGATAAAACGTTTTTATGAGTTTTGTTCAACGAATTCTTACAGTTGAAAGGCTCGAATCGCTCATCATTTATAGTATGAAAAATTACGTTTTATGGATCAATAATTTTGTAACGATCAATTGGACGTTTTTTTAATGGAGATGGTAGAGATACAAAGAAACGATGCAATTTACCCCGCTCTGCCCAACTTTAATTTCGCTCGTACACGCAATAATATATTGCCCTGACTAAACGTATATAATCGCGCGTCGGGCTTGCGGGAACATTAAAAAATTCCCACGAATTGCGATAAAGTTTGAATCTGTTTTTTTTATCCAGCATCCCTCTCGCTCTTCGTCTTCTTCTCTCGTGACGCGCGAAACTTACAATTTCGCTATAAGTTTGTCGACGGATGTCACGAGTCGCGGAACTCCAAAACTTTTCGCAACTGGTAGAGGAAAAGAAATTAGCATACTAACAAGAAAAATACGTGATCGTATGGTATGTCGAACGAGCGATATATACCTGGGAAAAGAGTGAATTCGATAGGCAGCGACAAGAAGGCATTGATTTTTATTCTTTTATAAAAATGTCGGGAGGAATATTCATAAATGTGCTCGATAGGAAAAAAATGCGTAAGCTTTTTTTTTTAAATACGCAAATATTTTTTTCAAAATACGCAAATATTTTTTCAAAATACTCAAGTATTTTTTTCAAAATACTCAAGAATTTTTTTCAAAGTATACAAATATTTTATTCGAAATACGCAATTATTTTTTGAAAATCTGCAGGTATTCTCTTTCAGAATGCGCAAGGATTTTTTTTTGAATACAAATATATTTTTTGAAAATACGCAAGTATTTTTTTCAAAGTACACAAATATTTTATTCAAAATACGCAATTATTGTTTGCAAATCTGCAAGTAATCTCTTTCAGAATGTGTAAGGATGTTTTTTTAAATACAAAAGTATTTTTTGAAAATATGCAAGTATTTTTTTTTTTAAATACGCAAGTATTTTTTTCAAAATACGTATTACATATAACGTAACAAGACGTAAAAGATGGGCAGAGAAAGATAAAGTGCAAGAAAAAATGACGAGTTGCGGAAAGTTGCGAAGTGAGGAATTACCGGACGGGTTCTTTTAGCTTCACGGCGATTGATATAACACTCCGATTTTTGTATTATAAACTTGCGTATATATACATATATTCACGTTCTCAGCATTTATTCAGAGAAGATTCCCATAAAGCCCGGCACGATGATTTATCGCGATAAATAAATATAGATTTCGGCGTGTTGTTGACCCCATTTATTTCGTTCAAAATTTTCCTTTTTTCGTGTTTTTTCTGTTGTGTTCTTTTTAATTCTTTCTCGTATCTGTCTTTCCCTCTCGCTGCCGTCATGCCATTGCACGAGAATCTCCGAAGTGCTCGGTCGCGAGGCAACATGTGCGTGCGTGGGAGAAGGGAGCGAATTGGGGGGGGGGGGGGGGGGGGGGCAAAATTTAGTGCGAATGCATGCTCCGCACCGCGATGCGTTTCACGGCTAGGAGAAAAACAGTTTTTCAACGAGAGGGATGATACTCGAGCGAGCGAATTGGGCGAGGATTAAAAATACTGTCGCCGCGGATTCACCGCATGGCTCGAGGGGGCAATGGATTTTATGAAGAGGAAGAAGCGTACGTAAAGATGCAAAATAATTTGAGATTTTGAGAAACCAATGCGTACATTTTCACCCAATTTTTGTTTTGTTATTTTTTCTTTCATCTTCTCCATGACGAGTCGATAAAAACCGCGATTACAAGGAACGAAAATAGTCCGAACGTTTTATTTCTCGTCGAGTGAATTAATGATTTTTTCTTTCCTTTCCTCTCTTTCTCTCTCTCTCTCTCTCTCTCTCTCATACACATACACGATGATTCATGAAGGGAATGAAAAATAAGTCTTGGCGAGGCTTATTAATTACCGGCCATTTGTTTTCCACGTACGTGTCGTCAGCTAAGAACTCTTCTCCCCCACCCTTCACTTCCTTCCCTTCTTTCCCTTCTCCTCTTCGTTGCTCTTGGTCTGTACTATAGTTATATTAAATATATATATATATATGCGTAGACGATCCGTCTTTTTACCTCCCACTCGATGTCCTCATACCGTTCCCTTCCCTGAGGCGACGCACGACTTTCGCCCCCCTCCTCCCTCCCCCCAGCCTCTCCTTCTCCATCGTGAGCTCACCTACGCTCAATATACACCTTATGTATACATCCTCTCGTCATCGTTGTCGTCGTCGTCGTCGTTGCAGCCGTTACAGAAACGAAGTGCGTGTAAAGTGCGTTTCGATTAGAAGGCGTGGTTTTGACATGTGCAGTAGGAGGAGCCTTGCTAATGCACTCCACCGTCCCAAGAGAGACTCGCGCTCTGCTGCAACTCTCTTATCTATATCTAGATATATTTATGAACGTGCGTGCGTTGCCAGGTCGAGATCGTATTCGTTTTTTCTTTTTTATATCTAAATTGAATTAGGGAGATATGGATGGATAGAATTTTAATAATTATCGATTCGAATCGACGATGAATCGATTAATTATTGTTAAGAATTTTCATAATTCATTTATTTTTACAATTCATTAGATTTCCTTTTTTATATCTAAGTTCAATTAGAGAGATATGGTTAGATAGAATTTTAATAATTATTGTTTCGAATCGATGATGAATCGGTCAATTGTTATTAGAAATTTTTATAATTCATTTATCTTTATAATTCATTGGTTTTCCTTTTTTATATCTAAGTTGAATTAGGGAGATATGGATAGATAGAATTTTAATAATTATTGTTCTGAATCGACGACGAATCGATTAATTGTTGTTAGGAATTTTCATAATTTATTTATTTTGAAAAAATAACGAATATCTAGAGAATTGAAATTTGTTTCGAAGGAACGTATTATAGGAAAGATTATCTAATATTTAACATATGGGTTTATCCGACGAATTATTTTCTCTGCAACTTTTTAATGTTACGTGCAAAATAATAAATTTTGTACTTTTGGAAATCAAACTCGTTAAGGATCCGATCGAGAATCAATCATAAAGATAATAACGAGTAAGTTCAAGAGTACCAACACATAACTTCGAATAATCGAGAACGATCTGCCTTTAGTATTTAATTTTCAGTAAATGTGTGAACAATTTAATAAAATAACGATCGTTAATTAAATTCCGATCTTTAGTTCTCTAATTTTTCACAAATGTGTGAATAATTTAATAAAATAACGATCGTTAATTAAATTCTGATCTGTAATTCTCTAATTTTATGCAAATGTGTGAATAATTTCATAAAATTGCGATCGTTAATTAAATTCCGATCTTTAATATTTAATGTCCTGCAAATGTGTGAAAAATGTAATAAAATAACGATCGTTAATTAAATCCTGATCTTTAGTATTTAATTTTCCATAAATGTCTGAATAATTTATCAAAATACCGATCGTTCATTAAATTCCGATCTTTAACCTCTAAATTTCCGTAAATGTGTAAAAAATTTAATAAAATAACGATCGTTAATTAAATTCCGATCGACGTATTCCCAAAACCATCTCCATCTGTCATCTCTAAGTATCATCAACAATTCCCAAATTATAAATTTGCCTGTCTCATTCGCTCGTACACGTATGATATAATCACGAAGGTAAAAAATGGTGGGTGGACATTTGGATTTCAACAGAGCACGTTCGAAATTCATCGTGTCTCCGCTGCGAAAAGACCGAGAGACGAGAAAAAAGAGTGCAAAAAAAAGTAAAAAAAAAAACGTTCCCGGGTCGTGAATACTCGAAGCCGTTGACCAAGTGGCTCCTTTACCGTATACCAAATGACTCTCCCGTACGGGAGTCTCGTCGACGCAAGCGCTAACGCGAAAAGGGGGGCGTTGCGCATGCGTGTACGCGTTCTGGCGTTCGCGCGAATGGTCCAGCGTTCGCGGGAAGGCCCCGCCGAAGAGACCCTCCGCGAGTCGTTTTCTTTCACCGCTACGATAAATCACAATCTAGCGGGGCATTCAGTCGCGTTGCTCCGATCTCTCTCTCTTTCTCTCTTGCGTCTGTACGCAGGCGAGAAAAGAAGAAGACGAAGAAGCGCCAAGAGAGACCGGCAGGGCGTTTGTGGGTCACCGAGCGCGGGTGTCACACACGTGAAAACGCGCAATCCTCCCGTTCTCTCACTCCTCTCTTTTCACCTCTCGCGTCATGCGTTTGTCGCAAAATATCACGACGCACTCGCAACGACCGAAACGAAGACGAAACGAGCGTTGCGTCTTATAAAAAAGAAAAAAAGAAGAAAAGAAAAAACGATGTCGAGGAAAATTGTGGAAACGAAAAAGGAGAGGCGTTCTTATGCGTATATATATATATGTATATAATATTTACGCCGTGACGAATCATTTCGCAAGTCCGCCCAGCGAAAGCGTTGCAAGAGCCGCAAAGAAACGAGATTCGCAAGGGGTCTTGTCTTCGAAGAATATTTTGTAATCGATCTCTCCTCGCCTCTTTGCGAGAACACGACCGTATAATTTTTATCTCATCTTGACGGACCATCGTCCTCCCGTGGCAAATTTTAAAGTTCTTCGATATGATTCGTGGGACATCCATTTTTTATTTGAAATTTTTAATGCGCCTGTCATAATTCAAATAAATTGAATCATTTTTCACATTTTAATTCGTCGAATATTACAAATTTTAATCGCGCTTCTCCATCATTTCATTTTTATAAAATGTCAAATGAACGAATTACGATTTGAAATTGTTTAATTATTTTTCGATTTTTAGGGGACAATAATTTATTGAAATACTTGAAAAAAAAATCTAAAAAATAGAAAACGTTTTATACGTTAAAAGAAGGTTGTACCCAATTCGTCCGGAAATCGTGTCTTGCGAGTTTCCAAGATGAGAATAAAACGGAGAGAAAAAAAGAAGAATAAAAAAAAGCCCCCCAAAAAAAAGAGAAATCTGTTTAAATTCCATTTTTTTTTTCCCCCAACAGTCGCGATCTATTTCGAAAAAAGTGTCGCGTTCGTGTTCTAGTATCTCACGTCCACGATATATTTCTTCCCACGTATTTCCATCTCACGGTTCGCTCGTGCTCGCGCGTTGATGGAACCCAAGATCGATAGTAAGAACTGGTCCATCTCCAACGGAATTTTACACACGCGAGAACGAACAAAAATTTCTTTAAATCGAACGAGATAAAACAAGAAGATATAAAGCGCAAACGAAAAATATACAAAAATGAAGCCCCTCGTGTAAATCACGATAGGTGACGAAAAAAACGAGAGGCAACGAGAAGATCGCGTGTGAGAAAAAGCGTTGAACACAAAACGAGGAAAAGTTCTTGCGAGAAGCGATTGAAGAGAGAAGAGAAATAGTGAAAAGGAGAGAGAAAAAAGAGAAGGAGAGTGAGAGAGAGAGAGAGAGGAGTGAAGGAGAAAGAGTGCGAGAAATAGACGACTAACAGAGTCTCGAGAGATCTCCGGGTCCCCGAGGCTTTATTTATACCCAAAGCTCCGTATTATTGGATCACCCCCGCGCTCCGACACACTGCCCGGTTGTGTAAATGTGTCTTATGCGGCGCGTCACCGTCTCTCCTTTCTATTTCGTGTGTGGCGTTGCGTATACCAACTATGCGTGTCCATCTCTCTCCTTCTCCCCCCCCCCCTCTTTCTCTCTCTCTCTCTCTCTCTCGCTCTCTCTCTCTCTCTCTCTCTTACACACACGATTCGCGTATAGTACACACCAAAAATAGAAAAGCACCGCCGAGCGCTTAGCTTACGAGACTCGACGCGATGAAGAGATCGCGCTTGTATTAGTCAGGAACCGAGACACATCGAGAAACTATATAGTCGTACGCACTTCACACTTTCACCTTCTCTTTTTATCACGCTTACCCGTATATCGTCTTTCTCACATTTTCTCCCTCTCGCTTAGTCAGTTGAGCGAGAATCCTCGGGATTTCCGGTCACGCAAAGCGCTGAGGTACGTTTTCAAAGTACTCGACGTATGGTTTTTACATATATATAGGCATATGTTAGCTATAGATTTTTTTTTTTTGGCAACCTCGTTTCACGCAACGATCAATTTCGATGTTAAGTAGATTTTGGCAGGGTTATCGTAAACGATCCAAGTAAATTAGATTTGGATAACGTAATTCTGTACAACATTGTTAGAGAAATTACGTGCAGCAGAGGTCACGTGGTCGTGCGTCTGTCAAAAATAGATTATTCCCCACGAAGACCCAAAGTCGTCTTCCGGTCGCACACATATCTTGTTCTTATCCGTGTGCACTCGATAAATGTACATTTGGACGTACGAATACGTAGATGTAGATACAATGGAATTTCGTACATTCGAAATTTCCGTTTCTCACGACTTCCATTTTTTCTTTTCATTTAAAACATAGCGATTTAAAATTTATTCGAGGGAGATAAAATTGATTTCTCATTAATAAGGCTTCTTTTTTTCCAACGTTATTGAATTAATTGCTCAATTTTTTGCAATTAAAAATTAATTAATCAAATTCGTTGATTTAATTGAATTATTATTTAATTGAATTATTCCCACGAATATAGGAGATGTACGAGGTACTTGGGCAATTATGCCGGGATTATGAATAGAGTTTGTAGTCGAAGAATTTTTTCATTTACAGGGTAAACGACGTAATCGAGGAAAATTGAATTATGGAAAGTTCGACTGTACCTTGATTAATGTCTATAAACACAGCTACGTATATAAATATTGGCCTACTCACGTAAATGTATACGTTAGCGTTACTCACACGTTCATTTCGGTCCATGAAAATCTCCTCGCTTCAGCATCTTCCCTTGGTAGCTATTTGGCTGCTTCCGGAGAATCTACGAGTGTAATACCGCATGCCCGGGCGCGTTATATGTTTGTCACGCCCTCTGCAAGATTAATAGCGAGGTTAAACGATATAAATTGGGGTCAAATCGTTCCGCCTCGTGCTCGTAGCACGAAGTCATCCGCGAAGCAATTATCTCATTCAGAGAGCACGGATGGCCTTACGAAATTTGCGGCAACCGGACGAAAAATCTGGCATTGCGGATTGAAGAAAAGAATTCAAGTAAGCCTTCCAATTATTCGGTTCGGACCTCGGAGCAAAGAAATTTTCTCCACGATCCGAAAAATTCTGTAAGTCTCGCGTCGAAAAATCTCTCTTCTTTTGCCACCCGGGAGTTTTGTAAGAAACAGTGCGAGCGATAGAGAGAGAGAGAGAGAGAGAGAGAGAGAGAGATCGTGTAACGAAGAGAGTACGAGAGACACCAGATGCTCGAAATTCCAGGCAACAATCTCGAGTGTAAGAACAAAAAGAAACAGAAAAAAATGTTTACGCCCGACACCCACTGTGAGGATTTTGCGCGCGTGGAACATTCGCGTTTGGTGTGTCCGAACTCGAGTTCCGCCCCTTCAACCCCGCGTGCGGTACAAATCTTTAATTAACCGCAGGGAGAGGGGTTAATCGTCATCCATCTTTCTTTCACGTTCCACGAGTACTTTTACACCGGACATGCACCATAAAATACGCATATATACATACATATACGAAAGAGAGGCTGTAACATAAGGGTAACGTTCCCGACTCACACGCAGTGGTCCAGGGTTCGATTTACGCCGAAATCAATGAAATTTTTTTATACGCTTTTTCTGTGCTCTCGGTCGTTTGGGAACACACCTAAGAAAGAACTGTCGGTCCACCGGAGTGGTTAATGGCGGAATTAAGGCTGGAGATGTGTAAACGGCATTCAGACGCGACATAACCTCGTTAGTTTGATTCGAATATTTCGCATTAAATTTCAATACTATCGTGGAGAAAATAGTGTCAAGATGTTCTTATCTTTGCGATAGAACGATTTTCTAACGTATTCGTGTATCCTGTCCATCTTTTTGCGTATATTATCCAAGCCACGCGGCATCGCGATTGTGACGATATTGAAAGTTAGTTACAAAGGCGGCCGCGAGGTGGCAGCAGTGGTCGGCTAGCAACACCTCCGCACGAGAGTTTCCTCAATTACAGCATATTGTTTTTTTTTTTCATTCGAGATTTTCGACATGTTTGAACGATTGTTGCTTAAAGCAAAAATAAATTGTTTGAAAAAAATATAAAAACGTAATTAGGAAATAGTTCGTTTGTTCGAAATATTCTAGGGTGAAGAGAGTAGAGATAGAAGAATCGGAGAAGCTCGAGTACGTTGAAAAAGGCCGCGAAGGATTCACGCGTGAGGAATGCAACGGGAGACTCCGGTGAATTTGCATTCTATTGCGTACTGCACTCTCGCCAGGATGCAATCGCGTGTTCGATGCCCCGAAGGGGTGGCCGAGAGTAGCGACTCGTTATTTATCGTCGATCGAACCAAATTTATAGATAACAATAAGCGTAATCAACTTGTAAATAAATAAACCAAACGAATCAATTTTTCTATATTATTCGACAGTTTTTTCAATCTATTCATCAGCCACGAATTAAATTGATTCCATATTGAATTAAATTGATTAAAATAATAAAATTCTATCGAATGAGATACTTGTATAAAAAATTAATAGAAATTAACGAACGTCGATTTGAAAATAAAGCGAAATACATAATATACGTCCAATGGATTTGGCGCAATTTGATCCATGACTATGTGGTATCAAGGGCAACGAGCACGTGCTCGAATCACGCGTGTTTCGAGTCTCTTGTGCCGACGATGCGAGCTCGAGAATTTCGAGTTCTCTCTCTCCTTTCCTCTCGGTCCCTCTTCAATTCTCTCGATCCCTTTCCCTTCCCTTGCGTGGGTCTTCCTGTACTTTATAGAGACCGGATTAAAGCGTATGCGTGTATGTGTGAGGCCGTCTCTTCGAGAGGTAGCTCGTGCCGCTCTGGTCGTTAGCATCTGTCTTCTCCGTGCCGGAGCGTCGATCTTCCCTCCTGGGCATTATATATCCATTCCATCTTTATCTCTCTCTTTTCCATTCTCACGTTTCGTTTTTTTTGTTTCTTATCCCATTCCCCGTTATTCTATCTCCGACTCTAACTCTCTCTCTCTCTCTCTCTCCCTCTCTCTTTCTCGTTCGCTCACTCGTATTCTCATTCTCAATTCTGCCTTCTCTCGTTTCATTCTATTTGCCGAGCCATCTTATTTCCTAGAGAGAAAAAGAAAAAAGGGGGGAGGGGGGACTAAGGCGGCGGAACACGGTAGTGCCAGCGCCCCCGCGCGAGCCACGTGCGCAGCGTGAGTGCACCGGGTGTATTATACGAGCATCGTTCCGACGCAACGCCCCCCCCCCCCCCCTCACCTTTCGGATCGCGAGTGTACCGGAGATATCTAGTGGCGTAGCGAGTCGTTTCGTATATAAGACGAGTTTATATATCTAGTACCGAGCTGGTGATAACGATAATGCCCCGTAGCTCGTATTGTACCGAGAAACGAAAAGAGATAAAGAGAGCGTTGCTAATTTTTCAAATCTTCTTACATTAGAAGTTTTCTGTGACTAGGTACACTCGGAATTCGACACGAGCAGAGAAAGGAAATTTGAAATTTTGTTTTCGTTTTTGATTACTTTGCGTTTTGTGAATTCTTTAAGATTTGAGAAAATCTTGATAAAGGAATTGAAAAAATGAATTTTTGACTGAATGAATTTTGTTTTGGAATTAATTTTGTTCAAATGGTGATGGTTGCGACTAGAAAGAAAATTTGAATTGTTCAATTAATTGAACGATTAATTAATGTTTGTCGATTAAATGAACGATGAAGTTCAGCTTAAAAAAAATCAAACTTTAACACAAAATTGTCATTTCGAGTAATATTTTCTTTAAAATAATGCAATAAAACGGTTCCAATCAAATTGATGATAAAATCAAAATATTCAGCAAAAAATATTATGCAATGAAATAAATGTGTTTTGCCATAAACGAATCTTTGCGATACAATTGAAACTTTACAACAAAATTGAATCAGACCTAAGCGACCGAAAAACAAGCGAGAAAGTAGGGAGAAATAGAGCCAGCGAGAATATAGAAAGTGGAGTGACAGATTTGAGAACGTCGTAGAAAAGGAGAAATTCAAGAGAGAACGAGAGAAAGAGAGAGAATGAGAGAGAGAAAGAGAAAGAGAGAAAAGAGAGCAAGAGGGATTGAGAAAGAGGGAAGACGCGCGCGCTGTCGTGCCTCGCTCGTCTCGTTTCTCTCATCGTCTGGAGTGAATCCCCCAGTGGCGAGCACAGTAGCATCTCGTCCCACGCAACGCGAGCACGAGGAAGCGCCCAGGAAGAGTAAGAACAGCCGCGGAGATCGAGAAAGAGAGAGAAGGAATAAACGAAAAAACAAAAAAAGAACATAGTTTCAAAAAATAAAAATCAAAAAGACGAAAGACGAAGTAAACGGGACGAGAGAGAAGAGAGGAGGTGGAAGTCTCGAAGTGGCCCTCAGGTATTTTGCTTTGCCTGTGTTTCTTCCCCCCCCCCCCCCCCCCCCCCCTCCATTTTGAACTCGCTCTCTCCTCCTCTCTCTCTCTCTCTCTCTCTCTCTCTCTCTCTCTCTCTCTCTCTCTCTCTCTCTCTCACTCTCTCTCTCTCTCTCTCTCTCTCTCTCTCTCTCTCTCTCTCTCTCTTTCTCTTTTGGGTTTGTGCTCGTCGCTGGTTAGCTCGTTTCTTCGCTCTCTGCTGCTTTGAATTCAGATTGCGGTCTGATTCGATTGGTTTTGTTTTTGGCTTTGAAAATTTATGCAATCGTCGCGGTCTCCTCTCCTTGCCGGCATTTTCGTTTCGCTCTCTCTCCCTCTTTCATTCTCTCTCTCTCTCTCTCTCTCTCTCTCTCTCTCTCTCTCTCTCTCTCTCTCTCTCTCTCTCTCTCTGTCGCTTTCTGTCTCCGTTGCTTGCATCGCGTTTGCGACGCGCGCGCGCAGCTATCACGCACATACTGCATATACTGCGACAGAGTTCGCGTATTTATTTATATCCACGGTACCCTTTGTGTGTTAATTTGTAACCCGGTGGAGCGGGCGGCAAAACCCGCACGGGTCTGTAAGACCCCAGGGGCCTCAACGTAACCGGTGGCCGTGAGGGAGAGCCAGAGAGAGAGAGAGAGAGAGAGAGAAAAGCTTCCTTTTAGTATTTCCCTTCCACTCTCTTTCTCTCTTTCTGTCTCTTTCGGAATTTCGCAGTGTTCTCTCTCTCTGTCTTTCTCTCTCTCTCTCTCTTTCTCTCTCCCTCTCTCACTTTATATATATATATATATATATATATATATATATATATATATACAGGCTTATAGTAGTCCGAACGCGTGACTCCGAAAGGGTTCACGAGAAAAGATACTCCGATGTATTACTACTCGCATTCGCACTCGACCTTTCGACTCCGTACATTTCTCGAATTAATTGGCTCCCGAGCGCAAGTTCATGGATACAATGAAAATTTTTTTCCAAACAAAAACTATCGTCCCAGCTTACTTTGGAATTTTCGAACGGACATTTGTGTTTTCAACGTAACAATCGAACAAAAAAAACGAAAATATTTACATTAAAATATCTCATAGTAATATTTTCCGGATAATTTTAGAAATACGAAATCATTTATTACAAAAATGATACGATGGAGATCTTAGAATAACCAAGTTTTCGTCTCCGAGATCAACTTTGATCTCTTTCGAAACGTTCTTTTTGTTTTTAAATGCATAAAGTGGTTTAGGAAAAATGAAATAAAAATAAAAAATGAAACGACGGAGAGTCTGGAGGATTGAGGTGGAGATCGAGCGGCTGTTGCCGCGCCTTCCGCCGGATAGGGCGAGAAGGGACCGAAAGATCGAAATTGGAACGTTTCTGATGATCTCTCTCTCTCTCTCTCTTTCTCTTTTTTCTCGCTTGTTCTCTCTTGCGGTCGATCTAAAGTGTTGAGACGCCGGGATCTTACGGATTTTAACGAGGCGTGCGCGTCCCGAATCCTTTGAACGCAGCGCTCTTCGAATTGCGTAGCCTACATATAAATATATATGTATATATATATATTTTACTCGAATATTAAGAGCTCTCTTTATCTCCCGCCACTCGCCGGAAAGGCGCAACACCTCTCAGACTTAATTTTCTTTTTTTTTTGCTACCCGGTCTCTCACTGCGACTGAAAACCGGCAATATAAAAATCTATAGATATACACGTAACACAGGGGCGAGGGGTAATGCACGAGTGTGAGTTTCGCGTCGTACCGGGCATAATTATCGCCGAAAATAATAAGCGATTGAGGAAGCTCTGACGACTCGCTCTTGCAAACGAACCGTGCGTTTTTTATACTTTGAAATGTTTTTTTCTCACGAAAGTGGTAGAGTGGGTGTAAAAATATACGGGAGACTTACTCAAACAAGCACTGTGATACATTTTGAGCTGAGAAATAAGAGGATATATATATATAGATTGTATTTGAAAAAGATTTTTGATTATAGTTTATGAAATTCTGAAATTAATTGAGAAAACTAATTTTTTTATGTTCTTTATTTTTAATTGCAGCTCTGAAGGTGAAGTTGATGCTGAGGAGGCCTATCAATCAGCTAGTCGCGCAAGGTATCATGCCGCGTAAGTATTTTTTAACATCGAACGTAACGAAAAATAAGAGAACTAATAAAATTTCCGTTTTTTCAACGATGAATCTTGTAATTTTTTCACCAAGGAGAATAAAAAATATACTTTTGTCTCAATTCTGTCTCTCGGTCTTGAAGATAATTGCATCAATTGACAACTGTTAGATCGATAGTCGGTAAATTAATTAGTGCCGTTGATTGCAACGACGTTCTTGACCCTAATAAGCCCTTTAATTTGATCATTTTTTCGTTTCTTTCTTTTTCCTGATTAATTGAAGCTTCGGTTGTCCCATTCCCCACGGTGCAATTGAAAAATTATCTAATCGACATTAAAAAACAAAAACAAAAACGTATCTCTAATTGTGCGAATTAAAAGATAAAAAATATCAAGGTTCTTATCACGTTCGTTGGTTAAATAATATTGAATTATTTTTTACAAAATTCTAACACGTATCGAGTTATATAAAAATTAATTTATTGACAAATCCAGATTAAATTTTATTCGCTTTGGGCCTCGTACAATTATTGAGCTTTAATTATAATTTATGTATATATTTATATATACACATAGAACAAGGTACTCTAAAATATAAGCGAGAATTCAGCACACGAAAACAAAAACGTATCTCTAATTGTCCGAATTAAAATATAAAAAATATCAAGACTCTTATCACGTTCGTTGGTTAAATAATATTGAATTATTCCTTACAAAATTCCAACACGTATCGAGTTAAATAAAAATTAATTTATTGACAAATCCAGATTAAGTTATATTCGCTTTGGACCTCGTACAATTATTGAGTTTTAATTATAATTTATGTATATATTTATATATACATATAGAACAAGGTAGCCTAAGATATAAACGAGGATTCAGCAATTATCTGGGTCACACCCTGAAATATATCGGTCTTGTTAAGCGCTCGTGCATCGACTTTTCCTTCTCTCATTTATATATATATATATATATTAGACTCTCACCATTCGAGAGTATATTTTCTCATCCAATGGGAATATATACTTTGCTCCATGCACTTATTCGCCAACGATATTACACGACCGAGTCATCCCAGCCACGTGGAGAATCATAAGTTCAGCCTCCCCCTCCTCCCCCTCCCCCTTTTCTACACCCTCCGCCCCCTCGTGAAACTGGAAATCACGCGAACTAACGGGAACGAAAGCTGACAAATTTTATCTCCCTCGTAATATAAATAAAAGGACCACTCGTGGCAGCATTATTATATCGACGCGCCGAGAATATTCTTATTATTATCGACATTTTTACGACTCTTGCAAGAATTTCGTTGCAAATGAGAGTGAGTAAGAGACCGCTAAATAAGTGTCGCGAACTTTCGACGATTATTTATAATTTCATGGAAAAAAAACGAAGAATAATAATGATAATAATAAATAATGGGAAAAAAAGAAAAGAAAAATGTTATACATCCGTTAATATACGTTGAACACTTTTGGTGGAACGAAGCTGAGGGGGAGGGGGGAATAGGGTCACGTGTCTATATAACTTAAGGACGCAAATTTGTGCAATAACATTTAACTTTATTGCGCATACGTTGACAATTTTGATTTGTGACCGCGCGAAAGAACTATAATTATATATAATTCTAATTATACATCTATAGTTTCTATGTATTTTGATACATATAATAAAATTCCGTCAGAACTAAATCCTCTTATACCAAACATCGGTTACGTCACGAAAAAAACTTCTCGTTCGTGTGGCAAACGGTGCGCGGTTAATCAAATTCTATCTCCGTTTCTAAATAAGAAAACCGCCCCCACTTTCCATTTATAGGTAGGGCAGCCCTCCTTCTCGACCATAATTAATTATTCCGCGACTGTCAAAACAGAGTGTGAACGCGGGCAATGGCACCCGTCGCTCGAAATAAATCGATTTAGAAATTTTCACGCTCGTCTAATAATTATAATTGCATTTGGAAAAGCTTCGAGCTAACCGCAAACTCGTCCAATCCTCTGCCACCCTCCCCCCTCCTCGCCTCGCCTCTCACCCCCCTCCCTCCACCCCAGGTTAATGGGGACATTAGTGCTAGCTGCCGGATTCTTTGGCTAGTAAACTAGTCGTCCTCCCCCTCTCCTATGCCATTCTCCCACGAGCCTAGAGATATCTGGATCCGAGACAGGGACTAAAAAGAGAGAGAGAGAGAGAGTGAGAGACAGAGAGAAAGAGCGAGGCAATTTACGATGATCCGGCTAATTCGTTCCGGTCAGTAGTAAGATGGCTTCTGGATTGTCTGAGATCGCTCGAAAGATCGTGTTGAACAAGTAATTATAGCGTCTTGATGTTGAGGTACGAGGGAGAAAAAAAACTCATAAATTATTACAAAAAACAAATTGAATAAAAAAATCTTTATTCGTCGCGCGCGAAACTTTTCTTTATGATGAAAATGTATTTTTAAATGCTTCATTTAAAAATGATCGTGATGAGAATTAGAATTTTTCGAAATTTATCTCGACCTCCTTTTGAATTAATTTTATTATGAGAAAATTGAGATAAAGAGATGGAAAGAAATTCCTTGTATTATTCCGAGAATCGAATGAAAGAATTCTTATTATTATTACTATTATTACCCCTTTAACATATAATTAGAACAAAAAATCATTTTTCTTGTCAAACAATATTTGTCAATTGCCAACAATCAGTTTTTCTTCAATCCTACTAATATTCATTAGTTAATTATTATTTTTCATAATTAACGAATTGTCACAATTTCTCTAATATAATTTTTAAAAAAACCGTCTATGTTCTCTACTCGACGTTGAAACGATGTTAATAGCAAAATACCAACAATGACCAATTGCTCGAGGCTGCGGAACGTTTTCTTGGACACGCTGCTGGTACAGAAGCATATTTGAGATAGTCCGCTGTACGTGCTTGGATGATATATTTTCCTGGTCGAGATGGGAAGAGGGGAGTTTTGTTAGATGCGAGATTTCGTGTGTATAAAGTCTCGGTCCACCCTCGCAGCACTCGGTCGTTTTAGAATTACGCGTATACACGCGAGAGAAAGATCCACCATAATTCTGTTTTTGGACTATCGTCATCGTCGACGCCCAAGACAGCAGGTGTGCGAGTACACCAACTATCACTCTCTTTCTCTATTTTTCTCTCGATCTCTCCGTCAGTTAAAATTACAACCACCCGCGAAATGTTGCCTAGACGAGAATTCTCCGGGCTTTATAGTAGATCTACGTAGTCACTCGCATCACAGAACGTGTGCGTTCGTCGCACGTTGTTATTCATATATCAAAAGTGCTTAGAGGACATTGGACGCTGCGTAACTTATAGTGCACGGTCATAGCGATATATACATGCCTCTCTACGCCCTCGTTTTGAGGGATTAGCACAGATGACAGTTCCGGAATATTCGTGGTATCTTCTACGACACTACGCGTCCTCGCTAACCCCACATAGTTTCGGACAATATCCACTGGCGCCTTAATATAAATTACCGAAAATTCTTAGACGAGAGAAAACATATTTGGGAAATTAATATAAAGATGTATATTAATAGGTTACTAATGGATATTTAAATTTGTTTGAACAGTATTAGTGAAAAATTCAATAATAGCTCGGTAAAGTTAAACGAGTTGGGCGAGAGGAAACATGTTGGAGAAATTAATATAAAGATGTATATTAATAGGCAACTAAGGGATATTTAAATTTGTCTGAATAGTATTAATGAAAAATTCAATAAAAGTTCGGTAAAGTTCAATCAGCTGATAGATTTTTAATCCGATGATTCGATCCATTTGATTATTTTTATCGAAATGAAATAGTCGATTTTTTTCGCAGCTTTGATCTAGTCGCGATTCGATCTGTCAGAAATAATTCAAACATAAATATTAATGGATAATTGATCGACGTTAATAAAAGAAAAATGGGATAGTGAACAATTTTTATAAAAAATAAGAAAAAAAACGTTGGTTTTTTAAATTAAATTATTAATGGGTGTTTTATGCACATTGAGCTATTGCCGATTGTCTGCGTCGAGAATTAATTCGAAAATCAATATTAATAGCCAACCGATCAAAATTTATATCTTTAAAAAAAAAAGATTAGTAAAGAAATTCGATAAATCCGATTAAAATCCATTTTGGATTTTTGGTATTTTTTTTTACAAAAATAATATTATCGATGCGTTTTTTCATTAAGATTTATTGTGTTTCTACTTGTCGTCCGTTATCGATCAAATCTACGTCCAAAAATAAATAATTAAAAATGATTTGTCCGAAATACGAGTATGTGCAAATTTGTTTATCAATTCGTGCCACGCACTGCCTTTAGTGCGAGTAAACAAATGTTTCTATATTTCGAGCCCGTATTACACGCGGTATAAACACTTTTCACCCTCGATATAATTCACTTGGCGTAGATTCGGAATGTTTACTCGGGGTAGCCCCAATTACGCGCGCGCCGCTTCAACCGTGTCGCGCATGTGGGTGACGATACAGGCGTGCACGTTGAGTGAAAATTCACATCGTAATGTTACGCCATAAATATATAAGTGCTCGACTGTACCGAATTAGATGCGTGACAATAACGACGCAGGCCGTTCCGATGAATCAAATTTCTGTCTCTCTCGAGTTTGCGATTATATGACGAAAGTTAGAAGCCCACGTGGCCCACGAGACGCCTGATATAGATAGATATATACGAGAAAAGGGGAGTAGGTATTAGGGTCTAGACGCGAACAAGGTACTCGATCAAATTGCTTTTGCAATAAAACCGAGGTTACATAATAATTTCCCACCAAAATTGTAAATTATCAAACGGCAACGAATATTCGAACAAACTATTATCTCTTCGAATATTTTTATTGGAAAATATAATAAATTTGAATATATTATAACATATATAAGATTATATATTATATTATAATATAATAATAATATATTATATTATATATTATATTATAATATAATATATAATATAATATATTATATTATAATATAATATAATATAATATAGTATATGATATGATATTCAATTTAATATATTATCAAAAATATTCTACATTACATAATATATTATATAATATATTATGTTATATTATGTTATAATACAATATAACATAATAATATAATATATAATAATATAATATAATATAGTATAATACATTATATAATATATTATATTATATAATACATAATATATTATATATTATATTATATAATATATTATGTTATATTATGTTACAATACAATATATAATGATATAATATATGTTAATATATTATAATACATTATATAATATATTATATTATATATTATAAATAATATGATATATTATATTATAATATAATATTTATAATATAATATATTGAATTTGAAAAATTTATATTTATACATAATCCAATATCAATCATTTTTTTCACATTTGTTTCATTTTTTCTTTTCAAACCCCATAATGACAATTTATAATTGAATAGTCAATTAATATCTACTTTCTTTCTTCTGTTCAATAAGCGATAATTAAACGTAAATGTATGGAAGAATTTTAAAGAGATATTGATATTTTAGTATAAAGTAGATGAGTTCAAATGGTCGAGTTGAAAAAATGAAATTAATTAAAAGACGATAATGAACAGGAGCTTAATTTTGTCAGATTTTCCAACGACGCGTTAAAATCACGATTCCATTTTCAACGAGGAAGAAAGGCGAGTCACAAATATCTTCTCGATTCCAGACGTAATAATAACAATCCTCAAATGCCAAGATGCAAAATTTTCATGACACGCGAGCAAAAGTTGTCGGGCATTCGTCGAATACATCGTCACGTTGTTCTCGAATTCTGGCATAAACACAACCGCGAATTTTCACGCGTACGCGAATAATAATAACAAAAGCAAATAAAAATGCAATCTCGAAATTATTTTGCATGGGAGATCATCGCTGGTACGTCGCGAGTTCATTTATACGCGTGGTTAATGAAGCGCGACTCACCCCGTCACGACGATACGAGCGTGAAAGACACGAAAGAGATACCACGGGGGCGAAATTTCAACGTTGACGATCCCTCGACGCCAAATTCTATCTCGAAATGCTTTAAACATTGGCATTTTTGTCGCTTCCGTAATTCGCCCCTTAGCCGCGAAATTGATGATTCGAGTACGTCGAATCGATTTTAGTTAGAGAATGAACGACGCGGGTAAATGAGTCGTAGAGACCGCGTGATTGATGAAATGCGTTTCTTCACCCGTCGTCCACTAGCCAAGAAATGCAGCCTGAAGTATTCGAAACATTTAAGATTTTATAGTTGCGAAAAATGTGTCGTGGTTCGAGACTGTGACAAAAAATAATTATACAAAATATTGCCATAATATTATTATTGTTTTATTGTATTTATTTATTTTATTATTGTATTACGAATTAATATAATAATGTTATAAACGGAACGAACAATGTAGCTATAAAGTATTATAATATAATAAATTATTATTATCATCATTGTTATATTATAAATAAATATAACAATATGATAATGTAATAAATGAGATAAAGCAGTGATACGACATTCGAACAAAAAACACAAACTGCTCCCCAAAACTTTGTCTGTGAATATTTATCAAATTTCTTAATTAATTGACGATTCATTAATTTACGTGTGTTATGATTTTCTGTCCTTTATGAATGAAAAAAACAACAACAACAATGAATAATCCAGCACTGAAAACACCTCCGGCCTTTCACGAGCAACGCAAACAATTGGAACGAGCGAAGACGGGCGATCTGTTGAAGGCGAAGATTCAGCAAAGACCTGGACGCGACGAGCTCGTGAGACAGCACATACTCGAGGACGTTGGACACGTCGATCCTAGCTTGGCCGAGAGGCAGCGTATGCTCAAGAAAGCGAGACTTGCCGACCAACTTAACGATCAACTGAGTCATCGACCCGGACCGCTCGAGCTCATACAGAAGAATATTCTCCACACCGAGGAGCCCATCGAGAGGGCGGTCAAAGGTGAGGCAAACTTCTCGTACAATATACACACACACACGTACAATCCTCTGTCTAGCGTCGGATTTTCCCCACGAGATGTCTCGACCATTGACTCGCCAAATGAAAAAAAAAAAATAATTTGTCGAATGAAAAGAAAAAATTACCTGCGATTAAAGATATAGTTTCTTATTAATACTTTTAAGACGTTAAAGTCGAGATAAATGATAAGAAATCCCTCCCTTCATTTCATATCTCGTTATTGTTATTTTCATTATTGATAAAGATTCGTTAATTTCCTTCGCAGAGGGTCACATTCCCTTCAAGGCGACGTGCGAGGGTCAAGTAACGAAGCCTCAGCCACCGGACCATTACATCACATTCGAGGACGATTCGCAGAGTTCCGAGGGTGCACCGTCGCCGCCACTCGAGACAGGACAACGTCCCGATGTTCTTGAAACGGCAGCGACATCCGCGGGAATCGTAACCGTATCCCTCAGTATTCCAACCACCGGTGGTGCCGTCGTCGTCTCGTCAACTTCCCCTGTATTCCAGCAAACGCCCACGGAACCGACGATACAGACTTTTGCCGAACTTTGCAATACCGTCGTCGGCAATCAGCAACAGCAACAACACACGAGTCAACAACTTAGTCAGCAACATGTGCAGTTACAGAGTCAACAACACGCGTCGACTCAGGTAAACACAAAGATTTATTCGAAATCTTACAAATTCTGCTGAGACCTTTCGTTCCTCTTTATTTTTATGCTTTGTATTTAATTATTAATTTTAGATCAGGCTATTCGCATTTTTGTCATCACTTTTTATGAAATTCGTGCAACAAAAAAACTCTACTGATTTACAATTTGTTTAAACTATCGAGTATTTCCTTTTTTTAATCATGGTAGAATTTTTTTTATAGAAAAAACTGTATTATTGAAATTTTAGTAAATGCTAATTATTCCTTAAATATTTGTAAATATATATTTATTGATCGAGATGCGTAAAACTCGATCAATTATATTTGTTCATTGTGATCCGAATACATTTTCTTATACGTTGAATCGCCGTTTCGTGCCAAAGTCGATCGAGCCTCAAATCGGGACGGCGTCACGTTTTTTTCTCTCTCACCAATCCTCATATTGTACTGTCGCGTTTGCGCCTATTGCGCTATCGTTGGAAGGTGAAAAACCCTTCTAAGGCAAAGAGATTGTAGACCGGGTGTCGAGAGTGTTGCCTCGTACCGTTTGATCGAGAGACCAGTCGTTGCCAAAGTGGTCGGATCGAGGTCTATAGGTCGATTAGCGAATCCATGACTTCACTCGCCTTCCAACGTTACAAAAATTCATTGAAAAATTACGCGAGACAGTTACAAAAATAAAGAAAAATACACATAATAATAATGAAGCAATAAAATATAAAATAAATAATAATTTTAATTTCGATTTTGTTTTTTTTCTTTTCCAAAGGCGAGTCAGACGAATGGACCAACAGCGACTCTACTGCCGTTGGCACCGGCGCCTAGTCCAATGTCTCTTGGCTCGACGACATCGAGCCTGAGTCCACTGTCGAACATATCGATAGCATCGCCGACTGGTCCACCACCGGCAGCGATAACACCGAGGCCTCAACCGAGTCCGATCGCATCGACGAATTGTCAGCGAAGCGACGCCCCCGGAAAGGACAAGAATCGAAAAAAATCCAAGACAAAGAGTCAGCCGAAGACTCGAACGATCAAATTTCACGAGTACAAAGTAAGAATATACGAAATGATAAGTTCTTCGGCGTTCTCTTATTTACGTTTTATTAGCATCTTTTTTAAATTACAAAATTTAAATAAAAATATACAAATGGAAACAAAGAAGAAAAACGGTCGCGTTTACCGGTTGTCGGTGCGAAAAGGGCGATTTCACGAAAGTGAGATCAGAACCTCCAAGTAAAGAGCAATTTGCGACCAGTCTGGGCGACGGCTGTGCGAAAAGAGATTAACGAAAATGAACAAAACATTGGTTGGCCATTCTCTGTACAAGTTTTCGCTATAGTGCGATATCTCTCCTCGCGGGTGCGAGAGGAACTCGAGAACCTTCCGAGATTGTATCGAGTGATTAACTCGCACGATTCAGTGGCCCACGGGGCCCTCGCCTCGTTAGCACTGAGTAATTCGAGCGCTAATTGCACTCGCAAGGAGAGAGCGAAACTTTGAAAAAAGAACATACGTGATTTTCGTCCAGCTTCGCCCTAAACTGCCTATCGCGATGATGATGCAGTCGTTGAATGGGTGTAAATAACAACCTGTGAATAAAACTCGCTACAACAAGAGAGAACTAAATTTATTAGAGTTCGATTTTCATCAAATTCCGAGACTAAACAATTCCGACGAAATTTGAAAAAATAACATCAGAAGGAGGAAAAGACTTGTAGGCACGCGGATAAAAACGTATTTGGGTCTAAGACGCAAAAATCATATCGTCGTAATTTTCGATCGACGTTCAATTGAAAATGAATGTCAGATTTCTTACATTAAACTTAAAAAGAAAATATATATTAGAAATCAGGGTTATTTGTCGAATGAATAATCATCGTATGATTGGAAAATTGCCACTTTCCCATCCTCAAACCCAATTAATCGAGCGCGCGAGAGCTTTTGCTTTTATATTTTTTTTTTAATATTTTCTCTTCCCCCTTTGACGAGTCACGAGAAGATCGAGCACACACAAACACACGATGCGAACTAATGCGGACTAATGACTAACGGTAAAACTGTTGCCAGGGTCCTCCAAACGCGCAAAAGACGTCGGTGTCGTCCACGACTTCCGGTCTCGGCACGGCACCGCCTGGCGAGACACGTTACGAGCTGCTCCTGCAGCAACAGCAGCTCTTCCTTCAGTGGCAGCTCGAATTGCAGCACAAGGTACCAAAGCGAATTTTTTTTCGCTCATATCAATTCTCACAACAACAAAACAAAAAGAAAATGAAAAAGAAAGAAAAATTCTTACCGATCGTCTTCATCGATCTACGTGTCGTACGTTTATCGCGTTTTGGTCGCCCGAAGTTGCCTGAAACTTTTTTCTTTCATTAACATACCACTAACTGTCCCTATCGGAAGAAAAAAAGAATCGTCTGATGTTATGGAGAAAATGAAGCGACTTTAGGATTTGAAGGAGAGAAGAGATTTGAATTAAAACGTGATAATAAATGTTTACAGTATCCTCAAATAATTCTTCCGGCTGCTCAAAAACCGCTTTCGCTGACAAGCAGCGGAGCTAGCGATGCGGGAAGTGTGAGTGGGGCAAGTGTAAATGCACCGAGTCCAGCGCCTTCTAACTCCTCGAACAATCCGTCCGAGCAACCACCCTTGAGGCCATTGGGGAAACTTGAGGATATGAAAGGTACGATCACTAAAACAGAGTTTATACAAAATTGGACTGACCTGTGAGAAAAAGTTTCACAACGTATTGTTTCATTCGTTGAAAACAGTGAGTGATCTAAAAGTGGAGCTGAAACGACGAAATCTGCCGGTTTCCGGTTCAAAGCCACAGCTTATTGAACGCCTGAAACCATTCACGGAATCATCGAGTAACAATTCGACGACAAATTCAAACGGTCCTCACGTCACTCATATGGGTCACATACTGATGGACACACCGGGACCGATGACTTCGGACGATTCGAGCACCCATGCAAAGAGTCCCGGCTCGCCGATGAAGGACGATCCGAACAGTCCGAGAACGGATTCGCCTCATGGTAGCGAGCAGGATGACCCTTCGAGTCCATTAGGTGAGAAACAAATCGGAAATGGCACATAAAAATATCAATATCGCAAATCTTAAAGAAAGGTCTTTCGAAGATTTGGGATTTTGGCAAATTGATTTGGTTCGAACAAGGAAAAGCAAGAAAATGTTTAATTCACCGTTTTTCTAAATTTCAGGCGATGACATAATAAAGGAGCAGCGCAAGAAGATCGAAGAACTCAAGCGAGAGCTTTACAAATCTCAGCAACAACTGCAACAAGTTCGTCAGACCCAGCCAGCAACTGTGAGAGCGGAAAAACTGGCGCTACAGCAGCACATTCACAACAAGATGCAGCAACAGCAGTTGGCACTCCATTTGCAGCAGTTACAGCATTTGCAGCAACAGCAAGAGCAACAGGCGCAGCAGCAACAGCAGCAAACTCGTTCGCAGTCGCAACAGCAGACTGCCCAGCAGCAACAACACGCTGCCTTTCAGCAGCTTAACGCCAAAGCCAGTCTGGCTGCTTTTCTTCAAGCGCAGCCTAACAACGCGACTATACTCGATTCGGCGACTCTGACGGCGATAAACAACAAGAAGAATCAAGTCAAGAACAATAACGCAACGGTGCAGTTACCAGCTGCGATTGTTCTGAATCTCGCAAAGCCAACGAAGTTGAACGGTTCGTTACTTGGAGCTCTGGTAGCTCAGGCTCAAGCTCAACAGCAGCAACAGCAGCAACAACAACAACAACAACAGCAGCAGCAGCAACAGACGGCGGTGGTAGAGGAACTCAAACCACCGCCACCTCAGTACGACGAGGCTGCAAAGTTGTTGAAGGTAAGCATTGCATTTTTACCCGCAAATGAAAACTATGAAATTCATTCAGTTATTCCATCTTTGTCAACTTACTTTTTCCCAACTGACGATCTTTTTCCCCTTCGTTTCTGCAGGTGAAGATAGAGCCGGTTCAAAAGAGCCACGTGAAGAGTCAGGTTCTTGACGACGTCCTGGAAATATTAATAAAGAATGGTGAATTGCCACCAAGCGCTGCGGATCCGACAACGCCAACAACGCCTAATCGTCAGCTGGCCCAAAATCTCGTATTCACAGCACCGGCTGACAGTGCAACGCAATCACTCGTATTCGCCGCCGCCAGTCCATTGAGTCCCGTGAGTCCAATGGCGATCGACGTCGGAGCAGGTCACAATAGTTGTTCGAGTCCACCGATAGTTCCTCCGCCGCCGCCGCCTCTCCCTCTCGCAAGCTTCGCCGTTCAATTGCCGAGTGCTTTGCAACAGCAGCAACAGGCGCAGGACGAGATTCCGTCGTTCACCGCAGATCTCTTGTCGTCCGAGGCTGAACTGGACGCATCGATGCTGCTCAGCCCCCAATCGGTTCAGCATGGTTCACCCGATCCTCAACCACCCCAAGAAGTCACGTCGTCGGATAACGTTAATCTTGACTTCAAAGTAAGTACATCATTTTCTTTGCCGCCGTTCAGAAAGCCGTCAACTCGATCGGTTACGTCGAGAAATTCTTTAAGAACAATTCTTAAAAATCTGCGTGTCAATGAAGATCCATTATTAATGAATGGTTGTAAAGTCTCTTCTAATGCAGGAATTGGGTCTGGATCTCGATACTCTGGACACGATGGATTTCAGTACATTGGACTGCGATCTGGAAGTAAAACCCGAAGCTCCTCAAGAACTTATGGACATCGGCGACGTGCCGATGGACATGGATCCCGATTGGTTGGACTCGTGGATACCTCAGTCACCGCCAGGTTCGAGCATCTCGAATCATCATCATTCGTCGCCTCAATCGGTGCAATCGACCGTGAACGATATTCACGATCCAATGTTGGCCAACAGTCAGGATCCTTTCGAGCTTTTCAGTATGGAAGACACGGATTTTAAAATGTCCTCCGACATACCTCTTAGCTGGGACAAGGTCGATTTTGCGACCTAGCACGAGTTTCGAACTCGCTACTCGGCGCTGTGTACTTAAAAAGCTATCCCCCTTCCCCCCTGCCCCTCCACCCCGCAATAACTTTTGTCGATCGAACCACCAAGGAACATTCAGTGTGTATGTCAAACGTGGAAATCGATAAATCGCGAGTGCTTATCAAATTGTGCGACGATGTCGAAACGTACGAAGACAATTAATCTCGCTAAATTTGCATCGTCGTTTCATCCGGGAAATTATTCGTGTACTTCTTACGAAGCTCGAAAAGTACTACTGAACGAGCTGGGTAATTCAACATAGCATGACTCCGTGCCTTACGGAATTCAATAAGGAAATTAGTTTTTATTTCAAGTGTATAAAACAAAAGAAAATGAAAAATAACAAAAAAACGCGTTAAATATCGCGTGAAACTTCGTCACCTGCGTGACAACCCAGTCATCGTGCTACGGACTCGCCGAGAATGCGTAGCGAAAAATATAAAATGGATCCTCGTTTCGATTACTTAGGGCACATAGTGACGAAATTAAAAAAAAAAAGAAAAATCAACGAGGATCGATAATCACAAGTCTATCGGACCAAGGAAGAAATCGAAAGAAAAAGAAAAAACACATGACACGCTTCCGATCGAATTAATGAGATCATCAAAAACTAGAAAAACTCCTGTTAACGGAGAACCTGAAATAAATTCTTGTGCCACATCGTGTTAGTCTTGACTGTAAGAGCGATCGATCCTTACAGGCCTCTCCGCACAAGGGAGTTAACATTTTCTCAAGGTAGAATCGATCGCGAATGACTTTGATAAAGATTTTCACACGGGGAAGAAAAAAAAAGCGATAATCGATCGGATTAGCGGATCGTGGTATGTGTAATGTGGATGCGCGGCGGACTTCCGGTCACCCAAAGAGTGACGCCCTCCGCGCGAGAGAACGAAAACAAAACAAATATAATAAATGATGATGATACGTGTGAATGAAAAAAAGTAAATAAAAAAAAAGCAAAAAAAAACTAGGAGCAAGAATGGAAGTGCACGTGGTGTCAAAATTCTCCAAAGAGAATCCATTCGATAACGAGGAGATTTTTTTTCGAATTAGCTAGTTCTTTATTATCCCGAAATCTTGGAGCCTCGTGTGTCGCTTGATTTGTTTTTCGAATAACTTTCAAGCAGCGTTTGCGATGCCTGGCGAGCAATAAAGATGTGAGAAGATGAACGAGAAGCGAAGTGTGAGAAATGATAAATAGTAACAACGAAAATTAATCGTAATGCCAATTATAGTTTAAGTAAAATGTAAAATTGGCATAAATCGAATTCGTGCTCGAGTCTCACGATGTGTGGGTATTTTTACAAATAATTGTTTAAAAATCTAACGTAAAATCAATTTGCTATGGCAGAACGACAACTCGCCCATCTTTTCTTTCTTTCTCTCTCTCTCTCTCTTTTCTACTCTCAAGTTAAAGCTACGTTTCCACCCCGTATAATGTTTCTGTTGTTGTTTTTTTTGTAACATTCCATGTTTCCAGACTCGAATGAACGAGAAAAAAGATCGGCAGACGAGAATGGTAAAATTCTTATCTCGCTCAGTCAAATCCGTGCCACGATATACAAATAATTTATACGTACAACAGCTTTCAAGTAATTAAAACGTTCTCGACGTTTTCAATCAATCATTGTGCTGCCTGTTCATCGTTCTTTCTTTTTCGTGGTGCGGTAACTTTAGAAAAAAAAATAGCGATTTTGTCATACTCCTGCGTAGAATGTTGAATTTGCCGAGTAAAATCATCGAGAGACAATGCGAAATTGTGCTTCGACGTTGTCTCGTGAAAACCTCACCAGGATAAAGAAGCTCTACGGCTACGGGCATGAAACTAAACACGAGGGATACAAATTGCGATTGCAGAGAGAAAGAGAGTTAATAAAGGAGACATATAAATTAAAAGTGTATTTTGTAATCGGGAAGACTCGAGAACGAATGTACGAGTGAAAAAACTGGAATGGTGCTAAATAATGATTGTATGGGTTGTGTAAGTGCACGAAAACTGTCGATTGCAAAAGAGTTTGGAACCCGATGCGACAAATTTAACGAAAAAGAAAAGGCTTTCTCATCCCTCAGAATTTTCCACAACGATGGCATCTACGAGTATTCGAAGGAACTTGCCACTCAAGCAAAGTTCACTAAACTCAATTATCGTCGTAAGGAACGAATATTATATTTATAGCAACATTCCAAACGTTTCAAGTGTCT
Source organism: Netelia fuscicornis (assembly GCA_946811545.1). Taxonomy (NCBI): domain Eukaryota; kingdom Metazoa; phylum Arthropoda; class Insecta; order Hymenoptera; family Ichneumonidae; genus Netelia; species Netelia fuscicornis. The sequence goes on from OX328012.1 coordinate 41,810,195, forward strand.
CGAACGAGCCCTCCAGGCTCACGGGTCAATAAAACAAAAACGCAATCATGTTCCTCGTTCCCGTCTCTCGTCAAAATGTATCGAATGAGAACCAAAAGAAGTGATTTTTTTTTGTTTTCGTCAATTTTGCAACAAAAGTCTCTCTTGCGAATACGAGCAGCCGAGCAAGCATTTAGAGCGTATAAAACAAAAAGATAAGAAAGTTGTGCCATCGTCGTTGGGGAGACCTGGAATTCGTTACACAATATTGAAAGTCTGCCAAATTTTGTAATGCATTTATGCCAATTGAATTTCTGAATAATTTTATCTATCGCTATCTGTTTCTCCATTTGTCTTGTCGAGCTCGAAGAGTCATCGTTGAAAATCATTGTGTTTCACAGACAGTATTGCCAAACGAGGGAGGGAACAGCTTTAATTGAACAAACAAAAAAGCAAGTAACTACAACAACCAACGACCCAAAGTGATCGACAGTACATTGCAAACTTTTGCGAGAAATTAAGAGAGATTAGAATGGAATAAGAAAATTGTAAAAGGAAACCTGAAGTGCCAAAATTGTTCTTATCTACCGCATATCGCTTTCACTACTCGACATCACCCGTTGCCAAGACAATAATCATGTCTGTCGTTTCTTCTTCTTTTATTTCGTTCTTTTTTTTCATTTTGTAAAGTATTGTAAAAAAACAGGAGACTATGTAGAGCTTGTCGAATCGCGTGATTGTGAAAAAGGGTGAAAGATATATTCGGACATTGTGCGACACACAATTTCTCGGGCCTATGTAAACGAATGTCAGTATATTTTAAGCGTACCAATGTTTTGAAAATAATGGCTCTCCTCCAATAACCGACAATTTTTTTTTTTTCGGATTAATTTAATCGATTAGAAACAAACCCCTACGAATGAGTGAGAATAATTGTTTTAGTCGAGATCGTTGTACGAGAATTGACGATTGTCCGTTGGGCTGTGCGAGTCTGAATTTTAGTCCGTCAGTGAGATACCGAGTGTCTTTTATTATAACGCTAGATAAACGTCTCAGCGATATTATTGGCGTTCTATATTAATTTTTTCCCCGACGAACAATACTTAACGTCCTGTTCTTTTATGAACAGAATTGTAAAACTTTTGTGTGTACATGGAGTACGCTAAATGATAAAAACGAATGAGTGAACGGAGCGAATGGAAACAGTGAGAGTTTTCTTAATTATCACTGAAATTTATTATTATATCGATATACTTTTAAGTAACGATCGAATAATTATTGCTAGAGAGAGTGTTATTTATTTTTATTTGTTGCAAATTTATCGATTGCCTTCCATTTGAGTAAATAAATAAATAGAAAGTTATTGGCAAAGCCGTATATATTTCTCATTTTCCGTCATATTTTATTTTTAAAATGTATTTTCCTTCGCAAAGTTTGTTGTAAAGCAAGGCGAATTCTTCGTTTACCGATCGAGACGCAAGTACGACCATACGGAAACGAGTACGCGTCTTCGATAATGGCCGAGAGATGTCGCGTTGTTCGCCTATCAGCTGTTTCATTCGTCTTCATTTTGGGAAGCAAACGGACTTTGTTTACATCCGTCACCAGGTCTACGTCATTATTGCCAATAGTCGTCGAATGTCTGTTCGTGGTAAGACGAAAACTCTGTTAAATTCGTTTGCGAAACGGAAAATGTCACAGAATAATGGACCTCCGGCAAAAAAGAGACATTGGCAACATGGTTTGTTGGACACTATGGAAGATCCGGATTCGGTAGTCAAAGAAGACGAAAGAGTGATAGTGATCAAGGATAAGTATCCGAAAGCTCGTCATCATTATCTCGTAGTACCCAAAGATGACATTCCATCGATACACCATGTGGGCAAACAGCACGAAGATCTGTTGCGTCATATCGAAAAAGTTGGTCGAGAAGTTGCGGATCAACAGAAGAATCACGAATTCATTCTAGGATATCATGCAATTCCGAGCATGCACAGACTTCATTTACACGTGATTAGCACGGATTTCGACAGTCCGTGCTTAAAAACAAAGTATCACTGGAACTCTTTCACAACAGCATTCTTCCTACCCCCCGAGAGTAAGTGGAAAACGTTTGTAAGCAAATTTTGACCCGGTTAATGTAAAAGCTTGAAACGAGCTATCGATTGCAAGTTGCTTTTTCACAGATTGTTCTCACTGCCAGGATCTATGGTCTGTGAGAGAGAAGGTTTTTCAATATTGATACTAATATTCAGGAATATGTGCGACAGAGGAGAATTATGAAGAAGCAATGGCGGTGTATAAAATTCTATATTTTCCATCTGCGATTGATGTATACTAGTTCTAAACATAGATGTAGTTTTACACTTATTCGAGTTTGGTTGTTATAAATCTTTTTCTTTAAATCGTTACTGTGCAAACAAAATTCGAGTCATTTATGACAAACAAAGAGCGTTGATGCTTCCAATTTAGTTGAAGTTTTTGGTATATTTTGAAGGTAATGGTATCAGAAAGATATAAAGGTTCCTACTTGTGAAACCAAAGAATATTTAGATTTGATGTTTTTACAAAAAGAGAGGTAGTAGCTGAACGAAGAGAAACATGCTCGTTCATCGAATATTCCCTTTTACGATCTGGCATTACCATGTGATTTGTAATTAACAATGATCCACATGATTACAGCTGTACTCGAAGAACTGAAGGAGCACGGTTCTATCAAACGAATGAAGGCAGATGTTGGAGACGAAATATTGAAAACGGAGCTGCGCTGTCACAAATGTTCCTATCGTCCGAAAAACATGCCAGACCTCAAACGACACTTACTCACTCACTTAACCGTAAAATAGTTACATAATTTAGATTATAAATAATGTAATCTTGAAAAATAAAACGCTTACCTTTTTTCCCGCAGATGCTTTTATCAATGTTATGATTAATCTCGAGGACAAAATTATGTCCTCACAATATAAGACTACGTTTTGGTTAGAAACTATTGAGACAAATAAGTAAAACACGACGCATGGATGAAGAGGAGTCGAATAAAGTCAACAAGAAATCAGTAAATACGAAAAATGTTTCTCATCCGCAAAGTTTTTCCAGGTAAACTAGCACAAATTTTTAATTGTACGATACATATGTTTATCGATTACTATCGATTCTATTCATACTTGATGAATCTATTTCCGATTGTACTAGATTTACGGTCATTTTTCAAAGATGAAAATTCGAAAGAAGAGTTGACACGTCTGTGCAACTTTGAGGATATGAAAGTTTTTCAAGTGCAACAACGTCACGCATGACATTAGCAGGTCAAGAGGTAAACGCTTTTCTAAGCCAAAACGTGCTTATGCCAAATTAATATCGACCATCGTCCCGAGCGTAGATTCGTCTTTCTTTCAACATCCGTCTCTTTTAGTTGTTCAGTCTAAGTGTGAATTTCTTAATAAATTACAGAATTACAGAGAGATCGGTGTAAACGGTGAGATTGTTAGCGAAGCTGATGTTGAACCTTGGTCATTGCCAAACGACCCTTTTTGCAAGCTTGTTCGTCCTCTGCTCCTCCACTTCTTGGAACACTTCTCAAACACCGGATAATGGAAATTGTGAGGGTAGGATTGAAATAAAGTAAACATTTGTTTTTTTATGGTATTCGGAAAATTTACTATAAATAAATTTGATGTTAATGTTAATAGGGTTTTTGTATCGCCTATGTCATTACGTACTATTTACAGAGTCTTGTCCATCGTAAATTCGCATTAGTTGAAGTACGATTTCGTGGATTCTTTTTGTTTTCCATTCGTGAATTCTCCTATTCTAACGATATCCTTATTACTATTATTATAATTAATATTAATATTATTACAGAGCGTCGTTAAGAGAGCTCCAAAAAAAAAAAAAAAACAAAACAAAAATTTGACTCCGAAACTTTTGCGTGTGTAATCGAGTCTCTCCCATGAGTATACGGTAATCATGTTTCTTCGTGTCTCCAAGGTGGTACAATTTGTGATTTCGGCGTTATCGTTTTTTTCTTTTTTATGTCTACGTACATTTAGTAATACTGCGATAAATAGTTGAAGCGTCCCTCGCGCGTCGAAGGAACAAATAGGCATTTTTGTTTTTTTATGTTTCTTTCGTTTCGTTTATTTTTCACGTCTTTCATCGCGTTTCGGAACAACACGAGTCCCCCGCCCCAGGCTCTCTTATTGCTTGAAGTAATCGGCAAAAATAACAATAAATATGTTCGAAACGTCGACTTTTCTTTTCTTCTTAAGTATCCTGAAATGTGTCTTTCTCCATTCTACGTTCGCACAAACTGTTCGACACTTCGTTTCTTTTCTTTTTCCTATTTCAATAACTATCGGTCTTCGTTATATCTACAAAACTCATTATTCCGGTTTTTACCGTCACGAACAAAAAGAAAAACTCTGTACACGATATACCTTCTCGTACGAATAATCGATCGCGAACGTTTCCGACGCAGTATAAAAAAATAATAAATCAAGAATACTCGTCTCGAGCAACTTGAGGGTGGCACGCGTCGGATACGTTCGCGAACGATCAAGAGGAAATAAGAAGAAGAAAAGGAAGAAGAAGAAGAAGAAGAAGAAGAAGAAGAAAGACAAGAGTTGATTCGAAACGAAGATTGGAAAAAGAAAAACACCAGACCCATCGCGTCGTGACGAAAGTGTGCAACGGCCTGCATAAAACGTAGGTCCAGCAAAGTTTCGTTCTACCGACGCGACGATGTCGAGCGTTTCTCTACATTCGCTACTTCCTCATCTCTTCATTCCCAGAGAAAAGCTTGTTTTCTTTATCGTGAATCCCAACGAGACACGATTGAGCATCGACGCGGTGCGATTATAAAAAAAACAAAGGCAAAAAAAGAAAAAAAAAGGTACAACGAGAAATTATCAAGGATCTTCGCCAAATTGGATCAACGCTACCTCCCACGTCCGTTCGATTCTCACTAATTGTTCATTATTATATAATTTAATATTATCATTATTTATGTACAAATATCTTTAAAAGAAAAACAAAACAAACAAAAAAATGACGAATTGTCGAAATTGGCGGATGCCGCGGAGACTAGAGAAATATTGGGACTCGCCCGCCCGTACCTTTGGTGACCCGACAAAAGCGGTCACTTTGAACGAATCACTGGGCAACCGGGAACAATCGACGTACTACCACCAGGGCGTACGCCCATTTTTTCGAGCAAAATGTCCCAACGACTCGTTGTATCTTCGCGTTAATATAAATATGTAAAAAAAAAAAGTAAAAAAAAGTCATCCGCCTCGAACGACAATTCGCGAATACCCTGTATAAGTCTTTCGTGGACGATGAAGGAGGACGCGTTGTACCATTTGTAACGAAAGTTTTTCCTTTCATTCTCGCGATCGAGATCGGCCCATCGCTTTTGCTTCGTTTTTAACGAATTTAAATCTATCGGATAGACTAAGGCTAATAACAAACATTTATACACGCTTTCCTTAACTAATATTCACAATTCATACGCATCTCTATTTCTTTCACTCTCTCTCATTCTCTCTTTCTTCCTATACATACACACACACACAGATATAATATACACTTAATGTAATACAGGATGGGCAAATGCTCGATCTTTCTTTTTCTTTTTTCATCGCTCGCACGACACTCGATCGCCCTACGTCGTCTACCAAATTATTCTTTCTCTCTTCGAATCAACGCGACGAAACTATTTACAAGAGGTTTCCGGTATTTCGCGCAATTGTTCGTCTTTTTTCTTAATTTTGTAATCTAGTAACTTCGGAACGGTATAGAGCAACAGTGAACGAGTAAATAGGCGGTAAAAGTAGTTGAGTGGATAGCTCGTTAAGAGTAGTAATAGTAATGTAATAGTGACAATAGCCGTAGTAGTTTGTTTCATTTTGTAATAGTTCATAGTAATAATAGCAAGTAGTAGTTTTGAATTACTAATTAGGATAATATTACTAAGTAGACTTAAGGGGATTGACAGGGTAGATGGGGGGAGGGGGTCGATGCGCAAAATTGTCATGCCTAAATTTCCTAACGAACGTTTCAAAATTTCATATCTTCAAACACACGAGTAATAAATAAACGACGTTGTTTAATCGTCGATAAATAAACGGGAACGAAACTTTACGCTCTAAACGTGGGGATATCCTTCGACAACTATCCTTATTATAAATACATTTCAGCGTGTGTGTGTGTGCTTTTTTACTTTTTCACTCGTTTAACGTACGATACGAATAGTGAATTGGGTATATGGACGAAAACAAAAAAACGACGAAAAGAGAAAAAAAAACAAAACAAAAAAAAAGGAAGAAAACACGTTCTCGACGATAAATACTAATTAACGTTAATTCATCTAAGATTCAAATATAATAATGATAATAATTATTATTTAGCTATCATCGATAATGACGAGTAACGATTATCGATATTACGAGAACGATGAATAATTGACAAGGCGATATTTCTCGTGCCTCGAACCTAAGGAACTCTTTCTATATGTATATATACATAATATTATATATATATATATTTTTTTTTAATGTAAAGGGGAAGCTTTCAAACGCAACGTGTTCGAGTCTTTGGAGCTGAGAGTACACACATACGCACGCACACACGCAACACACACATACACACAGTTTCTTTCCACACGATCTTTCCACCTCCGCCTTTGTACAATACACACTTTTTCTTTTCGTGCCGAGGCCTTAAAAAGAAAAAGCACAATTCGAGTTCTTTTCGCGCGATTCTACTCAGTTCCGATCGTTTGTCCGTCTAGATCCAAATTATCACTGCAATTTGTATTTTTATTTCTACTTTTTGTTTATAATTATTCTTGACCAAGTCCGCGAGTGCTGGGAAATTTGTTTTGTCTCGAGCTTCCGGCATGAAAAATCAAAGGGAACGGAGTCAAACGGACAAATTCTTGTACATGTTACTTAACAATTACATAGTTTAACGAAGCCTGCTCTTCGATTAGCTTTGATTTCGTTTTCGGTAATGTTCTTTTGTTTTTGTGTGTATATAATTAGATCCTACTATTTACAAGAGGGACGAGAAAAAAGCGTTTACGAGTCATTTTGCTTTGTGTGTCTGTCTGTCTGTCTGTCTGTGTGTATTTTTATTGTTGTTTTTACGAAGAGAGAAAAGGGGCCGATGACTCGAGAAATAATCACGAGCCACGAGTCCTTCAGGCAACGAGATTTAAAGCTGCGAGGGGGCAATTTATCCGATTTTCCATTCTCCACTTTGTGTACATCTTTGCTTTTGCTTTTCGTACCCGGGGCTCGAGCTAAAGCTAAAGAACGACGAGAAAGAAACAACAAATTTGACTATACATTGGCTAGCTAAAGAGATCCGCGACTCGCACTGGCGGGTATCGATAATTTCGACACTTGAACTTTCATGTTTTCCTTTCTGCTCGACGATTCTTTTGCAACGTATCATTATTATTTTTTTATTCTTCAAGCGAGAAGGGAGGGGGACGATATTGACGCAGCGGGGACGCTCGCCGGGCTCTTAGTCGCGAATCAAAAAAAAAAAATCAACGATCCTCCGTTCTTATTTTTGTCTTCCCCCCGCGAGAATTGCCAAAGTTGTCGCCGGCGGGGCGAATGTCTTTTCGTTCTCTTTTTGTTATCAAGTTTTTTTAAAACATTTTTTTATCTTCGACTCGTTATCTCGACTGGAATATGTTTATGACTTTCTCAATGCGATTTATTGCCAATTGTAAATGATAAAATTTGCAGCAACGGCACGTGTGGATTTCTTTTTTTTTTCATTCTGTCGATATCTCCCTTTCTCTCTTATAAATATATATATTTCTTTCCACTGTATCTTTTTTTTTCTCTCTGCGTCTCTGTTCGACGTATCGAACAAACGCGACAAAGAGCCCGGCGAGCAAGGTCAGCGGGAAAATTTCCGTAATTCAAAATCTTGAGGTTCTCTTTTTTTTTCGTTCTTTTTATATACTCTTCGGCCGTTAATCACTTCGGCAAACAAACAAACGCCAGACGGTCACGGAACCCACAATTTTCCTAGATTTCTTGTCGTTCTTTCTTATTCTTTCATCTTTTCCTACTTTCCTCAATGTTTAAGAAGTTTGACGAAATATTTCGGGCACGTTCACACGGTAGACTTCACGTTAATAAATAAAACAATGATTTTGTTTCTCTCGTGACTACGCAAATACATATTTGTTTTACTGTTTTCCGGGGAGGAGTGAAACGTGATGCGAGACTTTTCACTCGCGGACTTTCTTTTTCGACACTTTTCGCCAGTGAGATTTTTAATTCAGTTTTACCTTTCCTTTTCGACATGGACGCTTTCTCACTCACTCTCGATATCTCGTTCTCTCTCCTCTCGAAAAAATTAGCTATATTTGTTCGATTGACTTTAAGCGTCGGTCTCCTCTCGCAGTCCGTAACAGTGGACTCGCATCTCCTCGATCGCTCGACACCATTCGAGAGCGAAACCTTCGGGCTCTTCCAGGTAGTATGTTCGGTTTGGCTGTAATAGAAGATAAATAGATATGAAGCAACTTTCCTCCAAAACAGGAGAGAATAAAAATAGAAAATATGCAAATTTATTTAAGATCCTCGAAGATAAGAAAGAAAAAGAAGAACCAATCGAAAATCTCAGCCAACAAGATTCGTCGAATTGATAAATTTCGTTTATATTATAGTTATAACAACGAGATAATATTTATATTGTCCTTATTAAGAAATTCTTACCGTGTGAACGAAAAAGATCTTGAAATTTTTCGGCTCGACCCTCAATTCCGGACTCCAGGGAATTTCTCCTTTGAGTACCATATTAACAGGATCGACGTAATATAGATGAGGCCCGGTCGTGAGCAAAAGCATTCTTCTTCTCGCGAAAAGGCCCTTGCGTTTGTTCACAAAGCCGTGTTTGAGTATGATGTTGTCCTCGACGAAGGTGTGCCAAGGATCTGTGGCGCGTTGTTTCTCGAGCCTCGACTTCATCTCGGCCTCGGTGAGATCGGCGATACCAGCGGAGCTCTTCCTGCTGGGTTTCTCGACGACGATGGTGACCGGTTCGGGTTTAACAGGAACACTGTCGCCAATGCCAAGACCGAGAAGTCTGGTGAGTTGTTTGTCGTCGAGTCCGGGTTCGAGATGATCGGGTACACGGTAGTGAGATCTGAGTTCCTCGTGCTCGGACGTTCCGGGTAGATAGGGATAGATCGGTGGTGGAGTTTGTTCATGAAGCGTCTCGAAATCGACGCCTTCGAAAAATTCATGAGCCCTTATCGTCGGATAGCCAGAACCGTGCTCGTCCAAAGCCCCCAATCGTTGCGAGGCCTCGACAACGAGCAACTGCTTAACCAACGATTTAGCCAGCGGACAAAAGCCATCGGGAATCTCGTAATCGAGCTTGAGAATCTTTTGAAATATCAGATACTCGCTTCGCGATCTGAAAGGCGGTAGACCGGCGACCATCTGATAAACGATGCAACCCAATGCCCAGAGGTCCGAGGCTCTGCTCGCAGTCTTGTCGGTCAGTAATTCCGGCGAGACGTACTGCGCCGTACCGACGAACGAATTTCGTCGTTTTCTCGTTTCTTCCGGTTGTCTCGTATCCGTGACACTCTCCTCTGGATCTTCCTTGAGAATTTTCGCACTACCGAAATCCGTGATAAGGACGTGCATCTTCTCGTCGAGGAGAATATTCTCGGGTTTGAGATCGCGATGGATAATACCGAGGCCATGAAGGTACTCGAGACCTCGAAGAATCTCGGCCGAGTAGAATTTCGTGCACTCGATGTCGAAGGAGCCGACCTTGTTGATGTAGGGCAATAGCTCGCCGTTTTTCGCGTACGAAAGGACGAAGTAGAGACGATCTAGATCTTGAAAGGTACAGAAGAGACGAACGAACGAGTGTTTCGCACCCGCCAGCATGTTCAGTACTTCCTTCTCTCGCTTCACGTACTCGGTCTTCTTCTCCTTGATGATGTAACGCTTCTCGCATACCTTGATCGCATACTCTCTGCTCGTGTGGATGTCCTTCGCCAAATAAACCTAACGGAGAACGTAATTCACAAAATTATTCTCACGCTCGAATAAAACTTACGAATAAAAAAAAAAAAAAAACATTGTTAATATTACAATTCCATCATCATTCTTTTCTTTTCTAAACGTCCAACGAATCGACATAAACTTTCTCTATTTCGATTCAGAAAATAAGCCAATATTTTGAAATTTTAATTATTAACTCACGGTTGAAAAGCTGCCCTCGCCGATAACCTTGCCGAAAATGAAATCCTTGGGTGTACGTTTGTGAGTCGTGAGGGAAGTGGTGATGGTTGGACTTCCAGTAGGTGGTACACGGGGTTGTAGATCGTCTGACGATGCCACGACGCCGTTGGTCACGTCGTTCGTCGGTGGAGTCATTTTCGGCACCGGCCCCTCCACCGTTACTGTCGGTTGTGGCGAGACGGTAAGTGCCTGGTTCGCCACACGCTGAAACAGTCCGAACGAGCCAAAACGTCACATTTAATAACATCCAAGAAAGAACACTAAAATTGTATGGCAGGTGACAATTAAACGGCATATTACATACGCATTTGTGCCGCGTCAGCATTGTTTACGACCAACTGACTCGAGTAAGAATACTACATACTACCGTCACTATTCCTATCGTCGTATCGCGTACCTGCTCTTAGGAAAGATAGCGAACAGACCAGTCATGCGTGAACAGCAAACTGTGTATTCTTCTCTCACTCTCTTTCTCTCTGTCTCTTTCCCCAAAGTGTTACTCGAGTATAATAAATTTATCTATCTAACTCTGTGTCTGCGTTCATGTGTGTTTGTACAAAGTGTGCGTGTGGCATGCGTGTCTGCCACCACACTCGTCCGGGTACTTGATCCAACCCGAAATATTATCTCGGCGCAAATCGTAGATCTAAAATTGTACGAAAAAAAAAATTAGAATTTTTTTTTCTTCGCGTTCTCACAATTGCCTAGGTCTTTAGCCTGTCTCGACGCGGATGAAATTCACGTTTCGCGCGTGGGTGTGGAAATATCGTTGTCGTTGATTGGCTCGTCCGCTTGGAAGTGAATCGGCGCGGGAACACGACGAGTAAATATTTGCCGATTTCTTGTGCTCGCCCGAGAGAAAGAGTGAGAAGCATTGGCACGTGAAGGAGCGAGACAAGAGGAAGGATATTTAATAGCTGCGGAGGGAAAGTTCGAGCGTTCTCAAAGTTTTTCAAAGCTTACGGGATGAAATAGAAGACAGAACGAAGGGGAACAAAAAATTTGTGTAAAATTCTTTTCTTACTCTTTATTATTATCTTTTCTCATTTCCCTCGTCTCGAAGAATGGAAAATAAACGATTGTTCAATTCCGAGGAATCGAATAATTTCATCGGGTCGTTTTATATCGTACGAATTCCAGCCGAAGGTCGGATCGGCTATGACCGAATCGTCGCTGTCGTCGTCGTCGTCGAAACTCCACGCTCGTTCCGTACTCGGACACGCGGCAGCGAGCGAGAAAGAGAGAGCGGCATCACGGATAAGAGGCGTGATCGAGCTACTTCCGGTTTGGAGAACGAATTCGAGACAGCTTTCGGCTGTCTTCGTCCGGCCCACCGGGTAAAAATGTTAGCACGATCGCGATCGTGAAGAAGAGAAAGGAGAACGCGAGAATAAATATATATGCTATTTGTGTGTGTGTGTGTGTGTATATGTGTGTGTGTTATCGAGACAACGCAGCCTCTCTCATATACTTCGATCCCTTGTTTACGCATATGCTTCGATCGCTTGTTTACGCCGTTATTGGCCTAGCAACAGCTGTTTGGCATTGACGAACTCGCCTCGTTCTCAAATCCTCTCTTTCCTCTTTCTCTCTCTCTTTCTCTCCTCGCGTATAAACTTTTCCACGATGATATTCGACGTCAAATGAATTTTTATTTACGTTTTTTTTTTCAACTCCTCATCGCTAGATCGTTGTTACCGAATTTATCTGTCGTTTATTTTTACCTCGAATTGAATTTTAATGTCGAATTTTCGGAAATACGTCGGGAATTTCAAATTTTTGCAAACCGCGCGACGTTGCCTCGACTACGATGGAAAAATAGTTTTACGAGACACGTTTGCGCCGGCTGATCGTTGCTCTCGCTCTCGATAAACAATATTAGAAATCGTCGGCGCGGACGACGACTGTCTGGCTCATTAAAATACTTTTTGCTTCGTTTTTTTTTCTTTTTTTTTTATCTCAACGACGACACCGTGTGCCTGCATGTCTCGCGATATCGCGAGCTGGCGGAGAGAAGAGGAGAGGGAGGAGGCGAGTGGAGGCAACAAGGCCGAAAAAAAAATCGCGAATAACTAATAGCTCGGAATAATTAGTCAATTCGATTTGCGATATCGTCGAGACCTTTTTTTTTCCTTCCTTCAATAACATCGTTCAGAGAAAGTTATATATATATCGTATTATATTATATTAAATTATAATATAATATATTAAATTTTGTCATAATATACGATATTATATTGTACTATATTATATTAAATTATAATATAATATATTATATTATATCATAATATATTATATTATATCGTAATATATTATATTATAGTATATTATATCATAATATATTATATTATATTGTAATATATTATATTATATTGTAATATATTATATTATAGTATATTATATCATAATATATCATATTATATCGTAATATATTATATTATAGTATATTATATCATAATATATTATATTATATAATAATGTATTACATTATATCATAATATATTATATTATAATATAATATATTATATTATAATATAATATATTATACTAGCTCGTGCTAGTACTAATATAATATATTATAGTATGCTATATTATATTATAGTATATTATATTCTAGTATAGTATAGTATAATATATTATATTATATATATGAGTGTGTGTGTGTGTGTGTGGGTATATTTGCGTATTGGCGATCGAAGGCGAAGAACGAAAGTTGAAAGTAGAGTGAGCGAATAGAGAAATTGGGCGATAAGCGTTATCGATGGAGTGGAGTCTCGTCGTCAACGAAAACAGAAGGGACAGTACGAAAGAGGAGAAGGGGGGGGGGGCGTAATCTTTTCCTACTGCTCCATGTACGATTGCACATACATATATGTATCAATATATAATAACACGAATCATACGTGCGTACTTCGGAGCTCTCGGGCGTTGTTTACGAGCTCGCGAGTCGCGTGCAATTGTGCAATATTCGCTCGTAGCCCGCACGCGGTATTGTCGATCACCCCATCCCCCTCTCACTCTCTCTCTCTCTTTCGAGTCGCGAGAATACCTCGAGGAAACCTCTCCACGTGTCGTCGTATCATCAGCGATCCCGATAAACATAACGCGCATTGCCGCGACGAAACGTATTTCACGTTCTTATGCAATTTTATTATATTTATGCATAATAAACGACGGCAATAACGTGAAAAAAAAAGTCTGGAATTAAAAATCAAACAAAATATACGGTTGCTCTGAAGAAGACAAAAAACAAATTTTTGATTTAAAATGACGAAATTTTGTTTTTATTTTCTGATGGGACAGGAGGGGTGGGGTGATATTAATTGTGCGGACTTCTCAGACACGTTATATCGCGAGGGAATTTCGTCCCACGATCGTCCATATTACAGGTTTATACCGCAGGGATCAGATAGAAATCAGGTATAACAGGTAGTGAATTGTGTTTTTAATCATTTTTTGGGCTATCTCATAATCGAATAAATCTAGTTTTATATATATGTGTACGTACGTGACGTATATTGTGAAAAGAGATCGGTAGAAAAAGAATCGTTTCGTTCGCCCTTTTTTTTCGTTTGATTTACGATTATGGAAGGAAAGTCCGGCGATAACAGCACGAAAAATATCATGTGTAATGTTCGTTGAAACGAAGGAAAAAAGAAGGGGAGACGGGGTAGGGGGGATAAAAGAAAAAGAAAGAAAGTGAAAAAAAAATGAAAAAACGTAACTTTTATTTTGCGTTTGAGACGCTCGAGGCCACGACATGGGACCGGGCTCTCAAAAAAATAAAAAAAAGAGAGAGAGAGAGACGTTTCCACGATTACGTTCGCGCAACTATATATTTATACTCATAAACACACAGGTGCGTTAGCTTAAAAAAAAGAACTCGGAGATTATCATCGCGAAATTTTTTTTTTTACGGTCGCGCTCGCAAAGTTACGAAAAATCGTGCAACGATGATAAAAAAAATACACATATATATATATAAATTCGCTAAAAATATCGAATTTTTATCGACACAGAGGCTCAGTGTGTAAAATTGTATATATCGTACGATAAAAAAAGAAACGCACGATTACAAAAACGCGGGCACGATACACGAAAATATATTTTCTGGTTGCCAACGAAAGAAGGAAGGGAGGGAGGGAGAGAGGGGGAGGGGGGGGGGGGTGAAAACTTCACTGTTCGCTTTCAATAAATTTCTCTATTTAACGAGCGTCTCTCCCAAGAGACGGAACGAATGTGTGTGAGAAAGAGGAGATGGGGGGAAGAGAGAGAAGACAAGAAAAAAAAATCTCACGGGCGGCACTTCGAAGTTTCCTTCACCCGAAATATAAATTTATGATATTTTATTAGCCACCCGGAAGATAACGAGAAATCTGAGAAGGATGTTTCTTTTTTTCCATTATTTCTTTTATTACAATTTTCTTTCTTTATTTTTTTTTTTTTATTAAATAAACTTAAGATATGGAAAAGAGGGGAGGAAATCTTTCCGGTGGTCCTCCTCCTGTGGGCACGGAGATAAAAGTTCGGGAGATAAAATACACGCAACGCCCCAAATTTGTCGCGCCCTTGACACTTACTCATCGATCATTGCCCTTTCTGCCTGTCCTTCGCTCTGTAGATCTATCTATCTCTCTCTCTCTATATATATACATAGTTACATACATATATATACATATATACATACATCAGTACACAAAAGAGTGCGATGACCCTAGGCGCTCTTATAACCAGCTGAGGCCACTTGTACAATATATATATAGAAATGAAAATTTACATCATTCCTGTGGACTGAGGCAAGGTACAATTAACTTCAACTGCCGAAAAAACACGATTGCGTCAGTGGGTACGACGAATACCAATATTTAAAAGACAGGAACCGACCACTCCTTTATACACACACACATACACACACACGCGCGCATATATATAATATTATATATAATGTATATAATATCGTCGTTTCATATATATATATATATATATATATATATATATATATAATATTATATAAGATGATATATATATATATATATATATATATTGTATAAATATATATATATATATATATATATATATATATTTATATACACTTATATATATACACGAAACGACGAGGAAGATATATATGTCTCTCTCTCTCTCTCTCTCTCTCCCGTAACTAGGGAGTCTTCTAGTTTCGTCTCTCTCTCTCTCACACGACTTTACTGGGCAAACCGACGACGACAACCATGCGTGTCAGGACGTCGACCTCTCTCGCAACGCTAGCGTGGAGCGGAATTCGCCCGAGAAGTCACCAGCAGCGTGCTCCTCGCTCCCCCCTGCCCCTTCTCCCTTTGCCCCTTTACCGCACTTCGCTCTCAAAAGCTGAACTCTCCCTCCCTCTGTCTATGTGTGCGTGTGCGTGTTTTTTTTTCTTGTTTCTTAATCTCTTTCATTTATTCTCTAGCCGCTCATTTGTTTGTTCGTTCGTTCCATTTCAATCGAACACAGAGATTAGTCGTTTCTTTTACCGAGGGAAAAAAGAATATTGGAAATACGAAGTTTGTTAGTGATGAGAATTTTATCATTAATTTTCTACGTGTTACGATCGATGAGTAGAATAGATTTTTTCTCACGTTGTTTTTCGCATTCTCGGTAATTGTTTGGTCGATGGGTAATTGTTTGGATCGATGAGTAGAATCAGATTTTTTGTCACGTTGTTTTTCGCATTCTCGGTAATTGTTTGGTAAGCTATCGATTAAAAATCGTTTCGAAAATAAACGATAATTCGAAAACAAGTTTTGCAAAGCATTACCACATGGAATTTATGTAATTTTGAGAATGCGTTTAGAGCGTGGTCGAAAAACAGTGAAAGTCAAACGTTACTAAGTTAGAACGAAACTAGTCGAACACATTTCGGATTGATTCGTCATTTTAAAAAAATACAACAAATTTCCTTGATACTTTGCACCGTTATAATTTACCCCACTCGAAACGAGTCGAATAAATTATAACGGAAACGTTTTCAGAAAAACAAGCAACGTCATAAATATCGTCATAAACACGAGAGAATTCCGAGTTGCTCAATCTCTTCCATGAGTGATGATAAGTTATAAAGCTCGATGGAGAAGAAAAAATGTCAAATGAAAATATTTTCCTTAAATTTTGTTATTGTTGTTATTGTTTTTTTCTTTCTTTTTTTCCCTGTTGTTTTCGACCAAACAGACGTAGCAATTTCCTGTACACGACCCCGCAACGACGCGAACAAGGACAGTGATTACACGCTATAATACCCAGCGACATTCCAGCGAGCACTCTAAGTTTAGCACTCGCTCTCGTCTCTCTCTGTTTTTCTTTCTCTCTTCGACTCGAATCGTTCTTCATTTCTCTCGTAACGTAATTCCCCTCAATCTTTGTACAAACGCCATCCTGGGAGAATAAGCCTACAACTCTCTTCCTCGTCCTTTAATTAATTCAATATCTTCAACGATATATTTGTCATTAATTTTTATTTTTGAAAGATCTTTCTCTTTTGTCAAAAAGGGTGTTTTCTTTCTTCCTGCGAGAAGAAAAATGGAAAATTCTCGGACGGCGGAACATTTTTGTACTATTTCCATCATGCTGAGATGGGAGAAGTTGCTTAATGCTGAAAAAGTCTCAGAGATGTCGCTACTGTTACGATCGCCATGAGCGACTGAAGAGAGGAGTGGGGATAGGAACAGGCCGAGCGTGCAGAGGGGGGAGAAACAAGAGGGCGGGGGGACTTGCTCGTGAATGAGATATTTTGCATTCGCAGACGATGAAACGCGCGCTCAGCCTTTTCTCTCTCTCTCTCTCGCACTCTCGTTTCTCCCTGCACTTTCCGTTAAGTGTGTTGGTGCATCGAAGAACTGCACGTGGGCTAAATTGGAACGCGTTTTACGCACAAAGGAGACTCGAATACGAGTCTCGAGCAAGGAAAAAAAAGAATGAAGAAAGCCACATGCGAAATAAAGATGAAAAAAAATCGTACGAAAGAGAAAATAATAATCAAATACATATGAAAATTGTGCGATTTGATAGTTTGAAAGGAAATTGATTGAAACAAATCATTAATCAAACCGGATCGATGAATTTGGCAAAATGTTTATTCGTACGATCGATTTTTTAAAAATATTTTTGGGTTTGTTTGTTTTCTTTTCATTTTTCTCACAGACTCGGTGCGATATCTATATATGTTGCTCGTGTATTACGTTAGGTGTTCGCATGCAACGCACAATCGCGAATGGTCGAGCCCCCACGGGGAATAGTTAGCGTTTTCACCGTTTAGCAACGATAACGATCCGACATTCGTTGTTGGACGGGTGCGCGATGAACGCACGCGTACTTGCCAACGTTTATGTACGAATACATTTGTACGTGTCAGTTCCCATTTTCCACGAGCCGAGGGGAGAGGAGGTATTGAAAAACATTTGCATCGTACACGACAACTTCACGAGCAATTTCCAACCGTTATAATTCATACTTTTTCTTCACGATTACTCGTCCTCATCTCGAAAACAAATTTCTCGATATTTCTCTTTATTATTATCTTTAATATATTTACGAAAAGGCGTTGATAACCAAAAATAACAGACAAGAAAAAAAGGATTGCTTCGTAAAGTGAATGGTAAAATGTTAATGGACGAGGAAAGAAAGAAATACGCCTAATCTTACGTTCACTTTATTAATAGCACGAGAACGCGGCGTGACAAGTTGTTTTATCGATGAAATTTTATATATATATATACACACAGAGATACGTTGGTTAATTCCGAGACTTTGAGATATATATATATATGCGAGTGTGAGGCTGTCGGTTAGAGGCTTTTGATAAGCGTGAGAAGATTCCATTCACGAAGTTACAGCGTAGAGAAAGAAAGAGAGAGAGAGAGATAAAGATGGAAGCTGAGTCGAAAGGTCGCGAGTTCTCGAGTTCCATTTCAAAATATTTGCTTTCTCGAAAAGGTCCGAGCGTAAGCAAATATACCCGTAGCGCGTATACATAAATAATTTCGGTTTTCGGAATTTCAAGTAAAAAAAAAGAAAACTCGAAAACGACGATTGAAGAGGACGGTTAAATTTTTTGTTGAAAGAAAATTAAAACAACAAAAACAAATTATCGTAACGAAAAATAGTTCGCGAGCATAATCGATAACGCGCTCTATTCGTCGACATTGTAACACTTAGTGAAGCGAGGCGATGAGAAACGAGACAGCTGGAGATAGCGAGGCACAGACCTTCGAAGCTGGCGATAATAACTCGGCGCCAACTGGCGCCGAGTTGTCGTCGAAACAGTCCGGGCGTTTCCGATCGATTGTCGCTAATATATTCTCCAAAATAAGGCACTAGGAAATTAAAAAAAGGAAAAAAAGCAACGATACGCCTTTTATTCCTTCTTTCGATCAAAAATATCGTTCAATAATTCCAGACGATTTAATTTCGTTCGTCGAATAATAACGCTATAATGGAACGAAAATTTCTCGTGGATCACTGAACTCGGCACTGTTAATTTTCGTTTCGAGTTCTGTGACTTGATATATTTTCTTTCCGTCATTATAAAAATTCTGTGCATTATGTGAATTCTGTGTCATTTATAAGGTACTTCAAGGTTTGAAGTAGTCCTATCGTTACAGCGTTTCCGTTCTTTGATGTCTTATGTACATCTGTGTAAAATTTGCAGGAGCCTTTAACGACTCAAAAATTACGAAAATTTATTCTTGAAAATCGTCATTTTTCGCAATCTCCCATAAGAGCCCGTGTTAACTATCGCAACATTATACAATTCGTATCTCGATTATTTGTTCGATGAAGCCTGTTGAAATTTTGCACACATTTTTATACGACATCAAAGAAGCTTCGATTAATTTTTATAACAAATCTTATAGAAGCAAAATTCATGATTTTGTTTATTATATAACAAATAAACTTTACGTAGGATCAATTTCAATTTTGTGTACGTTGTTCTTTAATCAATTTGCAACAACTTTTCTTAATGAACTTAAACCCTCGGTCCACTTGGAATGTGACAAAAAAAAACGGGAATAAGATTACATTATAAAGAATTCTATGAATTAATATATTTTCATTTCTCCCATTATAAAAATAAAACAAAAGAAAAACATTACCACGGTGAAATGCTGATTGAGCAGCGCCACTTCGTTTTAGCCGTGTGTTACTTCGTCCTTCATTCGTCCCGTTTTGGTCAAAAGCTTTTCATTTCTTGGCTTAGGTTTGGCTTTATTTTTTCTTTTTTTTTCAACCGAAGATTTTTCGTGCAAGGTCCAACGAGGCGTTACAAAAGTATGGCGAGAGGGGCCTATGTGTCTTGTTTGTGTCTATGGACGAGTGTGTGCACAGGCAGCTGCTGCTCTCGGGACAGCTATAGACTGCTCGAGAAACGGGAGAAGCTACATAGCAGAAAGCAACATACGTAGGTACTCATACATTTATATATATATAGATATAGATATAGATATATAGATATATATAGCGGAAAGTAGTGTAGCGACGTTGTTATGGTAGTAGCAGCGGTCGGAGAGCTCGAAGGATCGGACGACGGCCTCACGGAGCCTTGCACTACGTGGTAAACAACTTTCGAGCCTCGCGCGCTCGACTCTCGAGCGTCGGAAAATACGTGAGCGAATGAGAGTCACAACCCAACACGCGCAATTCTTATATTTCTGTACCGACCTTACTACTTTTATGAATGAAAAGAAATGCCACTGGGACAATTTTTTTTCTGTGGTTATTACAAAATTGTCAAAATTACTCTTTTATTATTTTTTTCTCTTTCTCTCTTTTTTTTACGTGTTATTAATTTATATTTATAATCGTTATTTTATTTAAATCATAAAAATATTATTTTATTTTTATCATTGCAATATTATTTTATTTTTATTATTACAATATTATGTCAATAATTATTTTATTTTAATCGTTGAAATATTATTTCAATAATTATTTTATTTTAATCATTGAAATATTATTTCAATAATTGTTTTATTTTAATCATTAAAATATTATTTTAATAATTATTTTATTTTAATCATTGAAATATCATTTTAATAATTATTTTATTTTAATCATTGAAAATATTATTTCAATCATTATATTATATAAATCGAATCTCGCGAATATTAAAAAGATTGTTATTTTTATTTCCACCGACGCGGATAAAATTCATACGTAAGAATCTATTTCGACGACGTTACGTTACAAGCCTACAATTTATATTTAAAATTTCGAGGTATATTCGATTTAAAACTGGTTATTTTTATAAAAATTTATTTCGTATATTCCGCAAGAATTTGAAATTCCACTCGTATAAAACATCGTCGAAGAACTAAATCTTGACACCGACTTGATCGGAAAAATATTGTTTACCTCGACAACAACGATTCCCATTACCCAGGCATTTGCGACTTTTCGTCATTGCAGAGACGCGAAAATCACGAAACACAACGAAACGCGTATATATTTATATTTGTAACGACAGCCAGTGACGAATTCGAATTTATTTAAATTCGAATCCACGAAACGTAAATTATTCATTCCCAGGACGTAAGTGAATGAGAGAGCGTGACTGCGAGAAAGAAGAAGAAGAAGAAGAAGAAGAAGATGAAAGAAGAAAAAGTGTTGAAATTCCTCGAGGCTGAGGCGAGCTCTCAAAATTTTCAAGCCTACGGGAGACATTCCAGACGTGCTGTTTTTTTTTTCTTCCATCTTCGATATTTCTCGCGTTGGCGCGCTCGGTGTTGTGTATAGTTTACCCTCGCAGCCGGAGAGAACGCGAGCCTAGCGAGCGGAGAGAAAGAACGCGACCGGGTTCCCCCGAGGCTAACGGCGAAAGGTCGACGTGCGCGCGCGAGAAATTCCTCAAACACAACTCGCGAGGATAGTCTCGACCGAGTCCCAAGGTTTTCGAACAGTTCTCGAGCGATAAACGCGCGCGTGAAACAAAAATCAACGTTCCAGCAGTTTGAAAGAAAAATTAAAAACAAAAATCCTTCTTATCGTACAAATTGCTATCTCGAGTTATTTTTAAACTCGTTTACAAACTTTGTTCAACGAATTTGCGTCGTTCCTCGTTGTTTTCAAGCTCCTGCAACGAATTCTCGATTTTTTGTTTTGCATTATTTGAATTTCCCGCGCTATTATCGTTTGTTAACTCGTTTGTTGTTGTTACGATTGAAATTATTGAGAAATACAATTTTCTCTTTTCCGCGAATTTTTCTCTCTCTCAATTTTCTCTAACTCCTCCTGAATTCATTAATCCACATCTCTAACTCTCCTGAATTCATTAATCCACATCTCTAACGATGGAATTCTGAACCAAAACAAAAGGAAAGAAAAATTAAAAACAAAAATCGAGATATTTTTCAACTTGTTTACAAACTTTGTTCAACGAATTTGTATCGTTCCTCGTTATTTTCAAGCTCCTGCAACGAATTCTCGATTTTTTAATTTTCATTATTTGAATTTCCCGCGCTATTATCGTTTGTTAACTCGTTTGTTGTTGTTACGATTGAAATTATTGAGAAATACAATTTTCTCTTTTCCACGAATTTTTCTCTCTCTCTCTCTCTCTCTCTCTCAATTTTCTCTAACTCTCCTGAATTCATTAATCCACGTCTCTAACGATGGAATTCTGAACCAAAACAAAAGGAAAGAAAAATTAAAAACAAACCGAGATTTTTTCAACTCGTTTACAAACTTTAATCAACGAATTCACATCGTTCCCCGTTGTTTTCAACCTCCCGCAACGAATTCTCGATTTTTCAATTTTTATTATTTGAATTTCCCGCGCGACAATCGTTTGTTGTTACGCTTGTAAATTATCGAAGAAACAATATTTTCTCTTTTCCATGAATTTTTTCTCTAACTCTTCCGAATTCATTTATTCGCGTTTGTAACGTTGGAACTTGGAACGAAACGACTAACTCGACACTGGGAGAGGGCGGGACTGTACAAGTCGAGTTAAAGTCCAAAGATTCCTAGGGATTGGCGGCGTAACGTTGGCTCTATTGATTCTCGCGATATTTCAACGATGACATAAAGCGAAGAATTTAATTCGAAATAATTCAACGAACAACGAAATATCATTCGCCCTTACCTTGAATAATTTCTTAAGCCTCCGATAGCCGCGATGCAATCGCGACACGTACTGCTTGTTGGAATCCAGTTTGATTGATTAAAGCCACTGTTGACGAGACGAATATTTACCGAACAGAACCAAACTTTACAATTCGCTGTTTTATTGTTTTTTTCTCTATTTCTTTTTTTTTTTTGTTCTCAGTTCGTTTGTTTATTTTTCTTTTCTCACCTTGATGTTTCACAATTGTTCGTTGAACTGTCAAATTGTTTATCAAACTGTTTATTTTTATTTTTGTCGATTAATCCGTATACGCGTGTGTATAAATGTGTTAAATTTGTTTAATCGTAATTCTTGGGACGCGTGCAATTCGACGGATGGTTAATTCGCTCGCTCTTCTCTCCTGTCGTATATCGTATCCCCCGCTCTCTTTCTCATTAAACTGCCGCGTTCTGTGTAAACTTATATGCATTTGATATTTGTTTATTTTCAAACTGTTGTACGACGTGTTGTTATAACGCAATAATGTAAACGGTTTCTCTCCCGTAACAGCGAGAATCCGTAAACTCGATCAGTGTTTGTCACAGAAAAAAAAACTCGCGTCCAAACCCTCTGAGAGCCATTCGCTTACTGAATTCCGCGAGCGATGTATCCCGGCTGGTTACCCGCGCTTCTCTCTCGTACTGCTCGAACCACGACCACTTCCGCTCCCGCTGTAGCGGCCTAGCATTTTCCCCCACTCTGCGCGCCAATGCTCCGTGCGCCACCACCATGAGCATCCCCACTCTGCGCAGTAGGCGCTCGAGCCTCGAGTGGGGCAGACGCAGACGCTTCCCCTTTGCCGCTGCGCCAACGTCGGTTATTTTACCGCGACGCCCTGATCTCATTTGATATCGTCCATACGTGCCAGACACGGGACAATAGTTCTCAGATTTTTTTTATCGTCACGAATTTAATTCTGTTCGATCGTTCGAAAATAATTAAATCGTTACTATCTTTATTGCTAAAGCGTTCTTTTCTTTTTTTTTCTTCTAATAATATGATTCTTGTCAATGTACTGTTCTAATAATTTCTAGGAGTATAAAAATAAAGAATTTAATTCCTAACGATTATGGAACGGTTCTTTAGTCGAGAGGCGTTAAAATTGAGAGGTAAACAAATATTGACGATTTAAGATCGTACAAGTCTGTTTCGTCACTTGGCATACGCCTAGATAGACGAGAGTTTAGCAGGTGTAGTACTATCTCGATGAAATCATCGACGTAGAGATGCAGACGCGGTGCGATGTTCGATGATGCACAGAGGGTCGTGAGTCATCGTTGTTTTCACATTGAATGTTTATCACGATAAAGTGGGCCGGTCGGACGTTACATTTCGCCAAGTACTATATGGTCGAGAGATAGAGATAGAGACAGAGGATTTCGCGGACACAGGAGAGTGCTGCAAGAGCCTTAGCCAAGCAAGTCGTTCGTCGGGGTTGCCGCCTTTTCCGGCGTAACTTCTCGGTAATCTGTCGGGTGAATCACCGAGCGAGGGGAAAAAGGCGCCGTACCGCGCCCGTAGTGTAGAGCAGCGTAGCGAGGAATGGCGAGAGCGGTGGGGGAAGCTGACGGCGCATAGTGGTGGGGGCAAGCGTTTCGAAGAAGCCGGATGCGCGCGCATGGGAGTCGCAGTGTGTGCGGTGCGCGGCGCTGGGGAGAGGGGGGAGACTAGAGAGAGGGCAGCGAACGAGCGATGGAGCGGCGGTGGGGGAACGTGAGTGAACGGAGGCGCCAGAAATTTCCCCCACCACGGAAATTCCGGGATCTCGAGGTGGGGCCACTACGGAGCAGCGTGGTTGCTCACGGGCGCGCGCGAACGAGTGAGCGAGTAGTTCTCTATGGTATACTATGGTATCCGTACTATACTATACAATACTATACGAGGGTGGGGTGAAAAGTTTCCAGCCTCACCAAGAAATGGCGCCACTAGGTCTTCTTTTGGAGTAGCGTCCTATAGAACCATTCCTACCAAGCTTGTATGTAAAGTTCCGGCCTAATTGCTACGTTAGTTTGCATTTGAGACCCTTCCGTTGTTTTCGTGAAAATGGAAAAATTGGAAAAACGTGCTGTCATCAAATACTTCTATTTGAAAGGTTTTACACCAAAACAAATAAAAGAAGAGATGGATTCAACACTAGGAGACTCCTCCCCATCATATTCAACTATTAAGCAGTGGGTTTCTGAATTTAAAATGGGTCGTGTGAGCACCTCTGACGAGCCTCGCTCAGGACGGCCCGTTGAGGTCACAACTTCAGAAATGATTGAGAAAATCCATAAAATAGTGTTGGAAGACCGCAGGTTGAAAGTGCACGAGATAGCTGAGACCTGTAGGATGTCAACTGAACGTGTGCGAAATATTTTGCACAACCATTTGAACATGGAAAAGCTGTGTGCAAGGTGGGTGCCGCGTTTGCTAACGCTCGACCAAAAACTGCTTCGAAAAACCATTTCTACCGACAATTTAGCGATGTATAGGCGTAATCCAAACGAATTTTTGCGCCGATTCATAACTGTTGATGAGACTTGGGTCCACCACTACACTCCTGAAAATAAAGAACAGTCAAAACAGTGGGTTGGAAAAGGGGAACCAACTCCAAAGAAGGCAAAAACAATTTTATCGGCAAACAAGATTATGGCTACTGTTTTTTGGGATGCGAGAGGAATTATATATATTGATTACCTTGAAAAGGGTAAGACTATCACTGGTCAATACTACGCAGAGTTATTGCAACGCTTGAAGCACGAGGTGCAAATTAAACGACCTCATTTGGCGAAGAAAAAAATTTTGTTTCACCACGATAACACACCAGCGCATTCGTCGATTATTGCCATGTCCAAAATCCACGAATTGAAGTTTGAATTGATGCCGCATCCTCCCTACTCTCCAGACTTAGCCCCCAGCGACTATTACCTGTTTCCTAACCTCAAAAAATGGCTTGGCGGTAAAAGATTTGAGAGCAAGGAAGAAGTTATCGAAGCTGTAAATCAGTATTTTGAGGAGCTTCATGAGTCCACGTTTGAAACTGGTATAACTAAATTAGAACACCGTTATGAGAAATGTATCAGTGTTGATGGAGATTATGTTGAAAAATAAAGCAAAAAAAATTTTTAAAACGTCGTTTTTCTTGGTCAGGCCGGAAATTTTTCACCCCACCCTCGTATGTTACACGGAGAGCCGCCTCGTTGTATATATACATATGTGTCTCGCTCTCGCTCTTTCCTCGGGGCCCTTCTTCGTGTGTTTGTTTGTTTATAGGCGCGTTCTGGGAAATACCCCGATACGCGAGTAACGGACTCGACGCGCGCGCACACACAGACAGAGCATGCCGCTCGATCGCTCCGAGTCTCTCGCTCTCTCTCTCTCCGTCTCTCTCTCTATCTCTCTCGTTCTCTCGCTTTCCCTTGCTCGTGTGCATTCCCATTCTGGCGATGCATCCGGTTGGTTCTCAGATTCCCGAGTGTGAGCAACCTACGCGTTGCGTATCGAAGCGTCAAGACGCTTTTCCCTCCTATCTTCGCTGTTTATTTCTTTCTTTCCTTATTTATTTATTTATTTATCTATTCATTTACTTATTTACTTACTTATTCATCTATTTATTTATTTGTTTATTTATTTATTTATTTACTTTATTTATATACTTATTTACTTAATTATTTATGTATTTATTTATTTACTTGTTTATTTATTCATGTATTTACTTATTTATTTATTTATCAATGTTGTTATTATTTTCGCCATTTTGCGTAGAGAAATACGCAATTTTGTAAGAATCACGTAACAAGTATCGTTGAATATATAGAAATGCAGTGATATTTGAAAATAAAACATTCCATTGATATTTGTTTTTATTTTTTGCGTTGTAGCATTCACTTTTTTTGACATGAAATATTAAATCTCCTTCACGGCCCGTCATAAAATACGACAGAGAATTTGTTTTTCTCGCAACGGGTCAAAGTTCGTTCTCGTTGCGTAACGAACTTTTGTATGTTATATATATATGTGTGTGTGTGTGTGTATATCAGGCACTAATATACTATACATATTTATTAGACACGAGGAATTCCATCTCAATCCGTAATTCACAAAACTTCGACCATCGAAGATTTTCGCCAATTAGTATTGCGTAAAATATCTATGCAAAAAATGATATTTCCAAATTCGTTTCGATTTTTCGAATAATTTCGAAACATTAGAAATATTCAGAAATTTTATTTTGACATTGATTCTATTTTATATAATAAATTCTCTGTTAGAGCAGTGTTCCAATGTGTTTTTTGGTTTAAAAAATCGAGTTTATTTAATGATACGATCGTTGCGATTTTGTCAGAATTTGTAAGTATAAAAAATATGACTGGGAGAAAATATTTCGAGAGTTTGACGAATCGTCTAGGCTGCAGTGATGCGAAGAGGGTCGGCTCCATGTGCGCCCTAACGCGCAGTTGCCTGCCCCATCTACCGCAGCTGTAGGGGAGACTGGGTACGGTTGTAACAATTTTGCGTTGATCGTCCATAACCTGGCAATTAAGGTATAAATATGCAAATAAAATTTTTTATATTAAAAGCTGAATATCTGCCTTCAAATAGAAACGGCGATTAGGTGCCCATCTCTTTAAGAATATGAAATAAAAATTGTTTTATAAAACATGTGCCACTGTTACAACCGTACCCATACCAGGGGCGGTTGTAACAGCGACGGGGGTCAGTTGTAACACATTAAAATCACACAAAATGCATCGCTTTTTATCACTTTTTTTTAAATGAAAAACCCGTATTAATGTATTTTCCAATTTGTTTACTCTTGCATGGGATCTTTTATTATTATTTAAGTTATATTCTTATAGTCACATAATCAGTCAACAACTTTAATGAAATAAACATTGAAATAAACGCCTTTAAACAATTAAAAGTCAAAACACATTAAGGTAACTTAACATAAAAACAGCACGCTTGATAAAAAAATAATACAAAATTTAAATTAGATTTTTCAAGACAATTTAATCATATTCGTCGCAATTATTGCATATGTAATAGCGACTACCATCAGTGCGGCCTACGTGAGAGACCACAGTCGACAATCTCCTTGACATTGCACTCATTTTTCTCCAGGTCGACTCCGCTTGTACGCTTCTAAACAAAAGTTCTGATCAAAAATACTTACTTTTAATCGAATAAATGAAATAGATCTCTCTGCGTGCGTTAGTTCTGGGGAAAGTCTAGATTTATATGCGTGTCGAGGCTTGAAAGACGTGTGTCTTTTGTCTTTCGTGAATATTTGTAGTGTTTCAACCGTACCCATGAAAATCGTTACAACCGTACCCACCTCACTTTTTGCAATAAAACGATACACAGTGATGAGACAAAATAACTTACAAAAATGGGAGCTAGTGTTTTATAATCTCTATAGTACAAGATTTATGTATGCAAATATTGAATATGATAAATGATATCAATTAGAAGATATATCGAAATGAAATGTTTGGAAATTGGTTACTTTTGCCCGAAGATACACAATAGACCTATATGGAAGCGTATTCTGGGCTCGAAGCATGCCGTAACACTGAGAATCATGTTCGGAATTAGAATCCGCGTATTTTTGCTCTTTGCATCTTTAATCTACCGTGCATACTTTCGAAGATATTTGAGTTGTTACAACCGTACCCTGTTACAACCGTACCCAGTCTCCCCTACAAACTGCCTTTTCGACAGGTACAGATATGATGGATCGGTCATGTATTTTCACCTTGGACCGACGCTTTCTTTACGGCTATTTTAACACAAATTTACGTCCGATCGAGTTTAAAATTGTTGTACAAGCCGATATTCGGCTGACATTACCGTAAAACTTCTTGAATTCTGACAGTTTATGCCGCATCTTTCGGTGTCTATATATATTGAACATGTACTTAGAAATTTTATTCATTAAAATTGACGTTTGGCAATTATTTTTACCCTTTTTTACTTTCTTTTTGTATTTCATATCTTAACTTCTCTGCTTTTTCTTCGTTCCATATGAGCAGTTTACTTTTTAGCTCGACTTCTTATTTTTCATTTTTAACAATTATTTTTACCCTTAATAAACAAAAAATATTTTTAAATGCCGTCGTTTTGATGATTTTTGTATTTTTTGTCTGTATCCAGATCCTCCAGTCATTTGAAGATTTGAAGGACAACTTTGTTTTTTTTATGAGAAGACAATTTTCAAATAATAAAATGAACTTGTTCGTTAGCTATTAAATCTAGGGTTAATAAAGGTCAATACTTTTTTATTCAAAATTCGATTCTCTACCATATTTTGCTATGAAAATATAGGGTGTTATTAAAAACAACGAATCCTTACGGAAATTACAAATATTCGATAAATTATATAGTTAACCCCATTCTGTGCTCCGATTGCACTAACGCGAATGCTCGACAAAACATATTTATCCCTTCGACGATGAGCTTCTCACCCTTATCTCCCCCATCCATCTGTTTTGCATTCTTCGTACGATCAATTTTTGTTCACCCTTCTCTTCCTTTCCCACCCTCTCCTCGATCGAGGCCGATGCGTTCCACGAGACAAAAATATTTTTCTCCGTGTACGATAAATAAATATGAATAATCGAGAAAATACCTCGGGCTGTTTATACGAGCCGTTGAAAAAAATAGTCTTTTCCGTCTATGTGTGCGCGCGTGTGCATGTGTGTGTGTGCATGCGATAGCTCCGTAACACCATCATCTGCAATATATGGCAAAGAGGAGGATAAAAGAGGGGAAAGAGACAGAGGTGTAAAAGAGGAAGGAAGGAAGAGACGCGATTAAACGAGAGGAATAGAGGAAACGGGAGAGGGGAATACGCGCGTAATAGCTCGCAGTGTGAATCGAGGCCGCGGGGCTTAAGTGCCGCATATGTGCGGACGAGACTCTCTTATGTACGGATTCATGTAGGTATGTAAGAGAGCCCGCTCTCCGATATACCAACTATGTATACAGGGTGAATTTTATAAGGTGTAACAGGCTTTGTTCTAAGGTAGATTGGGATCATTACAAACCAA
Source organism: Netelia fuscicornis (assembly GCA_946811545.1). Taxonomy (NCBI): domain Eukaryota; kingdom Metazoa; phylum Arthropoda; class Insecta; order Hymenoptera; family Ichneumonidae; genus Netelia; species Netelia fuscicornis. The sequence goes on from OX328012.1 coordinate 41,839,636, forward strand.
ATTTGCAAATATACATTAGGCATATTTTTAATAGTTTGCGAGATATAAAGTTTTAAAGTTGGTCCAATCAAAACGCGCCGAGAAGCATTGGAGCCGCCCACTCCCGCCCTTGCCCTAGAGATACCACAGTGCAGGGCGTTACATTTGGAGTTGCAAAATTCAGAACACTCAATTTTATTTATTATATTATTACGCACTGATTTTTATTTCTCGGGCATTGACTTCTCTGAATTTTGTCGATCGCACCGAGAAGCGTTGGAGCCGCCCACACCCCGCCCTAGCAGCCAATGACCGGAAAATAAAAATGACTGCATGATAATATAATCAATAAAATTGATTGCTCTCAATTTTGCAACCCCAAATGCAACGCTCTACACTATGCTATCTCTACGGCTAGAACGAAAGGGGGCGGCTCTAATGCTTCTCGGCGTGTTCTGATTGGACAAACTTAAAAAATTCATAACTCGTAAACTATTAAAAATATCCCGTATGTATACTTGCAACTTTTGTTTGTAATGATCCCATGTACCTTAAAATAAAGTTTGATGCACCTTATGAAATTCACCCTGTATACACTGCAATTTGAATCTATAAATTTCCGTATAGTTACGTGACGAGACTCTGATAAAAAATCAGAAAATTCCAAAAGCCAATTCGTTTTTTTACAAGAAATTTTCAGCGGTGATCTTCATTTTCGGACATTGCAAATATCGTTACGCATAATTAACGTTAACTAATTAACGATAATGGTAAAAATACAAAGTTACATTTTATTTTTTTTAGTGAAACATATTTTCGTACGAGTTTTCCATAAAGACAGAAAATAGTCCTGGCGTTTTATATCAATAGACACGTCTAAATTTAATCGACTCAAGATTTGAACGTACTACGAAATTTCTTTCTTTTTCGTTTCATTTCGAGTTGAACGAAATCAGTTGTAGACGATCATACACGATCAATATATCTGCGTGATTAGTGCGACCGGTTTTCTTGGTTTATTCCTGGCTATATAGACTTTTACGCGAGCTTTTAGCTTTTCACTCGAGACCTCTTTGCTAGTTTTCTTCCTTTATCTTATTTTAGTTCTTTTTTTTTACGCGCGCCGCACCGTGCCTGAGCTTTTCTATTTCTACTTGCTCGCGACCTCGGCGCCTGTAGTCTCCCCTCGACCTACGTACGTACACTTGCGCATGCAGACATATATATACACAGTCGACTGAGAACGCGTCGAATTCGCCATCAGTTTAGATCAAAGACAAAATGCGCCCAATGGCCCCGATGCAAGTGTGCACTTATATATACGACGATGAGTAAATGAAAGAATGCATCTCTTTTTCCTACAAATATTAAAATTTCTTTTTATTTCCGAATCTAAAAAGCAATTTGTGTTCTTATCGTTTTCTTGTTTTATTCCGATCGATCGACGAAAAATTATCAATACTTTAGGATGAAATATTGTAGCAATCGTTGTAACATTTTTTGTTGGCTATGCAAAAAGTTTTCGCCGAACGCAATCGATTGTTTTATGCATTTTCATCGAATCGTAATATACAACTTGCATTATATTCTCATCTTTTGTTTGGATTTGTCGGTTCAGGCGCGCACGATCCGATTACCAACGACGTAGCTGCGTTGCGACGTCGCCGACTCGCCCACACTGCGCCACCGATAGAACGATCGGCCTTCGGTCGATCACGGAATTACACCGAAACGCATATTCGTTTTTCATTTTCTACGAAAGTTCCAAGCGATTTATGAATACCTGGACAAATTTGTACCCAAATTTCACGAACGAACGAGCAGGTATAAATGAAATATATTGTTTTTCACAGGTCGAAAGTTGTCCGTAAGAAAGCATGAATAGCAGTATTTTCCCCATTGTGAGTCATCGGTGATTTATATATTTTTGGGAATTCCCGAAAAATCTTTCTTTTCAAAGCCCGGATTATTTTGGCATTGAAATTGCCTAAATAGAAAGAGAGAAATTCGTCGGAAAATAGTTAATGCGTATCCGTCCGAAGAGGGGACGATTTAATTACGGTTCATAACGAGTCGAGACGAGAAAATGCTCGACAATAACCGTGACGACGTCTCGAAGGATTAACGATTTCGTTTGAAGCCATTTCTATATAATACATTTATATGATGGCAATAAATATGAATAGTGTCGTAAACGTCTAGGAAATTTCGATCAGCAATTAGTTCGTCCTTAGGGACTTCTCATTTTGTAAAGATTAGAGCACAATGGGTAAAGAAAATTCCTTAAAACCCTACCACGATTATAAATTGAATAGTTTTTGTATAAATCCGGAAAGATTATAAATTTCACGAAAATGAAAATTTTTGAAAATATTTTTAAATCGTTTTTCATAGAATCGTTGGCATTTCATTGAAATTGAATAAATATCAGTTTATGGATTTATTTATTCGTTAAAATATTGTCCATGTTCATCCACGAAATTGCTTAGTGCTGGATACGAATTTTAAAAAATTTGAAAAAATTTTCGTAATTAATGAGAAATGTATTGTCAAATTGTCTTATTTTTTTTAAATCAACCACCTGGCGGAGAAGTAACAGTGACTATTAAAACTCATCGGTTGCCTCTTCACTATTTAATCACGTATGCAAGTTTTTTTGTTTTCAGAATGAAGACAAAATTGGCTGAGAAAAAAAATGAGATAACAACGTGCTAGTTCTTAATTGACGGTTGAATTTTTGTTTCGTTACAACGACTCGTATTACGAGTAATAAAATATCGATAATACTTTGTTAATTATTTTTCTCAATTCTATGTTTTTTCTTTCTTTTTTAATTATTTTTCCTCGCTCGGTGATTTTGTACTTTAATATCGTTTTTACGACTCTCGTTTCATCGTTGACTGAGAATATATACACTTTCGCACGATCTTCGTTCCGTAATTGTGGTAAAAATAGTAATTAGCATGCGAAGATGACTTGTTTAATAAATTGGACCGAAAGGGAGAGAGGGGGAGAAATGAGCTGAACATTAAAGTCCAATGACATTTAATGTGTTTACGACCCTGCGTTCACGCGAGTTTCACACTTTTTTCACGCTCCGTTGTGATGCGTATAGTGCGTGAGAGACATTTACACACGTATTTTTATAGGTACGTTATTACGAGCACGATACACTCCATAAAGCTGATAATTGCTCGTAAAGGAGAATATAGCCTTATGTCTCTCAATATGCATATAATTGAAACATTGTTATGAACTAATTGGCATTTAGTGGACATAGAATTTCACCAACGGGAAACAAATTTTTTACACTCGAAATGTACAATAATCAAGTTTGATAATAGAATTGAATTTTTGAGAACGAAAATAATATAATTAGTAATTTTGTTTTTAATTTGGATCACATTTTGTAAAATGAAAGATGAAGAAAATAAATTCGATTTGTTTCGAACGATTTAAGGGCGTAAACTACTCTAAAGGCCGAAAAATCTAGCAAACTTTGGGAATTTTTTTCTAAGCAAGTAAATAAGATATCGACATTTGGTAAAAACGTCCTCATTGTACGAGTATCGAGCGTTGTTCATGAATTTTATCAGAGCTGTATTAATCAAATTGGCGGCTTCCCAACATTTTTCCAACTGCGTCTTTTCTTTTTTTATTGCTGTCTGTCCGAACCTCACAATTGCTTACAGTAATGAATAAAAAAGAATTCGATATAATATGATAACAGCTTTGACGCTAAGTAGGATTTAAAAAAAAATTGACTTTTGCAAAACTGGCGTGTTATTGAACAGAAATTTCGACAAAACACAAAAAATGCACGAAAATTGTTAATAACAATTGAACTATGCAATATAGAAAAAATTCCTACGTAGTGTCGAAGCTGTTATCATACTGTAGTGAATTATTTTTGGTTCATTATCGTAGCTTTGAAATTGCAGCAGTTATAGCTTCCGCAGACAGCAACGAAAAAGAAAAGACATAGCTGGGAAAATGCCGCCATTTTGTTTAATACAGCTCTAATAAAATTTATAAACAGTGCTCAATGCATAACAAGAACCTTTTTACCAAATTTCGATATGTTGTTTAGTTTTTTTAAAAAAAATTCCAAAGTTTACGATAATTTTCTGCCTCGTGGTTTACCCCCTTAAAGATCTATTAGAAAATCATTCGTGCAAACAATATCGAACGGATAACAAACATGATTTGACGATAAACAAAAATATGCACGCATTTTATTTTTTCACGTCGAATTGATAAAAAAATAATCTCACATAGTTGGAATGATTTAGTTCGCATACATTGAAAGTGCATACAATAATTACGAAGATCGATAAAACTTTGCCTACATGTCTCGAATTAACTATCTCGATAAAATCACAAATTAAAAATTTTATCGTAGAAAGCTATAATCAGACTTTGTCGAGACCTCGCCGCATGCATGTCTGGTTTCACTGCGCATAATAAAATCCTTCATACCGCTTTACTTTTTCTACATCGTGGGCGATTTCGCTATAAGATAAACAAAAATTAAAAAAAGAATCTCGATTTAAATCTAGCGAAGCTTCTTTTTCTCAGTAAACGTCATTGTTATCGTTTCAAATTTGAACCTTGATTGTGATCAAAGTGCGTTGTGTCTCGTATTTGCGTATCTAAAAAAATGACGTCGCAAAATTCGTGGCATCTTCGCTATGATTAAATATCGACGATCAGACTCATCGAGGTTTAATTAAAAAATAATTCGTTACCTAAACAAAAAACGTGCTTCTTCTACGTTCTTTTGATCAAGGGAGGATTAAATAGTCGGAGTGACAATTAGAATCAATCTGACAAATTAGCCACGCGTAGAGCTTCGGCAAGAGGTGAGAAACGATGATTGATCGGTTACAAATGTCTATACCTACAATAGCTAATGATACAACAACGAGGACGAATTACATATTGTGACTCATGGCACTCTCTCAATCTCTCTTTCCCCTCGAATCTCTCACGCACTATTCACGTGTTGTGAAAGATACCAAATATATTGATTAATTTTCGTGATGACTAATTGTACAAAAATTCAATAAACAAACGATCGATGCACATCGATCGATTATCTCTGGCTGAGAATTCGAATAATAATAATAATAACAATAATAATCGAAGACAGAGAAAAAACGAGGAAAAAAAACGCAAAAAAAAGTTCCAATCTTATCGCTTTTAACTTTCTGCTTGAAACTTTATCGCGTCGCTACAAATCCACTCGCGCATCATCGCACATTCCTGATAATTAAAAAAAGAAACAAATAAAAAGAAAGGAAACCGGGGATTTTCATCTCGATAAATAATCACTTCGTAACGAAACTCTCGATTGATAAATATTTACGATATTTTACAAATTCCGTGAAATAAAAATGGAAAAATAAGATTGTTTTCGTCGTTCGTTTGATAAGACGATCTTTCGTCTCTCTTTTGTCAAATAATCGAATAGAAATTTTCTTTTCTCAAGTTTGTCAATTCCTTTATTTATGGCGAACTTGAATACGACCTCATCCTCCTTTTCGAATCGTACCGATCGAGGGGAAAATGTTTTCGAGAGAGTGAAATAAGAACAAATTAAGAACAAAAGATAATTGAAAGAAAAAAAAAAGAAAACGAGAAAGAACGAACGATATGGAAAGATTTGTGCAGTGGAGAAAATAAAGGAACAGATATAATGTATGAGTTTGTACGCGTGGTGAGGGAGAAAGGAATCGAGAGGGAGGTAGATAAAGAGAAAGAGAGAGAGAGAGAGAGAGAGCGAGAGAGAAAAGTATACGAACTGGAACCGTGACAACAATAATAAAAACCTATCAATACCGTTTATCAATGTTTACGACCGGGGGACTTTACAGCCACGTAGTAAATTGTGTGTTGGCCAAGTGAATCATTGATCTTCGAACTCATTCACTCCCTCGTGGTACACTCGTTTTGCTGGTTGCTCGTATACGTATATGTCCATACAACGCGCATACAAAAGAGACGAGTGTATCGAACGTTCGCACAATTCCATTAGCCACGTATGTTGGAAGGGAGAAGAGGAGGAAGAGAAAGAAGTGGCAAGAGGCTGTTGTCGCAGTGCGGAATCGATTAGTCGGAATTAAACGAGACCGCGAAAAGATCGAGAACAGATTAGAATTTTCTCACGATTTTTAATCGTCGAATCGTTCCAATCGTTATTACAAAAAGAAAGATGGAGATTGAAATTTTTCAAACGATGAAATTGATCGAATTCGATTAATTATTCTTCTTTGGATCGATAAAGTTGTTGTTCCATTATTTTCAAGCTTTGGCGAAGTTGAAAAGTAAGTTAGAGGGGGAATTAATTGTTTCGAGATTATCAAATGTGACTTACCACGGCGCCAATAATCGCGTATGCTGCGATGATCATTGAACTTTAATGTTTGTCTTTGCATTCCACGTCAACGTTAATTGGGCTCGATCGATCGAATAATATTTTTTTACAACGGCGACACTCTTCGTCGCAGAAATTTTGCTACTTTGGCATTCTTCACGCTGAGAAATTATAAGAACGCGATGTTTCTTTTTCTTTGTTTACTCTTATTTATTTATTTTTCTTAATAATTCACGTTTCACATTGCCACGTCGATGAAACTTTGTGATTTTGTGAAAACTTTGATGACGTCGAGGGATACTCGTACGAATTCATTCTCGTTAGTTTCACTAGCTGAGAGGAGAAGAATCTTCTCGATGAACTGTCGCGAAGAAGCTCGGTCCTCGAGACACAAACCGCACGGAGTACTTTCGCGATTCGACTTCGATCTTGATGCTCGCCCCGAGCTTTCATCTCTTCTTGCTCGACGAACGAGAGATGCCGAAGACGGTCACCCTCGGCCCCTCTCTTTTTCGATCTTCTCTCGTACTTTGTCTCCTTCTAGATTCTTCTTACTTCTCTCATTTGATTCAACCCTGAGTTGTTTACCGTTCGTGTGCCAAAAGAACATTTTGGCAGTACTTCCTCGTACTCTTTTGTCGCTGGGATCGTTTTAAAGCTTTCCCCATCTTCGATCCTCGATCGAACACTTTGCGTTATTATGTGCAAATTTAAAGAACATTGAAACGATTAAACGTTAATTAGAAAAAAAATCTATTTTTTCGACTGGATCGTTTGATAATTGGAATTATTGATTGATCACGTTGGAAGGAAGACGATCCGAAAGAAGATAACAATATTCTTCCAGTAATAACGCTAATATTAAGTGCTGAATGCATTTGCCTGGAGCGAGGGATAAATTCGAGCTTCGAATAATTAAAAAAATTAATTTTCGATATCCGTACTTTTCACTTGTTTATTAGCAAGCGACACGATATATTGTCAAATATTTGATCGCAAATATTTTTCTAACGTTGAACAAATCTTTCGCTTCCTTAAAAAAAATTAACTTCCCCGCATGAAAAGGAAATAACCCGATTAAGGGGGAAAGTCTAGTTGAAATTTTCAAAAAATCGTTTTTTTTCCATTTTCTAAAAGTACAATATCTTACGAGTATTTTCCGACTAATTGCATTTAAATCGGACCATTATTCGCCGAAATATATAACTTTGAAGGAAGTCGTGTTAGAGCCATACAAAGTAAGTAGGTAAAACTTTAAACTCGTTTTTCTCGAAACAATGTTTTCGAAGTCGGCGATCACTGTAACTCGAGAACGACTTTACCGATCGGGTTGAAATTTGTATCACTTCTTCTATATATAGTTGTCCTCCGGATGAACGAAGGATTTGTTTTTTTGGACAATTATTTTTTTTTATAATCAAAAATGTAAGTTAAATTGTGGCCAAAACAACATTTTTGATTTTCAACGTCCGCCATTTTGTGAAAAATGGAAATTTTTCAAAACTCTTCGTTCAACCGGAGCATTATATCATTAACTAAAGATCCCCCGCCCCCCTGTTTTGTTAGTTTCAGATAATCCATTGCAGCGCGGGAGTGATCACCGCAAAATCTGTTTTTTTGCAGCGTCTTCGGCCGTTGATATATAACGGCTTATTTTTAAATATATTTCTTTAAAAAAATTATAATGTTTACACTAAATATATATCTTTCATACGAAAGGATTTTAGTTATCAATTATTGTATTGTTTGGCCAAAACAAAATTCGGAAAAAAGGCATTGTTTACCTTTCCAACTAGACCTCACTCCTTAATTCTACGTGTAATCGAATCAAACGGTTATAATAAAAAAATTAATAATAAACCGCGATGAAACCACGATTTTTTTTTGCGAGAACAAACGCGCCAAGGTTTAATACGAATCTACGCATTTTTTCACCTTATCCATCGTACAAACTTATGAGATGTTACACCGGTATTCTCGTGGGACTAGAATTTTGGGTTTGTTTCAAACACGTGCGTAACTCCCCGCCCAAAAGCAGAAGCGCTCTCGCTATCATACACAGAATGCCCACGAGAGACAGGGAGAGAGAGAGAAAGAGAGAGAGAGAGAGAGAAACAGAGGTAAAGAGAAAAACGCCATCCATCATAAACAAGAGCTCACGCGTCACAGAAGCGTATACATACGTGCAACAATATAGCCGGTGCGAGAGGCTCAACAACGTAACCCGCTCGGCAATTAATCATTACCCCCCTCCCCCTCGCCGTTCGACTCCACCACTCCGCCACGTGCAAGCATCGTATATCCGTAACGGAGATCATATATGTATACGTTTTACGCGCCGGCGGGTCGAGAACGCACTTTTCCATATCTCGTCGCCGACCGTATATCGCCTTATCAGCATTAAACTACGTATACTCGACTATGCGAAACATCCTCCAAGATACATTCATACACGATACAAGGAAGGTTATATACCTTCCGGCTGTGGACTGGTGAAAAACCCACGCGTCATCTTTGGAGATTTTCCCGTTCAGAACACACGTATACACTATTAATGATAAGAGACCCTAAACCGCCACTATCATTTATCATCAGGATCTCCGGCGGTCTTCGAGTTTGATAAAACTTTTAGTCGGGGACAAGAGGCGCGCGAGGGAAGTTGAATAAAACTTTTTTACGCTATTATGGTAATATGGTTTTGATCTCGTCGTAGGAAAAACGAAAAAAAAAACAGCGACGCAGTTATTCCATCGTGATTTTATTAGGTTTGTTTATAAAATCGAACGATTGAACTTTCCTCCTGTTCAACGATCTGTCGATCAATAATTTAATTATTATTGTGAGAATAATATTTAACGTAACGAATTAAAACTCGTTACGTTATCGTCAATATCGTTCTCGATCCGTAGTAAAAAATAAAATCTTCTTATATCGCGTTATTCGTATGTTTATTTATTTTGTATTCTTCGATTACGGGCGAGGCGTGTATCGAATGATTTATTGATTGATCCATGATACTACGATTATTAGGAAAAATAATTTATGATGCAACGAATCATTAAATGGTCGATTAATTAACCACATAATGTTCGTCGCACTAATTTCTCAGTTAATCTATCGCATCTCCCGTCGTAATATTATCGGCCTCGTTCCGTGTGCAGCCTCGAGGAAGGAACCGTTCGCTATAAGCACACACACACACACACACACACACACACACACACACACACACACACACACACACACACACACACACACACACACACACACACACACACACACACACACACACACACACACACACACACACACACACACACACACACACACACACACACACACACACACACACACACACACACACACACACATGCGTATGTCTGCACACGTACAGCACACAGAATTCTCACGAATGAGCATGCCGGTTAATTACGTTGGGTGGCGCAAGCTCGAGAGCTTTCCAGCGTCTCGGCCGGTCCCTCGCAATATTATATGCGACACAGTACTCGGTACTAACTTGGCCATTTGACTGTTTTGCACCCGCTGCTCGTTCTCGCATCCCTAACATATCGTCGCCACCGCTACGCGTTTCTCGCCGCAGACGAGCGGCGTTCAGCTCCGTTATATAACAATACACGTTATACCTTATGTTCTATTATTTCTATATATATATAGGGTGAATTTCACAAAGCGTAACAGGCTTTATTTTAAGTTAGATGGAATCATTACAAACAAAAGTTGCAAATATACATTAGGGATATTTTTAATAGTTTGCGAGATATAAATTGTTAAAGATGGTCCAATCAGAGCGCGCCGAGAAGCGTTGGACCCGCCCACTCCTGCCTTAGCCGTAGAGACAGCACAGTGTAGGGCGTTACATTCGGGGTTGTAAAATCCAGAGCAGTCAATTTTATTTATTATATTATTACGCAATCATTTTTATTTCTCGGGCATTGGCTGCTAGGGTGGGGAGTGGGCGGTCCCAACCCTTCTCGCCGCGCTCTGATTGGATCAACTTTAAAAATTTATATCCCGTAAACTATTAAAAATATCCCTAATGTATATTTGCAACTTTTGTTTGTATTAATCACATCTACCTTAGAATAAAGCCTGTGACACTTTATGAAATTCACCCTGTATATACACTTCCTGCAGTGGATGAGAGCAATGCTTATACGTACTGTTTGTTATATGTGGTGGCATGTTTATCTGTGTATGCATATATATGTGTATATATATACGAGTTGTACATGCCGCACTCCGTTTATCGCTTCGATCACCCTTTCGCTTGCCCGGGCACACACCGGGTAGGGAGCAACTCGACCCTTTCCTCGTTTGGTTTGAGTTTCGCGAGAACGCGTAAACGCGTAATAGCAGGTGTGAGAACGCAGGGATAGACGCATCGTCCATACGTATACGCTCTATGCACGGTATGTTCCATGTAAAATCGACGAAAATCTTAATTTTCGTTCATTTTTAGTTTAATTTGAATTTTTTAATTAAATTGATTTTAAGATTGTTGTTTATACAATTTGTATTTATAGGGATATTGTTGTGGGTATTGATAAGACGTTTCAGGAATGAAATTTCTGGAGAAATAGTGGAAACTGTCTCGTTGCTTGAATACGAATTGGGACGACAGAGAGTTTTGGATTGAGATTTTTTGGGACGAAATAAAAATCGTCACTTTTTGTTTGTGTAATTAAAATAATATGTAGAAAAATTGTGATTTATTCGGAATTGGACGAAATGATATAATGATGAAAAATGCATGAATTGAATTGGGAAACGAATGAATTGCGAATCTAACGTTGGCATAGAAGGCACTATACACACCTTTGTATGTTATATGTATACTTGGGGCTTAAGCATTTTCGCGGATATTCGAGCGAGCGTATAGGCGCCAGGTAGAGTACGCCAAACACGAGCAGTAACGACAGAATGTTGTATCCGTCTGTGCGCGTGTATATATGCAATTAAACCAGAGCATAGGCAAAAGAGAGAGAGAGAGAAACTGACGATCAGTTTGATACACGGACGAAACTTTGTCCTTGCAGCTTTCACTCAATCGAAAAGCTTATATATACGCATGAACGCTTCTCTATAAAAACGTGTTGGAAACAAACGATCGTATTTTACCATAACATAATAAATAAAATTAAAATAATCATAATGCCATCGAGAAAAAAATAAACAATTATTTAAATATTCTCTCAGCAAGTTGAACGATTGATATATGTTATTAAAAAAATTATCTTTTCTCAATGAAGGGGTTCATACCAAAATTTACCATAAAATGATAAATAAAATAGAAATAATTGCAATGCCATCGAGAAAAAAATAAACAATTTTTTAAATATTCTCTCAGCAAGTTGAACGATTGATATATGTTATTAAAAAAATTATCTTTTCTCAATGAAGGGGTTCATACCAAAATTTACGATAAAATGATAAATAAAGTAAAAAAATAATCGCAATGCCATTGAGAAAAAATAAATAATTTTTTAAATATTCACTCAGCAAGTTGAACGATTGATATACGTTATTAAAAAAATTATCTTTTCTCTATGAAGGGGACCATAACAAATTTACCATAAAATTACAAATAAAATAAAAGTAGACACAATGCCATCGAGAAAAAAAAACAATTTTTTGAATATTCTCTCAGCACGTCGAACGATTGATACGCATTATTAAAACAATTATCTTTTCTCAACGAAGTGGTCCATCAAATAATAAACAAGATAAAAATAATCACAATACCACCGAGAAAAAAAAACAAACAATTTTAAAAATATTCTCTTCGTACGTTCAACGATTGATATTCGTTATTAAAAAAAATTATCTTTTCTCAACGAAGGGGTCCATCTTCGTTTTAACACACATCAACACACGCCTCCGCACATATATATTTATTTACTCCCGATATTCTTCGAGGACACGAGGACATCAGACTCTCCCTCACGAATTAAGACACGCACGTGTGCGTCTTTCGCATGAATTCGTATGCAAGTGGGAGAGACAGAGAGAGAGAGAGAGAGAGTATGATAAATAATATCGATATGGATGCATATGTATACATATATATATATATATATATATATATATATATATCGCGGCTATTCATCTGTACGGAATTTGTGGGGATTTTGTACGTATGCATAAATATGAATATGCATATATATACAAACATGCATATAATATTCCCGTGCTTTTTAATGAGTTCACGCCGGTGTAATGACTTTATATCTCTGGACGCTCGTTAACACCTGAATATATACAGGTTTTCGTTCATATGCAGCATGTATATTATTATCATTCGTTATAGCGTAGCTGAGCACCTGCGTGACGGGTTATGCTATTATGTACACACGACTATATACGATACGACACTTTTATCCACATCCGCACGCGTATATATATATATATATATATATATATATATATATATATATATATATATCGATATAAATAGAGAAGAGCGGGGTCAAGTGTACCACCTATGATATAACCGATCGCGTTTCGCTTTCTCAACTTGACAATAGACCAAACTCGAGCTATTTTCACACACTATGAATTTTTAATCGTATACTTCGAATATGATAAGTCCCAGTTTATACACAACCGAAATAACTATGTACCCTACTATTTACATAATTATCCACCATTGTGAAAAATTGGATTATTCGTAATTGGTAAAGTATCCGATTTAATCGTCGATTTACGATGAAACGTTACTAACGATCGTTCGATTGATAACAAAAAAAAATCTTGGAAGTAAGAAGATAGGGTTTAATCGTCGATAGTATGAAAATAAATGAAACGAGCTGAAATCAGGTTTACACTTTACTCGTGTAGGCATTAACATTGGGAATTAATGATTGCGCGTTACCAGTGATAATTTTTCGCCGAGGGAGTATTAGCCTTTGGTAATCTCGGTATATATATATATAATTCTGATATTGTTCGTGTAGGAAGGAGAAAGAGAGAGAGAGACGTTTTATCGAGATAACGAGAAAATTCGTTATCGCTGTATGCCTCTCGATTTCTCGACATCGAACAAACCGTTGGGGTGCAGGGAAGATTGCATTTTGTGTGTATAGTCACTTTTCGCTTGATCCGACCGGATGTCGCTCATAGATTTGAACACCTGTATGTATATATACCAATGTGTATGTGTGTGTGTGTTCATAAATATTTTCATTATTTTGTTTTCATTCGCTCAACTCACTCTCCACCGTCGCGGTACGAAGTGACGTAAGAGAGCTCGAGATACGGAGACAAAACAAAATTGAAACATATTTTCGTCACGCGACTTATGTTCTTACCACCCGCGCATACTCTTTGAGAGCGCTTTATTTATCGTCGATGGTTCAACGGTCACTCGGAACTTTGCCAAAAAGGTCGGGAAAAAACGATTTTACAAAAGCTTTTGTTTTTTTGTTTTGTTTTCTTACGAAGAAGAAAAATTACGCGATATCGTCGACGATAGTACGAGAGATAATATTGTCGAACGCGTAAAGCGTCCGGGTTGAAAATTGTCAAAGAACGAAGAAAAGTAATATTGTTTTTTGTCTAACGGATTTAATTTCGACGAAAAACAAATCTTATCTTTTCATAATTTAGCCATTTGTAAAATCTTCTTTCGACTAAAATTTTCTACGTAACGAAGATTAATCGTAATCACTCGCAAATCGATTAAAGTTGGAGGATGATTAAATTTGTCGTTTGTAAATAAATTGTCACCCAAAACAAGGATTATGATTAATACATACGTCGATTCGTATTGACAAAAATATTGCTAATAGATCAAATAAATCCAGCTCGACTCACCGAAATAATCTGCCTGCTGGTGTTGACGAAGTACGTGCAGACCGTACGACACTTGTTCTTGCAAGACATGACGAAAAGTTCGTTATGAAATTAATTTATCTCAAAAATCTTAGCAACGTCATTAACGCCTTTGATTATCGATTTCTGTTTAAATATTCGACGAGATTAATAACAATGAAGAAAACAAAAAGAATGAAATTAAATTACAATAATCGGCGAGCGATCGAGTCTCGCAAGCACGGAGTAATCTCGAGTTCTGTTCGATCGGATCCTCCAGCATCCATTATTATATACCTTTCTCTATCCGCATCACGCAAATTGTTTTTCTTTCGGCGCGCATCTCATTTACCGGCCGCCTTAGTCCAAATTTCCTGCGTCATCACGAGCAGCACCTCGGCTTATCGCGTGTGACGGAGCTGCCGTATACAAATCGCACATATATCGCGCGCCTCCGGTACGTACGTATCGATATATATATATATATATATATCTATATCTATATATATCTATATGCATATACGTCGACGTACGTACGCCGAATCATTGAATACGCAATTTTATTTCCTCGCTCGTACTTTTTCGAAGCGATTCGCCGCGCCCTCCCCCCCTTTTCCACCCCTTCCTTCCTTCTGAATTACGGCATACAACACGCGAACAACACTCTCGCGAATGGAAAAAAGAAACGAACGAACTTACGAGCTCGCGAGTACGTCGACGACGAATTTTACGATCGCGCGTAACTCGCTCACGACTCGTGCACGTGCGACTGGATTTTCTCTCTCTCTCTCTCTCTCTCTCTGTCTTTTTTTTTCTTTCTTAATCTCTCTCACCCCACTTTATCGCGAATTGTCCTTCTTATTGTTAGAACGTGGCAGTTTTTATAGGTATCCAGACTTTTGCTTGAATTTTCAACAATGTATTCGAGCATATTTTTGTTTAGTAGCCAGAGTACGTTGTTTTGGAGGAAAGGTTTAGTAGAAAGGTTGGGTCGAGAGGGATAGAACGTATGTAATTATTAATCGAGAGAAAAGTGGTTTTTGTAGATTATTTAAATGTTTGTACGTTTTTTGTTCGTATTTTAAAAATAGTCAGAATTTACTGATAATCTAACGTAAGATCAATTTGTTCTGAAAATTTACTTTTTTTGAGTCGATGAAAAATTCTCGTATCGTAAATTCGAGCATCCCTTTTGCGGATACGAACGATCGAGTATTTTGGCGCTCGATGTGGCACGTCAAAGAAAAAATATCGTTCGTAGAGGATGTTTAATGAAGGTAATTTCTTTCGAAAATTGACAGAATTCTATTTCATTTTTCGACGGTTGGAAAGTTTCTTGAAAAATATAAATTTTCAGGTATAAAGTACCAAAAATGAACGGCAGTTTTACCTCACTCCGGGTGAACTGAAGAGAATTAAAGGACTTGTATAAATTAAATACGATAATTCTTTTGAAAGACTAATAAAGTTGCAATTTTCCACAAAAATAACAAAATTGTGAATCCCACGTACTAAAATTAATATATAAATAAAATAATAATTTTCAAGAATTTTGATTTAACACTGTCGATGTTTTTGATAAAAAATTGTGAAACATATTAGATCGCTGGTAATTCCATCAATCTTTCTAATTAATTTTTTCATAAATATAAAATACAAGATAAACGTTCACGAAATTACAATATTCTTGAAATATCACTATGAATCTTTCATGAAAAAAGATACTGTCAAAAAAACGTATTGAGAATGATCGTTTGCTGTCAAAGATTAATAAAGTTGCAATTTTCCAAAAAGATAGAGAAATTCTGAATCGCACGTGCTGTACCTACTTTGACTATTATTCCATGGATAGGAGAGGTTACAGGTTACGTATATCTGGACTAACAATAAGAAAAAAAAATAATAATTTTCAAAAATTTTGTTTTTACATCACTGTCGATGTTTTTAAGGGATTACCCCCATTTGCGATTTTGAAAAAATCGATTTCTTTTATTGCATTTTTTTGAAGCGGCATCGTCAGCGGAAGAACTTCTGTATGGACCCGGAATAGACGACTCTATGTAAGTTTACAAAAAAAAAATATTTTCTTCGTGTAAATTGAAATTTAAACTTTAAACGCGTTTTTCTCAAAATGGCATTTCTGAAGTCGGTGACCAAGATTACTCGAACACTAATGAACCGATATTCTTGAAATTTTGCAGGCTTCTTAAAAAAAGAAAAAAATGTAGTCTTTAATCGTTCGATTTTTTTCGTTAAAATCGAACCATTAACATTGACTGTCCGCCATTTTGTGAAAAATGAATATTTCTTTAAATCCTTCGATTAAAGACTCGTTTATACTTATATTTGACTAAATCCATCCGCATTTTTGTTTCAGATGATCCGCTTCGCCGCAATGTTGGTCACCGCAAACCGTATATATAAAAACATTATTTCATTCACGATCATTTGCCACTAAACAATGTAATATTTTTCAATAAAAAAATTACTGAAAGTTCTTCAAGATGCGTTCTTAAAGATGGTATATTGATCGATTAAAAAAGTTTTGTAATTTTCTTTAAAAAAAATTCATGAAAAAGGCCTTTATTTGCGCTAAAAGTGGGGGTAACCTCTTAACAAAACATTATGAAACATATATTAGATCGCTGGTAATTCCATCAATCTTTCCAATAAATCCTTCATAAATATAAAATACAAGATACCCTTTCACGAAATTACAATATTTTAGAAATTTGTATTTTCGATGAAAACAAAAGATTGTGACAAAAAAAAGTCTTGAAAATAATCATTTGTTTATCACCTATTTCAGGTGTATCGTATATAGTTCCTTCAGCCTGGCGCCGCGCGAACCATCCGTGACGAGTTGGCGCGACGCTCTTACGAAGTTTCCACTCTACTGTTGGCTCGGGATTAAAGCGAGCGAGCGAAGCAACGGTGCGTGTATTCTACGTCATACACGTCACGAGTGACCGTGTGACGAATGAGGGAGTCTTCGAGCGGTATATAGAACGCGTATTCACGCATCGCACAGGCGCAAGCGCGCACGCACGCGTAGACGCGCATGCGCGGTCTCGGACGTAACCGCGCATGCGCGAATGCTCGCGCACACGCGCATACGAGACGTAGGTACGTCGGCGGCGATACGTTATTCGTTTCGTTGCTCCGAGCGTTTCTCTCTTCTCGTTTCTCACACCGCCACCAGTTCTCCCGGTCTTTCGCCTTATCGGCTTTCGACGGAGCGTGGCTCCGATATCGCGAGAACTGCTCTCCGTCCGTGCGTGGGACGTAACGAGACCCACGCGCTAGCTCGAATCGCTCCCACGCCCGAAACGGAAATTCGCGAAGCGAGATCGAAGCCAGTTGTAACTCGATAGACTTATATATATCAATTTTTTCCCCTCTTTTTATCGTCATATTTGTTCGACATTTTTTCTACATCGTTTCTCTTCAATCTCGTACACTTTTCCCGAGGATATTGGACGCCGGAAGAATATCGTTGCGCTTGCTCGTTTCGTTCGGTATTATTACGTGATTTTTAATTATGCGTATCGGCTCGTCAACCGAAAATATTTGCGGCGCCTGCGTCACGCGCAGTTTGCTAGACCGACGTAAATATAGACAGACGTATTTTTGACAATGATATTTAGCTGCTACCGAGTACAACGCGAAACCAGTATCGCCCTTATTATTTCGTCGATCGATCGATTTAAATAATCACTCGGCACGAAAGATCAATCGTAACCAATCGTTTGACAAATTTGAGGTTTCTATTTATTCGATGAAGACCAGCGTAAACACAAGACTCTCTTTGATCGACCGATATAAATTCGGACTATGCAGAACACTGTCCTACCAGAATTGTGTCTCGAAAGCATTTGGCAATGTAAAAAAAAAATTAAACAATAAAAAGAAAAACAGAAACGTAATCCTTCCTCTATGAGGGTTACTTGTGTACTACTCGAAAATTTCCTCCTTTTGTCGCGTTAAATGTCCAACTTCTCGTTTTTCCTCGTCTCGGACTGGCGCGAGCGTCGCGGCGACGCGAAATTTTCTCTCTCTTCTATCTATCTCGCTATCTTTCCCTCGCTCTTTCTCTTATTCTCGCGATCTTTGCCTCGATTCTTCGGGTGCGAGTGACGCGCCGTCGCTAGAGAAGCGCATATACCAAAATCATGAGTGTACAGGGGCTGCGAGAGAGAGAGAGAGAGAGAGAGAGAGAGAGAGAGAGAGAGAGAGAGAGAGAGAGAGAGAGAGAGAGAGAGGGAGAGACAGATAGTCAGAGGGGTACGTATTTATAGAGTCCCGCCGCTTGTGGAAAAGAGAACGTCTTGCCAAGTCGAGTAAGGTGTCGCGTGTACATAAGTTGCCGATGCATTTCGCCGCCCCGTCTTCGTACTCGTCGTAGTTTTGCTCGTCTGCGACGCACACCGGATGAATCTGGTTCTCTTACCTCTCTTTAGAGAAAAAAAAACGACGCCGGCTCCGTGAATAATGTCACAGTCATTGGCCGGTTGGTCGAGCGAACGAGAAACCGAACATTTATTGACACATGGTCTCTTTCGTCCAACCTGATCCGTGATAATACGTACATCGATGACGTATCACCGTTTTCCGAAGAGACGTATAAACATTTTTTTTCATAATCGACGTTATTGTATATTTGCAATAAAAGAAAAAAAAACAGAGCAATTAATTTTATTTAATCGAGTCACGACGAATTAAGTGTTTCCAATTTATTTTTCTGTTTACAACTTACTCTTGAAATTACAATGTTGTTCGATCAGAAAATTTAGTAATAACAGCTGAATATTTATTTCTCAATGTCGAAGGATAGAATTTCGTAAGATCGAACGTTTTTGGAACAGGCGTATAAACATTTTTTTCATAATCGACGTTATTGTAATTTTGCGATAAAAGAAAAAAAACAGAACAATTAATTTCATTTATCGAGTCACGACGAATTAAGTGTTACCAATTTATTTTTCTGTTTATAACTTACTCTTGAAATTACAATATTGTTCGATCAGAAAATTTGGTAATAACAGCTGAATATTTATTTCTCAATGTCGAAGGATAGAATTTCGTAAGATCGAACGTTTTTGGAAGAGACGTATAAACATTTTTTCCCTTTCATAATCGAAGTTCTAATTTTGCGATAAAAGAAAAAAAAAAGAACAATTAATTTTATTTAATCGAGTCACGACGAATTAAGTGTTTCCAATTTATCTTTCCGATTATAAATTTACTCTTGAAATTAAAATATTGTTCGTTCAAAAATTAATTGCAATTCCAATTTATAATTCCTTTTATAAATTACTCTTAAAATAAAAATTTGCCACTAACGACTAAATACGTATATCGCGATATCGAACGATAGAATTTTGTAAGATCGAACGCTCTCCTAACCGCCCCGATACTTTCTGTAACAAAATTATTATCGCTGTGGCCAATGACTGTCCCTATCGTCTCGTATGATCAAATACACGACGAGTAAGTTAGCGCATAAACATAGAACGAAACGACGACTAACTCTCCTCGACAGTTTGGTACATACTCACTATCAGACTTTGGTGCTACTCTCCGTAGTCGTCGTCGACGACGACGAAGACGACAACGACGACAACGACAACGACGACGATGACGACGACGACGACGACGACGACGACAACGACGACGGAGACGACGACGACGATGAGCAGCGGCAAAGTTTGCTTGTGAAGCTGCCGCTGCTGCTGGGTCGCAGTTATTTCCGTCATTCTCGTCGGGGTTCACGACCTGCGGTCTGCCGAGATGCAGCCACCCTAACGGCCACTTCTAATACCGAACGTCTGTATAGTTATAAATATATCTCATTATATATTTATATAGTTATATATATACATATGCTCGAGCGTGTGTGTATGCGCGTGCGCTAAAATAAAATACGAGAGCCTCGCGGTGACGCAATCGGGATCCGCAGACTGCGAAACGACGTTTCTAATTAACGACTATATAGCGCTAAATTTCCGCGGATTATTGCGAGGTAATCCACGAGACGCGATTATTCATCCACGATAATAGGAACTCGCGTCTGGATCATTGGTATTGTTATCGCACTTTGTTTTAATCGAGAGATTTGGAATTTATTTTCGCCCTTATTTTTCTTTGTTTTTCCATGCGAGTCGAGTATAAATATTCGACGACCTTGCGTATTCGAAACTGCGCTTACTTCGTGCTGGCGACTCCTGGCCCATCGCCTACAAGAGAATCGTGTTGGTAATGACTTTCACCATTTTCGTTTCTTCACGAAGGAAATTTCGTCTTGTTCGCGTACCTAAATATTCCATTCGAAATATTGCGTTTTTTCTAAGAAAAAAAAAAAAAAAAAATACGACGAATATTGAAAATTATTTATAGAGATAAATTAGAACTGGATCGGTAAAATTTCCCTCTAGCGATTTTTCCTTACGAAATTCCGGAAATGTTACAGAGATCGAGCCAACAAAATTCTAGCCTGTCCTTGCGAAAATCTACTTGAAACTTTTTCCAAGACGATACATAATATCCTGTGACAATTCGAGTGGGCGAGATTGAGATCGAGATCGAGAGAGCGAGAAAAAGCGAGAGAATGCGACGACCAGCGGAGTCTGTCTTGGCTTAGAGAAAGACGGGATAGTCTGGAAATCCGCAAGTAGGTACTCTTGCACAAGCAGAAAGGGAGGGGAGGTCTCTACCGGTACATAAGAATGTAAAAGACAATGGAATGTGTCGCGTTGCGCATGCGTGCCTCTGGGGAATGCGGCCCCGTAACGGCACATCCGTTAACCACCAACACGGCGTTTGCGAGAGTTTGCGCGCTGTTGCCGATACACGCACGCATACACACACACACACACACACACACACACAGATATATGTGTATACATATGAAAAGGATGAAAAGGATATACGTATATACAGAGGCCGAGGTACGGTGGCGATAGTGGTGCTGATGAGATGATGGTGGAGAGGAAAGTCAGGATCGCGAGAGTTCGCGAGAGAGCTTCGGAATCCCTCAACAACTCCTAGACTCTGCATATATATATAGATAATGCAGTCAAACAAGGATGCTCTTCCTATAATCGATTCGTTTCATACTAGGTACGTTTCAAAATCGTGCGAAAGTCCACCATCCAAGTTATTTTTAGGTTTATATATATAAACGGAAAAATAAATTGATAAATTAATGATAAAATAAATGATATTATAGGTATAATAATTAAATTATAATTTAGCATTATATATATTAATTATTTTATATATTTATGAATATTATATAATATTTAATTATGTTACATATATATATATATTATATATGTATATATATATATAATTTATTATTAATTTATTTTTCCGTTTATATAGGTTTATAATGTATATTATTATTATTATTTTTATTATATATAATGAATAAATTATAATTTGATTATTTTATAGATATTCATTATATTATATATTTATACAAATTATATAATATTTCATTATGTTATATATATATATATATATATATATATATATATATATATATATATATATATATATATATATATATATATATATATATATATATATATATATATATATATATATATATAATTTATTATTAATTTGATTATTGTTTATTACCTATTACTTATATTTTATATATTTGTATATGCCTATATATAAAACTATACACACATTCTTCACATATATGATATTATAATATATAATATTATATTATATTATAATTATTAAATATAATTAATTATCATATAATTAGAATAATGTTACAATTATTATAATATGATATATTTTAATATATTATATTATTTACTTATATTTTATATTTACATTATACAGTCAGTGACGAAATTGAGTGGACACTTTCTAGTATAAAGTGCCGGAACGGTTTTTTATGTCATTTCGCCGGTAATTGGCCTAAGCCAATTTAACCCGCGTTATTTTAAAGAGGAGTAATTTACCTTGATTTTGGCTGTTTGAAAAAAAATTTTACGATTTTTTTTTACAATTGGCACCCAGTATTGAAAAAAAAATTTTGGCCGTTTTCTTGTTTTTCTTTGAATGGACACCTTTCGTAGTAAAATTTTTTTAGCACTTTTCTTTAACCGTGATCGTAAAGGGAGCAGTCCAACCTTCAATTTCTTTTCTTTAGAAAAAATTGTACGATTTTTTTTTCCAAAGATATTTCATTTTTAGAGAAAAAATAGACGATTTGAAAGTTGCTGCACAGGACGAAAACGATGAGGTTTACAACAAAATCGCAAGATGGTAAAAAGTTGTAATACTTCTTAATGAGTTAACGAGAATTTTTTCAGATTTTTTTTTCGAAATTTGTTTTCCATGTATTTTCAGTCGAAGCTCGATTGATCTAAATACCATGAAGATAATAGAATTAAATTTTTTACATACCAAATAAACTTTGGTGTCGTCGAATAAAGCTCCGAAGAGACCAAAGTTTAATATGTAAGTAAAAAATTGAATTCTATTATTTTCATGGTATTTCGATCAATCGAGCTTCGACCGAAAATAGATGGAAAATAAATTTCAAAAAAAAATCTGAAAAAATTCTCGTTAACTCATCAAGAAGTATTACAACTTTTTACCGTCTTGAGGTTTTGTTGTAAACCTCATCGTTTTCGTCCTGCGCAGCAATTTTCAAATCGTCTATTTTTTCTCTAAAAATGAAATATCTTTGGAAAAAAAATCGTACAATTTTTTCTAAACAAAAGAAATTGAAGGTTGGACTGCTCCCTTTACGATCACGGTTAAAGAAAAGTGCTAAAAAAATTCTACTACGAACGGTGTCCACTCAAAGAAAAACAAGAAAACGGCCAAAAATTTTTTTTTCAAAACTCGGTGCCAATAATAAAAAAAAAATCGTAAAATTTTTTTAATATAGCCAAAATGAAGGTAAATTGCTCCTCTTTAAAATAACGCTGGTTAAATTGGCCTAGGCCAATTACCGGCGAAATGACATAAAAAACCGTTCCGACACTTTATACTAGAAAGTGTCCACTCAATTTCGTCACTGACTGTATATATTATTTATTTATTTATTTATTTATTATACACACACATAAATACATTATTTCTCCATCCGAAAAAATTAATATACATGCGCGTGTGCGTATAGGGGTATATGTGTGTGTGATTGTGGGCAAGCGCACGAATGCGTTTTTTTAATAAACTAGATTTTCAAATGGCGTTGTGTACGGCCGCGCGAATCGATTTTAACGATTTGCGGAAGGAGAGAGCGAAGTGAGCCCTCTGTACCGATTTACGACTACCCCCCTTTTTTCGCTTCAATTACACGATCGTTAACAATACCGTTAATGGTGAACGTGAAGCGAGGAAGAAAGAGAGGGGGAATAATCGCTGGCGATCCACTTCTCGAAGTCGGTTGGACCACCAGCGAAGTTGACGATGTTTTACCAAGATCGCACGCTGTATACGGTCGACCAAGCTCACTCGTGCGATCCTTCGTAGTGTTTTTTCTCGATCTATTTGCATTCTTGTCGTATGTAGCTTCAATTTACAAAGTGCGATTACGACTTTTTAAGGGCGAGGACCAAGTGTCCAAAGCCTTATGGGATAACTCGTGTTAATAAGGCAAGAGGCCAAAGTGGTCGATCGTTTTCGTTAATTAATATTTTGCCTCGTGTAATCTATGCCCTTTACACTTTTTATCGTCGCTTGATTTTTATCTTTCATTTGTATAATTTTGTTTTTTTTTTTTCACGTCGAGGACAAGCTCGGTCTTCAGGGTCAGGCTTAATTTCATTTTCTCGAGCATTGTTCTCGTCTGTCGGTTTTGCGCACGATTTATATAGAAATCCTTCCACGGTCGTCTCGCGTACACGCCCTCTCTTCTCCACGTGCCAAGGCTGCGAGAGGCAAAACTCGCGGTCTTAACATCTCGCGTTCCGAGTTATAAAAGTTATTTAACGTCTTTCTTTCACCCCTCGGTCCCGTATTCCCCCTCTCCCAGTTTCTCATTCTATCTCTCGGTTTCTTCCCCTCGTTCCTTGGTCGTTTCTTACGCTATTGTGGGTACACGAACGCCTCCCGTACATACGGCAAACCCCGAAGCGAGCAGACTCGTCGCGCGACTTCTCTCTGTGTACGATACTCCATTATTGCGCGAGTCCGGGATTAAAATTCATCGTCATGTCTGGTGGCGTACTATTATTATCGAAAGATGCTCAGGCAACGATTCAGGCAAATGCGGGCAGGAACAATGCCTCCGAAGGGTAGACATCTTTTTTTTTTAAATGCCTTAAAATTTGTATTTTATTTAATCGGAGACTTTTCGTGTAAAACGAAAATCATAGCCAGTGATTGGATCCTTCGTATGCGAAATATCGAAGTAAGTAACTGAGGAAAAACCGAAATTGAACGAAGTAATTGATGAAAAACCGGAAAAACTAAAGAATCATATTTTTCTACTTTTGACCTATAAACTGCCATGTACGAGAATAATGATTATAATCTTCTTGCTCTGTGGGAAATTTCCGATGAAAGTACATTGTTAAGAAGTCTTGAGAACAAATTTTTCCAGAGTACCTACATTTTTCGATCCTACTTTCAGATTTACGGAAAAGTGAAATTTGAAGGAGAGTAAAAATTTATTTCTTGTTAGAGTAAATTTTAAAGAGCCACGATGGAGCGATGAATTTGCAGTAAAAACACAATATCGCGTTATCTTGTGCGAAATCTCAAGATTAGTGGGAGAAAAACGTAACAAAAATCATATTATTATAATTTTTCTCTCTTAAAGCCTTACGTTGTTAAAAATAGGGAATAAAACCATGATTTTCTCGTTGTATAGGAAATTTCCAATCGACCATGGTTCTTAGAATTTGAGAAATGATTTAAATTCACTGGATTGCAAAAATTTTTAAAATCAACATTTCTTGGGACTCTCGGTTCTCGTTCGCCCGATACGAAATGAATGAACGAAATTTGTTGACCCTTTGCCCAAATCTCGAAATTGGTCCACGGATCACCTAAATATCTCAACTTTTGTAGCCATCGCGAAAATTTTATACTCACGGACGCGAGACACGCGGATGATTGATTTGAAAATTTTATTCTCTCTTTATGTTTTAGGTATCGCACAATGTCGAGGTAATATCAGAATAGTAAAGTTTTATGAAATTTTGAAATTCATTGTAATTTTCTAAAGTTAAAACGACGACTCTGATTCTTGGACATTTTTGAATATCTTAGGGACAAGATAAAGAGGATCAATCTCCTTCGGCACTGAATTGCGTTGAAAGGTTCAAATTTTATCAATTTTTTACGTCGAAATTTTTTATTTTAAACGTTCTTTTCCTCGTACGAGTGCGATAAGCTTGTGTGTAATAAAAACTACACACATGAACTACGCAAACTACACGGAAAGAATTTCTTATTAATTTTTACGGTAAAATCTCATTCAAAATTACATTAACAACTTGAACCCGGTGATAAATGTGCAAACAGTTAAAAATTGACACTAGTTTCAAATATTTTACTTTCAGGCATGTCAAAATTTTACCACGTAGCATAATTTTTACGCGCGCTACACAGAGCTCACGGCCTACGGCCAGGCGACCTAGTCCTAACTGATTTTACTGTGAAGAACGTAAACATTCTGGTGAACGCATAGAAAATTACGGCTTCCTTCTTAAATTTTCAGGACAAACACGCAAATTTCTCAATGTGCACCATACACTTTCATTTGTATCAGCACTTTATTTAACTTATTGTAGTAATGTTTACGTTTCACGAAAATTTAGTGTTAATTTTAGTAAAAATTCTTGAAAATATTTTAAATTTCTGTTACGGAACAGTAAATTTTTACTCATTTCCTTTAAAATGTATAATTTATTTCCTAAAAACCTGAAGAATTGCACATTTGTTATTCAGATACTGTGATTTCACATTAAAAATTACTTAAAAAAAATTTTCCGTGTACTACACACGTGGCAAACAGAAGTTTGCCATGTGTGTTTTGAGTAGAACCGAAACATTGGTGGTCGGACATAAAAACGCAGACAATCGCAATTCGTTATTTTATTATTAATAGTGAATAAATTACAAAAGTTCGATAAAACAAACGAGGACAACATAACATTATTTATTCCATTATTAACGATATAAAGAAAATCTGACGATAAATGATCAATATTAATCGAATTATGTTTGTTTTCTTCCAAAGTTACTATCACCTTGACACAGGCTTATTGCACAAAATAAAATATATGATAAGAAGGGCGTATGGATGAAGACGCGAGTGCAAATAGCGACCGCACATCGTCGTCCTTGTCCTTCTCGTCGTCGCCGTCGTCGTCGTCACCGTCGTCGTAGTCGCCGACCGGAAACTCAGGAATGCGGGAGCAAAATGAAAGGACGCTAAGCCCAAAGCTGGATACTGTTGTGAGACCGCGATGAGAGTCTCGTCGTGTTGAGGTTGTTGCGGAGGGGAGGAGGAAGAGAATGTGTGTGTGAGAGAGAGAGAGAGAGAGAGAGAGAGAGAGAGAGGCGAGAAAGGTAACGTGCAGAAATTGTCGAAGGAGCGCCAAGGATAAAAGACAGAATCGAGGATGAAGCGGACGAGGAAATAAGCAGTGGAAGCAGAGGACGCAACGAAACGAAGTTTGAGGGGATGCGAGGTGTGGGGAGACGGAAGAGGGTGATGGAGGGAGGTTAAAGCGAGAGAATAATGAGATGGAAAGGTAGAGGAGAAAACGAAGCACGAGGGACGAAGGATGCGAGAGAGAAAAATAAAAAGATCGGAGGGGTAAAAGTCGGAGTGTAGGGAGCAACATATAGAGAGGGAGCGGCAAAGACGAAAGACGAGCGGACTTGGAAGAGGGAATGAGGGAGAAGGAGGAGAGGGAGAGGGAGACGGAAGGAGGCTTCACGAGGGGGATGGACTAAGGTAGCGAGAAGAATACTGGAATGCGCTCCCAGAGGCCATTTCAGTTCGATGTCCTCTCCACTCGCTCTCCTGTCTCGCCTGGTGCATCCTCTGCACAGCCTCCTCTTCTCCTCATACATACATATATATGTATATTATGCTTGTTCCGACTCAAATTCGACATTGTGTTATTCTTTATTCTTCATTCTCTTCTCTTCTCTATCCTCGATATTCCCATACTAATCATCGGCTTATCTCTTTTTAACTTGGACCATAAACAACAATTATAGTAAATTCCAAAGATCTCAAAATGTTTATTTACCCAAAAATGGAGACTTTCGAAGAATTTATCAAATTATTCAGAATCCATTAGATGGATTGAAAAATTATTGTATCACGCGTAAGAAGATATTTTGCAAAAAAAAAAAATAAAAAGTCAGATATCCGGACTTTTCACTCATTTCTTTTTAACTTGAACCAGAAACAACAATTACAGTAAATTCGAAAGGTCTCAAAATGTTTATTTTTCCAAAAATGTCGCACTTTCGAAATTTTTTCAAATCATTCAATATTCATTAGATGTATCGAAAAATGTCACACTTTCGAAATTTTTAAAAATCATTCAAAATTCATTAGATGTATCGAAAAATTACTGAAAAATTACTGTTCGGTGTTTGTTACTCATTGTTTTTGAAAAAAATGAAACAACGTATTAGAGTTTATTCATTGGTGACGATCTTACTTTTCACTCGTTTGAATTAACACACAGAAGTGCATCAATTAACCAGATTCCCGAGGCTCGTCGACGGTTTCATCTCCCAAAACGAAGTTTTCTTTCTCCCTCTCTGTCTCGCGAGGGCGCGCGCGGTCTCGCATCGGGCTTGCGGACCACTTTGCCGCCACGGTCCCACGATTCACATCGTCAATTTCGTGCGGTGCGTTCAACGGTCTTTCTCTCTCTTCCTCTCTCTCCTTTTCTTTCTCTTTCACTCTCGCCCTCTCGCTCTAGCGCGTATGCAGTAAAAGAGCAGTTCAGAGAGATATGCGCCGAACGTGTGTCGAAGGGTGACAGCGAGTGGAAGAGGAGTGAGAAGGCCCAGCCAAGAATGTGCTCTCGCGTCGTTTTATCGGCGAACGACACTTGTTGGGACCGAACGTGAGCGCGCGTTTGCGATATTCACAACACGTGGCCAAACTACTCACTCTTTTGTTTTTTTTTCTACGGGACGGAGACGGGGAGAGTGTCACGAGCGATGAAATTCCACAAACTCTAGAATACTCCAGGTCTTTCCATAGTTTTGTATTTCGTGTTGTCCAAAAACTGCAGTAAGGGTAAGTCCAAACAGCAGTAGCCCAAAAATGTGAAAACACTTATTTTGGCTAATCTCACGTCTTACGATTATGAATATTCGTATCTCTATTTGTAAAGCTAGATTTGTCAGCAAAGAAGGGAATAAAAGTACTAAGAGCGTGAAGTGTAACGCCGACCTAGTTATCTCTGACACCTGGCGACAGAGGTCTCTTATATTTGATTTTTACAAGTATGAAAGAAGAGGCCTAGAAATTCTAAAACATAGACACAATAAGTTAACCGCATTCATCTCCAAGTTTGTAAAATAAATTTCCCACTAAAGTTACTTTGTATACTTAGAGACAAGTTCGCAATTCGCTTAAATTTTCATCCGCATTTTTGTACTTTACAATTCCAGGTTTTCGATAGAAGATTGTAAAAGGAAGAGTAACGATCGATCGATAATTCAATTTTTTTTAAACAATGTCACGTGTGAATTTGGCTCTGAGGTAAAAATCAGTAGTTCCGCGATCATTTTATCTTGTTCCATCGATCACGTCAATATATAGTAAGGAAAAGTTAAAAATTGTAAATAAATAATCAACGATATCCGATCATAAGTCAATGAGTCAACGGGAACTGAACATTTATATAAATAAAGTACGCCAATCGCGTTGCGATATTGTTGACTAAGCTAATTGAATTTTGATTAAATAAACTTATTTTATGAACACAAATAAAGTACCCTTCCTTATTCTTATTGTAGAATTACTAACTTAACCAGTTGAGCTAACAAGACTTTTCGAGATCTCTCAGCAAGCGATCCTACTACCCTCGGCGTCCATTGATCACTCCCTTCGACGTACGGTAAAGAAAGTCAACATTTACCGTTCGACATTCCACTTGAATTTTCGTCACTACCTCGGACCTGACAAAAGAAAGATAGAGAGAGAGAGAGAAAGAGAGAAATTACGATAATGCTATACAATATTCCGTAGTAAACTTATCTTATTTTGACATCTGTGTACATCTCTCTTGTTAGTGTTACATTAGCCACGAACAACTATATATGTTAAAAAATGTTGCCTAATTCACAGTTTTTTTTATCAGAGATGAGGATTAAACAGCTTAAGGTAATCCTATCGTTACAGCGTTTCCGTTAGATTTCACTGAAAATTTGCAGAAACGTTCTTTGATGTCATATGTATATGTGTATAACATTTCAGGGGTCTTTGTCGACTCAAAAATCCCGATATTTATTCTTGAAAATCGTCATTTTTCGCAATCTCCCATAAGAGCCTGTGTTCAATATTGCAACATTATACAACGAGTATCTCGATCATTTGATCGACGAAGCCTGTATGAAATTTCGCACACATTTTTATATGACATCAAAGAAGCTTCGATTAGTTTTTATAACAAATCTTGTGGAAAAAAAATTCATGATTTTGTTTATTATATAACAAATAAACTTTCCGTAGGATCAATTTGAATTTTGAGTATGTTGTTCTTTAGTCGATTTGCAACAACTTTTCTTAATGAACTTTAACGCTTGGTCCACTTCCAATGTGAGAAAAAACGGGAATAAAATTTTAATCCTCCACCCAACGATAGGACTACTTTAAGGAACCATTCTAGCGTAAAATTGTTTGAAAATGATTTTTTGCATCATCCAAGAAAGATGGATTTTCATAAACATGCTGTTAAATTTAAGTCGCAAAATTCAAATTATTTCGGTTGCTACAGCCTTTCTTAGAAAAAGGGCATTTGGCCAGCTGCATGAGACCTGCGGAGGACGGTTAAACTTCAAACGCGTTTTTCTCAAAGCGATGGAGCATTGAAAACGAAGAGTTTTCAAACTATCCGTCTCACATTTTGCCACGCAATTCCTTAACGTCGTACGGAACCATTTTTTAAATTTGAAAATTTCATATTTTTTGTTGATGAAAAACGTATTGGAATAACCGAAAAAAATGTGGACTGATTATCAGGATTTATTAAAAACAAAATTATAAAAATTAGAAATTTTCACGACAGTCGCACTGGAATTCTCCTTTAACGATTTTATCTCAGATTCTTCTTTATTAGTTTGGGTTTGGGGTATTACACAGGGATATTTGGTTAACAACGATTTTCAGTAAAATCAAAAGAAGATTTTAAAAAAGAACAATACAAATAACACGAACTGACGATATAGGTATAAACTATTAAAATTATCGTTCGTAATCTTTTCAACTCCGGAAATAAAATTGTTTCACTCAAATCCAAAAATATATATTAAACAAAATTCAGAAATCGCTGAAATCTAACGAACCTAAAGTTTGACGAAACCCAATACAAGGTCGTCTTGACAACGAATTTCTGCGATTCTCTGGTAACGTTATTCTTCTCCAAGTCCCGTGCCGTATTATCCACGATTATTCCCGCGCTCATTCCCTTATGACATCGGGATTGCGAAAATACAGAATAACTTTGCAAAGCAGCGATGTGCGAGCGTCGTATAAATGAACATACACCCCTTAACAAACCCCGCGGTGCCATTAGTCGAGCTAACGAACTGTTCACAGGAGAGAAAAGGAGAGAAGGAGAGGTCAAGTGCACTCTCTCTCTCTCTCTCTCTCTCTCTCTCTCTCTCTCTGTTGGCGGTTGGCCGCCCGCACGAGCTCACGTTGCACTCGCCAAGGCTAAGATGCATCGTTCTCCTCCTTCGAGCCCCCTCCCTCCTCCCCCTTCCCCAACCCGCCCCATCGTTCCCCCTTCCGCCATCTCTTTCTTCTTCTTCTTCTTCTTCTTCCTCTCTTCCTTCTCCGCATCTTCGTCGTCTCAGCTCACTCGATCTTTCGCATTCTCTGATGTATACGACGCGCAGCGCGGGAGAGCCCACGAATGGACCACTTGGACCCCGTGTGAACGGACTCGAACCCCATATATAGATGCACTCTCGGCAAGAGCAACGTTCCACGTAGGTGGGATATGATCGCAGGGGGAAACCCCGCGCTCTCTGACTCTCCTTACCTCTCTCTCTGTCTTTATCTAGCTCTGTCTTGCTCTCTCAAAATTCCACCAAGGCCAAATGCATCGCCAAAAGCGAATGAGAAAAAGGCCCTCCGTTTGCCGCCACGGCCTTACGATGAGCTGCTGCCGCTACTCCTGCGAGCTTATTTCTCTCTCCAGGCGCTTTCGGGCCTACTCTCCATCCTTCTTCTCTCTCTCTCTCTCTCTCTCTATCTCTCTCTGTCTTGGTCCGGAATGCTGCCGCTCTAAAACGCTTACCCGCCGTTTGCCGTGGTGCTCATTCACGCATCTTTCTCAAGCACTTTTATGATGAACCCTCCTTTTAACATGTTTTTATATCGACTTCCGCTGAACGAACGTAAACAACCTTTTCTTTGGCAAAAAAAAATATTTATTTTCACTAGCAGAATTCAAGTTACTTATTTATTATTACAAATTTTCTTTTTTTAACCATTTTTTTAAATTATAAGTTCATATTTTCACAATCAATTTGAGGAAATCGGAAAATCTTTCGATCCTTCAGCTTTATCGAATATTAAATTGAGTATCGTCGACGAATTCGTCAAAAATCGTCATATTCGAAATTTAATCGTCGTCTCGATGAATTTCCATTTTTCCTGATTCGCAGGAGGGACGGTAATTAATCAACCGTATCGATGGGGAATTTGCAAACGGTGGAAAAACAAAATATGGTCGCAATGGTAAAAATGGCCAGATGTTTGTTTTATTTATTTCCCATGATGACGAGTGTTTACATGCGTTGCGGACCATTTTGAAATTGACGTTTCATCGAGTGACGAAGGTCCATGCCCCTAGAGTATCGCCAATGTGCAAACATCCCTCCGTGCTTTTTCACACAGCTCGCGGCTTTTTACTTTTTCTCTCGTTACACGGTGTACGTTACGATATAAATGTTAAATAATACACCGTCTTCGTACACGTGAGAGTAAATTGGAAACAGTACGACAAAATTCGTAACATTTTAATGAAATAATTGAAAAAGAAAAAACAAAAAAAACTGTTTCCTCGAGACAACTTTACCAAAATTTACATTGTCGAAACACGACGAAGCAGAATTTTTCCACACGGCGATTATTACGTCGTATTTTTCCATCTACGAGCTGCGAAAACTCCTAGAGAATATCTTCAAATTACAAGCCTACGTCGCGCGTTGCGAATCTGCGTAACTGTCGATAAAACAGAGAAGACGATCGTTCCGTTTTACCGAACAAAGTTCTAACGCGGTAAATTCGTCATTTTTTTTTAAAGTCGTTTTACAAAATTATAATTTTGAAAGGTCAGGTTTTAGTAACGACGTAAGATAAGCAAAAAATCGTATATCTCGAAAGTCGATCGGAAGCCGACGAAACATTGGGAGCGATACTAAATGTTTTTCCATCGGATCAAAAATGTACGAAGGCACGAAAGCGTCCGTTACATTTTTTGCCAAGAAACCGCTGTAGCTTGCGTATATAACAATGCGCAATATATATATATATATATGTAATACACGAAACGCAATTCGAACGCCTCTCGAACGAAGCATAAACTATATCGACGAGGCATTAATGGTCGCTGCAATCTTATCGTTCTCTCGCCCCAGCCACCACACAGGAGGCATGAGACTCAGCTAAGAAAAAATCGTCCCTACAACAACCGCGATAGACTTACGCGTAATCTCACGAGCCATTGATACGCCTAGGTGCAAAAATTCAAATTACTTTTATTTTCGAAGAAATTTAATTACGATATGTACTCCGCATGATAAATAATTCAACGAATTATTGTTAAGCTCTGTTTGAATCGTTCATTGAAAATCAGCAAACACAACGAAACGCTAGTACAATCGCAGTCGCGATTTTCGAACGTCGTCGCGTCCGGCACAGGCCTCGGGAGAGCGCGCACAAATGCCGAGCTTCTGCTATCTCTGCTATCCTGTGAGTGCAAGGGGGGGAGAGAGAGAGAGAGAGAGAGAGAGAGTGAGAGAAAGAGGGAGAGAGGAGAGGGAGGATGGGAGGAAGGGAGAGAGGTAAAAGAAGAGAGCGTAAGCAACACCGGTAACAACATCGTCCAGCTATGCATCCTCGCATTCCTCTCTCACGCTGAGGCGGTCTCGTTCCGCTGCGGCGATGAACCGACGGTGAGGGAGAGGAGAGAGGACAACATCGAATGTATGTGTATGTGTGCGCGGAGAGGGGGGGGGGGGGGGGGGGGGTAGAAGAAGAAGTAAAAGGAGTGAGGGAAGCAGGCCCACCAGTCCGCCCGGGACCAACGCGCGGCCCACACACAACTATTAAACATTAGGGGTGGGAGGGGAAAGGGCGAGAGAGGGAGCGCGCAACGGGCCACCGTGTGCGCGCATTCTCTCGTATAAGGCCCGGTTCTGGCGCGCCGGGCCTCATTCTCTTCCTCTCCCCCTACCGTTCTTCACTCCCTATCTCTTTCTCTCTTTCATTCCTCTTCTTCGCTCCTCTTTCGAGGCCCCTTTCTTGCCTCAACCGCCACTTTTCATTCTTTTTCTCGCTTTTTTTTCCCATCTCTTTCTTTCTTTTTTCGTTCGCTAACCTCTCCGGGGCTAGTACTCTTCTCCATGCACAGCCTCGTTGAGCCCAACCCGGGCCACGCGTGCATCTCTTTCCTCCCATCTCTCTCTCTCTCTCTCTCTCTCTCTCTCTCTCTCTCTCTCTCTCTCTCTCTCACTCAATCTCTGTCCTCTATGTTGCGTACGTGGAACGACGAAATCGCAAAGTGACGCTTTCCGCGGACCCCATTACGTGTCTCGCGAGAAAAATTTACTAACGTGCGGCTGAGTACTGTCCTGCAGCCCCACCCCCTCCCACCCCTCCTCCTCTCGATCCATGTATCCTCCTTCAGCATTCCGGAATTTTTATAGCTCCGGCTTCATATAGATATATATCTTCCTAGGCGCAATTCCCGAGAGAATTGGCCGACGAGAATTCGAGCGGCGAACGATCGATTAGGAGGAAACATTTTGTCCATTCCATCCAAGGTAAGATGAAAAAAACATATGAATTTTAATTCGTACAAGTATATATATAGCAGCTGGCAATATTTTCCCGCCGATTCGTATTTAAATCAAGCTAAAATCTGTCGAAATTGATAAAATTAGACAATCGAACGAGAACAAAAGCGTTCGATAAATCGAAAAAAAATCGCTATAAAAATTCGCCACGAGGAGCACCGAGACAATCCAACGGGGATTAAAAAAAGAAACATGGAAACGGAAGAATCGCAATTTCTTTCGCACGCGAAATTCGAGGACACGAGCATCGTCACTTGTCCGAGAGGCGCGTGTGCATGACGTCATTTCCCCGGGGAGTTCTTTCGCATTGATATTCCCCCTTCCTCTCCGCCATCGTGAATATTGCCTTCGATTCGTTAGGCGGGACAGTAAACGCGGGGGACCCCGAAGCGTTCGCGGCAGGGAGAGATCGATGACCTTCTCGTACCTAAATCTTACGTTTATTTTTTCCTTTCATTTCAATTATACAAATCATCACGAATAATTCGATATTTGACTCTATCGATACGATTTTCACGACTTTTTTCTTTTTTCCTATTTCAAATTCTCTTTGATTTTCTTATTTTTGTTTTCAACCTCGCAATGAAAGATCGTGGAATATAGAATTTTACAAAGACAAAAAGACACGTGTAAAGTGTAAAAAAAATACGCAATTTTTATTACTACGTGTCGCGATAAACAATGGAAAATGACTTACAACCGCAGCGAAGATACGTTTCGATTACGAGTATATACATACGCACACGCACACATATATATATATATATATAAGTAAGTATATGTCGTGCAGCACGAGGAATCCACGACCCCGAAGAATAGTTTGACGGCACGTGCGGCGAAAAAAGACCGGAGTTTATTATTATCGTCATTTGCTGCAATGTCATCAACGCGACTCCCAGTATCGGACTCGTTGCATTATTGCCATACGTACGTACATATATAGCCACGTGTGTATGTGTGTGTGTGTGTGTGTGTGTGTGTGTGTGTGTGTGTGTGTGTGTGTGTGTGTGTGTGTCGTATCGTATAGTTACGGGACGACGAACCGGAGAACGAACACGACGACGAGAAGTAGAGAGGGGCGAGAGGCCGATATATAAACGAGGCATGTGGAATAAGATTTCTCCCTCGCACTTTAGCTAGCTAAAGCGCGTGCAGCTAGAAAATAATTATACGGGACACCAGTCGCAAGGTCGTTACGTCTGTTCGAGTTGTGCACTTTTTTTTACAATATTTAAAGCGTTATTATTCTTGTTTTTTTTTTTTTTCTTGAGAACCTCATAACCAATTTGATGCGACGGAACTCGACGAACGAGTGAAAATTTAAATCGCTGAGATGTTTTGAAAAATGTTTGTGGAAATGTAATTTTTGTCGCATTTTTGTAATCGAAAGTAAAAACTGTTTTTTCAATATTTTTTCAAGAATTTGAGGAAGCTGGAAACGAGATAAAGGCAAACATTCTTTGAAAAATCGTTTTTAACGGAGGTTTGTAGGGATTAGTTTCGGAAATTTTGCGTTGCATCTGAATTACGCCGCATTTTTACAAAAAAAAAGAAGGAAAAATACAGTTTTTTCACGAGAATAGCGAAAATCTTGTTTTCTTTCCGGGGTGTAGAATTTCTCGCCTATTTGCGACGATAGGATTAGAATATCAGGTGTATCTTGTTATACCTATAGAAAGCTGGATAGCGTACGAATGTAGATTTGCTTTTTGAAGAAAAAACGAAGAAAAGTTAAGCCCAAAGGAAATTCTTTGTCGAGGACGAAGGAAAAAGAGAGATAAAAATTCAATGTCGAAATTCCGAAATGCCTCGCTCGCGTTTTGGCACGAAGGTGAGGCCGGGGCGGGATAGAGCGGGTGGAAGCTTATTGGAATTCTCGAGAATCGACGCTTGTCGCGATGCTCGTAGAGCAAAACTGAACATTCGTAGATCCGCGTCGTCGCGAAAATATGAAAAACGAACGAGAGACTCGTGGAAAAGTCAAGAACCACCCTTGCCCAACGGGACGCGTAACTCCAGTCCGCAATTTCGCATTTTACTCGGACAGTTGCGATTCCTCCGAACGGATTCTCGTACAGAAATAGTTAATACTCCCGAACAACGACAGAGATGACTTTTCGAAAGCGACTTGGAATAAAGGGAATCGAGTATAAATGTTCTCGACATCGGCATGCCGAATCCAATTTTAATGTCGAATCGTGAAACTGAGCCGAGACGTACAAAAATACTAAAATTCATCAATTTCTATAAAAAAAAGAATATCTTCCATTGTCCCAATGGCTGAAGAACTATCGGCGTAATTAAAAACTGAAAAAAAACTCCTGTCAATTCGTAAACAAAAATTATTAAATTCGCTTAATTCGTAATTAAATACGATTTATTTGAATGAAATAAAATTTGATCGCGATGTAAATTAGACAGCGGTAAGCTTAATCACTTTATCAATACAATTTCTATTTTAAATAGTCGAATAAAAAATCTGGGGAATTCCATTTTTTCAACTTATAATTTAGTCTCGATTTGAACACAAAAAATGTCCACCTGCTGATTCTCGTCCAGCCAGTTTGTGCAACTAGATTGAAACGTATGTACGTAAAAAATCATTTTATTTCAAGCTTAAAAATACAGTACACTTCCACGTGAATAATATATATATATATACCCACAAATACATACATATATGTACTTAAATGTACATGATGCGAAAGAAGGGAGGCGAAAACGTAACGCATATTTACGTATGGTAAACTCGATGAATGCGCATAAACACACTCCGGTTATGTAAACATGTCCTTTCGAATATGCGAGCGAGAGCGAGCGAATACAGTCTCTTCGTCGTGGATTGCAGCAACGTGAGCACACGTTTTCACTTCCTCGGCACGTACAGCTCGTTTATTTCTTTATTGTATTTATCAAAACAACTTCATATATACGTATAAGCCTCGAAAACAGATATATATATATACACTACCGGCGGAAAGTTTCAGGACAAAAGTTGAAAAGAGTGCCGGAACGTTTTTTTATGCCATTTCGCCGGTAGTTGGCCTACGCCAATTTAACTAACACCATTTTAAAGAGCAGGGATTTCCCTTCATTTTGGCTTTTATTAAAAAAAAAATACGATTTTTTTTACAATTGGCACCTAGTTTTGAAAACGACATTTTCGGTCGTTTTTTGTTCTTTTGCGAATGGACCCCCTTCGCAGTAAACATTTTTTTAACGAATTTCTTTCATCATACTTAGAAAGGGGGGAGTCTAAGCTTCAAGTTCATTTTTTAGAAAATTGTCTACGATTTTTGTTTTCAAAGATATGTCGTTTTTTGAGAAAAAAAAGACAATTTGAAAATTGCTCCATAGGATGAAAACAATGAAGTTTACAACAAAACCTGAAGATGACAAAAAGTTGTATTATTTTTTGCTGAGTTCAGGAGAATTTTTTCAGATTTTTTTTTCGAATTTTTTTTTCTACCTATTTCCGGTCAGCTCAATTGATCTGAATACCATGAAAATAATAGAATTAAATTTTGTACATATATTTATTATATATTTATTTATATATCTGCTTTTCGGGGCTTTTTGGTTTCGCATACAAAGGAGAATAGAGTCAAACTTACAGTAGCTAACAAAATTTCCCTTCACATTTATATCCAAATCACTAAATCAATTATTAAAGGTTCTATCAAAATTTTATCGATATTGGATGAATTCCAAAAATTTTCACTCGAAAATGTTTTCCTTTTCTTCTTTTCTCAAATTGTCCTAAACGATGCTTCCTCCACAAGAAAGTTAGAATAGAGAAACCGATTACCCATACACAGAACGCCTTAGGTGAATGTACACTTTGAGAAAGTATCGGTGCAAATTATCCTTTGCAAATTCTTTTTCTTTAAAGAGAGCCTCGAAAAAATTGAAACAACGAAGCTTTCGCGAAACGAACGATGGTGTAAATTTTTCCAACGATTTGTTTTGTTTTCCTCGTATTTTTTTATCACCCTGGATAAACGTGTCGGGTATTTACGTTCCTTCTTCTATCTCGTAATATTTTATTTTCCACCAAGAAACAAAACAGCGCGATACAAAAATTATTAACAAATAACACAAATTAAACGATACAAAAATAACAAAATAATTTTCAATAAATGATTAATTGTTTTATAAATCGTCGGTTGAAACAGCGATATCCTGTAAAAATAATTTTCCTGGTACATTTTATAATGAGTTAGCTAATCTATACAATCCATAGATAAATGTGCAACATTTTATTATGCTAGTTCAGAATTACCGGGAACGAGTGAAACTGGATACTGGCAAAAGTCTCGACGAAATTAAAAATGATAATGAAAAATACATATATGCACATGTACACGTATGTGTGTGTAAATGGAAATACCAGAGAGAAAGAAGGAGAATTGCAAGAAGGAAAGCAGAATAAAGAGAACGCTATTGCTATATTATATATATGTATATATATATAGTGGTATACATATAGTGGTACACCAGATTGGCGACTACTATGCTAACGTAGAGTGGGAGAGAGTGTGGTCGGACGGCCTCTCGCGGTTGTCTCCGCGATGGTCGTCGAGCCTTCTCCTAGCTCGGTCGTTCTCTTTCGCACTCGCTAGTCTCCCCTCGGTCGTCCCCGTCCCGTATAGTACGGTCGTACACTCACTCGCTCGTCGTAGCTCGCGGCCTTAGAAGGTCGCTAGCTGGAGCCAGCCTTCTTTAGCATCGCTCTCTCGAGCAATGTGCAGTAACTTATAGCAATATATAGTACGTATATACACGTTCACTATCCTCTCTCTTTCTCTCTCTCTCTCTCTCTCTCCCTCTCTCTGTCAGTCCTTCTCGCGCCTATGGGTCTGCACAGGCCGCGGCGCGACCGGATTCTCTCGCGCGCAATGCAGTTTCATCCGCGAGAAGGGAGATGCACTCGCGAGAGTTCACCGAGGTTTTAAACAGACCGAGGATGCACAGAACGGCAGATGCATCGATGAGAAATTGTTCAGCCATTGCCCTTTCGAATACTCAAAATCGTTTTTTTTGTTTTGTTTCTATCGGTTGACCGAGATAATTGTTTTTTTTAATTTTGTTTATCTTTACGAGCCTTACATTTATTTTGTTGACTTTGTATCGCGTCGATAATCCAATTTATTAACAAAAGGTTTGTTAATTGAATTTACAAAAGTCAATATATTTAAATGTTTCACGAAGACGATGACATAATTGATTGCGTCGAACATTTTTTTTATCATTATTTATCTATTTATGTCACCGAAATCGTTGACAAGGTCGGAATTGAATTTAAATTTGCCACGCGCGAGTGAGTTTTTCACATGGAACGCTTGCAAATGACGGATACGATTGTTTATTGTTAAATAATTTATGTGTTCGATATACAAGAAGATCGAACTATCGAGCCTTCTGACTTCTCGTTCGATGTTGAGTCTTACTAAACCCTTTCTCCTGTTTATGCAAAAAAAAAAGAACGATTTAATCATCGTGCATGCAAAAAACAGATACTCCGGCTAATATTCATATATTAGCCGTTTAATGGCTGGATAAATAAACAAACATATAAATGTTAATTACAGATTCAATTGGCATAATAAGCTTCGTGTAATGGAGGTTTAAGGCATGCCTCGTACATTGTATCCTTTCTACGTTATATGTATTCTGCGCTATTATACGATAGTCGCTGTAGGTACAGTTTGCCAGTCTCCCGACTAGCTAGGCTGCTCAAAACATTAACATATCGTCGTGATTTGCATCTTTGGTTCGTTTTCAGATCTCTTCTCTCCCCGATATAGGTACAACTCGTTTTCATCCAGACGTCGCTACAATTTATAATTTTATTATATATATTATATGTTATATTATATTATATTATATATTATATATTAATGTAGATTATGTTATATTATATTATATTATATATTATATTATATTATTGTAGGATCCGTGGATCGTGACAAACGGTCGTCGAACATTCGGGAAGCTTCGAAAGAGGATTAGGACTGTCGAAATTTCTCGAATGACGATAATATCGAACTTTCGCGAAGGATCGCCTGATGTTGACAATCAGAGTGGGCGCGACAATAAGAAGAAGAGTCATTCGAGATCGGTCGAGCGAGCTAAGACGAACGAGCTGGCGTCTAAGGAGTCCAAATCAATTTATCGTCTAAATCGTTGTGCGCATTTATATTCTCTTACACTGATCATAATTTAATTCTTTTTTCGTTAATAAAATTCTTTCGACACAATTTACTACTCCTCATTTCCCACACTGTTGGTTTCGACATTATATTATATTATATTATATTATATTATATTATATTATATTATATTATATTATATTATATTATATTATATTATATTATATTATATTATATTATATTATATTATATTATATTATATTATATTATATTATATTATATTATATTATATTATATTATATTATATTATATTATATTATATTATATTATATTATATTATATTATATTGTATATTATATTATATTATATTATATTATATTATATTATATTATATTATATTATATTATATTATATTATATTGTATATTATATTATATTATATCTATTAGATTAGATTAGATTGTATTATATTATGTGATATTATATTATATTATATTATATTGTATTATGTGATATTATATTATATTATATTATGTGATATTATAGTATATATATGTATGCATTAGATATTATTTACGTATGTATATATTTATATACGGCTACACGCGTGTGTGTGTGTTTTTGCAACGACGAAGCCACCGCCGCCGCCGCCGCCGCCGCCGCTCCTACCTAGCAGCATTCTTGGGATACCGTAGGCTTCGGCATTTTCTTATTTTTGCACCCCGGCAAAACCACATCGAGCCTCGCGTTTTTCTCTCGTCTCTTCGTCTCCCTCCCTCTTTCTCATCTTCACCGTCGATGCACCGCATCGCGATGAAAGTTCACCGCGGTGCATCGAACGAGACGCGCGCGCCCGCAAAGTCCGCGAGACGCGAGAGAAAGAGAATTCTCTCCACCATCTTTCTGTCTCGCCGAGAATCGTTCATCCCTCGCCTCATTCTTCTTCTACTCCCCCTCTCCCATCACTCCCGGCCTCGCGATCCTTCACGCATTCTTAACTCCGTGAAATGGAACAGGAAGAATATACTACTTGGTGCAAAGAGGAGGAGGAGATATAAAAACAAATTTTTTTACTCTTTCATACAAAAAATATAATATAGATATTTTATTTTACTTATTTTATTTTTTATTTTTGCAGAGATTTTATATAGTTCTATATTTCTATTAACTGGTGATTGAATCGAATCGTTACTGAATAAAACTGTTGATTACGAATCGATAAAAATTTCATTAATACGATCGAATATTCTCGGATTTGTACTAATAATTTATAATGCGGCAATACGTACTTAATTAATTATTGAAAAATCAAAAAATCTTCATCGAATTTTTATCGATGTTCATTTAGATTTTGTGATCGTGCCGTTAATTATAGAAAATAATTATTATCCAGTTCGTATATCAGCCATTTTCAAATCAATGTAAAAAAACCGTAGAAATCTCATTAAATCGCTTCAATCTCTTTGAGAAAAACAATTATTTCACGTATTTATCATTTCGTACCAAGCATCGTTGCGCGTTTTATTTTTCACATATTTTTAAATGGTCGAGATTTCGCGTCATGTTGCACCGCGACGTGGTGCAGTATGCGTTTACTGCAC
Organism: Netelia fuscicornis; assembly: GCA_946811545.1. Taxonomy (NCBI): domain Eukaryota; kingdom Metazoa; phylum Arthropoda; class Insecta; order Hymenoptera; family Ichneumonidae; genus Netelia; species Netelia fuscicornis. Next base: position 41,881,847 of record OX328012.1, read on the forward strand.
CGTATAAATAATCCATATAAATAATAGTCCAGCTGGCACTTCGCGGCCTCCGGCGTACTTGCACAAATCAGCGGGCCTATGCTCTCTCTCTCCCTCTCTCTCCCTCTCATTTTCTTATATCGCTCGGGAATTTAACCCCCGACGGTATTTTCTGAGAGCTTGGTAATACACCAGTGATAGCGAGAGAGAGAGAGAGTACAACGAGAATGGTTGTAGATATAACGCAGAGGGAAAATCTTTCGCGCAGAGAAACCGCAGAGGTCAGACGCCAGGCGCTAGTTTATGCAATCGGTTTATTCGCTAGAGAGAGAGAGAGAGTGAGAGAGAGAGAGGGGGTGGGGGGAGGGAGAAAGAGAAAGAGCTCGCCTTCATTTTTCACCGTGCTTTCCGCAACGATGGCTCCCCGAGAGACGAGTTTGCGGTACGAGCCTAGATGCAATATAATGCACATCCGTATAGATCGTGCGGTGCTAAATAAAATATTCCAGTAGTGTACACCGCTGTTATACAAGAATATACCTATAAATATCTTTACACGATTTTACGACCTTCGAAGATGTTGAAAGGATTATCGAGACTACAGGGAACACATTTTACAGCCGTTACTTTCAATTAAATGAAAACTTATTCGAATAGAACACATTTTACGTAAAATTTAATAATATTAATATCACAGGTATGAATTAATAGAAAAATACATTGATTTCGTGTTTAGGTAATTGAATTATGTAATACGCAATTAAATTCGAACGTCGTTTCATTCTCAAATTCAATTTAATAAATTGAACATTCGCGATAAATATTTGATAAAAATAAGAAGATTTTTTGGGTTTCGAAGGATTTTATGTATATAAAGTAAATCGAGATTGCTTCTTATCTCTCGATTTACCAAGAATTCGTATCGTTAGCAATTATCGAGCGATAAATACTGTTTTTTTTGCACTATTAGATAAGGATGAATAAATAAGCAACGAAGCGCGGTACTTTATTTTTCTTCCGCGAATGATTATCTTATGTATATTAGCTCGATAATCATCGGTCCGTTTCGAGTTGTCGAAAGTGAGCGCGGAATAAGACACGTTGGGAAAAAAAAACAACTGAATGGCGGCGCAGGAGCGAGCATTTACGTATTCGTACACACACCCACGCGGATATATACATATATAGGCAGGCACGCGCGTTACCAGGACGCGGAATGCATCTCGCTGCATGCTCGAGACTCGAGCTCACAGTTATTCGAGGCCAACGCGCTCGGTACTATACCTGCAGCGATGCGAGCTCCATCGTCGTACGAATCAACGTGTACACGATAAATACATACAAGCATTCTCGCGTATGTGCATCAATGTTTCTTTTTTTATTTTCGTTTCGATACAGCAAGGTGCAAAAACCGCCCTTTCGCGAATATTCAGCACCTTCGAAAGGACGATGTCTTTAACCTTTCGTACACGTTGCAGTTCGCAAGAAATGCAATAATTGACTTCCGGCGTCCCCGTTGTGTACGAGGTAGTTCATTCTTAATAAGTTTAACAAGCATTTTTTTTTTTTTTTGTTATATTTTCTCTTTTTTCTGTTATATTCATCATTGATCGAATTTATTTTTCGTGTGTCCTTAGAACATGCACGCAAGGCTACGTTAATGTTTATCAAAGAATGCTAGAGGTTTGAGGAAAATGCAGAAGAAGTTTGAAAACAAATTTAATTAAAAAAAAAACACGAGGCATCAACGACTGTCGAATAAACAAAAATATTGTTTGGAAACAGGTGTAGAAATTTCAAGTTGAAATATATTATTGATTGTTGGGTTGGGAATTGTTATGCCCATGGCGAAAAATTAATTTTATGAGAAAAAAACAAATTTTATAGGCAGCCAATTTTTTTTTCTTTTTCTGGGCGTTGGATGATCCTTTATGCGCGTATAAAAAATATATGTATACAAAGGTTCACCGATACACACGTATATATCTCTATGGTAGCTCAGAAACGACTCTCAGCGTCGGCGAACTCGAGGGGCTTACGGCCCTTGCTAAATAACAAGGTGCGAGGGGAAACGCCAATCAGGCCTCCGAGGTAATGACGCCTTTCAGAGAGTGCCCGTACTAGGTGCCTGCATCTCTTTCTCTCGCTCTTTTTTCCTGTGCTTTCTTCCTCTCTCTCTCTCTCTCTCTCTCTCTCTCTCTCTCTCTCTCTCTCTCTCTCTCTCTCTCTCGCTCGTGCTCTCTCGATTCACGCTGGAGCAACAATATACGGCATCGCCGTAGCATGCGCAGTATGTACGTACGAGCAGTTTTATAGGTGCCTCGGGCCTGCCACTCACGAGTAGTATAGAGAAGTTCCTCGCGCTTCTCATCCTTGCTTCTCTCCGCGCATGCGCCCGTGCTCGTTGCACGCTCTCGTCGCTACAGCGCTCGGGCTCTTTGTGAATGGCCACAAGGTGCGCGTGCGCACGAGGGCGAGGCGCGCGCATCGGACTCCGAGTGGCAAAAGGGCTAACTGCGAGATGGCGCTAGAGGCGTTGGATGCGCGCGCAACGACGAAAGAGCGTTTCGCGCGGTTTTACTCGAGCGTGCCGATCGCGAATGGAATTCCGGGAGACTCGACTCTCCCGCAGCCTATGTAACACGAACGATACGCCGTGGTCTGGTGCCCTCGCGATCGGACGAGCGTATCTTCCGCACCGTCATATTCGTAATCGCTCTGGGAGAGAAAAGTAGTTTAAATTGGATTGTAATAAAATAAAACGAGTAGAATGAAATTGGATCTTGGCAAGTGCTAAAAAAAGGAAATACGCGTTCGCTTTTCCGATTTTTATTAATTTGTTATAAATTACGATCGTCCAATTAGAATCGCCCGTACGACGAATTACACGCCTCGTCTCGCTAGTTATTATTGGGGCTGTTATTCGTCAATTAATTTTTCAATTTTCGTTACGAATTTATCTCAAAATTATTATAACACCGATTTGATTTATATCGCTTTCGTGAGAATTCATTTTTATTCCAATCGGGACGGGTATAGTTGCCTATCACGAATCCTCTCGAGCGACACACGCTGCTGATATATAGACGCGAGCGTGTACTCGCGAGAGGCTTCGGATTGTTCGCTAATTGGCACGAATAACGTGAATTATTTTAGTAACAAACACACATAGGTAGAATGTATATATATATATATATATGGGGCATTCCACGTCGAATCGACCATTCTTGAATCTGATCCCTTTTAATTTTTGTCATATTGTTATGTCACCTCACTAATAACATTTTTGTGAATATTTTCAAATTTCTTAACCCAAAAAGTTATGAATTTTGGAAAAATTTTCAAAAACTGCTAGCGACGTTTTCTTTTTAAATTGTTCATTTTTAAACGCACACTGTAGAAAAAAACATACAAAAAAATGTTTCATGTAATTTTTTAGTTTTTCAGAGAAAGCCATCAATTTCTCGACGAAAATCATTTTTGATATATTACTGTTTTTTTTTAACTCTGATTTATTCTGAGTTTAATGCCGCAGAACTCACAGTGGGCAGATTTCTCTATCTTATTTTTTCATAATTAAACTTTGTTTCGATGATAAAATAAATTTAAGTTAATATATCTTTTCTTTGCCATGTTTTTTATCATTTAATCGTTTATTTTATTATCGAAACAAAGTTAGATTACGAATAAATTAGAAAAACAAAATTTAAGCAACGTTTGAAAAATTTATGAGGGTTTCGTTCCAAAATTCATAACGTTTTTCTCACGAGTAAAAAAATTTGGAAAAATTCACAAACATATTTTTAGTGGGGAAATACATATGACATAAAAATTCCAGCAATATTTAAAGCGATTCGGATTCAACAATGGTCTATTTAACATAGAATGCCCCATATACATTTATATATATACACAACCTGTATATTATAAGCGGCACGTGTGTTCTCTTCGACAATCAGTTCGACGAACCGTGCATAACGATGGATAAACAATGGCTGCAATGACAGAGAGACAGAGATGGAAAAAGTAAAAAAAAGAACTGAGAAACGAATTTCCACCCGCCTCTCTTTCTCCTCGTGTGCGCGCGTTAATTAATCAATTAAACAATCAAAGTGTCGACATTAACACGAAACAATTTGCAATAAAATAGCTAAATACGTCTACGTGTACTATATGAAATAACATGACAATTTTCATTAAGCTGTAAAATACTGCTACATGCGAATACATATCCATAGAGGAGTGCATGCGAATATAATAATTGAACATGATTATTAACCGTGTTAAGAAACACGCATGCATTACGCTCTAAAATACACGATATGCTCTGCAATCGTTCTTAAACAGGAATGTTCGAAGCAAAAAAAAGGCAACGTTCTACAAGATCCTGTGGGAAATTGTTACATAATTATTGCAACAATGTCGTTTCGATAATAAGAAGGGAAGGGGAGTTCCTGATAAATCATCTTTACGAGTTACAAACTTTCAACACACATATTTCAAGCCGGGCTCTCTCTCTCTCTCGGTGAAACATTATCATTGGTAAATAAAAAGAAACATTATGTTAAAAAAATAATCAAGAAACGCGCAAAAAGGACAGAAATTCCGATGACAGGAGTGACAAAACAATTTTGTTTTTATTCCTTGGTCTTTCTGTGTCTCCGTTTGAACTCGCCGATATTGTTTTTGTGCTCATTAACGTCTTCGTTGTCGACGCGAACTTTATAACGTACGTATTTGCAGTGAGAGACGGAGAGGGAGAGGGAGAGAGAGACAGAGAGAGAGAAAGAGAGAGACGGAGAGAGAATGTAGGTGCAATTATACGGAATATCACGGCGGTTTTGCGGCTCGAGCGAGCAACCGCGTGAATTCGGGTCAACTATTTGCATTGCGGCAACGGCGAGAAACCGAGAAAGAGAAACAGAGGGAGAGCGAGTAATGACGGGAGGGGAGGGGGAGTTACGTTTGGAGGATTTTATACGCTGCAAGAGTGAATCGCCGAGCAGTTTTCTATCCGTTTCGTTATTCGAATCTATCGAGACCGCGATAACGAGAGCGCGAAATAATGTTCGAATCGCACACATCATTTATAAGAAAAATTGCCTTCTTATTATAACAAATATATCAATCAAGGTTCAGAAACGAAATAATAAATTTGCGTTATCGAACAGATTTTCCATGAGCCTCAATAGAAAATATTTCACTGAAATAATTTGATATTTCAAGTTAACAATCTGATATCCTACGAAAAGAACTACGACGCAGAAATTTCCTCGTGTCCTCGCTCCGTTTCCGCATAACCGCACGCGCGGGTCATCGTGACGTAGCTGGAACGAGAGCTGCGCATCAAATATATACGAGGGGAGAGGAGAATAGGGTGGGAGCGGGGCGAAGGGAGAGAGGCTCGGTCAAGAACCGCACGAGTGGAGGGAAGCGTTACAAGAGCATCGAGCACGAGTTACAACGCAAAAGCATCGACGGCGGAAAAAAATGTCTAGATCCCCCCACTTTCCCCTCTCTCTGCCTTACCTCTCAAAAAAAGACGAACAAAACCATGCAAAACTTTCCCTATGCATTTTATTTCTTTCACCTTCGCAAAATCGTCTACGCTTATTTCCCTCTCTCTTCCTCTTTCTCTCTCTCTCCCTATATATATCTTTTCAAGACTGGATAATATTATATATAATAATAATAATAATAATAATATATTGTTATTATTATTATTAATAAAATAAATAAGAATAATATATTATTATTATTTCTATTGCATAATATAATAATTATAATATTATAACAATAATAATTAAATATCTAATAATATTACCCAGCCTTCAAAAGAGCTAAAAGCTACTTTTTTTTCTTGTTGATTTGAAACTGTCCGCGCGTGACTGACATTCGATCCAAAACGCTTATATCCGCGACGCCACCATGCCTCTTACGAATATCTTTGACTTCTTCGTTGCCTCGTGCTTGAATCTTGCTTTTTTCGTTTCTTTTTTTTTTCCTCTTTTGCACCGATGTACTTTTTTTTTATCGCTACGTTCCGTCGCTGCGCTGGGCTATCGGATTACAGGCGCCAGAATCGATATACATACATATTTGCGTATACTTCGATTTTGCCAATGCAAGCATATTAGAGCGAAGCTTTCAGATACTATGTGCCTGGCCATACTCGGGCCATCGACGCGCAATAAATACACTAATCAACAATATATAACATATATGTATATACACATATATACATACACAGTTTCTACCGATCAGCACATATTACGTGCCTGACACGTGACGATCTCGTGATCGTACATGATAAGACCGAGTGACACACGCCGCAGAGTGCGGGAGAACGCCCCGAGAGCGTTTCATTCATGGAATACGTGGCCCGAGGCGTGCGAGCGCGATCGATCCTCCCCATCCTCTCTCTCTCTCTCTCTCTCTCTCTCTCTCTCTCTCTCTCTCTCTCTCTCTCTCTCTCTCTCTCTCCTCGACGTTCGCCCTCGTTTTTAGTCTTTTTTGAAATTTAGTTTTCAATGAAACGCCGCATCCGATATTACTCCACTCCACGTGTGATAAGAACCCGTCTTGTTGTTGTTTTTTTATCATACCCGTACTGGACACACGCACACTCGTACATGTGTGCGTGTGTGTTTGTGCGATCGTTTCCTACTTAAGCTACTCGAGAGAATACGAAGAAGGGCGATATAGATCGAACGATCGAAAGCGACAAATCGAATTATTCCTCATCGTTCGTTCCTCTAGTGAATTTGCAGAAAAGTGCGATAAGGGTGCTTACCTCTCTACGTCTATCTGACTCGATTTGTTTGCACTTCGGCAGGTTCTACCGAAATCCATCGCCTACCCGAGTATCGTACCGAACAATCCTTCGACAAACAAAATGTATGTTTGCGCTTATCTATCTCGCGCGTGCGCATGTTTATCTTCGCGCGTCCAAGGTACGTGTTTGCGGTCGATCAGCTTTTCATGGAAAATGCTTTTTCAACTTTTTCTCTCGAAACGCTTCTTCCGCGCATGGTCGCCCGTTACACCAACTTGTCGTACGTGGAATCTGTTTACGCGCGCCCGAGACAGTTGGCGAACGAGTTTAGCGCACCTTCCAATGCACTACTACGCGGACTGACTTTGAAGATTTTTTTGATGACGAACTGGCGCCGACGAGGCAAATATACGACTTTGCGTGTGGGCGTTCTATGTCGAAACGAATTTACACGCCACCGTACACAAAATCTAAGATAAAATACGAGCGATTCCTGGATTTCGCGAGAAGCTACGAGCGCGCTTTTAAACGATTGCATTTAGGCGGTAACAATTCTTCGAATTCTCAACGTCGTGTAAATTCTCCGACTATTTATCACAGTTTTTTTTTTCACTTAATATCGTATTTATTGTTGTTTTATTTTTCATTTTTTGAATTTGCAATTTATTTACTCATTTCCGTTGTTCCCTCTGTTTGGAAATAATTGTTTACAAATAATGTTATTGGAATTTTCGAAACTTAACATAATTATTTATGACTCGAGATTTTTGCCGAATATAAAAATAACGTAGTTTTCGCTTTCTCGCGCGCAACCCGACACGATATTCCACTTGTATTCGTAGTTTTGTCACATTTTAAATTATATTTTGAAACCCATTTTTGCTCGGATGTCGTAACTCGATACGTCGTCCGAGTTCTCGTCTATATCGTACAGACCAAGCTACGATGAATATATTAGGCGAGGAATGCATTTCGTTGCATTCCCAGAAATTTCAGAACATTCGTAAATTTCCACACGACTAATGACGCAATAGCCTCGACTTGAAATTTATATTATCGCGTATTAACAATTTATAAGAATGTTAATCTACGACTCAATGACAAAAATAAAAACATTATTTCATAACAATTTTCTCAATTACAATCGCTACTCTTCGTCCTTCCCTCTTTTCCGCACAAAAATATTATTTTTGGATAAGAATAATATTTTTCTTCATTCGGTAGGTAATCCTCCTATCTACACACAACGTCCTGTGTGCGGATGTATTTACTGCCAAACGTTATTTGCATACAACAACGCGTTGCTCACGAGGATTATCGTGGCATCGGGTCGCGCGCTCATTCGCGCTCCTGGGAAGACCGTCTCTCCGGAAGTCCCGTCGTCTATGCATATATACATATATACATTTATACATATACATATATATATATCATACGAGCACCGTATATACGCGTCGTTGCATCGCATAGCACAGTCGCAGCGTACATATGTATACATTTTATAATTGTGAGACACGTCTGAAGAGCAAACGTGTTGGAGGGGGAAGAAAAAAGAGCGCAGATCGTAAAAGCGTGCGAGTGATGTTGGCCGGATCCGTCCACGGCCCAACGGAACCGTTACACAATTGCGGGGGAGTCATCGTCGCTCTCCCTCCCTCCCTCCTTCTTCCTTGCTCTATACTCATTCCCGGTCTCTGGCTAGTCATGAGCTCCCCGCTTCTCCCCTCGCCCCAGTCCCCTCTTCGTCTTCTCGGCCCAATCGCCCCCTCGGCAAACTTCTCCCCCTTTGCACGCGTATCCTTCCGTGGTCTCGTCAACGATTGTATAATGACATACGGGAGCTATTTGCAGAAGCGCACGGGGATACGGAATTTTTATACAAATAGATATACACGTGACATGGAAGTTGGTCACCGCAGTGATAATGACATTCGAGAAACATGTTGTATATTTATAGCGTATAGTTCGCGAGGGAGTCCCGTATTATTGTTCAAATTTACAAAAATATTGGCAATTTGACGATCGTGTTAGCAAACAATTTTTTTAAAAAATGGTTAATTATTTTATAGTTGGAAATAATATTGATGATTTTTTTAACGTTTACCAGGGGAATAAACAATACAATAATTGAGTAATTATTAATAAACAATTTTTCAAAAAATGGTAAACCATATTATATTTGGAAATAATATCAATGAATTTTTATTTCCAACGTTTACCAGGGAAACAAATAATACGATAATTTAATAATTATTAAAAAACAATTTGTAAAAAAATGTTAAAAAATATTATGCTTGGAAATAATATTGAATATTTTGTTAAAGTTTACCAGGGGAATAAATAATACGATAATTCAGTAATTATTAGGAAACAATTTTTCAAAAAATGGTCAAAAATATTATATTTGAAAATAATATTGATGATTTTTTATTTCCAACGTTTATCAGAAAAATAAACAGCACGATGATTCAGTAATTGTTATTTTGCGTGATTTGCGATACTTTTAACCAGCGAAAAACCATTTCTTTTCGCTTCGGTACGAGACGTACGGCGATGCTGTAACTTTTAGAAAATTTCTACGATTTGCAGAAAACGCGAAAGAACGAGTCTCTTTTTTTCATTCTATTTCGGTAAGTATTACGAAAATTTGAGCTCATCATCGAAAAGAAAAATACAAATACAAGTATTTTTTAATTTACAAAAATATTGGCAAGTTAACGATCGTGTTAGCAAACAATTTTTCAAAAAATGATAAAAAATATTATATTTGGAAATAATATTGATGTTTTTTTTATTCCCAATGTTTACCAGGGAAACAAATAACACGATAATTCAGTAATTATTATCGTGCCGGCTTACGACACCTCTTAACCAGCGGAAAACAATTTCTTTTCGTTTCGCTACGACACGTACGACGACAAGAAAAGAACGAGTCTCAATTTTTTTGTCATTCTATTTCGGTATTACGAAAATTCGAGTTATCTAAACATCGAAAAAATGCAAATATAAGTATTTTCAAATCCAGCACGGTATCCACAAGACCAATATATCAAAACCGTTCGAGAAAACGTTTGGGAAAAATGAAATCCATTTTCGTAGAAAGATAAATACGAAGAAAATAATTTCCCCGAATGAAAATTCATAAATTATCGTTTCCTGTGATTATTCAATGCTCCAGCTTCTACTTTCGAGAGAACACTTTAGCGTTTAATATTGCTTATTCGATCTATGCTATCAACACTATATGCGCCCGGGAGAAATTTGAGAATAACTCTATAGTCGTTACACGCGTCCCGTCTCGCCGTTTATCTGATGTATTACGTATGGAAAGTTTATATATAGATATGCATACGCACAAAACACACATACACAATTACACACAGCCACATGCGTATGCGTGTGTGCGTTTGTACGTGCGAAGACGAATTGAAAAGAGATCTATAAATAAGTGTATAATAATGCGTGTGACGGAGCGAGAGAGCAGATTGTCAGAATGTCGAGTGTGTGGGCGTAAACTTCACAATGGTCGTGAGAGAGTGACGAGTCAAGCGCGTGCTGCAGTGCTTTTCTTGACTCTCTCGTTTCTCTTTTGGTACACATCGAGATGGTTTTTAGACAGACAGCTTCCGGTTATCGTTAAGCGATTCCCGAGACTCTCTCGAGACCTCGAATAACGGGGACCGTAATTTTGTCCCGATTGCCTTTTAATTCTTTTCTTCCCTTTTCCGTTGTTATTTTCTTTTTCATTTCTCGTTCCATGAAAAGTTTCGTTTCTATTCTCGTTAAAAGAATTTTTGTTTTTTTTGTTCTTTCTTTTTTTTGTTGTTTATTTCTACTTTTTCTTCGTCGTTTTAACTACGAACCGGATAAGTGCAGGCGAATTTTAATCGTCTCGATTTTTCCGGAAGTCAGGAGGATGCCGTCAACGTCGACAAAAAGTTCCATATGTTTTTCTTTCGTACGCCGTTCAATCGCTCGCGACGATACGAATCATCGAGTTATTTTTTTAAGAGACCGATCGCGAGAAGACCACGATGTTTACGCGTGAGAATGTCTTTAAAAAAATCTTGAGTTAACCGATGTTGACAAACCGTGGAAAACAAAACATCTGTTGATCGGCGTTCAACAATTTTTGTCCGCGTTGTCATAGCGAGGACGTTTACGCCATTGAATTTTTGGTTGGAAACGAACATGGACTGAATATAGGAAATATTTTCCTAGACAATTCGGCATCGCCGTTTGTACTTCCGACAATGGCGAACAATCGGTGTTGTGTGATTGCTATGGAACATCGCGTGATTGATTGAAAGGTGGAAATTTTGGGAAAGCACGATCAATTACAATACTAAATATCACATCACGATTGATCATAATGTTTTGTATACGTTTGATAACGTTTTGTTTGAACTTCGAACGAATTGAGGGAACAAAAAGATGAAATGTTTCGCGTCTCAGAAACGCCGGAGGAATTTTTGAAAATGTTGAAAGTCGACTAGCGCGTTTTTTTTACTTGGACGGGTGAAGGATTGCGCTAAAACAAAATTATCCCACACTTGGACCCAAAGTGTGCCACTAAACACCAATCACCATCGTGTTTTTCGTTGCTCACATTTATATTATATGTGTAAATTCGCTCTTTCTTCCATTGATTTCCGAGTGAAAAATTATACAATAGCGCTGGTATAACCTTTCGAGAAAGGAACGTGCCCATAACGTCATTTTTATTATTTTATATATTTTTCTCACCCATCGAAGTGTTATTTGGGGATATTTTCTTGAATTGATAAAATAGCATTCGTTAAGACACGAATACTCTTCTACGTCCACATTCGTGATAAACATTTCAACACTCGTTGACATCAAAAACCATTTTCAATACCTGTTGTATAAATAATATTTAACAATTAGCGATCATCATTTGAGTAATGTCAAATGATCATCATACATCCGTTCAGTATTTTGAAAAAGAATTCATCGTTGAATCAATCGTGACTCGCTATTCAGTGGGCATCGTTCATAAATATGGTTTGTTTAGTTTTTCGCGATTTTCCTTTTTTGTATATCTGTGAGTAGTACCGACCAATGGATACCCCATCTGTCCATCTCCTTGCCAATGGATGGCATTGGATAAGACTAGTTTTTCATCCGATGTCCTGTCACTACTCAATGATCATTGCTGTCCACCACTGACAAGTTTGAAAATTCCATTGGGGACCGTTGGCCGGCATTGTATGTTCGACAGAGTTTTTAAATGAAGGAGTTGCCTAATATAGCGAGAAGTAACAGCGTGTTTTTGAAACGATTCTTTTGTTGTTGTTTTCTGCATGTTGTTATTGTTTCACGTAGGAGCGACTTTTTTCTTTCTCGTTCTCTCGGGGTCCATTGGTCGCCATGGAATGTTCGACAAAGTTTTTAAATGAGGGAGTTGCCTAATATAGCGAGAAGTGACAGCGTGTTTTTGAAACGATTATTGTGTTGTTGTTTTCTCCATATTGTTGTTGTTTCACGTGGAAGTGACTTTTTTTATTTCTCGTTCTCTCGGGAACCATTGGTCGCCATTGAATGTTCGACAGAGTTTTTAAATGAGGGAGTTGCCTAATATAGCGAGAAGTGACAGCGTGTTTTCGAAACGATTATTGTGTTGTTGTTTTCTCCATATTGTTATTGTTTCATGTGGAAGCGACTTTTTTATTTCTCGTTCTGTCGGGGATCATTGGTCGCCATTGAATGTTCGACAGAGTTTTTAAATGAGGGAGTTGCCTAATATAGCGAGAAGTGACAGCGTGTTTTTGAAACGATCATTTTGTTGTTGTTTTCTCCATATTGTTATTGTTTCACGTAGGAGCGACGTTTTTCTTTCTCGTTCTGTCGGGGTTCATTGGTCGCCATGGAATGTTCGACAGAGTTTTTAAATGAGGGAGTTGCCTAATATAGCGAGAAGTGACAGCGTGTTTTTGAAACGATTATTTTGTTGTTGTTTTCTCCATATTGTTATTGTTTCACGTGGAAGTGACTTTTTTTATTTCTCGTTCTCTCGGGGACCATTGGTCGCCATTGAATGTTCGACAGAGTTTTTAAATGAGGGAGTTGCCTAATATAGCGAGAAGTGACAGCGTGTTTTCGAAACGATTATTGTGTTGTTGTTTTCTCCATATTGTTATTGTTTCATGTGGAAGCGACTTTTTTATTTCTCGTTCTGTCGGGGATCATTGGTCGCCATTGAATGTTCGACAGAGTTTTTAAATGAGGGAGTTGCCTAATATAGCGAGAAGTGACAGCGTGTTTTTGAAACGATTATTTTGTTGTTGTTTTCTCCATATTGTTATTGTTTCACGTAGGAGCGATTTTTTTCTTTCTCGTTCTGTCGGGGTTCATTGGTCGCCATGGAATGTTCGACAGAGTTTTTAAATGAGGGAGTTGCCTAATATAGCGAGAAGTGGCAGCGTGTTTTGAAACGATTATTTTTGTTGTTGTTTTCTGCATGTTGTTATTGTTGCACGTGGGGGTCGACTTTTTTAAATTTCGTTCACCTTCGCATTCTATTTATATCGGAACAAACACAACGAGTGATAAACACGCACGTGCCGATTGCGACAGATGCGAGAGCCAAACCGCCCGATGACGCGTTCTTCAGATTTTTTTGTCTTCTTCTCTTTCCCACCTTTTTCTCGGATCGTCCATCAAGATTCGATTCTAACATTAGATAAAAATGTAAGATCTTTTATCATTATGATTTCGTAAACAGGAAATCGATCCGATCGATCGACAAAGATTTAACCGCAAAATAATGAAAAATATAAATTGTTTAATCCTCGTTGCGTTTCGAGAAATAAGAAATATCGTTCGTTCGGTACTCGTTCGAATCGAATTGATATTTATCGAATTGGCTTATTTGTTTTATTTTCATTCTTACGTCACGGGGACCGGAAATGAATTTTCATCGGCAGACGACTGTCGAGACATGTCCCACTGAGAAAACGAATAAGGCGGGTTAGGGACTTGTACGTTCGTAATAATTTTGTTCCCCCTCTTAATCTCCTCCATGTAGATCCGGTTGTGCACGCGATTCTCTATATATCGTCATTGCACTGTCTTAAACGAGGCCCACGCCTCTCCTTTCGAGCAGTCGGAAAAATAAAAGAGAGTAAAATATAGGAGCAGAAAGCACGTGTATATATATATACATATATAAATAAATGCGAGAAGGGTTTGCGAGACGAGGTCTCCCGAGTTTCGAGACCGCTCTCGAGACGGTTGACAAAAAGTTCTCGTCGTCCGAGCGTGTGAACGTGAAAGTGAATTCCGCAACGCGCGCTCGGCCCGCTGGCGCGCGCAATCGCGCCACGCGACGATCGGCGTACCTACACGGAGCTACAGTGTCGCGAAAATGAATCAATTTTGCAACCTTCGGGTCCTTTGGGTTAAAAAGCAACATTCGATTTTCACGTTGAATATAAAATTTCATCGTTAAAAAAATAATTCGAATTCTCCATTGGAAATTAATTTTAGCCCTCGGGCAAAGAAACGAGGGACAAAATTATCGTTGCGGCATCGTATCAAATATTTTATGAGTTATAAAATCTGGAGACCAACATTTACGCGAGTGGATAATGAAAAAAAAAAATGAGCCGTTAAAATTCTTTTCCACATGCAACTCTGCTGATCGAAAAAGTTTTTATTTCACTTCTACTGTCACGTTGTTTCCGTTCGAATTATTTCGATCACAGTCGAGTCGGTAGTAGTTTTTAAAAATATTCTGTTTTGTATATAATCGTGCGTTACTTGGTAGGTATTTGATTTCATACGAATTTAGAATTTTTTTTATTTCAACACATTTAGAAAAAAAACTTTGGGTTTCAACTTTGTATATATTAAATATAGGAAATTATTCGTAAAAGCTCGACAAAAACAACTTTTACGAATAATTGCTTTTTTTTTAGGGAAAAAACATGAAAGATGTTTAAAAAAAATTTCAATTGTCCTGAAATGGCAAATTGCTTTTAACGATTGACGAATTATAAATAAATCAATAAACGCTGGTTCATTGAATTATTCGGTCAAGGTTCTCGATGATTGTTGCAAACCGAACAAAAAGTAAGAAAACGATAAAGAATTTAATTCGTTCTTATGAACAATAAGTGTAAATTTGTTCCTCCGACTTATTAGATATATATTGAATCTATCAATCACCACCTCTAGCTCTTTACTAGTTCGATCTATAAGCATTGAAATTCCACGATCTAATTCACGGTTGTCCAAACTGTTGAATAACGTATCGGTACGTAGTAACGGTCGGTCAAAGTATATGCAGAGGAGAAGTGTTTTTTCCTCTTCTCACCGTCTATCTCGAACAAAATCTTCGATCTATGAATTTCTAACGGTACTTCGAACTATTCTCATTCGATCAACTTCACGATCATTCGTGTCGATTCGACACGTAGAAATACCAGAACATTTATATCCAGCCATAAATTCTTTCGTTAGTTTTCTATACCGGACGAAACGGCCGCGTTTTGTGCCGGTAAAACTCGAGATTAATGGATATCGGATAATTATATAAACGCATATGAATGAATGATCATATATTTTTTACATAGTGAATTAAAAAGAGATCATAGCAACAGTGTTAATTGAGTGAATTAAATAAATTAGTAGGAGAGATTGGGGCAAGTAGCACCAGGAATGAAATCAAGGCAGACTTGGCTCAAAATCTGTTCGTTTTTATGCCCGAAGATTTTTGAATATTTTATCATGTTAATTCTCGCGATATTTTACGTTTAGAAAAATCGGTTATACCAAAAGTTTGCTGTTGTTATGGAACTGAATCATTCTCTACGTCGCAAACTAAATTAGCTTTTATATCGATAAATGGACCGTCTTCTTACAATACGCCGTAATGAAAAATAAAATTTTAAATAATTTAAAATCTCTGATTTCTCGTTGCTTTTTGTTATGTCTGGGTTTTTTATTCGTGCCCCACTTACTTTCGTGTTCGAATTTACCTACGCACGAAAGTGACGAAAATACGCACTCGTAAAATCAGAGTTGCGTAAGGAAGTCCAAATTTTCACCTAACCAAGGTGACAAATGGCGAGAGCTCCTTAAAATTGTGTTTTTTAAAGAGGTTCGACATATTTGGAAGTCCCCATCTGATCCCAAAAGTTTTCTTTGCTTCAAAGTAAGATTTCTTCAGAATTGTTCAATATTTTTGGACGACTTTTTTTTTCTTTTTGTTCGGAAAAACTTTATTGATAATTCTATGTAGGATTTTAAAGAATATTCGAAGTAGACAAATTTTGAAAGCAATTAAAAGTCGAAAAACATTGGATTCGAAAAATGACGTAACAAGTATATCCAAACGAAGGATGTGTCCAGGCATTTTTTTTTAAAACCGATTCAGACCCGAAAAAAAATATTTGAAGGTAAAAAAACGTGCTAAAAAATTTTAACAAAATTTCAAAACGTCAACAAATTCTAAAACAAAATATAAAAAAAAATGGCTCGACACATTGTTTATAAGATTTTAATATACCCACACAACAAAATGATCAAAATCGCACGTACGGTTCCTGAGAATAGATACATTGAAAATAGCCATTTTTCAAACCAATATTTTTCGACTTTCAACTGATCCCAAAATTTTTCTAATTCAAATATCCCCTAAAACCCAACACAGAATTATCAATAAAGTCTTTCTGAACAAACCTAAAAAAATCGTCGAAAAATATTGAATAGTTTTGAAGAAATCTTAATTTGAAGCAAAGAAGATCAGATAGGGCCTTCCAAATATGTCGAACCTCCTTAATTATGCAGTACAAATTAACCCAAACCCCTTCCTCCACCCTTACCCCAACTAAAAAATCTTTAATATTTAATTAACGAATAATTAAAATAATATGTCATAATTAAGCGTCTTATTATAATTTAACCATAAAAGAAAGAATAAAATCCATCAATCGAGCGACTCCTGTAACCGTTGAAAATTGTATATTTATATATAATATTGTATCGCATACCGGTCAGTGATGTCATCCGGGGGCATTATACACATATACACATATATTGGGTGCTGGGGCAATTTTCTGCGCGCGCCCGGAATGTCGGTCACTCCGTGCTGTGTCACGTTATGAAACTCTCGCAAGAATCTATTCGCCACGTATAGCTCAGTCGCCATATAGCCTGAGCTCAACGCGCATGCTTTAAATGTAGGTATTGTATATATCCCCATATATATATATATTCTTTTCTTCTTTTTTCTCTTTTTTCTCGCAAATACAAACTTCGCGTGGTACACTTTCTCCTGCCTCTGCTAACTCTCCGTGTGCGTTGTCGTTGGCACTTGTATGTATACGTGTCTGTGTGCATGTATGCGTTTGTGTGTATGCGTGAGCGTGAATATGTGTATGTATCGTTTGCACTCGCCAAGATAAACATCACGAGTGTGCGTTTATATAGCTCGTGCGTATGTGCTCCCCCTCCCCTTCGCGCCACCCCCGTGCGTTGTTTCTCGATTGCGGTGACTTGGAACGTGAAAGGGAAAAGAAAAATGTAACGACTGAGAAAACGAGAACTGAGATCATTTTGTCGCATACGCCACAGCGATAACGCAACGGGAAAGCAAACGGCCCGAAAATTTCAGCGGTTTTTCATAATTATGAAGGCGTTGAAATTGTCCGGGAATTATTATTATTGTCTTCTTGTCTTGGTTTTTTTTTATCAGGAATGAAATACAATAAGAATGAGCGGGAAAATGCGAAATACGCGTCGTTGAACAAGTTTTGCGGTGGTTAGTGTCAAATGCTTTTTCGCATTCGTGACGCGAACTCGCATCGCAATGTCGATGTGATAACGGAGCGATGAGTTTTATAACTCGGATGTCCGATGCAGACGCGTATCCGTCAATAAAAGATACGAGACGCTTATGTTTTTCATCATTGTTTTTCGCTATACCGATCGCGTTTGTTGTTTTCATATCGTTCGTGCGATCGATTATCGCTTTATCTTTATCGATCGCTTTATTGGCTCGTCTTTTTGTTCAGTTTTTTCGAGAGGGGATCGATAAACAAGCTGCAAATCGTAACGAGAAAAGTATTCTGTTCTTCGGATGGTGTGATTTCAGAAAATAAGATATTTTTCTATTTTGTTTCAATTTTAAACACGCACAATTGAAAAATAATGTAATTTTCAAATAAATTGTTCAAATTTTACAAAATTACGTACGTAATTTTTAATTGAAATTTGATCCAATTTCAATTAAAAACTATTTTAATTGAAAAAAGTGGGCACGATATTGTTTGTATTGTTTAAATAAATATCATACACACAAATATAATTATGAAATAGCAAGATATGCAATAAAAATACGAAAAAGTAGATTTATTCATTTTTTTTAGAAGCGAATCGTAAACAAATGGCAAACCTTAACGAGAAAAGAATTCTGTTCGTCAGCTGTTATGATTTCATAAAATAAGATATTTTTCTAATTTATTTCAATTTGAAAACACACAATTGAAAAATAGTGTAATTTTCAATTATTAAATGGTGAAATTTTACAAAATTACGTAATTTTTAATTGAAATTAGATCGAATTTCAATTAAAAAGTGGGCACAATATTGTTCGTATTATTGTAAAAAATATCATACACACAAATATAATAATGAAAAAGCGGGATATTGCAATAAAAATACGAAAAAGAAGATCTGTTCATTTTTTCGAGAGGTGAATGGTAAACAAATGGCTAACCTTAACGAGAAAAGAATTCTGTTCTTCAGCTATTATGATTTCATAAAACAAGATATTTTTCAAATTTATTTCAATTTGAAAACACACACAATTGAAAAATAGTGTAATTTTCAATTGTGAAATGTTGAAATTTTACAAAATTACGTAATTTTTAATTGAAATTAGATCGAATTTCAATTAAAAAGTGGGCACAATATTGTTCGTATTATTGTAAAAAATATAATACACACAAATATAATAATGAAATAGCGGGATATTGCAATAAAAATACGAAAAAGAAGAAGGAAGATAAGTAAAACTAATATCTACTGCAAACTAAATAACGAATGGCAGTGAAGAGGAGGAGGGGAGGGGGAGATGGCAGTACATGGTATGAAAATGTCATAGAGTGACGAGAAAGGTAAAGGCGAAAGAACCGGATCGTTAATCATCAACTCATTCCACTAATAGCACCAAGCCAGCGGTCTCGACCGCAGCACACGCGTACGATATAGGTGATTCGTTAATGGCGCCATAGAGCGCGATCTCGTCGGTTAATCCGTCCCGGTAATTAGCTCATCGTAGCGCGAGGCCGGCCCGGATTTTCCTCCGGAGGATTTTGGTGTTCGCCAGAATTCAAGAGTTAATTAGTTATAGTTGGTCCGCGCGAGCTTTGTGTTTTCACTCTCTCGAGACTGGCGAGCTGAAAATTCCAGCGTGCCTTGCCAAGAGAAGCTTTCCCAAGTATAGGCGGAGTGAGAGGTTTCTACCACCAGGCAAGGTCGTCGGATGAATGGAATTCGGGACAGGCACGATTCTCCCTCTCTCTCTCTCTCTCTCTCTCTATTTACGTGTGACCGTATAAAAAACGAGAACGCGCTTACGTTATTATTGCCGATTGCAGAAAAACATTTTCCCCGAAGGGTGAGTCAAGCGAAACGCGTATTGGAAATTCACGCCGATCGAAGAATTACCACTATGAAAATGCAACGCGATATTTTATTTCGTAAAATGAAGAGAAAACGAAGTTTGAATTGATGGAAAGAATGGAAATTTTCGAATTATAAGAAAAGCATTATTAAAAATTTATTTAATTATTTCATCTTCCTTTCGTAAGAAGAAAAAAAAAATAATGGAGCATCGTCTCTCTAATTTTTGCATACAAACACAACTATATTGATTTCATTATTTGCGAAAATAATAATAATTTAAAACAAAAAATTCAAGATGACACTTTTTTCTTGTTACAGATACAAGAAATTAAAATCAAAAACTCGTGCGTTATAATTAGCAAATCGTTATTTCTTACATTTACCGAATTACAAATTGTTCCCAATGAGAAAGCTAAAATCTCGAAGTCTACTTTGAAAATGGTGAAATATACGAACAATTGGCAAGACTCAATTTTGCAATTTCGTTTTAGTCTTATAATTCGCGGTAATCACTCGATGATTTACGTTCTACGTGTCATTGAAAGGTCCATTCGCAGTCATCGTATAAAATGGATCATCGTTTTGTCTATCACATTTATAGTCCGACCGAGACTAAGACACGTGTTTCACTCCCTCCTTGGTAAAATTTTTTCGTAAGATGCAGCAACCAACCACTCTATCATATATCGTTGCAGTTCATACACCCAGTATTTCTCCATGACATTTTTCTGTCAATCGTCCGAAGTGTCCTGTATCATCTGTTGCCATAAACATCTCCAGGAGTGGCGAGGACAGAGAGCTCGCAATCGTCAGTGATTGCTCTCCCCGTGGATTGCTCCAGGAGTCTCAATCTCTGAGTCACTTCAGAAGAATGGAGAGACACAACGACCGGACCTGGAACGCCGACCGTTTTATTGTGTGTACACAGAGGAGGGAACGGCGCCGCATCGGCAACCAACCGATGGCTGTTTGTTGCTGATCTCTCTTTCTCTCTTCGTCTGTCTTTTTCTCTCTTTTTTTATCTCTCCGGTGGGCAGTATGACTCAAGCCTTGAAGCTATCGCACCGAGGGCCTTGCCTACTTCGATTCCGATGGAATCCGGCTTTGGATTCCAATGCAGGCGTTACATGCAACACTCGACGTGTTACAGATAATGCGATATTGAATAACCATAACAATAACAATAATAATAATTGTTCTCTCGGTGGTAACACTGGTAACAAGGAAAATGCAACGAAATAATAATGATAATAAAATGAATGAATAGCAACGATATGCAAATCAAATTCAAGTAGGTAAAAGGCTTGTGACGTTCGCGAAAAAGAAACGAAGTACCATCGGGGTTTTCTAATGGACTGTCAAATTTTGCGACCAGCGATTTGTGAAAATAAAGCACATTCTTAAAATTGTAGACGTTTCGCACGAAATTTGCGAACATTGATTTTTTCGGCTCTTCTTCCCGTTACGATTCGTTATCGTCTAATTAAGTTATAATGATAATAATGATGGAATAAATGAAAGACGAACGTTAGAACGAGTATAAGTAATTGCAATGATTTGTGAATCGGTTAGAAATATCGCCTCGTTAAGTTTTCGAAACGATTAATTTTTCAAACGAGCCAAATTAAGTCCGAAATGCATAATCCGTCGACTAAACGCGTCATGAATAGCCGAAACACAAAAAAAAAAACGAAAATAAATTGATCGCAATCATTTCCATAAATTATGTTAAACGAACGAGAATTATGCGCGATGAGTTCGGGAAGAAACTCACGATTTCGAATTC
This sequence comes from Netelia fuscicornis, assembly GCA_946811545.1. Taxonomy (NCBI): domain Eukaryota; kingdom Metazoa; phylum Arthropoda; class Insecta; order Hymenoptera; family Ichneumonidae; genus Netelia; species Netelia fuscicornis. The sequence goes on from OX328012.1 coordinate 41,903,041, forward strand.
CACTATGTCGTGGTCGGGCGTTTTTTTCACCCCATTATATTTGATTTACAGCATCGAGATAGGAGATAAAGACGAGTAAGAGGTATTACCCGGTAGCCACCGGATTATTAGCCGAGAGCGATTAGATCTCTTCTGCCTTCCTTTTTTTTTATAAATTCTTTCATGGTTCCTTCCTTCGGTCCCTTTTGCTCCTTTCTCTCGTTCTCTTCGTTGAAACTCGAGCCGAAAAAGGGATTCCGCGTGTGTCCTTTCCATACACGCTCACGTATATTACGACCGTGATCGTGAGTCGTGCACGGGACCTTTCTATGTGCCCTCGTGCCGACAGAGAGACCACTGGAGAGAGATCAGACAGGGGACCAGACGCCTTTTACTTACGACGTGCGATATACCTGATGTGATGTTCATTCTCTCCTTCGTACGAGGGAATGAAAGAGAAGGAGAATCGAGAGACACCGCCAACACGCACGAAACTTTACTGCCGAGGCTTTGTAAGGCTTGGCATCTTTTAATACAATCCCCGTTACTCGGATACCAGGTTAAAAATAAATATATAAATATATTGCCATTCAAGAAAGTTACCAAGCTCGACATTAGTCGGCTTGTTATTTTTTTTTTGTACTTGTCGGATGTTATTGAAATATTAAAAATTTGTCTTGTTGAGTGAAAAATCATCAAATTAATAGATAAATATCGATTTTTGTAAATCAAAATTTTGACAGGTGATTTAAGACAATTTCGCGTATAATTATGAAAAATTTGCCCAACTGGTTTGTCACCAAATCAAAATTCTTCAATTTTTCATAATTTCTCCGACATACTTTTAATCGAGGAATTTTGTTTTTCTACATCCTCCCCCCTAATGCTCCGAACACGTCCCGGAAATGCGTGTAACAAGAAGATCGAGAAATAAGTAACGGAACGCACGTGGGTTTGCCCACACTATTCTCTTAAAGCGGGTCCACGATTCCCGGTCGCACGTGGGTAGCTCCAGCGATTAAGACCGATATATACGTATATATACAAAAAAAAATTTATTTGTCTATTTATATCGCTATTTTTTGTCAGCGAACAAACAACGGCAAAGCGTGTAAAAATCTTCTACACAGAGCACGCCTATTGCAAAATTGTCGTTCGCGTGAGTTTCTCTTATCGCGAGAGTTAAAATGCAACTTCTGTAATAAACCAGCCGGGTGCTTAAACAGATATAGGTGGCAAACGCTGCTGTTTCAGCGTCTCGCGAGAAATAGTGTAGCGTGACCGCCCCCTCGCAATGATCTCGAATTATTTCGCCACTTCCCACGTACTTACAAATACATATATATGTATATATATACGTACGCAATATATACATATACAGGGTAAATTTCATAAGGTGTAACAGGCTTTATTCTAGGATAGATGGGATCATTACAAACAAAAGTTGCAAATATACATTTGGGATGTTTTTAATAGTTTACGAGATATACATTTTTAAAGTTGGTCCAATCAGAACGCACGGAGAAATGTTGGAGCCGCCCATTGCCGCCCTAGCTGTAGAGAAAGCACAGTGTAGGGCGTTACATTTGAGGTTGCAAAATTCAAAGCAGTCAATTTTATTTATTATATTATTGCGCAGTGATTTTTATTTCTCGGGCATTGACTGTTCTGAATTTTGCCGAGCGCGCCGAGAAGCGTTGGTGCCACCCACTCTTCGCCCGAGCAGCCAATGCTCGAGAAATAAAAATAATTGCGTAATAATATAATAAATAAAATTGACTGCTCTGAATTTTGCTACCCCAAATGTAACGCCCTACTCTGTGCTATCTCTATGGCTAAGGCGGGAGTGGGCGGCTCCAACGCTTTAAAAAATTTTACTTTAAAAATTTATAACTCATAAACTATTAAAAATATCCCCAATGCATATTTGCAACTTTTGTTTGTAATGATCCCATCTACCTTAGAATAAAGCCTGTTATACTCGTACCTTATGATATTCGCCCTGTATATATACTTACGTACACAATATATACGAGACGTTTCAGACAAAATCGACTAGTTCGTGGATTTCATCCATATTTGATACTAATATATTGAAAAAAAATCCACAACATCAATGGTAACATACAATTCGTAGTTTGAAAAAAAGCAAAAATATATCATAATCTTAAGTGTACGTAAGACATTTCTAGAATGTGACTGAAGAATTTTTATTTCGAAAAATAGAGAACTTCACATATTTTCTTTCGTTCTGGATACCGAATACACATGTTTTAAAAAAATTATTATCGACTCGGAACGGGTTAGGAGGATTACAACAATAAAGCTATGTATTTTTTGAGGTTGTAACAACGACGTTAAAAATTTGGAACAATATTGCAGAGGACATGAATCATGAAATTGTCCATTCAGGCTGGAACGCCCCATATGTACACAACAATTTATCACGGTGAAGGAAATCTCGTTCATGCTCTCCGTAAATATTTTTCGTTTTTCTTATTCTCGAGATGTCCATCTGGTAACGAGAGCATATCGAGGGTTTCACGAGAGGAGAGATGGGCAACCCTAGGTTTGCACATTCGGTCGAAAGAAAATCACATGCACGCGTCACGTGCGGCACGAAATTCTCCCGATCAGAATTCTACCTGACTCTGTTCTCTTTCATAAGCCTCTCCCCTATCCATAGTCTTCTATTGGACAATCGGCGATCGGCATCGTGGATAAAGAGACAGAGAGAGAGAGAGAGAGACCACCTTGATGCAGCACGCGATGAAAGACGAAACCCACGGATTTGCTTTTTGCGTGTTTTCTCTTTACTCGCTGAATACGGGGGAAGTAAGTAAAAAATTATTGTTACTCATTTAATTTGATGTAAAACGCATAAAATATTATATTTGTTATCAAAATCATGTCAAAAGTAACCATTACGCTTTGTATCTTTGATATAAATTGCATTTTAATGTCTTGTCAAAAAAACTCTACACTCGTGTTTACTTTGACACTTTTTAAAAAATATATACAAAATCTTGCCGGGGTTTGACTTTCTTATACAGTTGATAGCTATAGTCACATATTGTTCTATTGGAACAGATAAAATTGGAATTTAGGAAGTTAAAAAAAGTTACCTGCAAAAAATTTCCAAAACCTTTTCAAAGTAATCACGTATAGCTGTAATTAATTTGATAGCAAATGTTATATCAGAAACGAACGAGCAACGAGAAGCAACGCTATAAATCATTAGAAAACGTTTTTGAAAACAAAGTTTTTGAAAATATTGCGCGTGATTGCAAAAAATCATTGTCAAAAAACAGATGTAATTTATATAAATTTCATCATTCCAAACGAAATACAAGAAGAAGCTAAAACAGGTCGATTGATACTTGAATCTGGAAGAAGTTGTTAATTGTTTAACTGAATTCTTGATTCACTTGATTTGTCAGGCACACCGTCACGTATTGTAACATTGAAAATTAGTGTGTCTATCATTCTTTTACGAAACATCAATCCACCACGATCTTGCAACGGTTCCAGGTTTTTAGGGAAAGATATAATGAACAATATCATCGAAGCTACAATTTAAAATGAAGAATTTAAAAGAGCAGATATAGCATTGTCACTTATCCCAAGGATATCAACACATATGCCACTCAAATCCAAACCGTTTGCAGTTTCCGGAGCAACTCGCATTTGCAATAACCATTAACAAAGCACATGGACAATTGATACACGTGTGTGGATTAGATTTGGAAAATCCATACTCTTTTCAAAGACCCCTGGCCTCTTTTGACCGATTTTGACTTCGTTGACCTAATCTGTACTCGATCTTGATCTTTCAGTGAATTTTTTGCACTCGAGACCAAAATGCAGTTCCAGGTCGTTCATAACTCTAACAGAAGTGTGAACATGAAATAAATCAGTCGTTAAATATCCCTCCAGCAAAGTATGCAGCTATTCCGACGATTTTCCATCCGCAGTTTAAATGCTTCGGAGCCAAACGCGACACAGTTGCGTTGAAAGACTCGTTTGCGTTCTGGGTAAAGCCGCCCACGCATCGCTCCAATAAATCATCCTGAGCTAAATCTCCATAAATCGGCAAAATGTACTTCTTTACATCTTCCTGTAGTAATGCTGGATGGTTGAAAGCCACATTGTTGGCTTATGAAGCCTTATATGCACACCACGATTCGACGACTGTAGGCCAGAAGTGATTCTGCGGCTGTTCATCTGTTAAAATTAACTGGCAGTGGGTGGCTATCATTTCTTTGTTCGTGCCTTCTTTCGAGTGTGCATTTCTACAAATCGCTAGACTATTATATTTAGTCATTTTTTTTTAAATTAAAGCATCTGTAAGCTTCCCTTCGCCAACAAGTTGAACGAGTTTTGTGACATTTCTGAGAATGCTTCCCAATCTTTTTTCCACGTGACCTACACATTCACTTTTTACATCTTCATAAGACTGAGTATCCAGAACAGCTTTGAATGTTTTAGTGGCGCTATCTCCGATATAAATGGCCATTTTAAGCAGAGCATCAACCTCCATTTTACCAGAAGATGATTTATGATTTATTGGGTAATTTTCTATATGTTCTGCACATTCCGGATCATCAGCGTGGTGCCGAAAGTAGGTGCATGCTTAACAACAGCTATTTTTCACTACTAGATCAATCCCTTTACTTGAGTAATAAGTTATAAGTGTTATTAAGGCAGTACTATCGCTTTATCGTTTTCTTAAGATTTCGTTGAAAATTTGGATATATCTTCTTTGATGTCATATGTACGTGTGTAATAATTTTTGGAAGGTTTTAACACGCGGAAGTTGAGATATTTTCGGGCTATTTAGGCTCGGTGAAGCCTTCTAAAACTTTGCATACATTTTTATGCAACATCAAAGAAGCTTTATTTAGTTTTTCAAAAAAATCTAGAGAAAAGAATTTTCGCAATTTTTGTAATTATACAGCAAGTACATATTACCTTGGATGACCTTGAATTTGGAGTATGTTGTTCTTTAGTCAATTTGCAACAACTTTTCTTTATTGACTTGAGCCCGCAAACCATGTTAGCCAGCCATAGACTGGCTAACATGTAACTAGTTTGGGCGAGAAATCAAAAGGTAAAGCGACCACGCGAGCGCGCTCTTTTACTTGCTCTTGGTACCTTTACAGCACGTCACTTCGATGACTTTTGAGGGACCTTTTATTTAAGGCTTCATGGTGGATTTGAAACTTCGGGAACACATTCTTCGGATAGTAAATGAATCTTTTAAGCAATACAAAAATGCAAAATAAAATCATTTTACACGAATTTACCCTCTTAAATCACCGAAAAGGTAATCCCTTTTGAAATGAGCGGCGCTCTTCTCTCGCCCTTGTCAAATAGCTCATCCGAAGTGTCTCCCACCAGGTTAAAATTCTTCGAACGAGTCGGTAGGTAGCGAAATTCTCAATCCAAATAAAGCAGAACTATCGTTCGTCATAATAAAATAAGAATACCTAAACCGTTTTGATTCGTTCTCAGGTACCACACGGGTCTATATTTAGAACGATGGTCGAGCATGTTGACTCATGTTGTTTTTAACGCTCGTTATAAATAGGAGAAAAATATTATTCAAAGAAGACAAATTGACGCTTATCGAACGCTGAGTAGGTATACGTTTAATGTGTGTATACGCATATACGAGTAGATATGAGGCATTCCACGTCAAATCGAGCAGTTTTGAAACCGACTTCTTTTAATTTTGCTGACAGTTTTATATGTCACACTACTTCGCTACAAACATTTTTCCAATGTTTTTCGAATTTGCTTACCCAATCGAAAAAAAGTTATGACTTTTTAAAACAACGCTTATAACTTTTTCAAAAACTGCTTAATCGAGACGTTTGTTTCAATATTTTTAGCATTTAAACGTGCTTTTCAGAGCATCAAAAAATCTTCAATAAAACAAAAAATATTCAAAGGCATATTCTACGAAATTTCTCAGTTTTTCAGAGAAAACCATCAATTTGTCGAAGACTGCCATTGTCGATTATCTATTTTTTTTGTTTAACCTTGATTTATTCTGAGTTCGGTTAATACCGAAGATTTATTATTAAGAGTCTAACTTTGTTTCGATGATCAAATAAATGGAAATTAATATATCTTTTGTTTTCATCATTTTCTTATTTACTTTATCATGAAATCAAAGTCAGATTACAAAAAAAAAAGAACAATTCGGAAGAAATATCTACCCACATCAATCTTACGGTATTAAACGCAGAATAAATTAATTAAAAAAAAAGAAAATCAATAATAAAAAATCGCGATTTACAAAAATTAATGGATTTCTTCCCAGTCGATTTGACGTGAAATACCTCATCTATAATATAGTGACTTTCCGATGAATCGAAGGAATGTTCGTAAACAAAATCGAGTGTGAAGGATGCAATCGAAAAGCGTCAAAGAGCAACTTATAATTACTGACGATACCGAGAATCTATGATTAATATACTCGACGTCGCTGACATCTTGTTTTCTCGCTGTGCTCCATCGATCTCTCCACAGTCTCCGTCTCTCGCTTCCTCTGACATATGTACTGTGACACACTTCTCACATATATATCTGGCTCTCTTTATATATGTAGACATTTGGACATAATTATATACGTACAACTTGAGAATACAACATTCGTAGAAAGAGGAATAGTCGCACGGACGGATCACTTGCAAAAACTGGATCGTTGATCGGTTTTGATTCGAACGTATGGACTCTCGACTCTTACAAATGATCCATTTATGATATCGAAAAGTCTATATAAATGAACAACGAATATTATTCATATTAACTTTCAATTTATATTAATAATTAAAATTTCATAGTTTCTTCCACGCTAGTTTTTCCGTGTATACAGGGTGAATTTCATAAGGTGTCACAGGCTTTATTCTAAGGTAGATGCGATCATTACAAACAAAAATTGCAAATATACATTGGGGATATTTTTCATAGTTTACGAGATATGATTTTTTAAAGTTGGTCCAATCAGACCGCGCCGAGAAGCATTGGCGCCGCCCACTTATGACCTAGCCGTGGATATAGCACAATGTAGCGCGTTACATTTGGGGTTGCAAAATTCGGAGCAATACATTTTATTACGCAGTTATTTTGATTTCTCGGGCATTGACTGCTTTCTGAATTTTGCCGAGCGCACTGAGAAACGTTGGAGCCACCCACTCCTCGCCCTAGCAGCCAATGCCCGAGAAATAAAAATAACCGCGTAATAATATATTAAATCAAATTGACTGCTTTGAATTTTGCAACCTCAAATTTAACGCCCTACACTGTACTATCTCTATAGCTACGGCGGGAGTAGGCGGCGCCAACGCTTCTCGGCCGCGCTCTGATTGGACCAACTTTAAAAATTGATATCTCGTCAACTATTAAAAATATCCTTAATGTATATTTGCAACTTTTGTTTGTAATAATCCCATCTACTTTAAAATAAAGCCGGTGACACCTTATGAAATTCACCCTGTATAATGCGTGTACATCGACTCGCGTACGCGGAGCTAATAATTATATGCACGAGTTTGAAAATACATTCTTTAAATCTGCAAATAATCGAACCGATGTTCGCATCTTTTCCTGGAAAAAAAAACAATTGTAAGAGAAGGAGAAAAAAAGTGGCGTATTCTCATGAATGTATAATTGGATTTAATGCGTTACGGCATCGGCTTTGCTAACGAGACTTTTATAAATAAGTATTATATCTCGGCCACGGTTAAACGCAGGTATACGTACATGTTTGTGTAAATATCGTTTATACTCCGTATTACGTAGGAGTTATTAATATTCATATCTTCCGAAAACTTTATCCAAGAGACGTCTTCTCCAGAGATCCGAGTCCCGCATATATATGCGATGTGTTACCGAGAAATATCGCTTGGTGATACGAAAATACCCAATAGTACGTCATACGATCGGTTGAAAGTTGAAATAGGACGAAGAAAAAACAACGAGCCATCGTCGGTAAAAATGATAAATTGTCTCTTATGGTCGCTCTTTCGCATGATTAAATAGCAAAAAAAAAGATCTTGGAACGTCATTGACGCGTCATCGTAAAAGTCGAAGGTGCTTCACAGTCCCCTGGCTGCTAAATTTCTTATTAAACAATGCAAAAAAAAAGGATCGTCGCGACTCGGACAAGTCCTCTTCGTTCGCTCGGAGCGCTAGCTCTCTAGCGTATAAAGTAGAAAGAGGGCATATCGTCGCAGGAGGAGGCGGCGTGTGTGCCGCGCAAGAAACGCGCAGGTCGTGAGAAACCACGGCGCCAGGTCGTAGGACCATGCGGCCACGTGAATTCCCATGCGCCCCGCGAGAGGAACTTGTCGGGTATATATATATATCTCTCTCCCTCTCTCCCTCTTTCTTTTCTCTTGTCTGATGAGAATTTCCGTCTTGAGGAACCAGGACGTCTATCGCATATATATATGTATATAACATCATACAAACACACACACACACACGTGTGTTACACACATATACGCATTTATTTATAGAAATTCATAGATACGATGACGTCAGTAGGATATATTCCAGGAACTTCTTCATTGTTTCAATCAGCGAGATGACAGTGAAATAAAAAGTCCCTAGAATCCCGCCACGAGTGAAGAAACAAGATAGGAGAGAAAAACGGGACAAAAATAGCATCAACGATGAGACGAGAATGGATTTCCCGAGCATTGTATTTATTCCAAGCGGGATATATATGTTTCGAAGAAAATCGCGTCAGAGTGCCGGGATGGTAGAGAGGACAGGGGAGACATAGACGAGACGAAAATAATAATCGATAAATGGTCCTAAAACGTTTTACATATATAACATGGCGTAGCCGTACTACTATTTGCCTTTTACCGAGTCGTGACATGATGTGCCAGATATATCTACGTGTATCTCTATATAGACCGGAAAGTATTGGTCTCGATCTCGGGCCTCCCCTCCCCCTCGCTTGCTCTCCCTCCAACACTCCCCTCTTTTCGCTCTCTCTCTCTCACCCGTCGACGGAAGCTTGTCAGTCCCAACGTAACAATCCTCGTCGAGTCGCCTTGAGTACTACGTAGTATTGTAGCTCGACGGAAGAGTCCGGTGGTGGAGGAGAGAGAGAGAGAGAGAGAGCGAGAGAGCGAGAGAGAGAGATGGAGGAGAGGTACAGTGGCGAGTACACGTCGTACGCGACCAGCGATACGGCAGGGACGGTCAAGTAGGTCAGTCCCGTGTTCGCAGGACGCGCGCAGTACACACGAATACACGGACACACATGCGCAAACATTCACGTGGAGCAAGAACTCTCTTCTTACGGCGCAGTTGCCTGTTCTATCAACGACGGAGGGAACTGTGAACTCCCGGCAAAGAGGGCAACCGTGTGGCGCGGGAGGGGGGTGGGCAGGTGAGTAGCGGGTGGTGGAGAGAGGGTCGGTGGGGAAGAGGAGAGCGACGGAGCCGCCGCGTCGCAGCCACGCGGATTACGTAATGCTGACAGTGAGAAAGTACCCTCCACTCTTCGTTCGCTCTCGGTGCGCGAGGGCCTCCTTTTTCCCCCTCGGCTGCCCCTCCACCTCCTACCTTTCCTCTTCAACCGTGTCGATCCCGACTCGCCATACGTTGTTTCCCCCACCCTCCACTTCGTCTCTCGCGCAACGAGGGTGCAATCTCTCGCCCTCTCTCGCTCGTTCTCAGTGGCCAATCGGCCCGTCTCTCTCTCTCTCTCTCTCTCTCTCTCTCTCTTTTTCCGTGCTCAACCTCTCTCTCTCTCTCTCTCTCTCTCTCTTTCAAACTCCCCGCTTCCACCTCCTGCCCCGTATCCCTTCTCGCGGCCATCGTCGACCCCATTACGGTGCACCGTCTGTTTACAAACAAATCTCCCACCGTGCCCCCGTCCGCCATTCGACCTCTTCAACTGCGCGCCGGGAGTGATAAAGAACAAGGTGTAGGTAAGAGAGGGAGTGAACGAGAGAGGGAGAGAGAGAGGAACGAGCGAGCGAGAGAGAGAGAGAGAGAAAGGTAAAGAAGGAAGAAGAAGACGAGTGCGCGCGGCAAACTCCATCAAAGCAGGAGTGAACAGCAGGGACGAGTGAGGAGGAGGGCAGAGGCCCAGACTGCATTGCGTAAAATTGCAGAGCAGCCGGGCAACCGAGCAAAGAAAGCGGTCGACCGTCTTCGCATAAACGTCTCTCTCCCTCTCTCGCGCCGGGAGAAATTTCGTCCTCTTTCCCCTCCATATACCACGTGGTGTACGTATCCACATCTCTCTCTCTCTCTCTCTCTCTCTCTCTCTCTCTCTCTCCCTCTCTCTTTCTCTTTTTTACTCTACCGTTAAACTCTCCCACCGGATTTGAACACAGGACCACCAACAGTCGTCGTCTCCGTGTGTATCAACAGTCGTCTTTCTCTCTCTCCCTTTCTCTTTCGCCCCTCCTCCTCCCTCGATCTTTCACGTCGAGTCGTCGCGTCTGGCACCGCGACTGCGGAACTCTCCGATGCTTCTGTACACTTTCGTGGTACACGCGGTACACGTAGCTTACATTTATAAATGGCGGTTTTATATATCAATAAAAGGCGATACAATTGGATCGATTTTGGACCAGGACGCAGGAATCCAAAGCTCGAAGTCCTTGGCTATCAGTCCTGTGAATCTATTAAAAATTGTAGATTCAGGTAGATATTATTGTACCAGTTTCATGACTTTGCGAAATCAAGAGAAACTGAGAGTTCCGAAACGAACAAACAAAACAATGGACCAGCTGTGTGGGGAACGTTTCTAGCTTGTCAAGGGGAAATAAATGCCCTTCCAACAATCTATAGATAAATTATAAATACATGTGTTTGTGAGCGTGATACGTATGTACGTATATAGTTTTGCGAGCGAGCGATAAAGGTGAGAGAAGGAAACCCCGAGAGAACCGTGAGTGGGGATAGAAGAGAGCAAGGCAACCTCTTATTTTGCTTTTTACAGTCGTGCTCCGGATTCCTCAGGAATCCGGTCCCGTCCTCGTAACTGTAGTTAATTATTGTTTAGACTAGCGGTACGAGGCTTTCTCCCTCCCTCTCTCTCTCTCTCTCTCTCTCTCTCTCTCTCTCTCTCTCTCTCTCGTTCTCTCTGTCTTTCTCTCTTCCCTCTCAGTCCCTCGGTCGTCTTGGTACAGCAGAACTCGACGGCTGTTTCTCGTCTGCTACTTCCTCTCTCTAGCCACCTGCTGATCACAATAGAAAATTAAATTTGAAAAAAGACACCGGTATTTAAATGATATTTATTTATCATTAATTCAGTTTGGTCGGATTTAGATTAGTTAAGATTTATTCGACACGGTTGAACTTTTTAATGTCGTACATTAATCCGCACTTCATAATAAACGAGAGATACTTCAGTTGCAATTATTAATTCTTTCTTTCACTTCCGGTTAACATTAATTCTCCGACGTAGACATCGAGGATGTCGGCGAATCGCACAAAGGGGCGCAAACGATAACCTTGAATTATGTCGAGTAAGACCGGAAACATAAAGCACCGAGAATCGCCATTAGTCTTGAAGTGTTTCTTTTTTCGTTTTTAACGGTTTTACTTCCGGTGGCTCTGAAAAATATTCTCGTGGGATATGTTGTCCTTAACACCTTATTATTATTATCATTATCGTTTTTATTGTTATTATATTTATTACGGACGTCGTTATTATCATTCTACCTCCGTTGTCCGTTGAACTAATTCCACTCATCCACGCACTTCCGAGTTCTCACGAGTATCGACGAGCGTTCAAACGAGCTCGCATGTGAAAATACCTCGCTGCAATCGTAATCGGGTATAATTTCGAGGTGTTCTATGAAAAATTATTCGTAGGTACACGTCAATCTGACACGTGCTCCTCGATAATTCATCTCGTTTCTGATATACTTGCATTATTTTTGTTTTTTTTTTTTTTCGTACCCGAAAGAAATGAAATGCGGGCCATTTCTTTGGGAACGCCTCCCACACCTCGTAATTTTGGGTTTACTATATATGACATATAGGTTGTAGGGTAAGTCCAGGTATTGTGGCCAAGGTGGACAATATGGCCCGTTGCTATTTCTCCGAAACTAACCAACATTATCGTGAAACAGACCTGCCACGTTTGGGCAACCCTACTTCTCACCTCGTCAGTGAATTTGTATGGTGCCATAAGATGACTTGGGTCTTTTACAAGCATTGATCGAAAATTGGGTATTTCTATATGATTTTTTTGAAAAGTTTCAACCATTACAGTTCCTCGAATTGTCAATTTTTTTACATTATTCCTTCACAGTTTTGTAGACAAATCCTTAATGTATAGTATAGTGGCAATTTTGTATTTGTCCAAAATGTTACTGCGACCATTATGGCCCACCAGGTAGAGAGCCATTTTCAAAGCCTATGTTGTATGCTATGGGCTAACGAAAAATGCTCAGGAGTGCAAAATAACGTGTTATTTATTGTTTGTATTCTCTGCTCTGATGGGCAATATGGCTGGGGCATTTACGGCCAATATTTACGGCCAAACATGCCTAGATTTCAACGATTGTTAAATTTTACTAAAACTTCTATTTTTAATTATTCTCTAAAGTTATATTGCCTTAAGCTTCTAATTGTCGATTAATGATAAATTCAACGATGATTTTCGATCAATTTTTCTCTAGCCCTTATTGACCTACCATGTTCAGAATTCAGCAATTATTACCTTTTTGCAAACTTTTATTTTCAGCAATTATTTCAAATTATATAGCTTTAAGCTTCTAATTATTGATTACTATTAAATCCAACGTCCAACATGACAAAAGAACTACTGGATTTCGTATAGTTCGAGTTTTATTACCAAGCAGGCTTTTGAGATGGAAGAGGGGTTAATAATGTCCCGATTTACCCTACATATAAAAATAATATATTATTTCTTTCCCAGTTACTATTTAGGATTTTTGTTTACAATTTTAAATCGCCCTAAACTTTTGCTTTTTATTTTCATCAAAATGGTGTTTATCCGTGCTATGCGTCTCTCAATATATCTGTGGATCGACATCCATTGGGGCTATCGGGTACCAACGGAGAACCTCGACAGGACACGCGCGTGGAGGTTCTCCGTTTATTCCCAGAATACAGAGTAACAGGGTAATGGAAGATGAGAGAAGAAGAAATCATAGCTACGTATATATGTGTCTATATATATATATATATATACATACATACATATGTATATACGTTACGTGCAGCATTATACAGACACGCGCAGACACAGTGGCCTAGACAAGTAGGTCGCGGCGTAGTTCTCCCTGTCCGCGTGCATCTGTGTATGCACGTGTGCCTGTTTCGCTCCATTCTATGCACACTCCGAAAGCACATCTGTAAACGTACGAGAGCGTCCCGGTGCACGACTATCCCCTCGCGTGTGTACGTGCGCGCGCGAGTTTGTTACGTCCTTCGCCATACACGTGTGCAACGCAAGTTGCACACGTACACACGAACGAATTTTCTCGTATAATGGCGTCTGTAGCGATGGTGGTTCACAGTTTACTACGTAGACTGGGTTCTCACTTCTCCGCCGTACTTTGTACATAGGTGCCATACACACATATATATATATATAGAACGTGTATTTTATATTCGGTTACTAATGCGTAGTATACAATGCATATACATACAAGATTGTACGGGAGAGACAGAGGAAGACAGTGGAGGAGTTTGAACCAATCGCTATAGTTTACTCCGAGAACCCCGTTAAGCGATGGATAATAAATTTTTAATAATTAGACTTTTAAGTATTGCACAGCTATGAGTTCTTTTTCCATAACTTGAATTATGTCGAAATGTCCTTGTAATAATGAAAATTTGAGGAACGAAAATGTTCGTAGTCACGGAGTAAGATTTATTTCAGAGTTAAGGTAATTTCCGTTCTGTAAGAAATAATTATTGTCTAATTTCTAACGGTTCATATTTTTCAGTAAATCACACATTTTTAGAAGGTATAGGTCGATGTTACTGTAAATTGTTTTTAAACCATAACTAATTAATTTAATCGTTAACCATAAATTCATATATTTCGAATAATTTCCGTGAAAATTTCTCCCACCGCATATCTAAATGAGCGACTCGATGATACCCAAAAAAACAATGGCAAATTTCCAAGTATATTTCATCCTCGCGATAAATTACGAGTATCGAATTCTATTTTTTTAATTCGTGAAAACACGATTGATCTTTCATCGATGAAATCCATCGTTCATTGTAATGATGAATTTCTACTTTATGTAGTTTTGATTTAACGAGTGATAGAGAAAGATAGCGACGTCATCGCACCCGAACATCATTGCTCGTATAAGCGGTAGAGGAAGGGAGAAGGGGATGCACATACGAGCGAAAAGTGGAAGAACCATGTAGGATAACCGATTCAGCCTACCGGCTGCAAGGCTCGCGCAAATTGTCCCTACTGCGGTGTGTCGAAAGTTACGGTGAATTATTGCGTCGCAATATCTCGTAGACGCGCGCAGGGTTTCTCTCTCTCTCTCTCCCTCTCTCTCCCTCTGTCTCCTATAGGTGTACATTTATATGTATATATATATATATATATATAAAGGTATATAACAGACTATACAGAGCTCTATACCTCCACGGGCCGCTGTCTATCTGGCCTACTTCCATGTTTTTACTCGACGCCACGCTCGCGCCGCGTTTCGGTATATGTCAGACACACGGATATACCCGAGCTCTCTTTCTCCCATTCTCACTCTATCTCTCTCTCTCTATCTCTCTCGCCCAGTCTCTCTTATCTCATATGTTCATCCTCTGTCTATACTCTTCATGCGATGGAATGAAATAGCGATCGATCGAATGGATTTGGAGCTAACCAAGTTGAAGGAGACACGACTATCGAGGAAGACCTAATTTTGAGACTCGAATTTGTTGACATGAAGTAGGCGAATACCTTATAGGATTTTTTTATTAGATTTAATCTATTGTGATAAAATTGGGACGTTAACAACTTTGAAATTGGCGGAGGGTCACTCCTTATCGAGTCCGTCGTACGGAAGTTCAATGACGAACGCGAATTCACGCGTTCCATAGAACGAATCTGTGTTTTTAGACAGAAATTGCAATCGATGGATTAAGAACAATGAATCCTTGAGAATCCGTGGGAATTATGTTACATCGCGTCGTTCTTAGATTCATTTTCACAGATTCCAACTTAAAAAACGATAAAACAAAGTCCTGCGACTTTTTTAGATATTGAAAATATTCTTAAGCAATCTATCGATATGGAATAAAATTGCTGGGATCGTCGATAAAAAATTTGATCCGGATTTTAATGAAAATATTTTGAAGACCTTCCTGAGAGAAAGTATGAGTGTTTTTGGGTTAGAGAAAAGTGAGTCGCAATTTTCGTTTCTGCGTCGTAATATCAAGAAAGAGACGCTGAAGCAAAGAGAGAGAATATCGTTTCGTAACATAATGTAACTTCCCCTTCCATTATTTTTTCGCGAGACAAGGATCCATCGTATTATATACGTAATAGGGTATTAGTGTGTCTAACCTATATAATGGAGCCCGGGCACGTTGTGTCTGGAGGGATACTTGTTTTGTGTTTAACGACTTGTGTTTCACACCACACAAAATACGAGTATCTTCACCCCATAGTACAAGATAGACAAAAAAGTGGCAAACATCTAAAAAACGGATGGGCGAGCCAAATTTTTGAGGACAAGTAAAGGATGATTGGAGATGCCCAAATCAGTCGGAATCCAAGAAAATTTCCTTGCGCTTCCTCCGCCATCTTGAAAAATCTAAAACACAGATAATCGTCGATATCTCAACTCCTACTGGATGGATTTTCTTTTTTCTTTTTTAGTTTCATAGGAAAACATATTTTCTACGACTTTTGTTTGAAGAATTTTTCGATATCTATGTAAAAAATAAAGTTACGATCAAATAAGTGCGACTAATTAATGTTTACAATTATTTATTGTCAATTATAGCACCCCCTTTCGACTTTATCAATTTTTTTTTACATAACTCTTACAGAGGTCTCAATTTCCAACAATTTTTGTATAACTGATTTAGCGCTAACTCGGATATTACCCAAAATAGAAACCGTCAAAGTTATCTTCGCTCATTATAATTGCAAGGAATCCAAACGCAATTGGCATTAAACAATGCAGAATAACCTAAAAATATTATAACTTTATTATTGCTTTAATAAACTTGCCCATCTTGTCATTTCCAAGTCTAATTAACTTGTACTACCACGTTAATATTGTTTTTAAGAATATCCCATCTGGAATACAATGACGACAGAAATATTAGTTTTTCTACTTTCCTCATTTATTATAATACGTGCGTATGTGTATATAAATAAACATATACACGTATACAGGTACACACACATACAGAAGACTGCGTTGATATCGCGTTCGTAAGAGGCGATGAGAAAACTCGGTATATAACCCAAGGGTAAATACCGGGGCTTTAGGGGAGAGGGGGGAGAGGGGGGAGAGGAGGAGCTCGGCTCACGGCTAACGTGTGTCCGAGACCAGAACACGGAATTGCGCAACCCAGCGTAATTCGGTAATTTCACTCCCCGATAGAGGTCACTCTTCGCTTTTGCCCGACCTCCCTATCCCCCCACCCACCCTTCCCCCTCCCAATGCCGTGTTATACTTGATTATTTGTTTTTTTTCCTCCGACCTACGCAACTACGATGCGGTTATTGTCTCTCCCTTCAAACTCTCCTTTCTTGGCTGCCCTCTGCGTCATTGTATTCGAAAAAATACGATCAAACGCGATATTAAGATTGCTCAAGGTGGCGCAACGCAGCAAATTTTAATCGTGATTAAGGTCACGCTGTTACTAATGTCGCAGTACTCGAGTTTCACCGTTTTTCGTATTGTTTCTTTCGACGTTGCTTTGTTAATAGGAAGAAAAATTTACCGTTACGTTCGACCGTTAGACCGTGACGAAATTACGAGATTTTTCATCGTAAAAACAAGCAATAAAACTTTGATCGAAAGAAAATAAAACGTTTCGTTGATTTGGTAAATTATTTTTCTTTAACGCGATAATACATGAAGCATCTTTCAAATGTATTCCGGTAAGCCGTTAGTCACGATCGTGTTGTTGATTAATACACCCTTAATGGCAACCCTTAATTGAGAAAATAATTATTTTCAAGAATTCGAAACGCGGTAGTAAGTTCGGTTCAAGGGGGTTTTACGAACGCGATCCTAGTCATCGTCCTTCCCTACCGTATTTCCCAATTCTCCTCTTTTCTACTCACGCAAGGGTGACTTCAACCCCTCTTCCCTTTCCCGCAGCTCCTATGTATATATACATATATAATTACAGCGTTCTTTCACTCTACCAGCGCTTTATAGCTCTTCCTCTGATGTTCCTTCATTATTCTACTTCGTCCCTTTTCATCCCCCTCGCAACCTAGCGTATACGATCTTGGAATACGTTTAGCGACGACAAGAGAAAGAGCGAGACAGAAATCAGGATCGCAAAGATCACGGGAGGAGGAAGAAGAATATAGTTAACGATAAAGAAGAATGAAAAATTAAGAAATTTTCGCTGCACTTCATTCCACCCCTGTCGCGTAGTCAATTTCTCGCCCTCCATTGACATAGATTCATATTGGTTTTTCATTTATTTTTGTTTACTTTATGTTATAATCGACAAATATTGGTGTTATAAACACGAATCGAGCTGAACGCAATTTTTGTTCAACCCCCATAAAAATTTTTGTAATATATGTAATACGCGGTTTGCCCGAGGGGTTGCGCCATGGCATGTCTCACAAGAGTTATGACTTTTGCGTTCCCCGATGATTTTACAAGCGTGCCTGTACCCGTCATGGGGTCTCGCTCTCGTTGGAGAGACATTTTTTAACCCACCCCTATTTGCTCGAAACTCTCACACCCCAGGTCGCAAGCTCCCTTATAGTGACCTCCCTCGTGTGCCAGAGAGATAAAGTCATTCTGGTCTCTCTTTCACGAGTTCTCTTTCACGTTTCTTCGTCTTTTCTTTTCGCCTTCCTCGTTCGACGCTTCGAAGGGAATTTCAATTGGAAAGGTGTATCGATACGACACGAGGGAAGAACAAAAAATGAAGGACGAAAGTACAACACGCCTGATCCGCTCTCGTCATCGATTAGCATAATTAAATTTCTTGCACAACTCGACCCGCTTCTTCTCTCACTGGTAAAATGAAGATTCTAATTAGCCAATTAGGATGTAAATAATTTTTCATCGACCCGAGTGTCTCGTCGATATAATCAAATTTCTTCGAACTTTGGAGTTTTTGTAAATTATTGTAAGGAGGAACGTAGGACGAAGGTCAATATTGAATATCGATGCTCGAATGACCTTTCACCGAACCGAGTTTTTCTACCGAGTCACGGTAGAACGTTGCTCGTTCTTGGGATTGCGAAAAAAAAAATTTTCCGTTGCGAAAGTTAGAGGAGTTTTTCCACGAGAATTCCGATGACAAGATGGCCGCCGTATCAGGAGGACGCGATGGAATGGCCGCCTTTGGCGAACCGCGGTACGTCCGTCGGTTAATTGGCTAACTTCTCCCTTTTAATTTTCACCGAAACGTACCGCATATATGTATATATATAGGCACTAAACCCAATGTCATAAGATAGGTGAATATGCATGGGAAAACTTGATTCTTTTCCTAAGGCTTCGCCGGGAATGAAACGAGAACCCTTATTGAGAGCAACTTTGGGTAAATGACGAGTAATGCAACCCTCTTACATAGATATATATATATATATATATATATATATATATTATCGGAGAACGTTTGCTGAGCACACGCGTTAGAATGTAGCGTTGAATGTGCCCTCTGTTCCCTTACAAAATGGCCGCCAACAATTACCGAGCGATGAAAGTGGAGGCGAACTTCTGAAAGACCGTTTCGTTGGTGTAGTTCTCTCTCTTCCTTTCTTTCTCTTTCTCAGTATGTGTGTACCCCTTTCTCTATCTCTCCCGTCTACCCCACGAGGAAAACTAGCACACCGCGTGTCGAGCAACGGACGCCATCGTCGTTTGGTTATATCAGTTGTCTCTCGTAGTTTCTATAAGGGAAGTTTGCGCACCAAACACTTTTGTTCTTCGTCCTTTGCCGTCCCAATTTTCTGGAACCGTCAATTTTCAAAGAAAGGCAAAGCAATAAAGGAAATAGTCCGCAAGGAAAATAAATTTTAACGAACCGATAGGACCAAGATAGAAAATAAAAGAGTATTTTATAGGACGATCGTTTGATTAATGTACCAACGCTTTGCGAATTATAATTCTAATTACATCGTGAGAAGAGGCTTTTATCTCAAACCAAAATAATAACAATAAAATAAGACGTTTAGCATAGATCGAAAGTTAATCCGTGAACAGAGACGAATACTAAATTCACCGAGAGTCCTTAATTCGTATTATATACAGTAACAATTAAACCCGTTACTTCCGGAGGATATAATCATCCAAGAGAGACGATCAGCTCGGTCATCCCTGAAAATAAGCGATTCACTCTTTCGCTTTGTATCGCAGCGAGAGAGCCGCTTCTCTTTTCCATCCCGGTTCACATTCTCAGGCTGTTCTCGTCGTTACCAGCTCGAATCTCTCTCTCGTTCCACGAGATGATGACGATGAGACGTTGAGAAGGAGAAAGAGAGAGAGAGAGAGATTACAGAAAGACTCTCCATAAAGACGCTTCTATACCGTTTGGATCGAGTCTCTCTCTCTCTGTTTCTCTCCTTCTTCCCTACCTCCTCCCCTTGCTCAATGTTCTCTCTCGCTCTCCCAAGTTTCATGCCCCGAATAAGAAACTACGTATAGGTATACGCGGGATGCCTTGTGTATAAAATCGTCGTAGAGCTCATTTCGAGTGCCCTGCTGTGATATTGGAGTTGGCATGTATGAATTGTCATTGCGATAGTAGTATTCGTTAGTTGTAATTAAATCGTAAAATTAAAAAAAAAACAACTATTAATTAGACGGTAAAATAAAACGGGAAATGTAAATAAATGACGGAATAATTTGTGATGAACGTCATCGCGTATTAGTTTAGATGATTAAATAAGCTTGCATTATACCGCACCTCCTCTTCGTCTCTCCCTACTCTCCCCCCCCCCCTCCCTCTCTCTCTCTCTCTCTCTCTCTCTCTGGCTTAGTCGTATCGTAGTTTCGCGCGTTTCACGTTTCTCATCCTCCCACTACGCAGAGATGACGAGAACGAGCGAACTGAATACGGTAGTTACTTCCAGCTTCGCGTTCCTTCTCGAACTCACGAGCGCTTGGACAGTCGAGCGGGGGTGTCGTCGAGAAGAGAAAGAGAAACATCGAGTGGGAGAAAGAGAGGTAGGACGGAGACACCGAATTAGCAGATGCTGGATAGTCCCGTGTGTATGCGTGTGTGTGTGTGTGTGTGCGCTTTGGCGTTTGCTCGCAATGAACGATCCGTGAAACGCGAGACGCAAGAACACACCGCGAGAGGGCGCATGTGGATTTTCAAAGTGTGCGAAATATACACCGAGTGGTTGAAACGTTTCTCGCACCTATGTCTTTCCTGCTCGCTCTTTTGACTCTTTTGAGAGGCTTATCGTCTTCTCCTTCTTCTTCTTCTTCTTCTTCTTCCTCTTCGTCTTCGTTTTCCTCTTGGCTTTTTGTACTATAGTGTAATTTATTGGTAGTATTATTTCTGGACTCAGTGTGGGAGGGAGAAGGAGGGAGAGAGAGAGAGAGAGAGAGGAGAGACCGACGAAAAACGAGCGCAAACGAGGAGTACAAAATCCCACCATCTCTCTTTCTCTCACTTTCCAGTAATGCTACAAGCAACAGGGATAAAAAAAGCGGTGCGGTTCTATACGATAATGCCGAGGAAAGCTGCATTCTGGACCAATCTCGAATATTTGCGGGAGTAAGAGAGATAGAGAGAGACAGAGAGAAGGATCAGATCGAAACGTTTCCGGTCCACACGATGACTCAACGTACCAATGTGCTAAAAATGACTCTAGTATAAAAAAAATGGGAAGATCGAAGACGATATTAGTTTTCATGTTTTCTTTTTGAATGATAAAATTACTCGTCGACGAAGTCATTGTATAATTTCATGTAAAACGTACAAAATTACAAATAGCAGTTTTTTTGTAGAATTGAAAAGCTCTTGACAATTTGGTAACGCGAAAGTTTCTCGATACTTTGAAAAATCCTTAATTTGTAATTCGAACATTACTTGTCTTACAAAATTGCATCGATTTACTTCACGGAAAACAAAAACGCAGTTACATCGATTAAAGAAGTTGGGATAATCGTATTTTAGTTGACGCAATTATATATTGCCCTCGTGAAGTAAATACCTAAACATCGCTGCAAAATTCTTGTCAACCAAACTAAATATTTCTTTAACACTTCGTATTATCCCAATGTTGCTCACTCTACGAGTGTCTTTGCTCAGTATTTGGTGTCGAATTATTCTTTAATTTTATTTTATTTGGCACATCGTATCTTTTCCAGACGTTGAATTATCATGCAGACCCGAAGCACTTTGATGTCATTCGGTCCCCATCTCGCTCTCCCTCGTGGTCACTTTTAGAAATACTCCAAATATATTAAAAAGATATACATATATACAGGGTGAGTTTCATAAGGTGTCTTGAACTTAATTTTAAGACAGATGGGATCATTACAAACCAGAGTTGTAAATATACATTAGGGATATTTTTAATAGTTTACGAGATATAAATTTTTAATGTTTATCCAATCAGAGCGCGTCGAGAAGCGTTGGAGCCGCCCACGCCCCGCCCTAACCGTAGAGATAGCACAGTGTAGGACGTTACATTTGGGGTTGAAAAATTCAAAGCAATCAATTTTATTTATTATATTATTATGCAGTCATTTTTATTTCTCGGGCATTGACTGCTCTGAATTTTATCGAGCGCGAGGAGAAGCGTTGGAGCCGCCCACTCCCGCCCTAGCAGCTGAGAAATAAAACTGACTGCTTAATAATATAATAAATAAAATTGACTGGTCTAAATTTTGCAACCCCAAATATAACCCCCTACATTGTGCTATCTCTAGGGCTAGGAGGAGTGGGCGGTTCCAACGCTTCTCGGCGCGCTGTAATTGGATTAACTTTAAAAACTTATATCTCGTAAACTATTAATAATAACCCCGATGTATATTTGCAACTTTTGTTTGTAATGATCCCATCTACCTTAAAATAAAGTTTGAGGCACCTTATGAAACTCACCCTATATAGGCAAATAATACATAGTAAGCAAGGCGTAAGAAAAAAAATTGAGAAGATGCTTAAAAATGTCTCGAAGGTCGTCGAAACGGTCAAGGCCCTAGACTCAACAGTGATGAAAAATTAACTTTTTTTTCTTGTCTCGCTCTATGCCGCGACGCAAGATTCGCGAACTTGCGCAACGACCGAGTGCCAAGTAGAAAAAGAGAGAAAGAGAGAAAGCGAGATGGAGAGAGAGAACGCCGTCAAGGTATCGTCGGCGATCGAAGGTCGGTCCTCGTACACGCGGACGATTGGTGTTCGAACAGCTCAAATATTGCGAATTGAAACATGTTTATACAAATATACATATATAGATATCTATACAAACATATATATTTTAGTAATCAAATCCCTCATTAGTCTCGGTCTTTCGCGTCACGATTAAACGGCGACGGGTCCCGTCGCGTGGCTTTCCCACTTCGTGCGATTGTGCGCGTCCATCAGTTTCGTACATTTTTGCGCCTAAAAAAAACAGGCAAGGGAGAGTAAGAGAGAGAGACAGGATTCAAAGAGCGATGTTTGGAATTGACGCGATTAATCAAAATGTGACATTGGTACGAATGTGATTTAGCATACCAGAATAGTGGGAACGAGAGAGACACAGCGAGTGGAAAGAGGGGATGGGGTTAGGAACGAGATATAAAAAAAAATAACGTAGAAACGGAGGGCCGTGGGTACGCACCGATAAGGTTTCCGTGTTATTGGCTAACCGACGACGAGACGACGCCGTCGTCGCCGCGACGAGGACGACGTCGCGGGTTACCGTGTCAGACTGTCTGGAGTCCGGAGTCTAAAACTATACTCATGTGTGAAAGCCAGCGGTCGCACGGCTAATGATGATGACCGTGGACGATGTAAAATTTATATTTATATATATATATACACACACACGTATATATATATCTATATATAAATATAGAAATAATAGTCATAACATCGAGCTAGTAAACCGTTCTTTATTCACGGTTTATTTGTAGACACCCGTGTGTTTATATTTATGCGAGCATCGCCGCCATACCTACTTTGTTTTATACGCACACGTATTCCCGTGCACTCCGGAAGACCCGAGTAAAGCTGACGTTAACGCTGCGCTTACGTTTTTGTCGCTGATTAAACTTTCAAACTTTTCCATGTTTTCTTTTGTTTTATTTATAACTTTTTATCTAGCAAAATGTAATATCGTTCGAGGGGAAAAAAGGTATGGAACGTCCCGTCGCGCGTTGTTTGACATATTATTTTTCGGAATTCCAATTACCGGGCAAAACGTCGCAAGAATTGGTGGTTGCATATTTTTATCGGTTTTCGTTTTTTTTTTTTTTTTTTAATAATATCGTTTTACGTAGAATACTCGAATCGCGAAAAGTTGGATAATATTTCTTACTCGGTTTCATCGACGAAAAATATAGTGATACATCTTTACTTCTGCGCTTTGAAAGCACCCTCCGATATAGAAAACCCGAGAGTAACGATGCAAACAGTGGATTGTGCGGCAAACGGGCCACTCCGGTGCACCTGTTGCTCTTGCCGAGCACCGAGAGACAGCGAGACAGAAACAGAAAGAGAAAGAAGAGACGGGGCGGGGGGGGGGGGGGGGTGAAAGAGAGCGAGAGAGAAAGTTCGCAAGTCGAAAAATAAAGCTCTCGATTAAGCGTTCCGTTTCTTCGAAATGACATCACGAGCCTCGTATCGAGACGAATGGAAATGATAAAGACTCTTATCGAAGCACGAAAATAAAAGTCATCTTTTTGTTTAATTTTGTATATTTCTACCCCGGTAAATTCCCGGATCGAATCGCAAACAGCGAGAGTTATTTAGGTCGATATCAATACGTAGTATTATTTTGACCGAGTTTTCTTCGAGCTCGAGTCGTTCGATCGATAAAATCCCTGTATCTCCGATCGCATAAACGCGATCGAATAATTTTTCGCTTCGTGTATATATGAACGAGTAATTCTTTCGATTATTCCGAAGTCCGGAAGTTACCGAGCAACTCGTGATTCCGTGGAATTCGTCGCGATATCGATAAGAGTCACGATGGAATCTGACCATGCCTATGATAGGATTTTACAATCTAATCCGCGATTACGACGAATGCCGACGACAGATCGAGGATTACGAATGATCGAGGGAAAGAGAGAGAAAATATCACTCTCTCGTGTATATAGAGCACTTGACCCTCGCGCAGAATTCATATCCACTATACAGCGCCGCGATTTAATCACAAACGATATCTGACGTTTTTCTCCGTGATGGAACAAGAGAATACGATGAAAGAGAAAAAAAAAACAAAAAATTTATCAATCGTTTCAGGTGTTTAGACACATTGCTGATAAAATCTCCGTCGATTTGAGCTAATCGTTATCAACGATGTTTCCCCTCAAATTCTCTCGTTGTTTTATTTTTACGAGCAATGAAATTTGACGTGCCTGCATGAGAACAAAAGTTTTATGGAACTTCAGTTTATAGATAAAAACAATATATATATATATATATATATATATATATATATATATATATATATATATATATATATATATATATATATATATATATATATATATATATATATATATATATATAATATAATATATATATAATAGGTATATATATTGAATTTATATACATATATAAATATAATGATTTCTTATTATTTCGTTCCAAATGGACAAAAAATTGAATAAGAGTGAAAACTGATAGGAGCCTCTATTAATAGTGATGCGGATTTGGCTACATCACCATTATTGAACATCCCTCTAATTCTTATATCCAACGATGGCGGCAAAATATTATTATCGTACGTATTCGTATACCCCAACGCTCGCATCTTATCACCCGCAGAATGTCAATATTATGATAAGTCTCTTTTTTA
This sequence comes from Netelia fuscicornis, assembly GCA_946811545.1. NCBI lineage: Eukaryota > Metazoa > Arthropoda > Insecta > Hymenoptera > Ichneumonidae > Netelia > Netelia fuscicornis. Next base: position 41,928,191 of record OX328012.1, read on the forward strand.
CGAGAAAAGAGAGAGAGAGCAGGATCGATTGGTGTCGACCAAGTATACACCACGTACAATATGTAGTAGATATACGCACAAGTGCCACATATAGTATCGATTGCGATCCACATTCGCGCGTGGGTGGCCCTCGTGGTCAAAGTCCGATTTCGTGTTATTTTATTCTCAATTTTGTATATGAAACATACACGTTACGCATATACACGTTACATATGTATTTTTCTAAAAAGAATGTCAATACTACAAAGTAGATGATAAAACAATCTTTTCGAGCAGTGTGAAAGCATTTAAAGTTGTATCGATCGTGTCTTATTATTGATGAACCTTCGTCGAATTTTATTGAACGCTCGGGAACTCGTTTGTACATATTTTTCAACGTCACTATCACAAGAAAATAAAATTATTTTTCATATTTCTCATGAAGTATATAAAACTAAAAATAGTTGTGTTTTCCTTTCCGTCGTGAATACAAATTAGCGTAGACCTCCGCGTCACTATGAGACTATCATGTACGAAGTAAAGAAAAAATATCAATCGTACGATATACCTATACATTTTTCTGGCGAATAGTTTCGTGCGTAGTTTCTCTTCGTCTTTTATAGTATACACGTGTATCCACTGGTTCGATAATCGCACGTTTCGTTTAATCACCGATCTCTTGGAACACGAGTTGCCTTGACTGTTATTGAAACTGGCAGGTTAGTCGCTGACAGTTTCTCGAAATCGCATAGTCGTCAACTTTGTGTTCGGCATAAACGCGATGATAATACACGGCATCGATATCGGTTACGAGTAACCACATGCGCTGGTAATTGCATAGAGCGGACGAACAGAGGGTGAGAGTGCGATACATGCAAACATATGTAGTGATATTTATATAGGGAATTCCACGTCAAGTCGACCATTTTTGAACATGGCCCTTCTTAATTTTGCTGAAATTTTGATATGTTATACTACTCCAGTAAAAACATTGTTATGATTTTTTTCAAATTTTTTTACTCGACCAAAAAGAAGTTACGACATTTGAAAAAAACGCTCATTACTTTTTCAAAAATTGCTTAATCGAGATGATTTTTCTCATATTTATCGTTCTTAAATGCACTTTTCAGAAAAAAAAAAAAAACGAAACGAACAAGTTTTTCAAAGAAATCTATCAATTTTTTGAAGACCGCAATTTTTTATTTTTAACTTTGAATTATTGTGAGTGTAATATCGTAAGTTTCATAGTGGGGAGATTTTTCTTTTAAATCTTATCATAATGTAACTTTCTTTTGATGATAAAATAAATGATGAAATGATGAAAAAAAAATGAAAAACAAGATATATTAACGTAAATTTAGTTAATCATGAAACCAACGTTAGATTATAAAATTTAAATTGAAACAAAAATCTGCTCACTATGAATCTTAGTGCATGAAATTCAGAATAAATCAAAGCTAAAAAAAAGAAAATTTAAAATTTAAATTCTTCATTTTTCGGAGACCGCCGTTTTAAATTTTAAATTTTCTTTTTTTTAGCTTAAATATTTTTTAACTTAAATAGCATTAAATATTTTGTTTGTATTTATTTCTGAAACGCCTGTTTAAAAATAAAGCATTTGACAAAAACATCGCGATTAAGCAATTTTTTAAAAAGTTCTGATCGTTTTTTTCAAAATTCATAATTTTTTTTCGGTAACGTAACAAAAATTTTAAAAATTCTCAAAAATCTTTTAGTGAGGTAGTATGACCTATAAAAAATTCAACAAAATAAAAAGGGGTTGATGTGACGTAGAAAATCCCGTATATATATCTAGCGTATGCATGCAAATACTCGGAAAAAGTAGCGTCTACGAGCGAATGCTGACACCGCCCAGCGATGCTATTTATAATATTTTCTCTCCACGCTCTCTCGCGATAATAAACCAAAAGTAAAAAATTTCATTTTATCATTTTTAAAAATGCGCAACTCAGTGGCTTGCTCCCATGCGTCTTGCTCCAACTCCGCATACGATTCCAGCTACATGTATAGTAATATTTGTAAGTTCTACATATATCTATGTAAAAGAGGGTCTGAGGTTGGTAAAGCAAGGGAAAGAATGGTTATTACACTGCGCATATGGTATTTAGTATCTGTATTAAGAACGTAGCAAGAATGGTACATATCTGCGTGTGCATATTGCGGAGGAAAATGGCGCCTACCGGCGCCCCCGTCTAACAATACGTATCTACATATGTATAGCTTATATACCTAACCTCTCTCTCGTTCCGAATCGACCGAGTGTGTGTATATTTACATAATTGCGTACCGGGGTAATTTTCGTGTCGTAACTCATTTTTCATGGCATTTAGCAAGAAGTATGTATACGGGGGCAGCCCCAACGAGTGAGAAGCAGGAGAAGGACGAAGGAACGTCCGCGTGGCGACGGCAGATTATGTTATAATGAACGGTTGGCATGGTTACCTCTTACTCCCTCTTTCTCCCTCTCCAATTTACTATACAGGTATATATGTTACTTTTTCCATCGCATTTGTCTTTATTTTCGATTTCTTGTATATACGTCATACCGAGAAACTACGCACCCAGCGGGTAAACAATGGAATAATTAGTGATTGATGAATCACGTTGATGACGACAGCATTCATTTATCATTCCATATTTCATATTACACGCGCAATAACATCTCTTATTTTCATGTAGCTCGTTAGGAAAATCGACTAGTTTTCATAAAACGAATGTTGCATACCCTCGGTGTAGTCTTAGAAATGTTGACCACGAAGACTTACGTTTACGCGCTAATAAGGCATTCGGTGCAAAGCACGCGAGAGGGGTCGTTGTAACGGTGTACACTGTGTCTTTATTTTATACAGCAAAACTTCTTGGATGTTATATTCACGTAGCGTGTACGCGACAGGTTACAAAAGGGTAATCCGATACAGTCTATGTTTCAGCAAAGAATCCCTCGTTTCATACTGTGCGTGTAAGAGGAGGTAATCCTATCTAATTGTAAGAACAGGCACTTTACACTCTCGTGAACCACGGAGTGTGTGTTAGAAAAGCTTTAGAAGCATGGATGAAAAGGCATAAACGAGAAAATACTTCGATGATAAATTCCAATTAAACTTATCGATAAATTTAGTTATTTTTATTATCGGATAATTTGCTTTCGAAGAGATTTCAAGAATCCCTCATCCCTTCCTCCCCTTGCTCCTTTCAATATTCTAGACTCCATTTCCTTTCTAGCGCTTGAGCCTTCATCCTACGCTTCCCTCAATCATCCTAGAACTTCGATCAGCGGTTTTCGAGGTATGAAAATATTTTACGCGATGTTTTATCGATGTTTCGAAATCGATTTTTCGAATCGCTGTTAACTTTTTATCACGCCTGAAATTTTATGCAGGACTGCATTGGGAAAAATACTGGCATCCCGGAGCATTAATGGCTCGCCCCAAAAATAAGCACGAACGAAAAACAATACCGAGAAACATATTATCGTCGTTTCGCAGCAGCAACAGCGAGTGAGCGAGCGACGCGAGCGTTGTTTATGTCTGTTGGATTTATTGAGTTTAGTCTCGCTGTTGATGGCCAGGCAACGAGACAGCCAGTGAAACGAAGAAGCGTGCACGGAGGATTCGCGAAATAACGCAAAAAGAATAGAACGTTGAGAGCACATACTGTGACGCAAACCGGCAGAAGGGACGGCGAGACGGAGGACGTTTATTCCCGAAGAAATTCTATTAAAGAGAACGTGTTCGTGTGGCGAGGAATGGCTAATCAACGAGAAAACGAGAAGAGTCTCTTCGCTCGACCACTGACCGAACATTTCACTCGGACTTTGACACCCGACGCGATTCAACTGTTATCCTATCCGTCTCGTTGTTACGTCACACACGTGTATATACGATTTTTGCAAAAATTCTTCTCCGGGTTTTCCTCCATGTCTTTTAGTGATTCCATTCTTTTGGAATATTCCTAATGTTAGGATCTTTCCCTTTGTCATTTCTGTTTTACTCCGATGATTCTTGAAAATCTCATCCGCATTTTCGAGCAAGAGTGGAAAGAGCGTGTTTTTTGTTCGCTTAAAGAAAAGTACGAGTGGTAATAGGACGAGAATGAGAAGAAGGAACAACTGGGTTGAGAAGGGCACGGCCGTCACGTCCGAGGATACAATCTCACTGTGACTCTCCCGTTCGGTCGACGTAGCTCCGCGACAACGTCAGCGGGGGTCTGTGTTAATAGGATTTGCCGGTGGGTTAGGCTCTCCCCCATACCCCGTAGGTTCCGCAAGCCCGTTTTCCAAGCTAGTTCCCTGCAACTAGAAATTCCCAACCCATTCGAGAATGCCAGTGAGACTCCGTGTCTGGCGCGCTTATAAGTTAAGGGGGTGGGTAAGAAGGGTAGGAAGGTTCAACAACGGTGCAAAAGCCAACCTTCAACCGTATGGCAACTTCAGAACGAAGAAAGTAGAAAGTAACGAGAGTAGAATACGCGAAGGAATGTAATAGCGTAGTTTATTTTATCCGTGGGACTCGCACGATCTTCTCCATCCCCGTTTATAAGATTGCCCATCTGGTTTTACCAATTAATATCGAGTTGTTTCGGCGCTTTCGCGAGATTCGAATTTTATAGACGGAAGCGAGCTAAGGGATAGTCCACCCTCTTCCTTCGTATCTCCGGGACTTTCGACGATTTCGTTGCGAACGGCAGGTTTCCTAATTGAAATCGATTTCACGTTCCTCCCCATTGTGACTTCCCCAGAGGGCATTTCGTTTTACCGAAGTGGAATACCATGGAAGGAACAGGATATTCGAGGAGTCGTGGTCGAGAGAGGTCATTTTGGGGGATGATGGAAGAGGGACGGAGAGGATGAGTGGTGGTACTTGATGTGAACGGGCAGGTCCGATGTGTGGCTGCACCAGCTGGGAAAGCAACGAGGACGCGTTTAATCCGCGCATACGTGCGATGACAATCGGGCAAACCACCTGTTGAACCGAAAGGGGTTGTAACGCTGCCTTCTCTCCCACTCCCTGTTACTTTTGGGGTGGTCGCGGATATGCTTCTGACTTCGTTCCACGCCGAATACTTCTCTATATAACGAAAAATACCTCGTCATTTCATAAGTCATCGATCATGAGTTCGTTATATCAACCACAAGATTTAGCCCCGTAACTATGCCACCAGCTTCGGGAACTTAAGATTCGAACCGCACAACCCTTTTGTGACCACGGTTTGAGTTAAGTTATTTTTATTATCGGATAATTTGCTTTCGGAGAGATTTCAAGAATCCCTCATCCCTCCCTCCCCTTGCTCCTCTCAATATTCTAGACGAAAAGAGGAGTTCTAGATTGTGTCAGCGTGCTTGCGAGATCCACTTCGCACAGATTGTCGCAATTTCGATCGTACGTAAAACTTCCTTTGTCGCTATACGTCCATACGATTTTGAATGTAAACATTGATCAATCTCTACAAGATTGCATTTTTCTGATTTTAATTAAACGCTCGCCCCCGCCTCACATTCTGAATGAGCGTAGCTCGATTGATATTCCCACCATGGACTTTAGCCCAGGTTTTTCCTTTCATTGTTCATTCACACTCGCCCACACGGCTGGCGATGTATCGGGGCACGATGACTCAATGTCTCTTCGTCTCTTCTCGCATGCGTACTGCCTGCGAACATTGTCAAATATTGTCGCAAGATGACGTCGCGAGGGGCTCGAGTATTCTTGAACTCGGATGACCCTGGCGGGAGGCGAGACACTGGTCCGACCAAATTCTGAATGAAGTTTGAATCGAAATTGTCTCATTGCGCTCGATATTCTGGTGTCGCTCTTTTTCTAGAAGCTTGTATCCGTCCATTTATCGGTCGCTCGCCCAGTACTATTAAAATTCCATCCAACGTGTACATATTTGTGCTTGACGCACGCATAAAGAAACAGTGGAAGATATCTCCCCACTGTCTCTTTATGCATTCGACCGTTTCGTTACTGTTGGGTGTCTTTTATAAATTACGTATTTTTTCCATTCGATTCTGAATACTAAATGACGTAACGAACTGCCGCTGCGAGTTCACGAACGCGGATATTTAAGCGTGTCTTTGATGCACGACGTCGACGATTTTGGAAGAAGCGGGCAAGGTAGGTAACAGACTGTTTTCGTCGACATTGTGCAGCTCGATATACACCAATCTCTTACTTATACGTCCTCATAACGTGTTGTTTCTTTTATACTTTCAATTTTCCTTTTTCCAAAATATCGAAACGACATACAGACACGTGGACAACGAAAGAAGCAATTTGTTGAAATGAAATTATCATATTACTATGAACGTCCTTCAATAAGATCAATAAATCATTATGCGACTAAATTCGAGAAACGTGCGATCAGAAAAATACGAAAATAGAAGGAATTTAATATTTCTGAAGTTTTGCCCTTGATATGATTAAACATAGGAGAATAGGGAACCATTTGATTTATATACCTACTTTATTCCAGTACGACGCTTTGATCGATAAAATTAAATACAAATATTTTTCAGAGGAATCGAACGTTCGATGTTTCTCGAACGTTCGATTCGCCCAGCCGAAATGAAAATTAGCCCACCCCCCTCCTCTCCTTATCACTATATGGGGTGGGCTAATTTTCATTTCGGGTGGGCGACGAGCCCACGAGCCCACCCCCCTCCCCTCCTTATAGTGATAAGGAGGGGCGGGGGCTAATTTTCACGCGCAGTGGAATCTTCATGAGCGAAAGCAACAGCGCCGTAAACGCTTTTGAGCTAATCCTCCAATTCGCGTTAAATCGCATTCCAGGCCGCAAGGAGAAGAGAGATTTGTACTCATTCCGTGGGATTAGGGTGAGAAATAAGGCGAGAACGAAAGGAGTGATGGGGTCGCACGGAAGACGGTAGTAATATAAGAACGTGAGGGCGTTATAGGTTTTGTTGGCAGATCTTCGGGTTGAGTTAGGATTACTATTAATCGCCCGTTGGCTTTGAAACGATGGGAAATTTCAAGCTTCGTCGTACTCTCGTTCTCTCTAGCTCTCCTGGGTTTGCTTCTCTACCACGGATATGTCTAAAAGACGAGGAATCCATACATATATATGTTATTCCATCCTTCCAGGATGTTCGTTCCATCCTTCTTTTTTTCTCATCACTTCTTTATTCGCGAGCACTCTTGATTCGCTCGCGAAACGACGACCGCGGTCAATATAACACTCGTTTAGAAATCCGACTCTCCGGATAATGGCGCAGAGTCGTAAAGCCATGGACGTGTACAGACGAATAAGAGTGTCTCCAAGTACCTATTCCCTTCCAAAAGCTGTAAAAGCGATCAACTCGAACGCTCTCTTGCTTCTTAACTTGCCACTCGTTTTCTCGCTCGTAGTGTGTGATGTACATATTTACGAGAACCCTCGGTAGAAAAAAGAAGCGTCGCGAAGCCTAAACACCGTTAGATCTCGTCGGCTCGTAAAGGATACTTCGTTGACGATGAAGACGCTGCGAATGAGGACGAGAGGGAGGACTGCGACGAGCCCTGCGACGAGCACTGCGGCGAACACATATTGGCCCTTAATGAGCTCGTGTCGCAAGCTCCACGAGATTCTCAAAGCTTTATATATACATATATACATATATACATATATACATATGTATATACACTGCCGACAAATAGTTTCCAGACAAAAGTTGAAAAGAGTGCCGGAATGGTTTTTTATGCCATTTAGTCGGTAGTTGGTCTAGGTCAATTTAATCAACGCCATTTTAAAGAGGAGTGATTTACCTTCATTTTGGCTTTTTTAAACATACTTTACGATTTTTTTTACAATTAGCACCCAGTTTTGAAAACGACCATTTTTGGGCGTTTTTTTGAGTTGACTCCGTTTATGTTAAACATTTTTTTAACACATTCCTTTGAGTCAAATCATAAAGGGAGAGGTTTAAGTTTCAATTTCATTTTTTTAAAAACTTTGTACGATTTTCTTGTTCAAAGACATTTCGTTTTTTGAGAAAAAATAGATAATTTGAAAATTGCTTCGCAGGATGAAAACGATGAGGTTTACAACAAAATCTCAAGATGTTAAAAAGTTGTATTACTTCTTTTTCAGTTCACGAAAATTTGTTCAGATTTTTTTTGCGAAATTTTGTTTCCATTTATTTCCGGCCAAAGCTCGATTGATGTGAATACCATGAAAATAATACGATTAAATTTTTTACACACACACACACACACACATGTGAATATATATATAAAGATTTTAATATGAAACAGCAACCATGTACAGGAAGATCTTGACGGTCATCAATTAACCGATAAGAAAAAAAACAGGTTCTTACATATGTACGTCACACTAATGTAAGTAAACCGTACGCTAAGCAACTAAGTTTAATGTTCAAAACACATTTATCTAACGTGCAAATATTATCGACTATTTGGCAAAATATTTTACTTGTATAAAATTATCGTCAATTATATGTTATCTATCCAATAAAATATAGTAACAACTACGTATGTATAATCAATCACACAATCTTACGTATTTCGTTTACACTTACAATGTCATTTCCTGTCCCTTTCTCGATAACAGAGTTAATCAAACAGGTGTGACGTCTACCATCTTCAATAATCAATGAATAACAAAATGCCACGTGTCTTTTTCTTCCCCTGTCTCATTTTTCTCGTGCACAGCTATTTCCTTTTACTCGGAAATTAAAATTGTCCAATAGCGAGGAAATGAAAGCTGCCGTATATGCAACAAAATGGATGGCGTAACGGTAAGATGAAGAAAAATAGGATACGCGAAAAAAAAGCATCAAAATATGAAGCCTATGCTAACAAATAAAGCTTTTCCTCTATCCTTAGTCCCTCGTTTCTGCTTTCTCTCGCTCGTTCAACGTGATAATGTTGCTTTACGATTCACGTTCATGGAACACGTGTGATAACGGGGTTTGATTATCGTTGTATATATATATATATATATATATATATATATATATATATATATTTCACGTTTACAGCATTGTTGTTGTATATAAGAGAACGCACATGCGCGGCCCCTTATCTCTCCGTAGATTGTAGCTGGACGTTGGGCTTTCCCGGTTTCCTACGCTATATAATAATGCCGCACACTTTTTACGTCGCGTTTCTCTCTCTCTCTCTCTTTCTCATACTTTTTTTAACTAAATTAAAAAAAAACCCTGCTCAACGCGACGCTACGCTTATCATTACGCGACACGTTTTCATTGATTTTGATGTCTCTGCCTTCTCTCAAGGCGAGTACTCGTGTAGGACCGAGACGTCGTAACAATATTCGAATTGCCCTCGAAATACGCCTAAGATATAATATATAACGGGCGTCTTCACGAACCTATCTTCGTATTTACCCGGCAAACTGTTTATTTTTGTTATTTGCCACGAGCACATTTCGTGACGCAAGTCTATAGCTATATTTTATTTTATTCTTTATCGCAAGTTTTTACTTTTTATTGTTCGTAGTGTTTTAGCTTCGAGTTGATTTTCGCTACTTAGCGCTAAAATACATGGAAACCAGACGATCGAAATACACGAGCGCCGTTAATGTTCTATTTTTTACAATTTTTTTTTCATCGCGACACGTTTCCTCGTACTTGTCTTATTCGATATGTCGGGTTCATTGATCTTAGGTAGAGATACTTTTTAAAATATTTTATTCCACGCAAAAATTAGTCTCTTCACGGGTTAAAAATATTGTGAGTTGTCGACGATTTCGTGTGGCAATGAAAATTGTAAGTCTCGTTGGAATTTAATAGAACGAGTTTCGATTTTTCGAAAGCGGTTGTATTCGTCGATTTGATTTTGCTAATGCGTAATTAAGAGGTTTCGAGATGTTCGAATGTGTAGATAATATACTACTTTATATAGGCTGATGGGATTTCCGTTAAACTGATTTTTGATATTTAACCTATCATTTATGTTGTGATATACATCTATTTTTTATCTGCTGGATTTATGGAATGATGAAGTATATGTGCCGAGACAGAAAATAATATTCGTGAAATTCGCGTTAGACTCGATTGTTGAAAAACGAAATTCTTATTTTTGTTTGCTTTTTTCGTTTTATTACTAACTTGTTTCAATTAATTTAACTTAACAGTTAAGTTAAATTAATTGAAAAAAAAAAAAATTGAAAAATAAAAACTTTTAAGTTAAATTAATTGAAACAAGTTAGTAAGAATTAAGTCCGAATAAAAAACTGAGTCTCTTCCTCGAAAAATGTTAAAAACTGATGGTTACCAATTTAAAAATGAAGTCATTTTTGTTTTCATATTTTTCATTGTTTGTTTAAATTAATAGGGAACTTTATAATAACCTGCTAATTTCAGATGGAACACATCTTATCTTTTCGTATTGAAAGATTAAGTGTTTTAAGTATTAAACGAATGTGACGTCTAACATAAGAGGTTTACCTTCCTATCTGACACGTGTATTGTGATATCCATTAAGCGTCGAAGCGCCAGCTTGGGCCTTAAAATATCTTGTGAAATGGTGCAACCGTTTCGAGGTTGATAAACATCATTTTTTCCTGCTATTATAATACCTTGCGTACGCGTAAGCTATTTGTCGTCGCGGGAAAAGAAAGAGAGGGAGGAGAGAGAGAGAGAGAGCGAGAGAGTGTTTGAGTAAGAGAGAGAGAGAGAGGAAGAGAGAGAAGGAGAGAGGAAAAAGAGTCAAACACCGCAGTTTGGCGGATTATTACGTATTTCGTTTCCTCCCCGGAGCCACTCATGCGAGTCTGACCAATCGTCATTTACATTTGCGCAATTCAACAAGGACCTTCGAGAAGTCCCGCGAGTTTCTCCCCGCCAGGTTTTCGTTTCTGGTAACGCGAGAGTTACATAGCTCGCGTCAAAAGAACAAAAGCAAGCTCGTTGTTTATTATTCCCACCATATTTATATCGCGAAATATACGCTCGTCGAGTCTGCGGTAATAACAAACTGGAAATTCTGAATGAACGCGATTTTAACGCTCGACTTCCGCGGTCTTTCCCACACCGCTTCCGATTCTTTTCTCTTCCGAGGTGTATATATCGTCGTTATTCGTCGCATTCCGCTCGATCTTCTTCGGTCGTTCCGTCGAGTGCACGAACTCGCGGTTTCTCCTCCTGCGATAAGCAAAAATATAATTCTCTCAAAAGCATTCCCTCCAATCTTTCGCCGTCTCGACTGCGGCATGCTCGGAAATTCCCGTGACAGAACCGATAAAAAAAGTGGAAATTCCGAAGAGGAATATAAACGAAACAATTTATTCCTTAAGATTTTGAAAACGCTAGAATTTTAATTCGAAGCATCGGTCACTATTTTTAGAATCATTCTTATTTCATCGCAAAATAACGATCTCCTATAATTACAATTATTCGGACACGAGGAAGATAACGAACGTGCCATTTTGACAATTGCACAATGTATATTTCTTTTTTTTTTGTCCCGTGAGAAAATAGGATTTTTAAGCGTTACCGTACAGTTAGCAATGGGAGGGAAACTGGTACGCGGGTATCTAGAGACATGACGGGAATCGAAATGAGTATAACGAGAGTATTATACGCCGGGATTCCTAGCGTGCCTTTCAAGGACCCCGAGTCTCCGTCTCGCTCCTCCGATCTCTCGCGTGCGGCGATTCGTAATACTTGACTAATATCAATCTATATATACGAGTAGGTATATCTAGTTGTGTAGATCGAGTTGATTTTAGCATATAGAAATCGCGAGCGTCTCAAGAACGTTAAACGAGCCGATGATATTAACAGCAACATTTTAATAAAACGCTCTAAGCATATTTGTCTATTTATATATGTATATATATATATATAAATACACGTGCGTATAAAACGTTTAACGGTATTAACTCCTCGTCAAGAGAGACTGCACGAACACGTTTAGGGAAAGCTTTCCGCTCGGTAACGATTATTTACTTCGAAAATTAGCACAAATAGCGTCACCAGAGCTAAACTTTGCCGCGCATTCGTTCTCGTGCACTGTTATTTTTTTCCTCCTTCCTTCTTGGAAACGATGAAAGAAATATTTTGTCCGACGCGCCGTCCGAAAATTGTTTTTTTTCCTGCGTCTTAATTTTATAAGTATCGTTAGTCGCGCAACAAATTTCTAACGTAAGAATTTTGCGGATGTTCGATCGAAATTCTTCCCGCGCGATTTTCAATGTATCGAAAAATGTCATGAGTAAAATGTGAGAAGTACGATTACACGATATTTCCGAGTTCCTAAGAAAACTTGTTCAACAAACAAGTTATCGTTACTTCGTATTGCGCGAAGCGTTATTTTTTTTTCGAGCTATACGAAATTGCGATTTCTAACCTCGCGATAAGAGTCGTAAATGCACATATAAATGTACGTATCGATAGCGAGCACGGCGTTATGCGATAATTCATATCGGGGCAGGAGCTTGAGCGATCGCGATCGTTAACGGAGATCGAAGGTGAGAATCGATGTCAAGGTGACTAGACACCTATAGTCCGTAAATACATCGTGTTCGCTCGGCAAAATCAACTCTATATCTATAAAGCTATAACGCGGACCAATTACAATTTACGAAGATATATATAGGCACGTAACAAATACATGCGTGGCAAAAGCGTTCGCTAATTAATCGGTTGCTTTTCCTTCGCGGGACACTTCGTTTATATCCGTCCGTTTCACCTGTGGACTTCGAGCTGTATTATTTGCGCAATACTGCATATACACACGCACGCACAAACGCACATAAATATACATATATACAGGGTGAATTTCATAAGGTGCAACAGGCTGTATTCTAAGATAACTGGGATCATTATAAACAAAAGTTGCAAATGTACATTAGGGATATTTTTAATAGTTTGCGAGATATACATTTTTAAAGCTGGACCAATCAGAGTGCGCCAAGAAGCGTTGGAGCCGCCCACGCCCGCTATAGCTATAGAGATAGCACAGTGTAGGGCGTTACATTTGGGATTGCAAAGTTCAGAGCAGTCAATTTTATTTATTATATTATTACACAATTATTTTTATTTATCAAGCATTGGCTGCTAGGGTGGGGAGTGGGCGGCTCGAACGCTTTTCGGTGCGCTCGGCAAAATTCAGAGCAGTCAATGCCCCGGAAATAAAAATGACTGCTTAATAATATAATAAGTAAAATTGACTGCTCTGAATTTTGCAACCCCAAAGGTAACGCCCTACACTGTGTATATTTACAGCTAGCGCGAGAGTGGGCGTGTCCAATGCTTCTCGGCGCTCTCTAATTGGACCAATTTAAAAAATGCATATCTCGTAAAGTATTCAAAATATCCCTGATGTATATTTGCAACTTTTGTTTGTAATGATCCCATCTACCTTAAAATAAAACTTGTTACACCTTACGAAATTCACCCTGTATATATATGTGCCTAGGACGGCAGCGGACGGGCATCGTTTCGCGACAGGCCCACACGCGCGGTCGAAGATTCGCAGTTCTTCTCGTAATGACGTCAATGCGCGGCGGTGTTGTGGCCCCCCGGGTGTCTTGTGTGCGTCGTTGGTCGTCAACGTGTCGTCCCGCTTTCGTCTCGCGTACATAATACCCAATCGGCTCGGAAATGTTATTGAATCGTTATCGATAACGCGCGAGCGCTATAACTCGGTATCAATGTCGTCGTTCACGTTTTGTCATTTCTTCTGTTTTTTTGTTTTGTTATTTGTATTGTTTTTTTTCTTGCCCCGTAGCCTTCCCCGCCTGACGCGTCGAATTTTGGCCTCTAACAGCTGTACACGTGTTTGGCCGTCTCGTTATCCCGCATAAAGAAGAAAAAGAAGAACAAAAAGACGATAACGGGCAAACAAAAAACAATTCGAGAATAAACATTGGTCGGAACGTCGCGCGGCCTTTGCGGGAGACTAACGTAATTGATAATTACAGACCGATAAGAAAATATTTGTGCAAGAGGTTTGTTTTGATTAACGATATCGCGTGTGTGAAGTGTCGTTCGTTTGTTTGGGCTTTTGCATAGCCAGAGATTTATGACAATAATTTTAGATATATGCGATTGTTCGGTATGAATAAATAAATTTATATATATTCGCTTTCATATTTTACGGCTCGGCGGATCTCGCAATCTCGAAATAACTCCCTCGGTATATTTATAGCAGCGTCATTCCCGCGTGTGTGTGTGACAATTACGTTAACGTCGCGCGATGGTGGTTTATTTGTTTTTTCTTTTTTCTTTTCGTTCCGCGCACGACGACGTAGATGCGCTTTTTTGCGACTATTTAATAATAGAAAACGTCACATTCGAGCGTTGTTTGTTTCGCTCGTGGACGTTTCGGGGTCACGGCGATTTGTGTGACGTTTTTGCATAATAATGCACGCTCTCATCTCGAACAATCTTATGTCATTTTTATCTGTCTATCTCCTCGTCAGTTTTTACGATTACACTGACATGTGTATAAAACAACGAATACTGTTCAATATCGTCTTGTATAATCTTTTGCGCGAATCCAAACTGGAGACATAATTTTTAGACAAAAATAATGCGAGAATAGCTCATCCCTTAATTCTAGATAGATCATCGTCACAAGGCGACCGACCAGTTGCACTCCTCCCAATGATAAACCAGATATACGACGATGTACAATATTATGAAACAATTACCATACCGCTCGTGACGCGCAACAGAGCGTCAAAGCAAGCAAACAAAAATTACAAATCAAAATAAAAATAAACTATCCCAAAAAAATGTTTCGTCATTTGCCAATTTAGTCGACGATATTGCCTTACGAATATCGTATAACGTATACATAAATATAAATATTCGTATATACCTATACAGGAGACACGTATAAGCGACGTGGCGCTGTCGCCTTATCGCGAAAAGACCTCGATGTATCACACATATGTCTACCTATACATAGATATAAAATACAAATAGCTGAATTAACAGAGGCGTCGTTAACCCTGACGGCGAGGAAAGTGCTCGTATTCACACACAGTGCACATTGTGTACACTTTGCACACAGACACGAAGATTAGTTCGTGCATTCGAATATGTAGTATGCTCGTATTTATATATATATATATATACACTATAAGAGAAACAAACATCGGAGGACCAGGAGCGGGTGATGAGAGGAGGCCACACACGAAACAGCGTGCACGTGCGCAACTCCACTAATCGACGAAGCTATTAACCATTAGTCGTCAAGGTGGCAATGGAGCGCGTGTATATACACGCGCTGCATACATATATATATACATATACATATGCACATGGCCATGATTTCTATTAGGTAATACACAACGTAATTCGTTTGCTATCTAGACGCCAGGTATATTTCCCGCTGCTTCATGTATATAATACAAACGTTCGAGCACACTTGTACATAATCCCTTCGCTCAAAATGTCGACCGATACAATGCATCATAATTACGACGGGTACGCGCACTCGTCGTGTTTGCATAAATGCATAATACAATTAAGCGTGATACGGTTGAAATATTACGTGGCATTGGAAGGGGCTTGCGTTGATACTTCGTAGGATTCGATATGGATATTTATAACTGTATAGTAAGGTCTCGATAATATATTTCTTTTTTCCACGGGTTTAAGGGAGCCGGGATTTATTTAAAAGTGATTACACGTTGCTGCGGTTGATCGTGTTTATCGGATGAATATAACGAAATAAAGAAACTAAATATAATGAAAAAAAAAAAAAACGGTTGTAGTACGATTCAATCGAGATAGGGCGGACAATGAAAACGACCGAAGACAAAGAGATGTCTCGGCTACGAACCCACCCACTCTGACTAGGACCTCCCGCGGTGTCCAATTACCTGTCTAATTGCGCGCCTAACGAGGCTCCCGCGGCTTCCAGCATCGGGCGTATGAATATCGATTAACCACAGTCGTACCAGTATTATCTCTATCTCTGTCACTACCTTTCGCGCTTTCCTTTGCGCATAGTTACGCCATTATGGTATTGTACGTATTGTATGTACGCGTCGCAGTGTAAAAACCTATTTGGACTTCGGACGTAGCACACTCGAGGAATGCATTCCTTTCAATATCAGTCACTATCGGAGACGGATACAACGAGGATGCGTGCGGCGAGGGAGAGAGAGCGAGCGAAAGAGAGAGAAAGAGGAACAGACCGGGGGACAGACAGAGTGAAAGAGGGAGGGGGGGGGGGGTAGTTCACAAGCGTTTATCTTGTCTTATCATTTACGGATATCAATACAGATGTAAACATCCGTTGGATTTTCTTACTTCAGTAAGATATTCGCTGTAAGGGACTCTACGATTAACGGTAATGATCAATTATTTCGAAAGTTTTATTTACGTTTATTCAACCATCGAGTGACAGGCGTGGCAATTTTTTCTCCATTCAGACGAGTTTCGTTAATTTCGCATCGATATCGAAAACAACATTCCTTCTCCGAATGACAAAGTCACGAATAATGACGAAAATAGACTCGTGGAGGAAACTTTTTCCGTTCGTCGCTCGTTGTTGTTTACAAACACGAGGAAAATAAATAGTCTTTGTTGATTTTCCGCATGTTTCAAGCACTCTGTGTATATCTTACCCTGGTGTGCCCCGCGATATTTTCCGGGTTCGGTAGTACGTTTATTGCCATAATGATGGAGAGGAAACGGAGTGGAATCGCTTATCTCGGCTGAACCGGAAAAATCTGTCGAGACGAGGAACTATTCAGAAACCATGCGGCCTAGCCAGCAATATGTATATATATACAAAAGCCTGACAGTCATGAGAGAAGGACGTCCGAGGATTATCCTGTTGCAGAGCCAGATCTCCTTCTGGCACCAAAGCTCGAGATTCTCGTGGGAATCCCGAGTGTTCAATCTGCTTCGCGCTGCAACGCTTTGCAAATTTTCGCGGATGCTCGAACCGCGTTACGATCGACGACAAATAATAATAAAATAATAAAATAATGTTATAATAGCAATAATAATAACAATGATAATAATAAATATTAACAACGATAATGATAATAATCGAGCGCGCATCTTTCCGGAAAAGATGCTTGAATTACCCGACGGATGCAGCGACTCGGGTACGAACGCGTCAACCTGTCCAGTATATTTATAATCTTGGTACATGAAGTAATGTGTACATATATACATCGCTATATGTATATAGGTATAACGAGGAAGCGAAAGGTTAAACGGTATCGGAGAGAAACGTTTGGCACAGTACGGTCCGAGGAGTATCTACTGCACAGCAACAATTTACTCCCTTCCCGAGATGATCATTCGATGCTTGCCCGCGGGATCTGAAAGGTTAAGAGGTAGAAGCTATTGCGACGTGCACCTAGTGATTATTCCGTTGGCCGTTCACGACGACCTTTTTATCCACGTTGCTCTCTTCCGACGATATCACTTTAATCGTATGATTTAGATAAGTAACAGGTACTTGGGTCCTCATGTTAATTGGTTCGCCTCGAAACCTCTCTCAAATTCCCTGAATCGTATATTTCACGTACATAGCTCGCGAAATGTTATTTCGCGGTAGTTATTAATATTTTCGTCTCTTCCTTGTCACGGGTTATCGTTAAGAAAAATTGTGATACACTTCCTGGTGTATTTACTCGTTCCGTACGGTTCTCGCTTGCGAGAAATTGTTTTTTTCTTTTTCCGAGGATTGCTTTTCTCGTTATCCCGTTGCAACGAGCAAAATGCAAAAGCCTCGTACTACTCTCCTTGCGGTATATCTCGAATACATTATTTCTCGGCGAAGCGAGCCATTGATCGTTCCAACGACCGAACATCCTTAACCAAGTACAACGAGGACGTGTACTCTTCCACTTTGTATCCGTCCGGCGCGAGTCTCCTTTATATCCGGAAGTGCGCTCTAAGTCGTATACTTGCGTTTCTTAGCTGGTTTCACATGTTGCGCATAGATTATTCGAAAGTACCCGGTGACTCCGACTTTATAAGAACACACCGCTCGATTGCCACGAAGTACAACGATTATCGACTATCTGATCTTGTACTTCTGTCAACTTCGACTAGTACTTATATATATATATATATATATGTATATATAGAAGCGCATACACATATCACATTTATCGATATATACATACTTCGAGTTATATACCTGGATGTGGTGAAAGTGGGTTCTCCTGTTCTTCGGGCCAGTCCCGGTGTGACGGTAAACAGGAACACTTTTAGAAAACCTGAACTTCTCTTTCCTCTCTTCGTAGCTTGAGTGTCTGTGAACCCTATCTCGTTGAACGTTCGATCGGAGCTCGTTTGAAGTGGTAAAAAAGAAAAGAACTAGAAAAATAAAAACAACAAAAAAAAGCGACGGAAGAACTCGAAATGTAATGGCGTTGGATCGTTTCTTAATGGAACGTCTGTGTTGAAGACAACTTGAACATATTTCTGCACATACTGTATATCTATATCTATTTTTTTTCTAGACACGGACGATACATGTTCAACGAAGTATATAGATATATAACAGCAGAAAATAGTGACTTGAGCACTCGCGCCGTTGGTTTACACATCTCAAACCCAAACAAACTCTGGGATAGACAACTTTCGAATGTATATATCTATCGTTATAACAAATATGTGTGTATGTATACACATAAATATTTGTCTGGTAAAGGCACGCACGTTGTCTGGCACGAACCACCGAGAGACAATGGTGCAACCGATCCAAATCATGGTGAAAGCGCGACGAGAGATCGCGAACACGTAAAATAACCGATCTCCCCAATCGAGCAGAAGCAAAGACGGACAAGCCGATGGCATTGAAACAACACTAAGTTGCCCCGAGATTACGTTGTAGCGTGTTGCGCGGGTAAATCATATTATGGCGAATGGAGAACGAGGAGAGAGAGAGAGAGAGAGCGATGGACAATGAGAAAGATGTATGGTGTAGTGGTCCATAACGAAAACGTGCGAGAGAGATTGATCGCTTGATTGATTGATTAATATATTTAATTATGCCCTAGCTGACTATGGAGCAAATACAGAGATCCCATAAATTCACTAACCTTACAAATACGTAAATTTACAATTTGTCCCAGTTTAATAAATTTACATAATTTTATAAGACATAATAATACAATAATACAATATTCCAATGTACGGCGTACTTTAACTGTTTACATATGTCTTCTGCTCATACACATCTCCAGCCTCAATTCCACCATTAACCACTTCGGTGAACCTACAGTTTGTTCTTAGGTGAGTTCCGAACCACCGAGAGCACAGAAAAAGCACATAGAAAAATTTCATTGGTGCGGGCGGGAATCGAACGCTGCCTCTCTCAGGTAATACAATATGCAATAATACAATAATACAAGATATAATACAGAGAGAGGGAGAGCGAGAGAGAGAGAGAGAGAGAGAGAGAGAGAGAGAGAGAGAGAGAGAGAGAGAGAGAGAGAGAGAGGGAGAGAGAGATTGATTGATTGATAGAATTTGTATTATACCCTAGCAAGTTTTGGGGTAATGTGGTAAACATTATACAGTGTACAAGTGTGAAAATACAATATAGGTGAGTATGAAAGTACTAAATGAAAAGAAAGAAAATAGAATAAAATAAAACGAATTCAAATACACAATTTTCACTTAAGATTAAAATATATCTACAAACAGTCAGACTAAGATATCTTACACAATTGGAAAGCATTTCTTGATCCCCACGCTTCTCTACTTCTAATAAATACGCGTACAGTCGACTCTTGAATATCCCTAACGACGATGCTGATCGAATTTCATCCGATAACGAGTGCCAAATTGGTGCCGCAGCAATTTAAAATGACCGGTGGAATGTTTCTGTGCGGTGAATCGGGATATTAAAGACGGTTTGATCAGTACGTCTACCTGACCGATGCACAACGAGGGCTGCCCTTGGTAGAGTATCACTCATATACTGCGGAACTATAAAAAATATCGCACTATAGACAGCAATACCTAAAAAGTAAGTACTGCCGACGATTTTACACCAATAGCCAATTCAGCCTAAGCATATACAGCGAAATTGACATATCCCACCGCAAATCAAAAATAAATCTTATGACAGCAATTTAACACCTAGCCACTTGTAAGATTTTCTCTCTCTCTCTCTCTCTGTCTCTATCTCCCTCTCTCTCGCTTGTCATAGTCATACGGCATCGATACGGAAATGGTCAAACGCGTGAATTATCCGACAGACGGAACCGTCGAACGACACTTTTGACTAAACATAGCGCTTGCTTCGTTATTCAAAGAATGAATCTTTAACGGTTGAATAAAATTGACGTATGTATCACAATACTCCGGCAACAAAATGTTCCATAAAGTATAGCAGTGGTAGTGGGAAAGAAAATGGCGGCTGCGTGTAAGTCAGCATGGAAAGAGCCACACACTAGAGCCACAAACGCTCGATTATAGTCGACCGTCGTCAACATTGCGACCGTAAACATCACCCAAATGATGAGACGGTCGCGCCGTCGCGACTATCCAGTTCGTTGTCGCGAGAGAGTTCACAACACCGTTGGAATTCTTTTGCAACCGAACCGGATCGTACGTCGTGTAAACAAAATTCCTTAACGCGACACCTTGACGCACGTGATGATATGATCACGCTTCCACCAGTTGACTTTGGTATTCCGAGCGGTCGGCGCGTTAGTAATGAGATTAAAACAAACGTGCGCAGAAAGCGATAATTGTTGCGATTTGTAACGAAATTTATATTTTAGTTGCCATAAATTCAGCAGAAGGTAACAAAAAGTTGAACGTTGTTGTCACGTTGGAAAATACAGAAAAATGATATTTTCCTCATTTCTCTGCCTCGTATCACCAACTTTTAATACGGCAGTGTGCGTTTTTCAAAATACCGTACGAAAACATCGAGGGCAAGTGAGATACCACTGATAACGTATAAGGCTGATCAAGCTGGCTACTTTAAAAGCGTAAATAAATATTTTGCCTGTAGCGGCTGCAGAGATCGAGAGCGGGAACGGGAATGGCTCGATGGATGTTAGCATTACGTTTCCTCGAAGCTCTCCGCACGTTCGGGAAGCACTATAAAGGCGCGAGGTCTCCCGATCGTCGTTCACGATCGTGGATAATCGGCCTTCTTGAGAACAAAAGGGACTTAATAAAGTTTGCACGGTCGCTCGGGTTAACGAAACCCCCTCGGAGGTCGAAATCTCTGCTCTCGGTCTCTTTACCGCTTTTCGCTCCTTCCCTCTCTCGCTCTATCTTTGCCACTCTTGTTCTCCCTCCCTTGGAAGAAAAAATACGATGAAATGAAAAGAACCAGGCGCCTGGAACGAGGTTGTGGAGTTCTGGCTGGAATGGCAACGTGCGGAAAGTAAAGGAGAAAAGAGACGAGGCACGGGAAAGAGGCCTTGGAATGGCCTGATCCTTAATCACCCCCAGTGAAAATGGTATTATCCGACGGTTGAGTAAACCGTGTTTACACCGGAGTAGCGTACCTAGTTGGCGGGTGCATGATGTACTTCGTCTAGGTAAGCAGCAATATTGCAGTTCACGCACGTAGAAGGTACACGGGTCTGGAGGAGAACCAACAGCCACTGTTTATACGTTGTTCCTGTCGTCATCCTCCTTTTCCTCTACCATCAGCACGAACATCGTCTTCGCTTTCTTTCTCTCCAATCCACTCGACGTCTTCGTACTGAGAATTTTTACGATGTGTACCAAGTTGTCGGCCAGCTTTAGCGACAGAACGAGTGAGAAGATCGAGTAAGTGTACAGCGGAACAACGAAAAGCACGATAAACGGAGAAAAGTACCAACGAAGAATAGCTCTCATTATATTACGAGCTAAAAAGTGTCGTTCGGGACTTATACTTGGACTACCAAAGAGGCGATGAGAATAAAATGAAGAGAGGCTGAGAGAACTTGGGTCTGTTGTACACCGTTTAAGATTTTCAGCATCATAACCATGATGCTAGAACTTTTCATCGTATAATATACAAGGGAGACAAGAAATTTCGTACCGTGCGATTTATTAGTCGACGTGAGAGAAGTATCAGCAGGATACTTCTCTCGTGTACGACGAACGTACCATTTAAAATTATAACGCAATATACCAGAATCGAATGAGATACTTTGTGTCATACCTAATATTGACAGCAAGAGAGGAATAAAACACAGGAGGTGCAGTCCAGATTGAATCTTCAAATCGTCAAGATCAGGATAATTCAAATTGTGACATTAAATATTGATCATTCTAAATAATATCAAGCGTTTGAATCGTTCTGTATTGGCTATCCGCTCGCTAAAATCCTGAGGCAAGTCCTGCGCCATTTGAGGGTCATTTATATCCAATATTCTTTACATCAATTCTTTGACATAAGTAGTTTTCAAACGGTAAAACAGTTTGACGCGATTATAATGAAAAACGAATTTTCCTGTGTCATGAAAGAAAGAGAAAGAGAGACAGAGCAAGAGAAAAAGTAATGTCCCGAACGTGCGTGCACTCTCGGTAACCAACTTTTCATTTACTGCAATGTTTCATCGTGAATTCTTCTATCGATACACAACTTTCGCGAGTGGTTTTGGTATCTCTCGTCGATGAAAGACTAAGGGAGGTTTCTCGCGAAACGATTATTATCGAATAGGATCGATGAAAGAGGTATCTTTCGAATGATATTAAACGAGTGGTAAAATTCAGAGTCTCTAAAAAGACAATAGAGATCCACTACGTTTCTGAGAGTATGCATAAATGTACATCATCTGACAAACATGACGAAATAATCTGTCATCAGTTATATACGAGCAACGAGTCATCCAAGCGAGACAACATTTCACCGAGCTCGTGTCCGTCTTGTTACTTAGTGATCACGTGTTTTTTTTTATTATCTATGTAGTCGGACAAAAATGTATTTTTATTAAGTATCTATGTAGTCGTACATAAATGTTGGTTGTAACGTCGGAAATGGCATACCATATACCATACGCCACCATTCCCTAAACCGAAATTTTCCATCTGCCATACACTAATCGATCCTCTTCAACATTAATAAATTAATTCCGGCAACAGGGACGGAGATGGGAACACGCATATGACAATAGACAGAACGGATGATTTATAGTATTCTGAGGACCTGTCCATCCGTCTGTATTGAAAAACATAAATACTCCATGTAGTGTATATCATTATACACTTCCTACGCTTAATTCTTCATGGATGGCGAAAGAACACTCTTCGGTAAACAAAGCACCAGCAGCTACGTCAACGAAGCAGAGTATATGGCAAGAAAAGCGTAACATCCATTGGGAAATCGCCTTACAATGGCATGATGATCCTTATGGTGTTGCAATAATGGAAGATTTGCGAGTGTAGTTGAGTTCGATTGACTTTTTCATGATACGAGGGAAACTTGAAGTAGGATTAATAAATAACATTAATAAAAGTTATTTAATGATTTTTATTAACGATTATTATTATTATTATTATTAATATGTATTATTAATGAAGTGTGCAATTTTTTTGCGAAATATAAAGATTTAGGGACAATAAGTAAATTAACTTATAAACGTTAACAAAATAGTTTGCTATAATAACGTGACATCGGTTCGTGTAATTTTATGCAGGTAGGCGCTACTCGCGGTGCTTGCACTCAAAGCTTACGATTATTACGGCATAACCAGCCTTGAAAAAGTTAAGCAGATTAGAAATTGCGAAACGAATTTTCAATGTGCCGAAATGGGCTACTGATTACGTTAATTATTCTTCGATTGCTAGTTAAAAAATCTTCCGACCCGTTAACCCTACCTCGACAATATACGTATATATATAGGCATTACATATCCATTTGAGTCTTTAGTAATTACAGAGAGAATGCGAAATGAATGATGGATGATGTAGCATTAGTTCGTAACATTTTTCTCACAGTAATACGCGAAAAAACTAATTTCTCTAACCCGCAAGCACGTAGATTTGTATTATCTCTTTCTCTCGGCTAGGTGAGAGCTGTGTTATAATGTGCTAGTTTGAGAAAGTATAAGATGATTACAGATGAGGTCGAAAAAAAAATTCGAAAGGTTCGTAACAGGTGTGGAAAGCGTGTTGTACGAGTAACAAAAGTTTTGTGAGTCACACGTTCGTATAATGCTGGTGGGTAGCATAGAAAGGGGGGGGGGGGCTACAACGCCGTAGAAGCGTGAGAATTTTCTGGTTATATAGGCGGTGCGACGAATTCGAGTGATAAATTCCGAACGTTCGTTATTTAATCAGCATACGTGTAGAATGGTCCGGTTCTGTTGCGTTCACTTATTCACGGCTTTCACTCGATTATTCGGTAGTCCATAATTTTAGAACCTCCCAATTGGATAAAATGGATAAATAAGTGTATACACATATTACAATATATATGTTTATTCGAAAGAAACGAAAATATGCTTACAATAAAGTCGATGGAAGAGTGGTCCTCTCGACGCGGAGAGGATAATTATTCCGGAATCGTCGAAAAAGCATGTATATACATTTGGGAGCGAGGGTGAAATCGAGAATTCAATGGAAAACACGAGATGCAAATTTTCGGATAGAGGAAAGGAACGTCGTGCGGTCGCGGCGAGAAGGGAATTTCAATGATGGAGCTTAAAGAGGGAGCGAGAGAATGGGATACGGGTAGAAACGCCGCCGACGCCACACGACAGTGTATAGACGGGAGGAGAATTCTGGATGGATTTATGGACTGGTTTCGCGGAAAGGACTGGCTGGCCTGCAGGTGATTCGGAGAATTCACCACGAAGAATCCCGAATTTTCCTTTGCCGAATACATGCCGTCAACTCTGCGTCAATTCGGTTCTGCAGTTTTTGCCATTTTTGTACTTGTTATTCTATTTCATTCTTTGCTCGTTGTGTATAATACCGGCATTGTAAATCCGCACAATCATTGAGGAATTTATCTTTAATCAACAATAATAATAATTATAATAACAACGAGCATTGTACTCCGGCTATACGTAAGAGAATCTTCCAGGATGTCTTGGGTGAGTTAGCCATTTGCACACCTTATTTTCACACCTCACTTTAACTTCAGGCAGCCGCACTACTCTCTCCCGATAGGGGTCGCAGGTAGGTTAAACAGAGGAAAGAAGAAAGAATGAGAAAAGAAAACATGCAACGCATGCATTTGTAAGAGCTTACTATTCTAATGTGTTTCTTACTCTCTCGCTCTCTCACTTTTTTCAGCTTTTATTTGCTCCTTTGAAGTCCCTATACGTTTTTTGTCCTCGTTGTTTTTCGTTTTGTTCATGGTCGAGAATTTCGACCACTGGTGGTATCTTTCGCATTCGTATACGGTAACTTTTATTGCCCCGAGGCGCATTGGCGGAGAGATACACACACCGTGAAACAAGGAGACCGAGGAAGAAGATGAAGAAAGAGGTACGAGGGAACTAGTAACACACAGGCCGAAATCGTACTCCAGACTAAAGAAACCGACACTCGCTTAAGGAGTGGTCAGGTAGATTCATTCACAAGACCCCCGCGGGTTTTACGAGGCTCGCGCATATACACAACACGCATATACATCTTCGGACCTCACTCCAAGCTCCATCGGGGCACATTCCAGCCCCGGGACCACCAACCGACTGTTGAGAATTCTCTCTTCCTTGCTCTTTCTTCGTTCTTTTTTGTCTTATACTTTTTCCTCGTCTTCTTTTTCACTACACTTCACCGAGGCTCTCTCCCTCTCTCGCATAATCCTTCACCTCTTCTTCTCTTCCTCGTACGCATCGAACCTCTGTGCTCTCCAACGAGCACCCAAGCCATCTCGGTTCCTTGTTTTTACTACCTCGTTCTCCGTTGCTTTGTGGCTCGTTCTCCTCAACATCGTTGGCCTACACCCATTGGTTTTACTCGTGTGTATACTAGTAGGACGCTGGTGGTGAATCGAACGAGACAAAGAGTTAGTCGTGTTGAGTCCAGAAGTACGCTGTGTACGAAAACCGTGCTACTTTGCGACGTTATCTTCGTCGATCTGTTTCGCTTTCTCCATTCTCGAGGACACCATTTTGTTTCCTGCGTCGGGCCGGCCATTTTGTTCCAAACTGTTTTGTCTGTCATTTCAACAATGTAACAACATGATTTACTACCTATTCTGTCCGGGCTTTTTTCGTTGTTCTCGTTTCGACAATGTAATGACAGAAATGTAGGTAACGACACATGTAGTCTCTTTGTCGTGTCTCGCTCACAGGACAGTAACGCTTTAAGGTGGTGGTCCCAACTACTCTTTACGATCCTGCCGAGATTGAAACTCGATCGATTCTTAAACGAGACATACCCGCAACAATACATACAGCGCGTTCGCGCCTGCAGCCGGAACCGGGTAAAAGAGCGTGTTGTTTTGCATCCATTCTCTGGTTCCCGATAAGTCGTAGTGTTGAGGATGACGATGGCTTTACGACGTGATTCATTGGCAGGTCCAGGCAGGATACACAGACGGACCGGCGTCTACTTCTCCTCATTCACACTTCCAGAACTAACGTGCTGAAGTTCTTTTCGAGACCGGGCACGAGATGACCCACGCATTTGTCTCTTATTTAATATTTTCTTTCACCTTTTACTTTCCTCCTTTTCTTTCCCTGTGCGAACAAAGCAGCAAGAGGCAGACTGCGCGGGCGTGAGAAGAAGCTTCTGAAGTGAGGCCCGTGACAGCAGCGGGGAAGGTTGTTTCTATCTCATTGTGTTCCTCGGATCCTCCACCTATTCTAGCCTAGAAAGCTCCAAAATAGATAGTAAGGGAGCAAGAGGATACGGCCATTCGAAGATCGCATTATGTCCTTTCGCTCAGGATGATTTAAGATCCTGTTTATACCTCTTCCTCCGTGCTGATCTTGGTCCTCGGGCCCAACGTTGCCGCCATGTAAATGTCAGAGTCCCGACAGAGTTAACGATGGCCCATACTGGAACCATCGACTAATGGATAGCTTACACCCATCTAGCTGGAACACCCTCGTTCCGGCCTTTTTCCTTTATCGCCCGATTCTTTGTTTCCGTTCTCGGAAAGAGAATGAGAAAGTTCGCGAAGAAACTTTCGGTAGAGAAAGACTCGAGGGAGCTTCGAATGAAGTGTTTTGTTAGGACTATTCTTTTTGGACAGAGGGCCCAGGAGAAGGCGTGAGAGACCTCGTTAAGGACCGGGACTTTCCGACAAAGAACTTTTACCTCCCTTTCGCTTTCTAAGATAGACCCGGCTCCTTTGCCGGTCGTTCATTCAGGCTTTGCGTTGTGCTGTCTCATTTCATTGCCTTCCCATTTACTGCTTAGCACGAAACCGGGCCGCTGTGAAATTTTTAAGCTCAGGTAGGACACTCGATATGACCTCGCGGCCCTCTTCCGAAATATTTCCCTCTCTACACAAACCGCACATTGCCTTTCGTCTGTCATCCTATTCGAAGAAATCGGTCATTTCCTTAGGTTTTGTGAAATGTTTTCCTGTGTGTCAAACTTCTCCGTCGACAAAAATCGTGCGAGGACATTCATCCGTGCGTACGTGACGACGTTTACCCTGGTACAGGCAGGAGTGTGGGCGACGTACATCATGAAACTTTTCGACTGCAGTGCCAGCCTTTCCAGGAAGACTTCGCCAGTGTTGCCGCCACCGAGTACGTGATCTGGGTCTATGAAAAACGGGATCTTTTGGAGAACGACAGGAGTGAGAGGAAGTATATAATAGAATGAGATTCACGAGCGAGCAAGCGAGGTGGAGAGAAAGTCGGCGCAATGCGCGCGAGAGTGTGTGCCCGCTGCGTTTTACCCAATGCGTGCGTTCGCGCACGTAGGCGGACGCATTCCTACGCGCTCCGTGATATTTATTCGTGTTTTCGTCGTCGTCATCTTGTTTTCTTCACGTCGTTCCAACCATTCGGGGCCCATTCGTTAAAAGGTGGCCCTTAATTCCAAAGAGGACCACCCTATAAAACGACGAGTAAGGACGGAGACCAACATTATTCTCATTAAACGGATGATGACTCGACGAATTGCTTTTTTTACGGACTTCCAGTAGAAAAAAAAATGAATATTTGGAACGTTTTATCACGATAGTTCGAATCGGCGAAATTATAGGAGTCATACGATCTTTAACGTTTCACATTAGAGCGTCACATCGGCGATACTTCAGCGGATCTTTTTCGTAGAAACTCGACACATGGTAAAGTTTCGTCTCTCGTGGGATAAATCAGCTGTTAGAAATTTAAGCGCCGCGCCGCCCGAAGCCCTTCGACCGGCGTTCTCTCGTCAAAAGAACAACGCTCTCTTCTCATCTCATGGGTGCTTCCTCACGATATGTTCATC
The DNA here is from genome assembly GCA_946811545.1 of Netelia fuscicornis. Lineage (NCBI taxonomy): Eukaryota > Metazoa > Arthropoda > Insecta > Hymenoptera > Ichneumonidae > Netelia > Netelia fuscicornis. Next base: position 41,956,461 of record OX328012.1, read on the forward strand.
CAAGCCGGGTAGCATACAGACCCATTCACGACCGGTATTACGGACCTACCCGACACTATACTCCAAAATCCGTATTTTCCTCTCAAGGACATGTCTAAGATCCCATATACAGCATATGCATACCGGACCGAGCATGATATCGAAAATTCCACTAACATGTACACGTGTGTGTAGAAAACGAGAGAAGTATTAAAACGCTTGACGACGGGAAAACACGATTGACGAAAGTGAAACGCAGTCTGCGAGTTATCGAGGCGACGGATACATGCAGTATACAACACCTACGATCTACCTACACGTGCCTCATTCCTTGAAAGAGAAAGAAAGAGGAAAAGAGAGAGGGAGAGAGAGAGAGAGAGAAAGAGCGATCGACCGGTGAGCAAGAAGTAAAATAAGAAATAATAGAAGGCCTTGCAGACTCGCCAACGACCGCAGCTTTCTCGCAATCTCGTCTAGACGTAAGAGTGAGACACGCTCGGTTAAGGAGGAAGCAAAAGGAGAAGAAGAAAAATATAATACTTCGAGAGGCCAGTCAACGCCGACTGTTCTGTTTCAGTTGCAGCGGTAGTATCCAATCTCTCTGTTTATGCTGAGCTTGGTACAAAGTATATCTTCCAGATGAAATAACATAGTACGAGAAACGATGAAGAGGGAGAAGGAAGCCAACGCGACAGCCATCTAATAGCCATGATAGACGTTGCTGCGAACTCCGAACTGCTGTCCGTACAGTTGCGTCCTCGGTATTATCGTTCCAAGGCGACGAACGAGAGATTCAAGACGATGGTGCGCAGCTAGGGTTCTCTTTGAGACTGTTCGAGTAGCGAAATTTGTCACCCATCTTGTTCTTTACACGTGTCCGCATATGGTAATTTAAACCCATGAGAAATTCCAGACGACGCGCGGCCTGCAACCGAGTCATCGCATTCCAGACCGGCTAACACACGCGCTATTCCATACACGTGCGGTGCATCAAGTACAACTTATGTACGGAAACATAGATTTCTTAATTTGCGACAATGCTTCGGTCGACTTTTTCTCCAAGACTTCGTTAAGAAACCCCCGTTACCCATCGATGATCGATCATGGAAGAAAGGTTTTTCAGTAAGATCGATAAGACTGCATGAGAATGACGGATTGGTTCCGTAAGAACGTGCAGCTCGAGATGGACAGAGACGATTCACGATGGTATCTCTATTCGTCTCCCTTGTTCAACTCTGAGGAAACTACGGGACTTGAGAGGGGGTCTGATTTCTAATTCGATCAGGAGTAAGAGTTCTTGAGCAACAGGCGTATAAAGTGTGACGACGGGGATGGATCCGCGTCATCTTCTTGCGCTCGATCGATCGAAGATCGTCGCGACAACGTGGAACTTTCGTCCATCGAGGACGATTACGACTTTGATATCCACGAGTTAAAAAGCGTGCGTTGTTGAGAAGAATGAGAGAAAAAAAGGAAATGGTGGAAAGAACGTGGCGATGGAAGAGAAAAGATTAACACTGTAGTTACTGAACTATAACCGACGTGTCTCGCCACAGAAGCGTGACGCCGCAACATTGAGGGGCCCGATGATGAACGGAACGAAGAATTCCAAACGCTTCGACAACAATTCCATAAGCCAACAGGCGTCTGGACTAGGTGCAGATATAAGACTGGCATTTTCTCCGGAGCTTCTTACAGTGCCATGTTTTTTTCATTCCTTTCTTCTCCGTCTCTCGTTATTCATCCATTGTATCTCATAAATAGTCGAAGCCGATTTTCACCGTCATATCCCGAAGGAATGGCGAAAATCTTCTTATGATATCCTTCGGTGTATATAGATCGTTGCGTTTTTTTGCAGCAGCAACAGCTTCTCGAGGGCCTTTGGATTATCGTGATCGGAAGACGAATTCCTACGACGATTGAATCCAGCCTCCGGGCTAATGATAGCCTTTCGTTAGATCTCTCTATCTATCTTTATCATTGATCTCGACGTCTTCATAACAAAATGATTTATCTCACGGCTAAGTACTGCGAGTATCTACAATACTTTGTCAACCTGTACGAAAATTTCTAATAATTTAATAATCGTGCGAAGATTGAGAAGGACGATAATATTCCCAATGAAGCGTTCGGGAAAACAATATGAAAAAGGATGTACTTCATTATTTCTAGCGAAAGCTCTATACTACATGGTGTATTGCGCAGATCTTGAAACCTCGAACAAGGTCGAGAACGTATCACGGAGTTTCAAAGTCTGTAATATTTGCGTTCAGAAGGAATCACAATTGCACGTGTATCTAGATCGCAACTCGCGGGTTAGCTCGTCCACGACAATTTCAATTGGTCGCGATCGCCTAATTGCCTAATGACAGAACAGGATGTGTTTCAGAACATTCCAAGCTCTGTCGTACGGTCGATAGCGATGGGTACGACTTAAATTCGAGTACGATATATAGGAACGAAGTAAGAAAAATTCGCTCGTCCGTGATAATCGTTGATCACTCGCGAAAGTACGCGCGTATTACAAATACATATTCGCCATTAGAATCTCGTCATACGTGTATACGCGCATCGGACTCTCCCCCGTTTCTATCGTCTAACGGCAGCGAAAACCAGGCCAAGAGCAGCCTCGAGGCCCGTGACATCAATCTTCGCTCCTGTTGGTTGCGTGTATACTCGGCTCGGCTCGTTGCGTGCATTCGTCGGCCACGCGCATTGTACGACGATACGGCATCGCACTAAAATACGTTTCATAGTGTACGTACTTCGTTCAACCGCCGACTCAAGATATTGCGCAGTTTCGGTCTCTTCCATCGTCAAATATTTCCCGGAGCACCGAGCAATGTTTTCGAACGAATTGCGTTCTCGAGAACATTCTTATTTACATTGAGCGACGAAAGAAAAAGAACGAAGAAAAAAAAACCGATAGAAAAAACAAACAATATCCTCCACTTATTTCCTGCGCTCGTAATGACAAATGAAAAACATCGGAATGCGAAAAATTGACACCAGAAATGGTAGTCAACGAGAGTAATAATTGACGTTAATTGCACGTGCGCAAAGAAAAACGCGATGGTTTAGCTGGTATCCGTTCGTAAGTAATGACTGAAAATGAGAATGAAACTATGAAACAACCAAAGCCGCGAAGTAAACAAATCGGTAAACAGAATGGGACGAAGTGAGAGAAACTAAGAGAGAGAGAATGAAATGACGAGACTGCGAGTGTAAAGGGGCAACAGCAGCCAAGTGGAGGAAGATTGAGGCCTCTCTTGCGCGAGCGAAGTGTCGATCAACCTTCGACTCGCGGAAGCGTGCTTGCCCATTTGACGCGAGTACCAAGCTGCCGACTTATGCAAGGTTGTCGTCTCGCCGATTCTCAACGCGATGTTCTAACGCGGCTTTGCGACTTTATGAACGTGAGAGGGATAGTCGTTGAGTCGGCGAACCATAGGGAAAAAAGAGAGCAAAAAGAGGGGCAAGGGAGTGGGGTTAGCAGCAGAGGGAGAATACGAAGAAGGAACGGAAAAAAAGTGAACGTAATTGCAGCGACTGGCGCCTCCTAATTGCCCATACATACGCCAACATTATTGCACAATGATAATAATTGTTTCTCCTTCCTGCGCAATTCTTCGTCGTATAACCAACTTCACGGAGCTCGCGGGTTCTTGATTACGTACGATTACAGTTGATCTCATGACGCCAGGCATTTCCTTTTTCTCCTTCATGTTATCTTCGCGTCATCATCTTCGCCGCATTTTTATATTTATCTAGGATTATTCCATTATTTATAATTCATCTTTTTCTATCATTACGATTTGTCATACGTTTGGCTCTTTTTTCTTGGTGCCTTTCGATTCGCAACGCACATGCGCGTATCCGAGAGTGACGATAGATGGGGAAGAGACGATGATCGGAGGACGAGCGAGGGAAGGAGAACAAAATGAAAAGAAGATTCTTTCCTTTTTTTACTCTTTATTTTCTTTTTTCATTGGCGCGGGCAGCTGCGCATCGCATCGGGTCTACTCCACGGATCACCTGCCGGTGGCCACGTGCTGCTCGAGATGAAGACGTGGCTCGGGGGAGAAGGAGAACGTGGACGAAGAAAAAGAATGAAAGAAAGTGAAAAAAGGTGGAGGTGGAGCTTGACTGGTGAAAGAACGAGCGAAAAATGAAAATAAAAGGAGGCAGTGACCCGGCTTAAAACTCTTACCGGAGTGTATTGTTAACGCTTTGATATAGGCTCGCGAGTTTCTTCGAGAGTGCGCTAATTTTGTTGTGAAGCAAGAGCTAAGAGAGCGAGGAACAAGGTGTCCGGAATATGCAGCAATTTCGTTATTTCTCTTTTTCAAGGAGTACGCGCGCGCGCGAACTGAATGAACCGTCATTATCGACGATCGATGCAAAAGCAACTCTGCTATATTCATTTCATCATCGAGAAAGAAAGAGACGATAGGGAGAAGTGGCAGCTGCGGAAACTGGAGCATTTCTATGTGAGAAAACCGCAAAGATTATACGACGAAAGAGCAAGAGAGAGAGAGTGATACTCATTCTGTGTATGCGGCACGATCGTTTCTTTCGCTCTCCAAACGACCATTCCTCGTGCAGGCCACCTCGCGCAACCAAAAACACTATTCTTTCTGTTACACATACCTGTGTAACGAATCTCGTGGCAGCTGCTGTAGCCAGTTGACGACAGAGATTTATCTGTGTCACGGAAAGCCAGAGAGTTACGAGCTGCAAGTGAGAGAAGTTGAGAGAGATAGCGAGAGAGAGAGAGAGAGAGAGAGAGAGAAGGGAAGAGGGGGAGAGCAGGCATAATACCCTATATAATAATATCGGAAAGAATGCTCGAAAAGGATCGAAAAGGTGCAGAGGAGAGTCGTTTCTGGAGGGCTCACCACGGCATTATTAGGCCCATTAGTCCCAGAAACTTCCTCGCACCGTGCAGCCACGGCAGTTCGGATCAGTCATTCGACAATATCGAACGTGAATGATACGGTGGAGAGGGAGGGAAAGATGAAGAAGAAGAAGAAAAAAAACGATGCCATTTTTCGCAAACGTCATATACATAATGGTATGTTGCCGGTGAGTGCGATGACAGCTGGTCAGGGGTCTCGAGGGAATCGAGTTTGAAAAATCGCCCGAAACAGTCGATCGCGAAGCCATATGTATGCGTTGAAACCAGAGAAATGGTACGCGTCAACGATCAAAAAAATTCAAAGCTCTATGAGGATAAGAATAATAATAATAATAATACCAGAAAAAGAAAATATATTTGACAGATGGGAGAGTTGCACGGTGTGTATTTTTCCCAAATTCGTATCATTCCCGGATCTGGACCAGCGTTCCTTCCTTCCTTTCATCCTACTATATGTATGTGGTATAACAGTAGAGGTTACGATAATCCGTGTATAATATCGAACAAAATCGCATTTCATATCGAACTCACCCTTGCGAAAAGTATACGAAGGCCGAGAAGCGTGTTGCCCTGAAAAGAGATCGACTCTGGGCTCCCTTCGTCGTTTAATTCTGCTCGAACACCGAGCTTTGTCGGAGAATCTTTCGCCCGACGCGTATTAAGACCGAAGGCTGTTACGGGCAATTAAGTGCGACCGAGGCACGATATGTGAAACGAAAAATAACACGCAAAGTGAAGTAGAGGCTGCAGCAGGTGATGAATTTCGCGATGATGATTATAATGAACGAATACTGGGGAGAAGATCAGCGATGATTCCATCTCTTGTATACCGACTGGATGGGACGAGGTCCAATTGTTTCGCCCATCGACAATGCCGAATCGTAATGCTATAAAAATGATGAAAATCCGTACACGATCGAATCAGGAAAATCGTTCGCTGGTAATTCGTTTTCGAAATTATTTACGATCATGTCGAACGAGGCATGATTTATAATGATCGAAGCCACCTTGACTAACGCATCTGTCGAGAGGCGCATATAATCCGCGCGTACTTCCAGTCACGATGAATATAAACTGTGTGCAGCTTGAGAATTGCATCGCGCGACGGCAGGTTGCATCTCGAAACACGCCACGGAAAGTAGACTCGGCATACGCGACGTTAATACGAACGAAGGGGTTGTACCATCTAAACGAGTGCAATGCACGCCAGTACGATGCACAAAGGTTCGGCTCACTGCGGGCCCACCTGCTGCACACGCAGCGCGGCTCGAATGCGGCTCGGCCGCGTCGTCTCTCGATATGCAGCTTGCCCGCGAAGCCTCTCGTACTACGACGATGAATCGGCGCCACAAATGCACCGGTGCATAAGACAGTTTGGAAGCGAGAGAGAACGAATGGAGGGGGCGGGAGAGGGAGAAATATATAAAAATAAGCTTCCTCTCCGTTCTTTCTTCTCCCTCTTTTAGCTACGCATGCTGTCCACTGCTTTTACTACGCTACGAGTACGTAGTAAATGCGTAGTAAGATTCTTTTTTCTTCTTTCTTTCCTTTGCGCTCTTTCCCTCTCAGAATCACGTTTCGTACGGTTTCTGGTTGTAAAATGTTCCCCCGTTTGCGATCACTCGCACGTATCGTGCTGTTGATTATTGCCATTCGTACCGGAGACTCTTCTTTATTATAGCGCGGCTCGTGTTTCGGTCGGTGGACGAGGCTGTCGGCGAATACCATCGTGATTTTACTACCTTTCTTTCGACCGCTCAAAATTGCGAAGCAATTTCATACCGAAATTGTTTCGTGTTTTGGTCGGTGGACGAGGGTGTCGACGAAAATCATCCCGATTTTACTACCTTTCTTTCCACCGCTAAAAATTGTGTGGAAATTTCATACCGAAATTGCTTCGCGAACAGCTAGAGGACCAAAAGCGATGAGTCGAGTCATCAAATCTCTGGTTTTTTTCGTTCATGTTGCCTCTTAAAAGTTAATTTATTTAACTACGTGGAAAGCAGATGGGCGTTCGGGCAATGTCCCGAAGTAATATCATACATCGAATAAGCTTTTTATCACCATCAACCCGGCAGTACAAGCGAATGAAATAGAAAGAGGGAAGAGTCGCAGTCAGAGTTCGACGGCACGCGCAGCCGTAATCACGGCACTCGTAAAAACATGAGAGTCTCTCTTCCCTGCCCGGTCGAATCCGACGATTTTGAGTTTTCTACAGGGTATCGACATTTTTTTCGTAACATAAGAATATATTTATTTTAGGCTTTTAATAATTTATCGATTAAAAACTAACGTATGTGAGGATTATCATTTTTATACTTGAAAATTGGCAAATTGAAAAAAAAAAGCAACAGAATAAGAATATGATATAAAATAACCTCCTGAAGGCATGAGAAATAATAAAAATACGATGTTTCACTATGTTTATATTTTTCACAAAAGCGTCAAAACATCGAATTTTCAAATAACTGTAACGTTGCTCTAAGTTGGATCGCCAAGGATTTGGTACAATGTATTCTGAAAATACAGCATAAGAATCTAGAGATTGCCGTTGGGTTTGTCTTGATTACCACTAGAGCGAGGAGTTCAAAATCGCGAAAATTCCCATCCAAAGGAACGGATAGAAAAAGGAACACGATCCAATAAAATAAATAAAATGACCAAGTTGACGTCATATGAAAATTGTTTTTCCCAAGATCGTGTTTTTTACATTAGTTTCATTTCGTCGTATTTGCTTGACTCACAGCGAGGATCGTTATCGGATACAACGAGTGAATCTTACTTGATTTTTCGACGAGAGAATTTACCCGGCTTTCGTCCGCCGTTGATCCTGCATACGTTCAAAGTGTTCACTCGTTGTACATATACATGTGTAAAATGAAGGTGGTGCGTACATCAGACTTGTGCGCAACAAGTAGATGCAAGCCAAAAGCGAGACGCCCCGTGCGTCTTACAAAGGGGCGCATGGAGCCGTGCGGAGCATCGAAACACAGGAGGGGCCCTCTCGCGTTGAGACGAGCCACCTGCCGACAGATGTTTGGGTCTATCGAGCCAAGGTAGAGGGAGAAGGAAAGCTGTAGGACCCAACGAAGCGGGACAAGAGAAACGCTGCTTTTTGAACCCCGATCAACGTTCAACGAACTTTGTCGTTTTCGCTCTTCTCCATGATTATTCGCTTCTTCTCTCTCCCTCTCTCTCTCTCTCTCTCTCTCTTTGCGTATCCCTCTCTGCCCAATGCACCCTTTTTTCGGCGTTCGAACCAAATTTTATCGCACAAACCATCAAGGTTTAGTGTAAATAATTCACTGAACTATAAACTACGTAACTGGTTCCACCTGTCTTTCAATATTTCGATTATTATTTCAACGTTCGTCGCTCTCTTCGTCGCAATAGTTGGATAGTTAGGGAATAATTTAATTTCAGACGTCGGAAACGTACGAAATAAAGCTACGTTCAAAGTTTACAAAAAATTGATTGAACACAGGAGGAGATGGATCACAAGTGTATGACGTCCAGTTGAAAAGACGTTTCGAAGGATAACGTGAAGAAGTACACGAAATATAACGCACCGCTTAATCGGTCCGGTCACGCAAGGCGTCGATTTCCTCCTGGGCGCCATTTAAAAAAACATATATACTTTTCCCAGTTTCTTTTTATGTCCGGGTTCAAAACTTTTTTTTCCGCTGCCACCGGCTAAAAGAACCAGCGAGATACTGCAGTCGAGGATGACTTCGATCGTTTGCAAGATGTCGCAACTTCCACGAGCTCTTCGCGCTGTTGTTGAACTCTGACAACACACCTGTCGTTTGATCGCCGATGGAGTGTGTTCGAGTTCAAGGAAGTGCAGGAAGGTAAGGTAAACAAGACCGAAGCAGCACGATAAATCCAAAAGAATAAAAAACCTGTTCCTTTTTTCATTCGATATATTTCGTACTTCCGTCGGAGTCGATGAGAACACAGTTGAGAACAAAATGGTGGACTGTACGGCGACTCGAATTTTTGGCACGAGATGGCCGAACGCTCTATCGTAAATTTATTACATAAGATGGCCGAGCACATCGCAGATTTATTGGTAAACAAACATCCTCGTTAGTCCACGCGCGGAATAGAGTTTTTCGGAGTGGCGAACAAGAGGAACGCTGTTGTAAATATTATCGAGGCGTTGAAAAGAAGTAGACTATTAATGTTCCATCCTCTTCTCTTCGGTGCTTCGATAATATTTACAACAGCGTACCTCTCACTCTCAGTCCGCCTCTATTCACTCTCTATCTTTCTTTCTCTCGATGTTACACTTTCACTTTCACCGCCCGCGCGATATCTCGCGGGCGTCCTTTCCCCTAGCAGACAAATCGCGCCAGCGACCTCCGAAGAGAAACAAAGACACGAGATAAATACTTATAAGATGAAGGAGCGAGACGCAGGACGGTGAGAAGGAGAGAGGCGTGTGGAGAACTTGTCGAAGAAACGACGCAGTCTCTTCGCAGTCTAGCCGTATCCCGTCACTACACGTATACGTATATATATTCGATATTCGTGCGGTCGGCAACGTCTCGAGCTTATAAACTATGCCCACGTGCCAGAGTTGTTCTATCTTACAGTCAGACTTTCACCTACGCCGGAAGTACGCCTACGGTTCCATCTCCTTCTCCAACGCCTGGCGGCCTCCATCGTGGTTGATTGCGTCCCATTATTCCTACGTGTTCCATTGCGACGCTTCCCACTTTGTTTTTGATCTAGCGTAGTATATTCTCCATGAACTCTATTCCGTAAGTTTTTTTTTAAACAGCAGACGATTAAGAATCTTTTGGCGATCGAAATAACATAATCGACTATCGTTTCAAATCACTACGCGGTGATGAATACTGAAAGAAGCAATCAAAAATAGAAATTCTTCCTACGTAATATTCGAAGAAATTAAGGTATCGTTGGAAATCTAATGATCGTTGGACGTTCAATGTCGTGGACAGAGATCGGTCGAAAATTGATGTTAATTCTAATTGAATTGACAATTTATCGCTCTTTATTTCTGTATCGCTAGAAACGTTTACGTAGCATGTAATTTTTATTATTCCTCGACGTCTAGAATTGCGCGGGCTCGCTTGACGTTACGATTTATCTGCGACGTATTTCACCAGATGGTCAGAGGACAGGGACATTTCTGTCGTCCTACCAAAGGCGAGAGCCTTCGGCCACAAGTCTCTACGATTTAGGGGCATTGAAAATAAAGGGGATGGGGGCAGCCGAACGAACCTCGTTTTATGGGGGCACAACATCGACTTATTCTTCGATCCCCTTATGCGAAGATCACGAGGGTACAATGAGAATAAGGCAAGAGAGGAAGAGAGAGAGAGAGAGAAAGCTCGAAGAGGAATCGGCACGGGGTTAGAGCTAACAGGAGTGAACGAGCATCAACCTTCCCTTTTGCTCTCCTTCGTCCATTCGACCGAGAGAGATCCGAAGAACGGAGAGCACGCGACTACCACCAGACGGCAGGTGTGCGAGATTGTTGCACCCGCGGCAGATGTTGTTCGCGCGCTTATAACCTTACTCTCTACGTTCTTCTTCATTCTCTCCCTTCCTGACCCCGTGGTTCACTCAACCGGCACACCGGAGTTTTATTTTTCACAGATTTTACAAAGGCTGCAATTCCCGGATTACAAAATTTATCACGATACACCGAATAACGTAAATTAAAAATACCGAGGAAAAAAGCCTTGCGGAAAATTTTAATTTTCTTCTATCAATCACACGTTTTAACGCATTTATTTTGTAATTCGAATGGCAGTCGCACCAGTGTTAGGCTTACAAAATGTCTAACAAAACGGAGTAAAAATTCTGTAAAAACTGAAGAAAAAAAATAAATTTCTTGAAATTAATTTTACTTTATGTTTTAACATTGAAACAATCGTTCCTCAAAGCGTATCTGGACATCGGTGAGTTGCCGTGAGTTATGATACGACTTTGTTTCTCATAAAGTATTTCAGAAACGTTTCCAAATAAAACTCGTTTGCTCTCTAAATCGCATTTTTCACCGTCGCCCGAAGAAATTCCAGGTAAACATTGACCCGATCTACTTAAAATGTACACCGAATACTCACTAACGACATGATATATCTTTAAGCGCGCGTATTTTACAAAAATATAATCCCTACTGTTTAAGAAAAATGATTTATAAAGATAAATCTATTTTACTCGATTAAAATTAACATTTAAAAATTAACATTTTATCCAAATATGCGTGTTTAAACGTCGGCTACTGTTACTTTATAAAAAAATTGTGAGTAAACACAGTGTAACATCTACCAAATCAATATACCGATATATCTACAATCTAATAAAAATTACGACCTCCTTTCAAAATAATCCTCAAAACATCCGGATTCCGTGTCATCGCTGTGTTTACGTCCCTTGAAAAAAAGACCAATCTTAAAATACTCGTCGCCTTTTCTCGAAACTACATCGAGTTTCTTTAGCTAGAAGGAACGGGACACCGTGAGCGTGTCGGAAATCACGTAGTACACAAGTCGGGAGTGATGGCACCGTAACGCATTCCTATCGCCTGCGTTGGCACCGCTAGATAGAGAGGTGTGTTGACTCGTCGTCGTGTTGCATCTCCGGCACGATCATCGTATCGTATTTGTCGAGACGAATAGTGCTCGAACGAGAGAGAGAAAGAGAGTCTCACGGTTGCTTTTCACACCGAAAAGATATTCTCGGCTTCATTATTCGGGCCAGGAGGGCGATACAGCGGGTGACTCGAGAATCTCGTTCTACCACCGCGTCGTTCGTGCGTCCCATGCACGAATGGCCGTTTCACCAATGCGAGACACAAACATTTTTAGCCGATACACATTTACCACCAGGTAACAACGATTTAGCGAGCAATCCAAGTGTCGTGCATATATTTACGACTCGCACGGAAAAAAAAGAGCGTGCGCGATTGCGGTACTCTCGGAGTTGCGTGTGTTACGCCCGCCCTGCGGAGGCGCCGAGATGACGCCCTCAACGTCGACAGTGCTGACGGCCGATAACACGCCGGACAACGAACAACGATTAGGGTTAATGAAACATGAAACAACATTTAAAATGTTCCGTTTTTATGGCACAATTACGCCCATTTCCAGTTTAATTTTATTTGATTGAAACAACATTGGCCCTTGCCTTCGTGCAATGCAGATTTGCTACGAGATAAATGCTACAAGCCTCGTTGTTTTTGAGCAATTTGTAAGATATCGTCGCGGAAATTGAAAAATTCATACTGATTCCCGAGTCTCCGAGACTTGGAAATAAATGAATGGGCGTGCATTGGCCCTTGTAGTTAGGTGCATACGTATTTATCTAGGGCATTAAAAAAACACACACACACACATACACACAAACGTTACTATAATAAAAGCTTGCAGAGCTAATTATTAGAAGAGCAGAAGAGCTAATTATCGAGCGTGCGTCGGTGCATGCCTCATTTTTCGCCCTTTATGGTATATGTAAAAAGAAGAGAGGTATATACATATATACGAGGCGCGTTCACAAAGAAAGGGACGTTTGCTTGTATTTAAATAATGGCGCTACGGAGCACAGTTTTACTACTGCAGCGCCATCTACTGATTCATTGCGAAGCTACAGCGTCATTTGTTTTGATTCTGAAGTCGTCCTGTTGTCCGTGAATGCAAAGAACAATGGCCACGAAAATCGTTGCTCCCGCCAACTGTGAAGTGTGTTCTGTGATTCGTTTCTTATGTGCAAAAGGATCGTCGGCTGCTGAAATTCATCGGGAGTTATGCCTGGTTTATGGACCTACAGTTATGAGTGAAGGAAAGGTTAGACAATGGTGCCGTGATTTTAAAAATGGCCGAACAAATGTCCATCACGAAGACCGGAATGGCAGGCCCAGTATCCAGACCGATGAAATCGTTTCACAAGTGGACAAAACACTGCGATCTGATCGTCGATTGACGATTAGTGGCCTGGCTGAAAAATTTCCTCAACTTGGACGCACTACTGTTTACACTATTGTCACGGAAAAACTCGTCACGGAGAAACGCTCAGGCGGCAAGCTTCTATGCAGAGGGGTTAAAGAAGCTGGTGCAGCGGTACGAAAAATGCTTAGAAGTGAACGGCGATTATGTAGAAAAGTAAAGTAAGTTTGTACCTAACTAAATATGACAATAAAATTTGTTTCTTATGAGTATATTTTTTTCTGTGACCAAACGGCCCTTACTTTGTGAACGCGCCTCGTATATATACATGCGCATCTCTTTTTCTCTGCATATTATCATTTGCTCTCCATCGCCGTTCTCGCGTCGACGGTTTTACGCACCGCGAAAGTGCGAGTGCGGGCGCTGCTCGCGATGAGTCACTCCCGTTCATATCCGCAACAGCAACGAAACGGTACGCGGTCGCGGGCGATGCACGATTACGTAGTGTCGCGCAAGAACCCTTGGGAATTCTTGGCCTCAAAAATAACCAATGATAACTTCCGTTATACGAGCTTCGTCTCGACGGAACACCGACGCACTCTGAGTGCTTCCTGCGACGACCGACGAAGAGGTGGGAGTGCGAGCGACCCTCGTACGATAACTAACCCTCGAGACAGGTAGGTATTTAAACGCGGATATATGTAGATCGATTCGCCACGGGGAAAACTGATTTTCCAGGAAATAACGATCCGTACAATTTTCCCTGATGAAACGTCCTCGATATTCAATCTAAACCTGACGATTTTTCAATAAACTAATGACTTTTTTTTCAATTAAGTTATCGTCAATGTTATCATTATTCGATATTTTCAACCACTGACAAGCGTCGGAAAAAGATCGCAAAAAAGGGCGATGAACCACGGTTCTCCGCGAAAACGACAAAAAAGGAATACGGACCCTCGCGGTCATACGCCATATAGCCATGTGTTTTGTGCTATATAGCGCACAGCGACGCGACGCCCCGGCCTCGTTTGGTTTAATTGGTCCTAATTTATCCGTTGGATTCCAGCGGATTTATTCCGGTGTTACCGACGGGCTAAAAATAGCAACGGCTAACGGCGACGACACTGAATAAGCGACCGAGCGTGGAGTACGTATTCCCGCCGGGTGTATAACAGGAGATGTATATATATGTACGTATTATATATGTAACTCTCTGCGGGAGGAATAACGTATGCTCTCTGCCGCTGCGGCGGCTATAATACTCTCTACATATTGCGCTCGGTACTCGCTCAACGCTGCAACTAATCGTAGAGAATGCTACATAATATATATATAGATATATACGTAGTACACGACCCACACGGGTGGATCGACGAAACCGCCCGAGACTGCGCAAAATGCACTGACGTGTGATCGTTGCGGCATTATCGCGTGTTAATACTCCGGCAAAACGAGATATCATTGTACCTTAAAATACGAAGAAAGCAAATTGTTACGATAAACGTAATAATCTATAGGTAGACAATTATCGTAGATTGATCAATAAATTGTATCCCAATGTTTATTGCTGTTAAGAGTCAGTGTTACAGGGCGACGAGTGATTTGAAAACGCGATACGTAATTTCTCCGGCACTGAGAAACTAAACGGGTTAACATTTTGAGGATATCTAGAGAATTATGGAAGAAAGTGATTCTAACTGTTTTTTTTTTTTCCAAAAATTTTTATAATAGTGTTGCAGGCAACGAGTAATTTGAAAACGTGATACATAATTTCTCCAGCACTGAGCGTTAAAATGTTGAAGGTATCTAGAGAATTATAGCAACAATTTGAGAAAAATACAACGTTTAGTCACTTTTTGAGATAATTCTCTAGATGCTTTCAAAATTTTCACGCAATCGGTTGCTCAGTTTCGAAGAGAGTACGAATCGCATTTTCGAATCGCTCGTTGCATGTAACACTGACTCTTGAAAATATGTTTTTGTGTTTGTGTTTTTGTTTCCAACGCCTCGTTATGTTAAACCCGAAGACATTTTTTTTAGTACGGGATTAATTTTATACGTTTCGAACGACACTTTTTTTCCGCGTATAAAATTTGTGTCGATTCGCGCGCTCCACTTGCACGAACAAATCCTTGAACGAACTTTCACCTCGAACGAAGTGGGGAAGACACAAAAGCGGCGATGATAATAACGAAAAATGCAATCTGAAACCCACTCACGCTAAAGAAATTGTTATAGTACGCTATTACTTGTTATATTCTCTCGTAACGAAAGAAAGTAAAAGAAAGAAAAGGAAAGACAAAGAGAAAAGAAACGTTCTCCTTTCCTCTCGCTCTCGCTGGCGTACTTCGTGAGCGCGATTATTGTACCCCTCGGGTTCTCCGACAGAGGTCACTACCATTCCACACGTGTGTTATAACGACTTGCGGGTATTTTCTGACAACGAGAATTACTTTTTCCTCTTACCTCGTTTCTCCTCTCGCTGCTTTCGACTTTTATTTTTTGCACTGGCCCCTCGGTCTCGTATCTTCGCGTCCCGGCAGAGAGAAGCTGCTCTGTTCTCAAGCCTATGCGAAAAGGCAGATAGCCCCGAGGAATCACCCTCTATCTGTTTCTCTCTCTCTTGGGCTTATAAGCTCCCGCAAAGATCTCCCGCGCTCATTCGACACGAGCGTTTCCTCGACTCGCCGCCAGAGGTCCAGGAAGGTTATCCGCGAAGTTATGGCACAATGGCGAAGAAGGAAAGAATGAATCAGCTCGGTTCAAGGGTTATACGAGTGGACATAAAACGTGTCGGGTATGTACGAGTAAGGAAAGAAAATGTGAGGGAATGAAGATCGCGCGTCACTTTAACAGTCCTTGTCATGCGTGAGAAGGATTGCACTCGTTAACAGGTTCCTTTAACGTGTCTACAAAATACTGACAGAAATCAGAGAAAGGAGTCCAATCCACTACTTTTATTAGTAAAAAAACCGACACAAGTTCCAAAAAGAAATAGCACGAATGGTCACGATGTTCCAGAAAAACAAAACTGCATAGCCCCTCCCCGTATTCCTTACGATGCCAGCTTGACAGTCATTTAATCGATACTCTGATTTTTTCCCACAGTGCCCCCTCGCCACAAATGATTCGTTTCTTCCCAATTACCTACCCCTATATACACGCATATCGAATAAAAACGCATTATGGTAAAACCCGCTTATCCTTAGTTTTCAATCATCGATGAACTCTTCAAGCCCCCTTACCCCGGTAATCGTGGTTTTACTGTATACAGATATATGAATATCCGTACATATACACGTATTTGTATATCTATATAGAGATATACGCATAAATATGTATGTGTATATCTGTATATTTATACGTACGGCCCCCGGCAATGTCCCATCGCGTATATAACCCAGGAATAACCCGCCCATGGTACTTGAATTTTACGACTGACCTCGAGTCAAGTATCTGCCCTTTGGCGTATGAGAGAGACTGCTATACACGTCGGTGATCCGAACTTCGTTCTGGCGTGCTTTGAAAGATATTTTTCTCTTGCCAATGACCCCACGGATATACATCTCGTTTCTTACACGTCGTTCCGAGAGCAAAGACTCCCACGCCAGCGTCACACCCGAGTATAATACTACGCGTCTCAATTTTTCTAATAATAATATTGAAACAACAACGTCACTATGAGAATCCAGAGAATTTAGTAAATGATCTTTGGACACGTTTATGCACGTAGAAAAATAATCAAGTAGACGCAAACCTATTTTTTCCTTGAAGAAAAAAAAACGCAAATATGTATTTGCCCCCTATCCGCTTACCCCACGCAGCGAATAATGAAAGGTGCCATTTTAATATTTTATTCATAAATTCGTAAACACGCGTGATACACGAAAGATGGAACGACTAACGTATCAACGCGTATCTGAGAATGAAGAATATATAATAATTATCCCACGGATTATAAAAGAGCAGCCGGTGCGCGGGAGTGTGACGAGCGTATGTACCGAGCGGAAGTCGTGGTCCGTTATATGTACATACATATAACGAGTATTACTATATGCCATATGTGTGCAGCGTACCGACAGTACGAGACGGTACAGCAGACGTATAACCCGATGAAACTGTATATTACACTATACGCTGGTACACATATACAATCACATTTACGTATATATATATATATTTATTTTTTAACGTCTATGTGAGTGGAAGAAAAATATGTTGCTCGCACGGGAAGCAAGAGCGTAGGTTATATATGCGTAAAAGTACGGCACAGGAGAGAGAGATATATATATATTCTCATACACAGAGACGTACGAAGAAATATCCCTCCAAGTCTCGGTACATATAAGGCAACGTGTACACCTACACGTACAACGAGGCTCGGCATATAACCGCGCTCGTGAGATCGTGTGGGCAAAAGCATTGCATCGGCTTCTCCGACATGCACGCACAAACATCATACACAACGTATATGCACATCTCGTCGTCCTGCCGTGTTAGGTATAAAGAGAACTCCACGCGCGAGAAAAAAAGGCGCGCGCGTTCTCCAGGCCCCACGAGCGAGTCACCGTCTCTTTTTATACGTACTATATAGTACGTCCACTTCCTCTCTCGTGGATCACGCTGAATTCATGAATGGGACTGTGTGGGTATCAATGGGCAGGCCCAACGACCCACGTACTATGTGTACATATATATATATATGAATGTGCAAGCGCGTCTGTGTTATATTACAACCGAACGTGCTTGTAGATACTCACCGTAGAACATTTTCTGCCGCGTCGATCTTTCTTTCGGTCTTAACGAAATCGCACTGTTTATAATTATTGTTAATGCAGCTTGTTACGACAGCCGTAACAATTATGCCGATGATTTTTAACGGGGAAGAGTGTGGCCATTTGCATTAAGGGGTCGATCCAATTAACAGCATTATTCCTGATCTTTGCAGTATCGCTGGATCATTTTCTGGGACAGTATATATTTATAAGGGTTAGTATTTTCCGTAAGCCGAAAAAACTGATCGACTTCCGAAGCTTTTCTCGTTTTTACCCTAGTGACAAATCGATTTTTAATATCATCGGCACGTGTAAGGATTTAAATTGCTAATTGCACTTATTCTAGGGAAGGCTTAGAAAGAAACGAAAATTTGAGTATTATGAGTCAGAAATTGGGAAAAAGGTGAAATAAAAGGTTGATCCAATTAACAGCATTATTCCTGATCTTTGCAGTATCGCTGGATCATTTTCTGGGACAGTATAAATTTATAAGGGTTGGTATTTTCCGTAGGACGAAAAAACTGACCGGCTTCCGAGGCTTTTCTCGTTTTTACCCTAGTGACAAATCGGTTTTTAATATCATCGTCACGTGTAAGGATTTAAATTGCTAATTTCACTTATTCTAGAGAAGGCTTAGAAACAAACGAAAATTTGAGTATTACGAGTCAGAAATTGGGAAAAAGGTGAAATAAAAAAATGAGAAATGAAACGTAAAATTGGGAAAGAAATTAAAATCGTTTAGAAAACACGATTTTACGTGTCGTTGAATTTCTTTCTTGTCATCCATGAGTTATTCTCGTTCAGGACCTTACCAGGAATTTGGCCGAGTGCATTCACACGAGAAAATGGTCTCGCATTGGAAAAAGCGTGGGCATAGGCCCCTTTTGGTATCGTGCTTCGTATGTCTTTCTTTTTTTTTGTGTTATTTCATCTTCCACTGCTCTGTATCTATATATCATTCTCGTGAGTCGGGACGTCTGACTGTGCGGGCGGGAGAGTTTCGTATGTTTGTGCCACGCCAACAAGCCATTTATCATGGTCAAAGAGAGAGGGGAGAGAAAGAGAGAGAGAGAGAGAAAGAAAAAGAGAGCGAACTTCATTCTTGAGGAATGACGTGGTCGCGTATAGGATCCCATATCGGTGCATGGTAAAAGCGGCAAAGGCGAGCGTCAATCCTCAGAACGAGAAGGAGAATGACGACGACGACGAAGACGAGAAGAGATAAGCGCCGAAGGGAGAACTAAAGCTACGGTGAATAAAAAAAAGGAAAAATGACGAAGATATGGTCGAGAAAAAAAAATGAGGATACACGCAGGCTGAAGAGGCCAGAGTTGATGCTGTAATAACAATCTCTCAACGAGACTCTCGTGCGTTTCAGAGAGCCGTCACCGGTGTTATTAGGTGTATATATATATATATATTAGGGAGGATTTACCTTCGAATTCTTATGCCTGCTACACACCCGGTATAAATCCCTCTCCCTTCTCACATCGTTTTACTACGTAGAGCAAATTATATACTTGCGTATTTAAATGTCAACTTATTCATCGCAAGTCGTATTTGGACCTATCTGTGTCGGCAAATGAGTAAAAATAAACACGGCAACAAAATAATATAAACAATTGTCAGTGTTAAATATATATTTTTTAGGTGCAAATCGTTTTATCTATGGATTGGCAGTAATTTATTAAAAATCAGATATTAACGAGAACAATTAATGTCGAAAGATACATGTTTGCACATGGCGGGATAATTATGTACATTTTTTTAAGGAGATTGAATATTCCTTGATTATTTATCGATAAATTAGTAACCTAGGTACTTGATATTTTTATGTAAAATGTTTCTTAAAGAACATAATTTAATAGTAAAAATCCATGTTTTTCATTTTGTTCTATGTACAATACATAAAATATTAAATGTGTTATTAAAATTATATCAAAAGTAACCATTACGCTTTGGATCTTCGATATAAATTGTATTTTAATGTCTTGTCAAAGAAATCCCACACTCGTGGTTACATAGATACTTTTTAAAAATATATAAAAAATAATGGGCAAGGGCCTTGATTCTCTTATACATGTCATTGCCAAAGAACACATTATTCTATCGAATCAAAAAAGTTGGATTTTAAGATGTTAAAAGAAAGTTAATTACAAAAAATCTCCAAAATCTGTTCGAGGTCGCTCCGTTTTACAGTAGGCGTATCACAGATATGGCATGTATTATTTTTCGTTCAATTGGGACACCCGGTATATGCGTTCCTCATGAACATCTCGTTTCGTATACACGACAGTTTCAGTGAAATTTTTTTCATTATACAGAGAGATATACATTATTGTGCGTACGAATATCGTAACAAACATGTCCTTTTTTATTGACTCGTTTTGTTGAATAATTTTTAATAAACAGTTTGTGATAACAATCAGCTGTGATTGACGTAGATCTTAGATAAACTCACAGTGAAATTTCAGTCTATTAATTCAATGACGGATATGTAAAGATAGGATGTATGTATGTACCTCTCTACATGTACGACCAATGAAGGAACAGGACGTCACGACAGAAGAAACAAAACAACGGAGAATTTTCAAAATATCGTATGCGACGTCGACACTTACGGTTTTTTTCCAAAGAATGGCGAAAGCTCCCGACACGAGTCACAATAACGCACTCTCCGTTGGAAATTACAACAATATACGAACCACGAACCCTGACGTTTCGGAAATAGATATTTCATTTTTTCACCACCTTTCGACAATTCTTTAAAATGTTCCCAACACGGATTTTATTAGGCGATCGACGGTTGATTGAAAAAAGGAAACATTACGCTTGAGAAAAATCGTCTTCCATCATATACCATAAGAACAATTAACAATAATAATAATTATAATAATAATATAAATGAATATCGAAAGAATTCCGAGTGAGTCAGTTTGTTTCGATTATTTTACGTGTTTTTCCTCCATCCTGGCAATGAATATATTTACATGCACGTCGTCGAGGAGTGGGAGGAAATGAGGAAGAGTATTACAAAAGAGAGACACGCAGGAACTATAGGCGGGACGCGAGATAGTCCACAGAGTGTCGACAATGCCACCGGAAATTGACGTTTCCATTGCATAATGGCGAGCTTCCGGTTGACCGCGACACACACGTACCAGAACGCAGGAATGAGACAGGCGACTCTTGGCTGACTATGCGTATACATAACGCCACCGATTATGTGCGTATACCTACCGCTGGTTCCTGTGTATAAGCTAAGCTGTCCCTAGTCATCGTCACTATTTTTTTTCTCCGTCACTACATAATAGTGTTGCCGGTTTTAAAACATGAATGGACCCGACTGTGAACGTCGGTCATTGTTGACCGGGATTCGGAAGAAAGGAATACCGTACAGTCTGCTGGAACTTTATTTAGGCGTTGGAACATTCACCGAACAGAATCGAACTTTCTTTCTTCACTTCATTATTAATTGTACGTAGTTAATTCGTATCATCCGGTGAATAGCGAGAACGAGGAACGGCGCTGTGTCTTTTCCCGTGGGAAAAGAAAGGCGATGTGACTCTTGACCGTACGACGATAATAGACGGTCCATTGCGGCAATGGCCGTTATTAACAGAGATCTTAATGCGACGATTGAAATTTCAGAATGGTCGTGGATTTTTGTATTCTTTTTTTTATCTACGACGCTATTCAAGCAAACCACGTTTTATTTAAATACGTCTCGCGTCATTAATTTCGTAATTGTTGTAGTAAATAAATGTTTAATGAAACTAATAAATAATGTATCAATCATATTGTACAATAAATTTAATACAGATCTTAAAGTAAATTAATTATATATATATATATATATATATATATATATATATATATATCGATTATTCTTTTGATCGATTGTTGCATTGAGGAAAATTCTATTAGGTTATAAATAAAATGAATAAATAACCCGACGTATTTTCGTTTCTTACTTGCAAAATGCCTCAAATTATTTTTATCCGTGTAGAAAGGCGTCTCGAGTTGGTTCAGGCGAACGATTTAGTTAGATAAATATGATGACTTGTCTCACTTGCTTCTTTTACTTTCCCACAGTCGATAGCTCGTTGGAGATCTTCGCATCGCGCGACCAGGCAAATTTCTTTTGCGGTGGCGTGACATCGTACGGGATGTCACCCGGGTTCCTATTCAGCCTGACCGGGCTCGTTTAAAGTGACACACAAAAGCCGACGTCTGACGCTTCTGCTACGGGTCGGAATATCGCGCGCGAGCATTCGCTCATCCGGACAAATACATACGTACGAACTACCGGTCTTTCCATCTCTTTCGCACCTTCTTTTTCATCTCTTTTTACCTCGTTCCAAAGCTCGACTCATAACGAGCAGTTGAGAACAATATGAGCAACGTGGGTTTTTTTTAAAGCTTTTTGACCAGCTCGTGCCAGGGTCGTTGGTCGTGCGACAGCGTGACGAAAAGAGAAAGAGGGGTACTTCGTTCGTGGCCCATATTATTGCTTTATTCCACAATTTTTAAATATTCAGTGATAAGAAAATAGAAAAAAAAGGATAACAATGCCAATGACGTCGTGGAACCGTGACGTTCGACTCTGACATATGCGATAATGAGCACAAACGGGAACCTCTAGGTAAAATATCGCCGCGTTGCTGAGAAATAGAAGCGATAATAATTCTAATTTGTCAACAAGCACCTGTACGATGTAACATGTACAATCTACAATCTGCACAGGTAACTGTACGCACATGTAGATAGACCAATGAATCCACGAACTTGGAACTATCGAGCGGTTGATAAAGCCTTATCTACCTACTTACGTTTCTAAAAATCATGGAATTGCCGGCATTTTTCTTCAAATAACCTTGGCAAAAGCGTTATCTCCAAGTTGAGTTTTTGGTTCAGGAAAATATACTATGTTTGTACCTAATTGAAAGAAGAAAATATTGCACAGGGTTGAGGAGTGTGGTAAAATGTCGGTCGCATGATATTCTGGGTTTAACGTTTTAACGATTCCGTAAACTTCATCAGTGTGGACAGTTCGTTATGTTTTAGGAATGAGAGTACACGAATCAAAGAACACACGGGGTAAAACATCGAACTCTTCCTTCTGGGATCCTGCTTTCGGTTCGACATATTGGCTCTTCAAGAGTACTATGGTTTGCGTACGAGTGTGTTTGCACAAGTTCTATGCAGATGCGGCCGACAAGTATACCGTACGTTCCTGAGTCTTATGTGGCCAAGGCAGCCCGCCGCATAGTCAGCCCTGTTGCCACGGTACACAAAGGCGCCGAGTTAACCGATAGGGTGGCCCTTCAATGGGATCAAAGCTCGTTATATGTATATGTAGGGACGGTAACCAACGTTGTAGCGATACGCGAAATATGGTATAGCACGAGTAAAGGGTGTTTGTAATGACATCGAGACCAAGAGGGTTTTTGAGGAAAGAGTGGCTATGTTACGTGTCGGCTTGTTTGCTCGAGAGGGGAGGTAGTTTTGGACGAAAGCGTACCCAAATGTTGAGAATAGTGTATATACAAAATGGCCGTTGTGCTGTTCAAAATGGCTACCGTCCGGAAAAAATCGCTACTGCGCGTACGAAAATGTCACTGTATGCATAAAATGGCTACCGTCCGCAAAAAAATTGCTACTGTGCTTACCAAAACGCCACTGTATGCACAAAATGGCAAATGTAAGTAGGAAAATGGCTACGATCTGGGCAAAACGTGATCAAACTGTGCGAATTCATTTTGTTTCCGTATATGAATCGGTTATAACTCTAGCAGTAGATCGATATCAAAGCAAAATTGAACGGAAGGTTTTCTCGTCGACGAGAATATAGTTGTGATCATAAATCACGAACAAAGCCCGTATGTATTGAAATAATGATGTGCGCATAAAATAATGTGTTTTTCGAAAGTAGATCGAATCCAACTCCCTCGCAAAGGATTCTAGTCGTTCTTTATCGAATTTTCCAGGCTAGAATCTCCCTCTACCAAATCGTGATTATATTGTACGTGAATGGATCGAAGGATCAGCGGGGAAAAGCCGCGTGGTCTACACAGGCGCACACTAATCGAATAAGACCAGTACGAAATCCACATGGAAACGGGAACCACGAACTATCGAGAAATCGGAACGCGGCTTTTTCTCCCGGGGGTGAAAAATCAAATAGGGACCGAGTGACCCCGTGACGTTTCTCGACGAAGGGGAGACGAGGTTTAAGCTCTTCGACGCGTGAAGATTCGCGACGAGAGAGACGAATGAGTTTTTTTCTCACCCTCGTTGATGCACACGCACGTATTTAGATTCTAATCACGAACGATTCTTCGGTTCTTTCGGACACTGATATGTCACATGCGGTCTTTGCCCTGGGTAATCACAAAACGTAGATAAGCCCGGTGCGAAGGGAGAAAAAACTAGAGAAGCTTTGCAAAATGGGAAGAAAAGACGCAAGGAGGAGCTCTAAGGAGAAGCAGAAAGACGAGGCAGGGTGAGCTTTACGCGTGATCGCAAAAGTGATCTATACGGGCTTCCGACTTTGCACAAAATATCTGGGATTAGTCTGGAATGGACATCTTGTTCGAGCTCAATAATATGTTCGACGTATCCTCGGGGATGAGAGGGTTGCAACGATCGATAGAAACCCCACTAAAGGTTCTATGATTAACACGCTAACGAATTCTACGAAACGCCGACCGACTGACACGATTGTGGGATCAAAAATCAGGTTAACCCAACTATCGGATCAAATTGTCAGATTTTTTTCGACAAAGAGAACTGTCGAATCCCATTAGGTACGTAAATTCAAATCGATATAACGAGTAGCTGCAAATCTCTATATCACTACTCGCGATTCTAAAATCGGGCGCATATTTGAGCAAAAAAATGCGTGAGACGCGTAAAGTTTCTTTTTTTTCCCGCGTCACGCCTCATGACTTTAATCGCGCTCCAGGATATATGCGTCGCGGTCAGTAGGAATTTTTCTTCGTTTTCTCTCCCTCTCTGTCTCTTTCTTTTTCACTCACGGCGGCAGGAGAGAAGAATTGTAGTGTGACGAGTCTCGTCGGCGGTTGTGAGTTTGTTCCAAGCCGACGAGCTTGTTTACAGAACGCAAAACATCATGTCTTCGTTTACACGGTGGTTGGGGAGGGGGGGAATATGGTGAAGGAGAAAGGGTGAGGGACACAGGTGTGTTATTCTTGGGACAATGGCCATTTGAAGGTGGTGTCAACGGCGCGCACGCATGTCGCCGCGCGCCATGGTCTCGGGAAAGTTGCGCACGTGGCACGTACATGCCTTCGGCTATAAACAAAGTGGAAGAAGCAGCCGTGAAAGAGGAATAGGAGAGGCGCAAACATCAAGAGTGGAGGAGGCTTCCATGGTCATCATCGCATCCGCGATATCTACAATATTACATCGCGAGTGAGAAGAAGACACGCGCAGACTTCCTCTCTCCCTTCACCCGTCACGCCCAATGTACACGCGAAGCTCCTCGCTCGATCTGTAGCGTGAGGGCCTCAAGAGACGAAAGGTCGAGATCGAAACAAGGTAAAGAACCATCGCACGACCTCATAAATATAAATTTTCGTTCGAAACAAGTTGCTTGTGTCGCAATTGTCAGACGTAACGGATGTGTGATAGCTGGGACAAACAGCAATAGCATCGAACATCATCACAACAGCTGACTTGCGTGTTCAAACACGTTTAGCTAGTTAACGCGGTTAAATTATATATCTATATAGGTAGAAACAGAGGTATGTGTACATACATAGTTTATTTTCGGCAACTTGATTCAGCGTGGTATATGCCAGTTTTTATCACTGTTAGCTGTCATCGGCGTTATCAGGGCGCCAGAAGAGGGATTATAACAACGACACGAGGTATATAATAACATCATCTGGGATTGCGGAATGTTTGCAATATTTCACGAGCATGTTTATGCATACACACACATACATATATATAGGTATATATCCCCCGCAGGAGATCGTATACTATAATTTATAATTAGATAATTTCATTATATTATATGATATTTAATATATTATATGATATTTAATATATTATATTATATATAATAATCTTATCTAATTATAAATTATAATTAGACAATAATATATGTAATATAAATAATATTTATATACACTACCGGCGGAAAGTTTCCGGACAAAAGTTGAAAACAGTACCAGAACGGTTTTTTATGCCATTTCGCCGGCAATTGGCCTAGGCCAATTTAACCAATGACATTTTAAAGAGCAGGGTTTTCCCTTAATTTTAGCTTTTTTAAAAAAAATTACGATTTTGTTTACAATTGGCATCCAGTTTTGAAAACGATAATTTTTGGTCGTTTTTTTGTTCTTTTGCAAGTGGACCCCCTTTGCAGTAAAAATTTGTTTAACGAATTTCTTTCACCATACTCATAAAGGGGAAAGTCTAAGCTTCAAGTTCATTTTTTAGAAAATTGTCTACGATTTTTTTTTCAAAGATATGTCGTTGTTTGAGAAAAAATGGACAATTTGAAAATTGCTCCATAGGACGAAAACAATGAGGTTTACAACAAAATCTCAAGATGGCAAAAAGTTGTATTACTTCTCGCTGAGTTCAGGAGAATTTTTTCAGATTTTTTTTTTCGAAATTTTTTTTCCACCTATTTCCGGTCAACTCGATTGATCCGAATACCATGAAAATAATAGAATAAATTTTTTTACTTACATATTAAACTTTAGTCTCTTCGGAGGTTTCTTCGACGACGGAGTTTCTTCGATGTATGGTAAGTAACAAATTTAATTCTATTATTTTCACGGTATTCGGATCAATCGAGCTGACCGGAAATAGGTGGAAAAAAAAATTTGGAAACAAAATCTGAAAAAATTCTCCTGAACTCAACAAGAAATAATACAACTTTTTGCCATCTTGAGATTTACGAGTATACGAGTATATGATGTGAAAAAGATACTTTATATTTTTTAAGATTTTCGTTTAAGAACGATTGAATTATTGAAAAGGAAATAATTTTTCTGACGTATATAAAAAAGACACGTATTTAAAATAAACGACGTTGGTATTTCTCGAATTGTATTCGCTACCGCGTGCGATCAGACCAGTTTTTTTCCCTCATAGGGTGATTACTGTTACGTTGCGTAATGTTTTGGTAGCCATGACGCGACTGCCGTCGCCGTTTAATCGTCCTCGGCTACGGATTATTGCAGCATCATCTCGCGAAAACTCGCAAACAGTGCCGCGAAGCAACAACAGAACAGGCGTCAATTAAAACAACA
The DNA here is from genome assembly GCA_946811545.1 of Netelia fuscicornis. Classification (NCBI taxonomy): domain Eukaryota; kingdom Metazoa; phylum Arthropoda; class Insecta; order Hymenoptera; family Ichneumonidae; genus Netelia; species Netelia fuscicornis. The sequence goes on from OX328012.1 coordinate 41,983,345, forward strand.
GATTGAAGACGGCGCTCGCGGAACGAGTAACGCGGGAGAATCACGATTAATAATATTATTTTACAATCTACACGAAGTCTCCTTCTTTCCCATTCCATCCAGTTGCACCCGGGAGCCTCGATCCCTCGATGTCCTTGCGAGCGTTAGCCATTTTCCCTATCTGTGTCGACAGAACACGTACACATATTTCAATATATCCTTATTTGTCACGAAAACTATCGAGTATTTTTCCATCGGATTTGCTAAAATCATATCGTCCATTTTTTTCTCTTAATATCGTTTCTACCTATCATTTCGCAAAAAAAAAAACAAATATGGAGAAGAAAAAAAAGGTAGAGACCGACGGACAGACAGAAAGACATCCGAAAGCAGCCGAATATATTTTTTACGAGAGATTTTTTTAACGTCGATAAAATATCGTGGAATAAACAGTTCCAAGAACTTAGCACAGATTTATCGTTTGACTTTTCCTGTATTATTTTTAAAAAAATTTGTATTTTGCGGTAGCGAGTAAGAAGTGGCAAAAAAATAAAGACGTTCGCTAGTGAGACTGCACGTAGTGCGTGAAAGTAGTGGTGGTCGTAGTAGGTGGGGCGGGGCAGGGAGGGGGGGGGGCGATGGTTATATTCCCAGAGTACTTACACGATATTCTGTCCCGAGACTGTCTGACTCATCCATCCGCTTGAAATTCTCGAGATGATGCGGGGCCGTCGCCCACCGTCGACGATAAGTATAAGTGCATATACATTTCCCTCCTCGCCCCTAGTTCCTCTTCCTCGCCGCGTGGACGATCGTCGATCGCGAGAACCGAAGACGACAACGGCAAGAAAAAAAATTCCAAACCAGAAGAAGAAGAAGAAGAAGAAGAGAAAGAAGCGGTAACGAAATATACGATTGTTTGCCAATGGCTGGGAGATAATAGGGGATCGTCGAACGGCGTGAAGGTTTTTCAATCGCACTCTCTCCCACATCAACCCATCCTCGTGGATATCGACGCGACGGCATCATTCTACCAAATTTTCCTCTCTCTCAATTTCATTCCGTCCCACGGATGTCTCGCATCGCAGACACACATATAGACAATTCTTTTTTTATGCATCGATCCACTCGTATAAAAATGTGTATATATATATATAGTTGCGAATGCGATGGTTAGTATAATTCCATCACTCGTAAATTAGCATAATCGCTGCACACCCTCGAAATGAACGGATGCAAAATGATCGAGTCTCGTAACGTTCGGATCTTGTGTGAAAGACAGACAATCCGATAGACAGAACGAGAAAAAGAGATGGAGAGAGAGGGAAGGAGCGGGGCAGAGAGAGAGTGCACATTGGGACATTTCGTAACGAGAGCCGGAAACCGGAAAAGACCCGCTGGAATTATATTCGTGTATACGAAATGAGATTTCGTTGGTGGTTGTACCGAGCATCTTCGTCGCTGTCGAGAGATCCGGGGTCGACCAAACTTAAACCGCGTGCCCGGCCTCGACTTCCGGTCCTCGATTTATCTCTCTTGCGCTCTCTCTCACTCACTGTATATATATATGCGTTTATATTCTTGTTTTTGCGGCGCGTTTTATTCCGTTGCCGCAACTCCCCGCGCCGATAGGTTCGTGGCCTGGAAAACGAGTTGCATTTAGAGATACGACGCTCGCGACGATGCATTTCCATTATTGGCGAACGGCCCACCGGAAGTCGATCTGCCGAAGCGCCGTGGCACATCCTGTCCACATCGCTTCTCTTCTTTCTCCTCTTTCGTCCTCTCTCTCTCTCTCTCTCTTTCTTTCTCCTTCTCCAGCAAGGGTAAAGGTCGAATGAAAAAATTAATTCTCGTTATTATTATTATTATCAATTATTTTATTTCGTTACAAAAGTATATGAATTTTTGTTAGCAATTATTATTGTCTCGCCTTGTAACTTCGAGTACGTATATAAATGATAAATAGAGTACGAGATGGTGAGGAAGAACGAGAGGAAAAAGAAATTGTACGCGGTGCAACGCACGCGAGCGTGCACGAAGTCGGATGCACGGATCGCGAGTACAACTTAAGGAAGTCACATTTGAACGCGAGCTCGGAGCATCCGGCGTGGCGCACCACGCACAGTGGTTTGCGAAGAACGAGATGCGTTCGCGGGACTCGTACACACGTTTTATATTCGCCTCGTATACGTATGAAATAATGTACCATTATATATATACATTGTAGTGTATTGTTGGACAAAAACGAACATTTCAGAGACTCGTTAATTCGACCGCAGACAAAGTTTCAATCAAAATGTATAATGATAAGGGGCGAACGGATCGCGTGGAAAAATGCATTCGTAACCCACAATGATCTCGAGGCAGATGTGGATACAATGTAGTTGATATAATCATGGACAATCAATTTTTCCCTCTCTCTCTTTCTCTTTTTCATTCTTTTTTCATTGCACGATTCCTTTCAACCGAGCGGATGTAATATCCAATCTCCACGCGAAACGCATACGCGCGCATGCTCAAGAGTCATCAGGGATTTAAATTACTCGGGGGATTCGCGTCGCGAATATTCCGAGAGGACGGAAGTGAGGCGCCCGATGGGAATGCATGCCAAAATATTCTGGGTGCGTTCGAGAGATTAACGGAGTTAAAAAATATACAAGAAGGGAGAAGCATTCGCGAGAAGAGATGTGCGAAGGAAAGAAATATCATGAGAAATAAGAAAAAGTGGCGAAGAGAGGAGATTTCCTGGGGCGTACTCGGACGATGAGTCAGCGGACTTGAAGATTTTGTGTTGCCCGGACCGTTTTATTTTTGTAAGTACACATATCCTTAATCGAATAGTTTATATACGATTTATCATCGTCGAAAGGAAACCTTATGTATCTTGAGATTTGACTTTATTTCATTATAAAAAAAAACTTATAAGGGAATAAGCGTGTGTCAAAAATCGACGACGAATACTGATATGAAATCGACACAGACATCGAGTTCAAACTCGATTTCGAATTCAAGAAAACATTCAAGGTCAAACGTAAGTACAACCTTTAATTTCACCATTTTCCACCTCGAGTATTGATAGGATTTGTCAACGTAAAATGGCGATTCGATCGGTGATCAAAATGGCTGTCGAACATGGCGGGCTTAAGTATAATGGCGCCATTTTCAAATTCGGTCTCAACGTTAATCCACCTTATCCGAAGGTAACTGAGCTCGATGACATCAATTCTACTATAAAAAAAAAGCTCTCCTATACGCTGGAATTGCGTAATACGCGTTATGTATACCACGCATACACATACATTTATAAACTATCTATGTTTAGATACGGCGCATAGCACAAATTAGTGCAGAGAGTACATTTGGTAACACGCGTGCGTTCTCATCGTATAGGTGTGTTAGAGATTGGACCTACGATGTAGGTGCTCCAGTTAGCCGTTTCTACGAGGACGCGTGCGACTATCAACACATATCGTTGCTCAATACGTTCTGTGTTATAAACCGTGTTCCACATTTTATATTTACTTTCTAAAGCATTCCCTCGGTTTTGGTAATTTGATTCCAAATCTACCAATCGAGTCGACTCGTAAAAACCAAAAAAAAGAACCAGCACACATATGCAACTAGCATTTTTTTAGTAATCGTAAAATGAAGAATTGCAAGAGTCGCAACCGAATCCAAGCATGTAACAACGAACGAGTACGAATTCCCTCGGTTTTGGTAATTTGATTCCAAATCTACCAATCGAGTCTACTCGTAAAAGTAAAAGAAAAGAACCAGAACACATATATAATTAACATTTTTTTAGTAATGGTAAAATGAAGAATTGCAAGAGTTGCAACCGAACCCAAACATGTAATAACGAGCAAGATGAGTACGAATTCCCTTGATAATTTGATTCCAAATCTACCAATCGAGTCTATTCTCAAAAACAAAAGAAAGAACCAAAGCATATATATACAATAAACTCCCGTTTATCCTAAATGATCGGGCGGCGGCCAGTTCGGATAACGAAAATTTCGAATAAGCCGAAGTCCCCTGTTTTCCCGCGTAAAACACCCCGAATTGCGCCAATACCGTGAAATATGATCGTAAAACGTGCTTACGTAGAATGCTATTGATATGGTTGTGAATAAGCCTGCATGTTTTTGACTGAAACATTTGTGTTGACGTGTTAAAAAGGCGCTGAAGTATGATTGAAATCTCAAAGTTTTTAAATGTTGAATAACAAAGCTCGTTTATTTAGCGTTCTTACAGAAAAAATCCGCCTTATTTGGCAGCGGGAAAAAAACAGGAGTTTTAATTTTATTACCTACTTTAAAGTAACCAAAAACAACTTTTAACTTGAACGTGGAAGTTTTAGGACGCTTCATTAGAATTTATTTTTTGGTAAAAAAGTGTGTAATGTTTTTTTCGTTTTTTTTTGGCTTGAGAAACTTTCGTTGCGGCAATATTTTTAAAGGTGTGAACAATGAAAAAAAAAAATCGTACAAATTTGTTCGAAAAAATTTGTTCGGATAAAGCGGATTTCGGATAAACGGGAGTTTACTGTAACTAACATTTTTTTTAGTAATCGTAAAACGAAGAATTGCAAGCGTTGCAACCGAATTCAAGCATGTAACAACGAGCGAATCGAGCGAGATGAGTACGAATATGAGGATGAGAGGGGGAAAAATGTCGCAGACACGAAGAGATCGTATTTTAAAACCCGGGACAGGTGCCTCCGGCTATTGAGTCACGGAGCGGAGACGATCAACAGACATGCGTACTTTGACGCAAACAGCACCACACACTTATATATATATGTATATTTAAACATCTATAATAACATATATATATATGTATAAACTGTTCTATACTTGACAAAACAAAGTCGAGCTATATTTTTCTCGCATCGGTGACACAGTCTGCAATACTTTGCTGTATATAAAGTAATACGCGTGGTGCAAAAGTGTGTACAACTCAACGCTCCTTAAGTCGCTCCATTGCACTTTCACTAGCGCAACGTTCCACTTCGAGACGAAATAACGTACACACAAGTATATATCTCTTGTGTGCATATACGCACGAGCCGATATTACGAGCGAATAAACTATGCGTGAGAATCATTCAAGTTATAGCTATATAGCAACACGCATTTACAACGTAATACCCTCGTAGTATTTTCACGACGTAAACATCTCCTTTTTTTCTCCTCATTCTCTCAATCTCCATTCTTGCTGTACTCGTGCGGCCGCCTCATTATCATCGGTTCTGTGATATTTTTAGTTTCTTGTCGGTACCTCGGTTATCGGGTACCTACAAGAGACGGTGAGAAACGTATAGGGAACCAAAATTGCCAAACATGGACAATCGTCTTGGAGATAACATTGACCGAGTTCGTTATTGTTGTTGTTGTCGGTTTTTCTTTTCATTCATTTTTTGTTTTGTTTTTCATACTTACGAATGTTAGAAGATTGCGAAAATGTATGTATATTTGTATATACGCGTGCGCATGTGAAACGTATCCATGCATCACTACTATCTCTCTCGACGTCGCTCTACGGTAACCCGGATGTTATTTATAAACGTCTGCGAGCCGAGCACGGCGAGACCCGGTTTAACGCGGCGTCAACCGGTATATAACGCAAACCACATAGGTGTGCGGAAAGTGTTAACGTTTGTTACGCGTGTGCTTTCGAGATCTTTACCGCACTGTTGGATACTTCACCTTCGTTCCAGTTGTTTTACGTCGAACAGGATTTTGTCCCGTGTCTCGATTTAACGTTTACGTGTTTATATTCTTATGACACTTGGGAAGATCCATTTTGTATTTTCGTCAGCGATTACCAGGTAATTAATTAATTAAAAATCATCGAACGAAGGATTTTTTTGTATTAGCAATTTTCGTCGGATTTTGCAACATTGGTTTTCGATGGAAGTTAAGAGAGAAAGATAGAGGTGTTTTGTTTACGTTCGTTCTTTCCATCAAAAATGTGACGTTTATTAATGTTCTTTATTTTTGGTTCGGTTTGTTTTGATGCTATTTTTATTTTTTCATATTTCCTACAAACGACGTTGTAAACATCTTGGAGAATGTCCAAAGGGTATCGATATCTAACAAGTCTCACCAAGACACTTCGGATCCGTGCATTATGCAATTTGTTGTTGTCGGGTAGAACGAGCGAGTTTCACGCTGCTGAAACAGACAGAAATTGCTGAGCGCCGGTAGGCGTTCATGGCGCGAACGAGAGTCGCGTCGCGACGCACCTTGACCCGCTTGCCCGCGGCATGCAGTATCTTACTCTACACATACGCCATATGCGAGATATGCATGAGAGAAACGACGCTCTTGAAGCTAGATTCGATGCTCGCATGGTGAGAAAACTGCGGGGGGGGGGGGGGGGGGGGGGGAAGACAAAGAAAGAGTCCATCGGGTTTAATGGTATCCGATGACATTGGGAAAAACATCGTTATACGTGGAACGGAAACGAGGTTTGTTTTTTATTGCACGGATCTTCGAAAATTGTTAAATATAAACATTTTTCGAACGGAGATCGAAAATACGAAAAATATAACTCGTAGACTGAAAGATAACATTCCGTTAACCCTAGCACGATTGTGAGAATATTTTGTAAATGGTCAGCATCGAAACGATATATATAAAAGACAAAAATTTCAAAAAATCAACAAATCATCGAAGCTTGATAAATTTAACAACTTTGGAAGATCCGAACTACAAGAATCGAACAAAAATCATAGTTTCTTCGAATGATCGTCACTCATTGATCGATGAATTTTGTTCCCCTCGATAAACAGGGCATTACATAATTTTTCCGAAAGAACAGAACGCGTTTTCGTACCAAATCTCTTTTCATGAACGATCCCCGTGCGAGTTATAAATATATTCGAAGTATATCCGGAATGCATAAACACTCGACGATATCGCATCACGCTCGATCGTTTCTATCCGCGAGGCGAATCGAAGGGTGTAAAACGGCTTCTCTTTACGAAGCCCCGACAAATTCATTATATATTCATTCTCGACTCGTAATAAATAATAGACAAACTGGCGGGTAGTCTCACCCCTCGAAATTTTGATCATTGTACCATACAGAAGTAGGTATAAATCAGTTATATACATGCTATATGGGTGCTCCATGTATGTGGACATTACATGTACCTATATGTACACATACATAAATATATATATATGTATAGTCAACTGTGTGGCACGTGGCACAGTTTTCACGGCACGTACATCCGTGCCGTAATTTGCATTTAGTGTGCGGGCCAACGCACGTGGTCACGCACCCAATGGGGAACGTGTGCAACGTAACGTTGGCGTTGTCGTCATTGCCGCCACCACCGTCGTCGTCGACGTCGTAACCATCGTTTCGTTCCCCAATGTTGAATTCCCCAGTGTTCTCTCACCCGGTTATATTTCCTTCGCTTTCTTTTCTCCCTTCGACTATATGTATTCTAATATATTTCCGTTACCAACACTATAATACTCGACGAATATACAAAAATGTCGCGCATTTTGTTTCGCTGAGGGCAACGGAAATGATAATATCTATATATAGGTACTATTTATTTACATTAATTGCGATACGCACATGTGTCCACTTATTAAAAGCGAGCAAAGTACATTTGTTCTCTTCTAATTAGTTCTCTTTATATATATAATATAACATAATATTAATATAATATTCTCAATATTCTCTCTTTATAATATTCTCTTTATATATATAATATAACATAATATTAATATAATATAATATAATATAATATAACATAATATTAATATAATATAATATTAATATAAATATAATATAATATAATATAATATAATATAATATAATATAATATAATATAATATAATATAATATAATATAATATAATATAATATAATATAATATAATATAATATAATATAATGTATAATATATAATATATAATATATAATATATAATATAATAATATATAATATAATAATATACTGATATATTAATATATTAATTATAATATAGTATATTAATATACTGATATATTAATATATTTATTATAATATAGTATATTAATATATCAGATATAATATAATATATTTATGCATATAATATAAGTAAATATAATAAATAGAATAAATAAACAATTAAAAATAATATTAATAATATATCATTATTTTTTAATTGTATTAACCTTTATTACTTTTTGGTTAAATAAACTAAAAAAAAGTTCTACTTTGTGGGAAGGAAAATACAATTGCTTTCAGGTCCATACATATTGTATATATGTATGTGTGTGTATATAGTGTGTGTGTCCCTATTGTTGTGTTCTATATAGAGTAAACACACATCTATACGTAAACGTACGTTACTATCACTGATTGTTCGTAATGCATGAGTCGAGCTATTGGCCAGTGCCAAGGCGTGCTAGGCAAAGTACTGGGACGCGACGCATACGGTTAGAATTGAACGAACCGAAGCAGAAACGCTATATACAGCGAGCACACGCGTATTTACTCCTAGCCTCATGTACGCTCGTTCGTTTGTTTTTCGAGCCCGCCCTTGCCTCCTCGCTCGTGTGTCACCCAGATAGTCGCAGGGCCTACCACGAGAGACAGCCATCTTTCGAGTGTTGTTGCTTGGCTGCTGCTTCTCCTGCTGCTGGCTTTACGTTATCTTCATCCTACCCTTCTTCCCTTCAATGAAAATTGAGCATTTGATTGACGACGTCCTAATGACGAAATTACACGAAACATAACAACATCCTTCTGCGCATGCGCGACATTGTATGGTATTCGTGTTGTACAATATATATATATATATATATATATATATGGGTTATAAAGTTCATCGACGAATAAGTGGCAATGATGTGCCACGCGAATTCAACAACAAGCTAGTTTGTATATGATGTATGATTTGTGTATTTACTGTTAATATACTTTGTTAGCGCATATATACAGATATACGTAGGAGTGGAAATATTATGCGGTGACGAAAAGACTGACGTTTTAACCCTTTCAAGCATAGATTTTTTCAAATGATCGTATGATCGTGAAAATTGCTACTCGAGGGTTTTTGAGATCACTGATTACCAATCCGCTATTAATTTTGCGAAATTCAAAATAGCGGACAGCGAAATTTACATTTTTGAGAACACCCATAAAAGTTTTTACACAGGAGTTTTCGAGGTCACGGATAAAAAAAAGAATGTCAGATTCACGTAATTCAAAATCGTGAACTCATTATGGCCGTTGCTCATTGTATTATTTCATTATTGATAACAATTTTAAAACGCCTGGGTCCCATGGACCCAGTATGACTAAAACGTGATTCTAGCTAAGTGTGATTACTAAGGTTTAAAAAATGAATTTTTTCGAAAACGGTGCTTTTTTAAAAATCTGTTTATACATAAATGTTAAATTATAAGCGAATTTACCAATTAGACTGTATTTTTATGTTCTTTCATCACTAAAGTAACTAAAAAGTGGAAAATCTGAATACGGATGTGAATACGTTAAAAAGTAAATAAATTGGAAAAATCGAATTTCATTGTCGAATATTTTATATTTATGCGTTATATTTCAATAATTATTATGCCCAACGTTGATCAATGTTAGTGCCCAATCTTAATTAACCAATATCATCAATTAATATCGATCGTTAATAAAAGTAGACTTTTTGGGTATTAACCTCCTGGCCGCCCTTGTACTACTCATAAGACATCAAAACTCAGGACATTTTGAGTCCAGAATAAAACGAATATATGTTTAAGGGCTCGATTTTTTAGAAAATAAGTTATTTTTTCTTGCTAATCTCGATGGTGCATAACTGATAACGAGTTGTTTACGGAGAGAAGTTGACTTAATCGCATTAGGTGAAAAATATTCTCGTCAAATTTACGATACGGCTTAATAATGGATCGAACCTGTTATCAATCGGATGAGATGAACGTATGAACGCAATTCTATGACGGTGGTCACTCCGCGGGCATTGACGTCATACAATTGAGGAGAGAAAGAGAAAGAGAGAGCGTGGGCAACGACAGGGAAGCGAGCAAACTCAGCGCGATCGTTGTTCACCTACCGGCTACAAATAGAACGCAGAGAAAAATAACTCGAGCGTACCGTAATTAAATATCGATCGAGTGAACGAGAGAGGTGAGCAAGAGGCAAGAGCGCAGCAGGGGGGGAATGAGGAACAAGGTGGGGGGCTGGGGGTCAATAGGAAAAAATCGTTATGCCAATATACTCCTTTTATCGGCTGAAACTTCGGACCAAAGTTAAATGAAATTAGAATATCGAGTTTTCACATTTTTTACATAATTACGTTGTTAATATTTTTCTAAGTAATGCCCGCCGATTTTATTTACACGTCACGTGCCAAGTTTCAAGCAGATTGCACGTGTCGTTTTAGACATTAATCGTTAAAAACAAATAAAAAAAAACGCTTCATTCTATGAAGGAGCAAAAATTAATGAACATAATATTATTTTCAATCTTTGAAAAAAAAGAAACGATTTCGTTTCTGACTTCTTTCGTTTTTTTCTTCATTTTCTTACCTAAATCTGGACCCAAATAAAAATATAATCTTAAACAGTTCATTTCAAACGAATGAATGTTTTTGAAAAACTTTGCGTTCGCCGATTATTCTTCGGGTGGATCGTTATACTTCATTTTTCTCCGCTCTCTACATATATAGTTTTACTTCTATACGTGTAAATATGAAAAGTATGAAAGTACAAGACCCACGGTACAACGAGAAAGTAAGAGCCTCTTCGATGGAAATTTCAGGTCGCCCGTGATAAAGCAAATTGAATGGAAGAGAAGCGGAGATATAGAGAAGTGCGCGTATAAGGAAGACTCGAGCTCGCGGATGAGAGACGGTACTGCCAAGGATGTAGCGAGAGAGTACTTGAAAAAAAAATATCCGTACATATATATATATTTATCCGCGAAATGAAAAGAGAAGAAATGAAATGTGCCCTCCCGGGCTGATTTATTCCTTGGACGTATCTACCTACCTACCTTCGAGCTTTTACTTATAATGTTCGTTCACCCCTTTCCCATTCCACCCTGCCTACTGGTACATGCGTTCTTGCTCTTGTACTTTCTTCATCTCTCGCTTTATACACATGCTGAAGAGACTGAACATCGAAACTTTTCCGTTCTTAACCATCGTCGAAAATCGTTGTCGGCGAATATGAAATGAAGATTTTTACAATTGCATGTATATATAGGATGGATCAACATTATGCAAAAATAACGACAAATAGAGAGTCAATAGCACGGATATAAAATGATACAAACATTTATTTTACACGAAAACAAATGTATTAATTAATTATAAACGATAGATAAATAAAAATAATTAATGTGAAAAATGTCCTGATTTATGTGCAAAAATTTATACGAACGAGGCAAGATTTATTAACCGCGAATAAAATTTATTTCATTGGAATAAATCTTTTTTTCGGGGGATGGTGAGACACGAAGTGGTGCCATAAATCGCTATCAAGATTCTGAAACACTCCGTAGAGCTAGAAAACGGAACGAGAAAGAGAGAGAGAGAGGGAGCAAGAGGGCACGAGCACATCGAGTAAAGGGTCCTCGGGGCCGAAATTCATCGAATATTATTATCCCGAAAACTCGTTGGAATTTAATTAACGGTCGTGGCGGGACGGTGACGAGGAGAGGTACATTCGTGGTGTCTCGAGACGGGTCTATTAATTTGCGCGAAGTGGATAACGAAAGCTCTCGGGACTCGTGCGACTTCCAGCTTCGATGTTCCAACGTCCATACCTATATACTCATCCATAAATATACATTCGTTAAAAATATTACTGTCCAATAAATCTCTGATAAATCGTACTATCGTCTAACAAACTTTTTTTAAATCGCGATCACACTTTCTCATCTCTCGCTTCTTTATTGTGTATTTCCAATTGGAGAATTAAATGATAAATTGCAGCCGTTGATAATTTTCAACAATTATTTCGAACGATTTCTTCAAATTCATGATCAACGAATAATGGCTCAAAATGTGCTTTAATTTTTCTATGAGATAGAAATGATCACTATCGTCAAAAAAGATAATTAACATATATTATTTCAATATAATTTGAACCATTCCCAAGTCAAAATTTTTACTGCTCGTCTCAATCTACTAGAGTCTATTCCCTTTGTAATGCACAACCCGCCAGCCTCCGCTCAATGCTAACGTGCCCTCCAGCTTGAATTTGGGGGCATCACGGACCCTCCCGGACTCCGCTGTCAATGCCAAGTTCAAAAAATGCGCCCTCCGCAACCCCGCTCTCGATACCAACCAGGGCCGGTTTACAAAAATTGGCGCCCTAGGCCTGAGAAAGTTGGCCCCCCCCCCCCCCCACTCGCCGGTTATAAAATGATTGGAAAATGATGTTTTTAATTCTTTAAAAAACTATAATATAACACAATATACTTTTACGTCCAACTTATTATATATATATATATTTTCACGCCGATGGGAGGGGGATATTACGGGACGGAGGTAAACCAAATTAATAAACTGAGCAATGGCTTCACAAGAAACCAGAATAATGAATACTTTATTACTCACATCAGAAGCATTAACAAGTCTCAAGAAAAAAGAATGTATCCTTTACAAAGAAAAAAACCAAAATAAATATTATTATATCGGTGGACGATCTCCGGGGCGTAACTATTCTCGCATGTTCGAGATTTCGAAAATAAAGTAACTCGAAATAAAACTCTATAAATTATAATATTCGGGACGCCAGTTAATTTTCTCCAAAATTAACAAAATAATAAAAATATATTATCTATAAGGAATATTGGGAGGACTAGATCGGGAAAGAGGAATTCTGAATTCCAAGGGGAAAGGGGAACCTCAGGATTGGTTCTCCAACTCCATGTGGCCTCATGGTTATTACCACTGGTTTCTCTGTGTTTTTGTGGATGTCCTGGGAGTTCCTCGGGCAATATTTCGGCCTGTCGAGGTGTCCTTAGGATGTCCTTGATGGTGGCGATGGAGTAGTACGGGTTGCAGGTTTTCTTTCTTCCGATGCTGCGTTTCTTCGGGGCGACGATAAGTGTTGCACATTTACAAAAATTGGGCGGAACGGGAATTTGGGGATTAAAATGATAACTCCTTACTTAAGCTTTTTAAATTATATGTGGAGCGGTTGCCTTTGGGGGACACCGGCATGAGGGAAATTGTGCAACATCACAATATATTCATAGTTATCTGCATGAGAGTTGCGTATATATATTAATGAGTCCTTGCACTGGTCTACATCGGTCGCTTTCGTGCTATTAAGCTTGCGAATTTTTCGATAATTGTATTGGTCTCTGCCATACCAACGAGGTCTGCGTTCGCAGATAAAAAAACGAGACTGGAGACGCGACTCTGACGCACAGTATTTCGTAAATAATTTTTTACCTTCTTCAAAGTCGAAAATGAACGTTCCCCGGTAGCGTTACTCGAAAAAAGAGTTAGGTACATTCGAAGGGCGATATCCATGTTCGGAAACGTCACAACGATATTCCTATCACGAATAATCGTTAACAATTTTTGAACGCCATCACCCTCCGTCAATTGAATTTTACGGATGAAATTCCGAAAGTGCAAACATTTTTCTCCGAAATCTTCATTGAGATCGTTGGAGTATTTCCTTTGTAATTGTTCGCACTCGGTGATGACCTCTGCATCTTTGAGTAGCGGCAAACGACTAAGAAATCTAAAGCAAGCGTTAATATTCTTGTATGCTGCACTTCTTCTCTCTAACTCGCCGGACAATCGGTCAAGTATGACGAGAAGAGTCTTTATGCGCATATTTTGTTTCCCATCAAATACCGCTTCATTATTGTTCACCTCACCGAACTGGAAAGTTCTTTTTCTGCGTCGCCGATTTTCATGCGCGTATTCGGTGCATTCCGATAGTTCTTTCGCTTTGGCTTCGTATTGGTCACAACGATTACGCAAATCGACAACATACCCTTGCAGGGCATCATACAGTTGTACGACCATTGCCAAATCAATGTTAACGCGTTGAAGATGTTTATTCGTTTTTTCGAAACGCTCCAATATATCGCTCCAAGTCACGACCATTATAGCAGTTTCAAGCAATTCAAATTGTTGCGACAACTCCTCGGCTTCGGCTTTTGTAGATGGTTTTTCGGACTCATTTTCTGCGATATATTCAAGAGCATCCCGTAAGCTCCTCCATGATTTGACGAGTGCTCGGCACGCTTCCGCTCTAGCCGACCATCGTGTACTTGACAGACTTTTTGGAAACAGCATTCCGGGTTGATTCTCGATCTTCGACTGTATCTACGTCCAGGTGGGCAAGAGTAAAGTCGAAGATCGAGAATCAATCCGGAATCCCGTAAGCTCCCCCATGATTTGACGAGTGATCGGCACGCTTCCGCTCTAGCCGATCATCGTGTACCTGACAGGCTTTTTGGAAACAGCATTCCGGGTTGATTCTCGATCTTCCACTTTATCTACGTCCAGGTGGGCAACAGTAAAGTCGAAGATCGAGAATCAACCCGGAATGCTGTTTCCAAAAAGTCTGTCAGGTACACGATGGTCGGCTAGAGCTGAAGCGTGCCGAGCACTCGTCAAATCAGGGGGGAGCTTGCAGGATGCTCTTGAACATATCGCAGAAAATGCGTCCGAAAAATCATCTACAAAAGCCGAAGCCGAGGAGTTGTCGCAACAATTTGGATTGCTTGAGACTGCTATAACCGTCGTGACTTGGAGCGATATATTGGAGCGTTTTGAAAAAACGAATAAAAGTCTTCAATGCGTTAACATTGATTCGACAGAGGTCGTACAACTGTACGATGCCCTGCAAGGGTATGTTGTCGATTTGCGTAATCATTGTGACCAATACGAAGCCAAAGCGAAATAACTATCGAAATGCAACGAATACGCCCATGAAAATCGGCGACGCAGAAAAAGAACCTTCCAGTTCGGCGAGGTGAACAATAACGAAGCGATATTTGATGGGAAACAAAATATGCGCATAAATACGTTTCTTGTCATACTTGATCGATTGTCCGGCGAATTAGAGAGAAGAAGTGTAGCATACAAGAATATTAACGCTTGCTTTGGAATTCTTAGTCATTTGCCACTACTCAAAGATGCAGAGATCATCACCAAGTGCGAACAATTACAAAGGAAATACTCCAACGATCTCAATGAAGATTTCGGAGAAGAATGTTTGCACTTTCGGAATTTCATCCGGAAAATTCAATTAACGGAGGGTGATGGCGTTCAAAAGTTGTTAACGATTATTCGTGAGAAGAATATTGTTGCGACGTTTCCGAACATAGATATCGCCCTTCGAATGTACCTAACTCTTTTTTCGAGTAACGCTACCGGGGAACGTTCATTTTCGACTTTGAACAGGGTAAAAAATGATTTACGAAATACTGTGGATTAGGGCCGCGTCTCCAGTCTCGCCTTTTTATCTGCGAACACATATCTCGTTGATATGGCAGCGACTAATACAATTATCGAAAAATTCGCAAGCTTCAAAGCACGAAAGCGACCGATGTAGACCAGTGCAAGGACTCATTAATATATATATACGCAACTCTCGTGCAGATAACTATGAATATATATAAGTAATATATGTAAGTAATATATATAAGTAATATATATGAATATATATAAGTAATATATATAAGTAACTATGAATATATATAAGTAATATATATAAGTTGGACGTAAAAGTTGTGACGTGTTTTCTGAGTCCCGGCAAATCACGGTCACAAGGTATTGCTCTCGATATAGTTAGTCTCTCTCTCAATCGAGGGAGGGGGGGGGGGGCAGTGGTTACGCCAATGAAAATGTGGCTTCATATTGATGGGTGCTTGCGATTTCTAAGATTGGGAAACAATTAGTCTACCGCGAGTCGTCGAAACGTCGCGAACGTGACAATAATAAGTCCTCGCGTACGGTCGGTGTCGGACACTCGGTGTCTCACTCGCTCTTGCGTTACGCGTCGGAGTTGTGTTGTTCGCTCCCTCTGAACGCGAGCTCTCGTGTTGTCTCTCGGTCGTCTTTCTCTAGAGTGAGAGGTCCGATCTCGCCTCGTACTATGATCGTTCGCGTGAGTGTTCTTTCTCTCATTTGAATTATGCGTAGTACAGGTTTCCGAGGGAGTATCGATGGTTTTCGATACGCCCTTCAGCGCTCTCGTGATCTACAAAGATCCCCAATGGATCCGGTGTCTCGTGGAGTTAGTACGCCGCCGATCCCCTTTCGGTCGCGCGTTAACGAATTCATAATTCTCGTCGACGAATATTCGCGAGTGTCTTGTGATCAAGGCCGAGCCTCGCGTAGCTCGCGCTCTCCCGTTAGTGCGCGAATAGCTCGTTGTCGCTCGCACTCGCTG
Source organism: Netelia fuscicornis (assembly GCA_946811545.1). Lineage (NCBI taxonomy): Eukaryota > Metazoa > Arthropoda > Insecta > Hymenoptera > Ichneumonidae > Netelia > Netelia fuscicornis. The sequence goes on from OX328012.1 coordinate 41,999,715, forward strand.
AGGGTACGACGCGTCCTCGCGTCGAGTACTCGCTCGTATTGTTTACGTTCGCGCTCGTCTCCCAAGACGATGCCAGGGTTCTCGTGCTATACGCAAGGAATAATATAATTTCCGTGCAGTGTATTCTCCAATGTCATGCCGGCGGTCGCGCTGTCTTCGTGTTTTCGTGTCTCGAGCTGATCGGATGCCCCTGGCAACGCTCTATCCGCGCGAGGCAAGCTACATCAGAGGAGTCTGAGCCGAAGGTGATCCAAAGTCTTCGGCAGCTCGGTAAGTGGTTCGATGTTTACATGTTCGACGCCAAGTTGCGTTCTCGTGTTGTTCCCGGAGAATAATACAGTTCAAATTCGGTGTGCCTCTGATCTCGTGCCGTTCCCGAATAATAATCAAATCAAGATTAAGCTGTAGTTTCGATTCTCGTGGTCTGTGACGCGCTCGAGCCGGTAGCTCGCGCGAGCTGGAGTTGTCGCATCCATTGTCCGCCGACCCCGACCCTCTCTGCCAAACCTTACAGACAGAGCGGCCGAGCAATTCCATCATCGGCGTGTGCCCACCAACGCGTCCAGGTCAGCCCAGTTGCGTCGCTTCCGGCGAAACAAAAAGCGGCTCCTTCGGTCATCGGCCTGCTTGTTGTGTCCTCGTCTTCAGGAGATTGTTTCCGTCTCCCGTCACCGTCATTGTCATTATTGTTGTTGCGTGTTGGCCGATGACCAGTTGGTGCGATTGCGGCGAGTTCTCTTCGTGATCGCCGATTCTGCGCTGGTTGTCGAGACCGGCGAAACAAAACTCTACTGGCATCCAAGTCGGCATTTGCGGACGCGCGAGCGTGGCCCCGACGGACGGAAGTGACGATTGTGGAAGGTGTTCCCGGGTGGTCAGAAAAAATCGTCACAAAGTATATTGAGTTATATTATTAACCGACTCTGGGCGCGGGGATCAATTCTGGATTAACTGCCATCGAGTATTCAGCACTTTTTTTCTGCCCAATCATTGTCCAATCAGGATCCGGAGCGAATTGTCGTTTCACGATGGTATGACCCTCGTAGCTCACGATTTTAGCTGCAATTCAATGATAACACCACGTAAAAAACGATCCCCATAGAACGGATGGAAATAAATTTTATACTAAAGTTCAGAGGCATTGTTCAGAGGCATTGATTCTCACAATCTTGTCGCTATATTTGAGCGGGTATCTACACATCGGATAGTTGACTAGCGGTAATTACTCCATCGTCTTATTTCGTACATCAAACTCTAGCATCTAGTTTGCTTTCTTCCGTATTGGACAATAACGCGATGAACGATTATTATTGTTACGTTGTATTTCTAAATCATAATCTTATATATAAAAATGGAAGAATGTTTGTTTGTCTGTGTGTCACGAGTAATCTCCTATACCATTCGTCCGATTGCGATGAAAATTTGGTGAATTGTAGTCCGCACTCCCGAGAAGGTTTCTGCGTTAGTAGAATAATTTTAATTGCCAAAATAAACGCGTACGGGGCAAAACAAAATTAACATTTATGTATATCTATATATAGAGATTATTTGACAGCTGTCAAAGTATGCTACGAAAATGACATGCGAAATAAAAGATACGCTTTTATTTTAACGACTCGATCGACTCGATATTACACATATCGATTGCATAATTCATTTGACAGCGAATGTCAAATTAAGGAGGTTTATCTGGTATAAAGTAAGTCAAAACAAAAATTTGTGTGACAAGCGTAGTCAATTCAGCATCTTTGACGGTGCGGCGAATGCTTAACCTCGCCAAAATTACTATTATTCGAGACAAATTAATTTACTATGAATCTCATGAGTACTTAATCGATTTTATGAAGCTCTACAAATGTTCCTTAGATATTGTTTTATTAATTCTGCAATTTTGGTCGAAAACTGTTTGTCAATGGTTGTGAATTTAATGTACGTAGACGGAAAACCCACTGAAACCCATAAAGGTACGTGTTAATTTTAGGAAAAATATGTTTTTATTAATGTCTCGCGAACAAGGTATCCTCGAGACTTCAAATTTGAAGAACACGACTTTATAGATACTGATAACTATATTCTGATTTTTTAATCAATATATGTTTTTTAATTCGCTGACCAGATAAATTTACTTAATCGTGACATTAAATCGGAAAACGATTGGAAGATATGCACGTCAGTCACAAATGAAAAATACATTACGAGCTTCAGAAATGGACGAGCAACGAGAAAGCAAGACAGGAAACAGTTGGAGTACGTACGACGACGTACAAAGTTTCTTAAAATAACAGCAATAACAGGCGAATTAATTAACAAAGTTTTTGAAAATATTGCACATAACTATAAAAAACATATGTGGTTAAGGGAACGTGCTATATTAGCAGCAAAAACACCAATGTCAAGTATATAAATTTCACGATTCAAAAGAGAATACCATGAGAAGCTGAAATGTAAATTTAGATTGCTGCTTTTATTAATCAAGAACAAGTTGTTAATTATGTAACTAAATTCTTGAATTCTCTCAATTTGCCAGGATACCGCCGCACGTTGTAACATTAAAAATAAGAGTACCTCATTCTTTTATCGAATCGTTGAAACATCAATCCACCACGAATTTGCAACGGTACTGTGGTTTTCGGGAAAAATGTGACGAACAATCCGAATAAGACTACAATTAAAAATGGATAATTTAAAGGAGAAGACGTGCTGTTGCCACATATCCTAATGATATCAAAATATATGCCATTCGATTTCAAACGTTGGCAGTTTCCAGTGCGACTCGCATTTGCAATGTCCATCAACGAAGTACTGGGACAATCTCTCAAAATGTGTATAGTATAGATTATATTTGGAAAGTTCGTGCTTCACACATGAGGAGAAAAACAAAAGTTATTAATTATCCAACTGAATTCCTGAATTCGTTTCATTTACCAGGCATAGCGCCGCGCGTTGTAACATTGAAAACGGGAGTGCCTATCATACTTTTACGAAACATCAATCCACCATGACTTTGCAACGGTACTGGGAAAAATATGATGAACAATATCAGCGAAACTACAATTTAAAATAGAAAATTTGAAGGAAAAGACGATGTACTGTTGTCACGTATGCCAATGATACCAAAATATATGCCATTCGATTTGAAACGTTTACAGTCTCCGGTGCGACTCGCATTTGCAATGCCCATCAACGAAGCACGGGGAAAATTGCTAAAAATGTGTATAGTATAGATTATATTTGGAAAGTCTATACTCCGCATATGGACAAAAAAAAATATTGTGTCAAATAAATTTTGACACCAAAACGGCGTTGCAACGCAAGCCGGGTACCGTTAGTTGATTTATATTTTCTCACTATTACTTCCTGCCGGTCTAATTAATTCCAAATTTATTCTTGTTATGACAATAAATTCTTAATCGTAATTGAATACAATTTTCAATTTTATTAGAAAATTATCATCACTATTTCATCTTCCATTTTCATCAACATTATTATGATTATTTCGAAATAGTGCAAAAGGTACTCATGAATTAAATTACACGTAATCGATGCAATCAACTAATTACTTTTGTCCTCTACGAATCTTGCGTTACAAGTATATTGACATTAACTTCAATAAATCGAAACAAAAATGAGTTTCGAAGCGGTAAAGGTTAGAATGACAAGAAATGATAAAAACGGTTAAACGTACCATCGAGGGGGCTGATTTTCGTGGCGAGATCCCGAGCGTGTCTTCGCGATCTCTTGCTCGGATCACTGCCCGGATACCTCCCCTTGTATTGGTTGTTCGCCAATATACATTTTGCCGTGATAATCAATACGAGGATAATCAATATCGCCCGATGGGCGAGCCAACTCGCTTTCCTCGACGATTTCTGCTCCATTTCGCACTTGCTCGATCGACGAAGTTTCGGTTAGCACTCCCGCTGGGCACGCGACAGTGCGGGTTTTAATACTGTTCTTATCGGTCAATGAGCGTGTTAAAACGTTACTTCTATAATCATCGGCTGTTTGTTTACCGCTCTAACAACGAGGGTATATCCGCGACGTTTGAGGGTTGTATCATGCACGGGGAATGCCGTTCTCCAAGCTACTTTGTTATTAACCTCAAATTTTTGACCAATTAGTCGACTGTGATGTCAACCAATGACATAACCACGGTTACCGTCACCCCTTCTGTTTTTTCGGATTCGATTCCTTTAAATTCAGTTATGTTACATTGGGCATTTTGCGGATTAATTTGACATCGGTTCATCGTATTCTTAAAATTCGAAGGGAGGAACTTGGTTCTTTCTTTGCCGATCGAATTCTTTCCTTCTCTCGATCACCGTTGGGAGAAAACCGATTTTTCCGATAGGCGATGCGGTAAAAGTGCGAGATCAACGAGAAGAATCGATTAGACCGAATTTGGTATTGTGCCGTGGGAACGAGTGGCCCGAAATATTTTTGAAGTGTTCGCGATCCCGATTGACCCTCACCCGATGACATCCTATGTGGAATAGACTTGCAGTCGATGATAATGAGACCTTCGAACGTGTGTAATTAATCCCGGAGACTTATCGAGCTTTGACTCAACCGAGCATTCCCGGAGTACATTCATACCTGTATGGGAAACTCATCAATTCGGCGCCAACTTGTCGCGAAGAGGTAAAGGAAAAAGTACACGTGGCAGAAGGGATGGTTGAGTAACGTAGAAAACGTTTTCGCTGACCTCCGAGCAAGAGCTTTCATTTAGCGCGTGCACGATTTGTACGTGCCTTTTTCAATATTCAATGATCTTAATAATTGCATATTTTACTAGAGGCTGCTATGAACACTCTTGTGATTCGGTAGGCGAGGCGGTAAAAGTGCGAGATCAACGAGAAGAATCGATTAGACCGAATTTGGTATTGCGCCGTGGGAACTAGTGGCCCGAAATATTTTTGAAATGTTCGCGATCTCAATTGTCCCTCACCCGATGACATTATATATGGAATAGGCTTGTAGTCGATGATAATGAGACCTTCGAACGTGTGTAATTAATCGCCGAGACTTACCGAGCTTTGACTCAACCGAGCATTCCCGGAGAAAATTCATACCTGTATGGGAAACTCATCAATTCGGCGCGAACTTATCGCGAAGAGATAAAGGAAAAAGTACACGTGGCAGAAGAGGTGGTTGGGTAACGTAGAAACCGTTTTCGCTGACCTTCGAGCAAGAGCATTCATGTAGCGCGTGCACGATTTGTACGTGCGTTTTTCAATTTTCAGAGTCTAATAATAGCGATTACCTGTTTGAGAAATTTGCTATGAATATTTCGAATGATACGAATAGTTTGTGATGTATAGTTTATCATATAGTTGAGAAGGGTTATCAATTTGTATAGCATTTGAAAAAGCTAATAGAATACTTTCTTAATAAAGGTTGAATTTTTGTAGACGAACCTTAATGGTGGGGTTAGTTAATTTTTGGAGGATTGCTTCCATAAGGGAATGTGCCTTGCCCATTTTAAAGGGACCAACTTGCAAATTTTATAATGAAAAGTTGTACGTATCGTCTGAATCGTTTGAAAAGTGTTACCTATATAAGGAGTTCATATATGTATATCGTATAGCAATTACAAATCAATATAAAACTTGTATCTCTACATAGTATAAGATAAAGTCGCTTTCCGCGTCTGTCTGTTTGTCCACTAACTTTTTCTAAATCACGCAAGGGATTTTGATGCGGTTTTCACCATCATTTAGATAATTTCTTATGGAAGGTTTATACATATATATAATAAAACCTAATTAAGGTTTTTTTCTAAGTAGAAAAAAGCAATATTTTGCAACCAAGTCGCCGGAAAATAAATTTACATGGCTTACGTAGGTTTAACTTTAACAGATACTTGAAATTATGTACTAGAGAATTGTAATGATTCTTAAATCCTAAAAAGAACTCGGCGAACTTCACGGAAGACGGGCGAGTCGCTAGTAGGTACATTATAATATTAGAAATTGGAATAGTTTTTCGAAGCGGATATTTATTATACATCGGTTATCATACACATGTCCGTTGTTCCAGGTGACGCTTTGCACCGATCACAGCGCCACCTTCTTCATCATCACGAAACAGCAAGTATCTTTTGAAATTTCTATTTTTGCATTTATTTTAATTATAAGTTCATTCATAATTCAAACACCTTGCCGTTTATCAGTTCGATACATCACTCGATACTCGTAATTAGTGCTATGGAGTTTGTATTCTTTTCAAGATAATATTTAATTTATACTGCAATGAAGTACAGTTTTTGGATTGTTAAAGGATAACACCAGTCTAGAAATCCGAACAAAACCGAACTTTGAGAATTAATATTAGACGTATGGAAAAGGGATAAGAATTCTTTTTAGGCAGTTGATCAACCATCTATCGAGGTGCAAAAAAACACAATTTTTTATTGCCATTTTGTTAGAAAAGGGCGGTGCCACAGTCAATCTTCGAAGTCGCCTTTTTCCGGGAGGACAGACTTCTCCAAAAGTTTAAGACCTAGCACAAAAAATCTAAAAGTGTTTTAATCTACATGACATTGTCTATAAACGTACGTAGGACTTATTTTTGAAATTAATTTTTGTAAAAATGGTGCAATTATGAAAAAAAATCGATTTTGGGCAAAAAAATGAGCAGGAAATAATTTATAAAAAAAATTGACAATTAATTTAAAAACAGCTATGCACTTTTGTAAAGAATGTATCTAATAGTGAAGCTACTGTCTAAATTTCAAACCAATGCAAAAATCCCCAATGGCGAAAAACATGATTTTGAGATTATCGCGTTTAAAGGTTTGAAAATACTTTGTAATGTGGGAAAATTCGTTACGGGAAAATTCAAAATTCAACCGTTTAACATTTTTTTCGGCATGGGATCAATTGTGTATTATTTTTATGACTCCAAAGTACATTTGAAGGAAAACTAGAATTTATTTTTTTTAATCTTGGAGTGGTGTTACCCCTTAAGGACGGCCTTACATGCCGTTGTTTGAATGTCCAGACGATGCGATATAAACGCGATTCTCGAGCATGTCAGTCGCAGCCAGAAACTTTTGCATGCATCAAAAAATTCAATGCATACAAAAACGTAAAAATTACTGACTCTTTTGGATAAACTCATTTTCAAAACAAAGAAGATTGATTGGCCATTATAATACAACGTTTAAAACATTGATACAACTTGGAAGATGGAAAACATTTTCAAACGCATACCGAATGGCATATTCATCGTTCCAAGAACGTGGGAGATAATTCGTAAAAATACTCTGATAAGAACATGTTTTTTCTTCCCAAGAATGTTTACTTATAACACTGAGATAATAGAAACCACTGGTATTTATTCATTTTTCATTTATTAATTAATTGCGCATTTTTATTTTCTATGATATAGAAAGTTATATACTTTTAAGATTTATACAATCGTATATGTCAGTGATTATGTCGAAGTCACTAATAGCCAAAACATTTTTATCGAATTTCAGTAGTGACTACCTATTACCTGATATATTATTGCATATTTTTTGTATTATCTGAATTTTTCTTGCCTACCCTTTTCGGGTTTTGACAAGCTTTTTGCAACTTTTTTTTATTTTTCTCTACCTTTGCTATCTTTTTTATGCGAGTCCCGGCTGCAGCCGGTTTCGCTCCGTTCTCTACCCTCCCTTTATCCTGTATCGCATTTGCCGCGGACGGAGGGAAACTGCAGAAAACCTCCGTCGATACAGGTCGGTGCCTGCCTAGAGTTTCCCCAGTGGCAATGCGAGTAAACTCAAGCACCGCCACCAGAGGCACCTAGGGCCCCGGCACCTCCTCAGCTGTGGTACGATGGGCTATCCGTTGCTCGGCCGGCGTCACCATCCGCGCGATGAGAACCGCCTTGCGGGAGCACCAATGCCGAACACCGACCTCCTAACCACAGAGAGGTTGGACATTTGTTTTTGGTGGGATCCGAACCGCCAGGATTGCAGAAAAAACACTTAGAAATTTTTTTCCATTGGTGTCGACTGTGGGGATCGCACCCGGGGCCTCTGCGTGCGAACCCAGAGCTCAATCCCCTGAGCCACTGCGCTCCTTTATACTATTGCATATGTAATTTGCGTCAATCTTCCCAGAATATTCCCTCGTATCACAAGCTTGCGTGTATTTTCCCGATAAACAAGATTTCTCTCATGTTCTGCTATTCGCACATCATTCTTCCAGTCATTAAAGCCTTCTGTAAACGCGTTTGCCGATGTCGAGAATAGCTTACAAGGTATGCAATATATGCAACCTTTCGAGAAAGAATATGTCATCCATTTTCGTCGATGCATTTCACCATTTGGGTTTTTTTTGGATAAATGTTTGTGCAGTACAATATCTTGTTTTGGATCCATACACACGCTTCGAAACCGCGAAATCAATCGTTCTCGGATCTGTTGGTTTGTCGGGTTTCGCGAAATGAAATCAATCATTTCCGAATTTCGCGTTCGCCAAAGACCAGGGCCAGAACAATCTCCAGAATCCAAAACGTAATTGGTAAAGTTCGCGCTCACGACCTCTGAACTTTTTTGATCGTCGCTATTTTCAGCTGTAGTCGCTGCTTTATTCGTGACTTTCATCGACTTGTTTCTCCTTCTCTTCGTTTCCGATAATACATTCTATATGTGAACGCGATTTTTCCTGAAATTAGGAGAAGCAATATAGGAATGGCAGGATCTGCATGGATATGGATATGGTAATGCAGAAAACATATTCAATAACCAGGGTGCATTGATATTTACCTCTTTCGAACATTCAGTTATTCCAGAACTCGAGGGTCGCGTCGGCGTTTCCAATTTTTCTTGATGAACAAAAAAATTGTCGATTCGTGGAATTTTTTTCACGAGAAAGGATTCTTTTTTCTGTTTTTCTTGCGCTAATTTACGACTGTCAATGCCAAGTTCGAAAAATGCGCTCTCCGCAACCCCGCTCTCGGTACTAATTCTACCTGGCGAGGGCGAGGCATTTATGAGAGGATCCATGGGTCCTACAACGCCCTCTGCTCAATCAGAATCTAAAGTTTCGGCCATTTTACAGAGTCTACGAGAGTAGTGTATATACCGTCCAGTATACGTTGGAACGTCGCCTCGATTCTCACCAATCCGCATGATCTCGAGTTAAAACGTTTACTGCTCGTCTCAATCTCCTAGAGCCTATTTTCTTTGCAGTGCACAAACCGCCAGCCTCCGCTCAACGCCAACGTGCCCTCCAGCTTGAATCTGGGGACATCACGGACCCTTCGGGACTCCGCTGTCAATGCCAAGTCCGACAAATGCCGCCTCCGTGACCCCGCTCTCGATACCAACTCTACCTGGTGAGGCAATTATGGAAGAGTCCATGGACCCTCCAGCACCCTCCGCTCAATCAGAATGTAATGTTTCTGCCATTTTGGAGGGTCAACGACAGTGGTGTATATACCGTCCAGTATACGTTGGACCGTCGTCTCGATTCTCACCAATCCGCTCGATACCGAGTCAAAATTTTTACTGCTCGTCTCAATTTCCTAGAGCCTATTTTCTTTATAGTGTACACGCCACTAGCTTCCGCTCAATGCCAACGTGCCCCCCAGGTTGAATCTGGGGGCATCACAAACCCTCCCGGACTCCGTTGTCAATGCCAAGTTCGGAAAAATGCGCCCACCGTGACCCCGCTCTTGATACCAACTGTGCCTCGCGAGGCAGTTATGGGAGACTCCCTGAACAATTTGAATAATTTTCTAATAAACCATTGAATACTCCACGAATAATTTTCTAATAAACCATTGTATGGGGAAACGTTCCATTAACTACAAAACTTTTCATGCAATGGAATAAAAAAACGTTTCTGTGTTTCAACAAAATATATTTGCGAACGACGTCAACCCACAAGTCCAACGAAAATTGTGGCCACAAGAAACGACGTCATTATTCATTATTCTATATATGTATTAGAAAATACAATCGTGGCCTTGCGTTACTTATTTGCTCATTCTAAACCTTTTACCGTACAATGAGAATACGGAGCGGATATAGTGTTACATGAGAATTAGAGTGGGAGAAAGCGTCGTAGGTAAGAGAACTACTACTATACATATACGTAGAATAGATATACCACGTGCCTTCCTGCTGGTTGATGCTCTCGAAAGGGAGACACCCAATAGCCAGTACTGTCTAACTACGTAGGCATGTGCCTTTTGCTCATGCGCAAAAAGGATCACTACCATGGTCTCCCTGTAGGTGTTTGGATAAGCTGAGTGAAGGGGGATCTCAACACTAATCCTCGTAGAAGAAAAAGAAATACATATACATACACACATAAGTATCCATATATATGCGATATATGTGCCTACTGTCCAACAGTATTTAATGGAACAAGAAGGGGAGCCGAAGGAAGACACAAGTGGGACACAGCGAGGGTTTCCTCGAAGTCGTTGCAAGTAAACTAAACCGAAATGGATCCGACGATAAATGTTATTCTTACGAAAGCTGTAAGTATCAAATTGTCCGTCGTAACGTATCTAGAAAACGAAATAAAGAAAAATATGAAAATAAACGAATAGAAAAATAGGAAAATAAACGCTTGAGAATTAAGTGTGAATAAAATCATCGACAGTCTCGAAAGGTGCGTTAAGTAAGATGAATATAAATTTTCACCATCGAATCCAAGTACTAGTGTAGGAATGAGCGAATGGCAAGAACGTAGGGAAAAAGAGATAAGAAACTCGTTACGGTTATATATAGAAGTAATGTATAAAGTACGCCTCGTGTTTCGACACGTGTAGGGTAGATCGATCGTCCTTGAGCACCAAGGTTGTACTTCTGCAAAGGCTAGAACCGGGGAAGGGGGCATGGAGAAGAAAAAAGAGTGGTATGTGTGGGTATGCATGTAACAAAGGATGGGAAACTCGAAAGGAGAACGATGAGTTAGGAGAAGGGTTGGAAGATAAAATTTATCGCGCACGGTTAACTCGGCATATTAATAGAAACGAATAGCGCAACGGAGCCTTCGATCGGCTCCATGTCACTTACTGATATCCATTGCCATGCTTATGGTATATATTGTATAGCTATGGATATAACTATAGCTATAAGTATATATATATATATATATATATATATATATATATATATATATATATATATATATATATACTATATATATATATATATATATGTGGAGGGTATACTTCGGGTAATAACGGCACGCTCACGTACACACGTCAATTCACGATACGTGCGCACGTCCATCGAACAACTAATTTGCAAAGGATAATTATTTTACATTTTACTTTTACCTTCGCCTACTTTTACTATCGCGACTTTAATCATCTTCGAAATGGGCTCAAAAGAGCGACAAATCGATGACGGAAAGTGCATTTTAATATCATCGGTATTTTAGTGTATATAACCAGTGCTCGTAAATATTAAAGTAATTAAAAATTTAACAAGTCGTTTAATTAAAAAGTGCATGAAGTTTCTGTGAAATGAGATTTTTGGGTCAAGTTTTAAAAGAATATTTTCGGTTAGACTTCTATGAGACACCAATGACGAGACAAATTTGTAGGATTCATGGAGAGATCTATTTTTCTACTTGTAATACTAGAGTTACATTTATGTGGCTGACACAGTTGATGTCATTCGGTTCCCATAAATAATAAGTATATACACTGTCATGACATCAACTGTAAATCTTGCACTACTTTCCACGCTCTAAAGAGTCTTTTCAGTTATACGACCAAATGTGTTTTTATACACAGTCATTTTACTAAATATAAAAATAAAGATATCTACGTATACATATACTGTGCCACAATTGGTTTTTCGTACAGTATTTTCCTATTGTATTTCGAATATTTAGCCTCGATCAATGTCCATCACAGTATTTTTCGTTTGCCGGACACGTCAAGATGATTGTCGATCGATTCCACGATTTTTCATTCCTCGATATTTCTTTTTTCTATATGTATCGTGAAAAATACAGATATACGTACCATTTGTTGTATCGAAATGGAATCCACCGAATAATCTTTGGCTTTTTTTATTTTGATATATTAAAATTCAATAAAAACCATGTGCAAAGTAATATAATTTTATATTTTATTTTCAAGATATTATGCTTCTTGCGTATATTTTGAGAGTGAATATTGTGGCAGATATGAGCCAGCAGCGGCAACAAGAGCAGCAGCGCGAGACCGGAAGTTCATTCGAGACGCAGCAAGCGTCGAGTAAACGGGTAAAAGCCTCGATTGCAAACCACAGCTCCCTATATTACAACTCCCTTCCTTCAGCGGCTCCCGCGTTTTCCACTCCCTCTCTGTCTCTTTCACTCCTCTCTCTCTCTCTCTCTCTCTCTCTCTCTCCCTCTCTCTCTCTCTCTCTTTATATATCCGCTTCGAAGCAAGGTATATATTTGTTCTTTTGTAGTTATAGCAAGTAGGCGTGACCTGCACAGTGCCGCGAAACCAGATACGCGACAATGACGATGCTAAATACCGACGAGCATATATCGAGAGTAGGGTTTTAGCGCAGGTGAACGAATCCAGTCGTACCGCATATGTTAATTAATTTTTTAATTCCTATATAAATATAAATAACGAAAATCAACATTAATCTAAGATTTTTATCTTAATTTTATTCTACTATCTCAAGTTCATTTCGTCCTTTGCACTTTTTATTGAATGTCGCGATTAAAAATGTGATATTTATCGTCAATAAAAGTGATATTTGTAATATTACAATGAAAATGTTCACATTCACCTTGGAACTCGTTTTATAAACTGAAAGAACATCGAACGCAAGGATTTTTTTAATTGCGTAAACGAGAATTGATCTTTGCATTTTTTTTTTCGAATAAATTTTGAACCGCGCAATTTGCCTTGCTGGAGAGCGCTTCTGTGTACTTCGCACTCCAGCCAATTTAGCGTTACTTCATTGCCTCTCAAAGCGGAGGATACAGCGCGGGTTATGAATAAATTTTATCGTAATTTAATGGAGGGTGATAGTTGCCTACGTAATTATTCCATGGCTAATTGGCAATAAATATCTTGAGATTCGCGCTCGAGTACTTTTTGAGCGTCCATATTTGTGCGCGAAGCATAAAATAAAATGAAAATAAAAAATGCGTTAAATCAATACATAATTTTTTTCTCTTCGCCGACCACGGTCAGTTGCGCTCCTAATTAAATTAAAAAGTCTGCAATGATAATTCGACTATTTTTGGCCGTCCATCTAACCGTCCCCTCCCAAAACCGGAAGGTCCGCCTCCGTCGTCGTTTTTTTTTCACCACTTTCTCTCCGATTGCATTGCATCGTGAGCACCGAAAACAAACCGTTAATTGGGGTTTCATTCGCGAAACGAGTGTCGACCGTTCTGTAATGTCATTAATGATTGTTAATTAACAGGATCCGTCTATTGATGAACATTTACATGTACATATAGACGAGAACGAGAGCCGCGTCACATGGACCATGCTAATTACCTACTCGATCTCATTTCGGTTTCCGTATCGTTAACCGGAATGCAATGAGCTTATTTTTGTTCCCATTTTCATCAAAATAAAATTTATTTTTTCTATCGTTTTTTTTTACGCTCGTTAAAACGAGCATCACGAAATATTTGTTATTTGTCGTCGACAAACTATTTCTATGATGTTTCACCTTGTTCTTGTCGTCTGTTCCTTCGTTTCGCGTTACCCTCCATCCCCCAACTGCCACGCGCATGCGCCGTATCAATTCGTTTTTCCTGCCTCCCTTCCGCACGTTCGCTCTTACTCTCTGCCGCTTTCTCTCTCTCTCTCTCTCTCTCTCTCTCTCTCTCTCTCTCTCTCTCTCTCTCTCTCTCTCTCTCTCTCTCTCTCTCTCTCTGTCCCTCTTTCTCGTGTCGCACATTATGGATTAAGGCCACGATGGCATTCCACGGTTTAATAAGTGTCGGACAAATGACGTGAATTAGTCCAATATGTCTGGGAAAAGCACCGAGGACAAATCGGTGAGCAACAATTCAGCGAAGCCCGCTAGATGGCACGACTACTATCCTCGTGTTTGTCTGTGTGCGCGCGCATCCCTCGCGCAATTAAAATTACTCTCCGCGTCATACTTTACGCGTCGGGGCCAGTGGCAGCAGACAAACGGGGGTGAGAGTGAAGGAAAAGGGATGCTTGGGAGACTGTGCAAGCGAAACGTCCTTCAAGCCCCTCCCCCTTCGGGCACACGATGAGATACGGAAGATCGTCTCGTAATTTTCGCAGGCACGAACTCGCCATTTCCTCTCCCACAGGGGATTCCTGAAATCGATGACGATATTGGAAAAAATATGCTTTAAGAGTTCTTTTATGTAGGTACCTACGTAGGTACATAGGAAATGAGAAGACCTGACTATGGTAAATTGTTCTTTGCTTCGATCTCGTTCTCTCGTTAACTTATTCCTGTCGTTCTTGCGAACAGTTATATCCTATCAGCATTTGCTGAAACGTCACTGAACGTTTAGTCCATCTTTACTTTTCTGCTTCGTCTACGGAAAACGCAATTACAATGTACAATCAAAAGTTGGTTCAATTAACGGAATCAGTTTTAGAATTTGTTTACTTTCAGCGAACGTTAAAATCGAGTATTATTAGCCATACTATTAATTATTAAGGGATCTTTGTCAAATTTAGCGCTGGATGACTTGGCGGTTAATCGTGAAATTGCTGAAATATATCTCTCTTACATTTCTTGTTACTAAATATCCTAAAACTGAATATTATCCATACATATTTAAATTTTCCTCAATCTTCCCCCAAATTTGTTCATCGTTCCTTTTTGCACGCAACATTTTCCAAATATACCAAGCAAAATATAAAATAACACAAGATAAAGTAAATTAAAAATGAAAGTTGCACAAAAATTAGTAAAATTGTTATGAAAAATAACATTACTAAATATCCTAAAACTGAATATTATCCATACATAGTTAAATTTTCCTCAATCTTACCCCAAATTTACTCATCGTTCCTTTTTGCACGCAACATTTTCCAAATATGCGAAGAAAAATAAAAAATAACACAAGATAAAGTAAATTAAAAATGAACGTTGCACAAAAATTAATAAAATTGTTATGTAAAACAACTCACAACAGGATGACAATTAAAACGGCTGCAGTTTTTTTAACGTTATATCCATAGGAGACACACGTAGATCAATAGTGCGAACCAACTACTGAATAAAAAAGTGTCTCGCAAGTCCTTCATCCCCTATGGAATATAATCGCTTTTATATTTATCCCCCTCTCTCGTTTTATACTGCGCCGTCTCAGGTAAGATTTTTCGCTCAACTATCTTTCTTGCATTATGTTGTAGACACCGGTTCGTTATCCTTCCGTCCCTTCTATCTTTTCTATACCTCGTGTCTATGTACCCAGTACATATACAGGGTGAGTTTCATAAGGTGCCTCAAACTTTATTTAAAGGTCGATGGGATTATTACAAACAAAAGTTTCAAATATACATTAGGAATATTGTTAATAGTTTGCGAGATATCAATTTTTAAAGTTGCTCCAACCAGAGCGCACCGGGAAGCGTTGGCCCCGCCCACTCCCCGTTCTAGCCGTAGAGATAGCACAGTATAAGGCGGTACATTTGGGGTTGCAAAATTCAGAGCAGTCAATGCCCAAGAAATAAAAATGACTGCGTAATAAAATCATAAATAAAGTTCACTGCTCGATGCTGATTGGACCAACTTAAAAAATTTATATTTCGTAAACTATTAAAAATATCTTCAATATATATTTGCATTTTTTGTTTGTAATAATCAAATCTACCTTAAAATAAAGTTTGAGAAACTTTATGAAATTCACCTTGTACATAGATATATATATGGCCAAGTCTCGCTGTTGCCGTTTTCTTTTGATCCACGCATACTCACGGCAAGCAACCCCTCGACATGTCGCTCGCGTACTGTGAAGAGGGTTGCATAGTGCTATTATATAGGCATATATAGTACGTTCCACTCCCTTCGCGGACGATCTGTTTTATTCCCCTCTTTTCATCACTTCTACGTATCGATAGCTCTGCTGCATGCTCAACTGTGAGGATGGCCTAGTTTTTTTCCTTTCACTCTTTTTCTCTCTCTGTGTCTTCTATCGATACACGCAGGCACGCCTTCGCACCATTTAATCTCGCGGGCTTTCGCGTGTAAACGTCAATACTCTCCCTTGAAAGGGGAGTGGGAAGATTTCCCTCGGAACATTACTACTGCGCTTAAACGGCTAAACAAGTGTTGATCTTTTATATTCGATAAGCGTTCAAACTTCTATTAACGAAACATGTGTTCGAACATTTCTCGAATATTAAAATAACATCGTTGCACGTGACCTGACGTGTTAAAAGTGATGGTGGCGCCAGCTAGCGACTACGGACTGAATTAAGCGATTGTAGCGCCACCGGATGGTTATGAACTAAAGTAAGCCACTTCAGCGCCACTCAGTGGCTGAGAATTTAATTTCGTAACAAGTTCGCCGTAGGTGTGAATTTTATGAGAAGCTTTGTCGCGTTAAGAAATTAATTTGTGATAAAGTTTTTTATATTTATGCAATGTTTTTATGTTGAAAGATCTTGGCGTGAAGAAAAATCTAGGCTCATATTTCAAATGGGTTTCGTAAAATCATAGAGCCAACGAGGTTCGCGTGTCTCGGTATGTATGGTATTACGTAAGTACTATAATTTATATCGCTCGACGTAGAGAGCTCCGTTGGGGGTTGGCCTACTTTTTTCCATCGTCATATCGCCCTCGTATTGCGCCTGTATAACGGGGCGCACCACAATTTTACGTTACAATCGAGGGAGGCTCGCGCCAGCCCGGCAAGTTCTCAACGTGTACCTACCGACTACCATGGCGCCCGATCGAAGGAAACTGATCTCGCTGAATTTGCAACGACGACGATGCATAATTAGGCTACGCCGTGCAATCGATCTTCATCGTTTTCTCTCTCAGGCGATATTATATACTTGTAGAGTAGTTTTGGATATTATGGCCTAGTTGGCCGGTATGGCCCACTATTATTTCTTCGAAACTAACCAACATTAGTGTTAAACATACACGCCACGTGTGAACAACCCTACCATTCACCTTTGCAGTCGATATGTCCAACGTGGCGAGTGCGCATGCGACTTTCGCAGGCAGCGATCCAGAATTGCGTATTTCGATGTTATTTTTTGGTAAGTTTCAGTCATTACAGTTACTCGAATTGTACTATTTGTAAAATTATTAATGCATAGCTTTATAGACAAACCCTGAATCCATAGTATGGTGACAATTGTGTACTCGTATACATATTGTTCATTGGTTTTTAGATTAGATCTTACTTGTGAAAAACTTTCGTACAGCCAATTAGTTCACCAAGTTGAGGGCCATGTTCCATGCTTATGTTGTAGATATGTATGCCTATGTAAACTGTAGGCTCACGACGAATGCTCAGGTGTGAAAACTGACATTGCTTGTGTGCTATTGAATTCTGCTCCGAAAAATAATGTACGATTTATTGTTTGTATTTTTTACGTTGATAGACAATATGGTTCGCGGCATTTTTTCAACGATTGTTTAAATTTACTAAAACTCGTATTTTCAGGTATTCTCCGAAGATATATTGTCATAAGCCTATTGTCTAATTATTGATTACTGATAAGTTCAACGACTGACATAATCAATAAAAATTGATTGGTCTCATATACTTGGAGTTTTATTTCCAAAAAGGATTATGGAGTGTCATAATGCCCAAAATTGCTGCAACGATTGGTTGCACTCTTCAGAGTGTGGGGATGCGTAATACGGTTCGATTTCTCTTTTCGAGGCAGGGCAATTAAATGCTTTTCTTCGGGGATGGAAATCATTTCTTTACTACAAATTCCTTCGGACGGGTTTTCAATTAGTCCGATGATCAATCTTGACTTATACAGAAGATTCTACGACGATACTTAGACTCACTCATTGGTTGATCATGTGGTGCTGTTGATCCGATGAAGCTCGATGCAATGTGGCGATGGTTCTCGGAGATTCTCGGAGCGAGCATATTGTGTTCGATACGAGTTCTTTCATCAAACTGTTATTTTCATAAGCAATTTACTATCGACTATACGATTACTTTACAATGTACAAGTTTAGTCTCGGTAAGTTTACAACTTTATTCTCAAATGGACGACGAGTGAGAATGCTCCAAAGATTCTGTTGTACAAAGTAGTTGCGTTGATGATCTCCATTGAATTTGCAACTCCTTAGCGGAAAGATGGCCCTTTTATACTATTTTTTGATAGTTGCTTACGGTTAGTTAAATCTTCTGTTTGATTGGTTGCATTATTGATTCGTCCCATGATTGGTCATTTACAATAATTTGATGACCTAGTTAACATGTAGGGATTCTTGGAAAAAGCACTTAAAGCTCGCTTAGTTTAGACAGTGTGCGAATTATGGTTTCGTCCTAAAAGGGATGATTTGTACAGATATTTAGTATGCCCATCTCACCCTTGGGTTACTTTTCATGTGTTGAACGGAAGTGGCTTCTCAACAAAGTGTCAAGTTGTCGGCTAATGAAATTCGTTTGAGAGTGGTGACTCCGATATCTCTTCTCGGGCGCAAAGGGAAGGCAGTCAGTTAAAACCCAATATCGAATTGTCTTGTACGTATTAAATGTGTACGCATGCCAGATGGTGTGCCATTTGGAGATTTTAGTATCGTGCAGTGTGCCATGTACGGTTTTCTCGAGTTGTACAAAGTACGTTAGACGACGATCCTTAGGAAGTAACACATGGTAAGTGGAGTTTCTTGGATTCTGCGATATGCTACATGAGAATTTGAATTGTTTTAAACTTGTTAAATAACTATCCTCGGATCGTACACCTATTCTAGTTATATCGCTGCATAAAACACCGTCCAGTGTTTGATTGCGTATCAATATTTCTACGAGCAATTATCAATATTCGAGATCGGCAATTGATAAAATTTGTAATGGACAATTTTGCAAATTCAATGCGTTTACCGCGATGGATAGTTAAAAATCGAAAATTAATTTGTTTCAAATACACATTTTACTTCGAGGCAACTAATACGTTTATTTCCCCGATGATTTCTCAATGGACCAGGTAAATCTGTTTTATTAACGAATGATTGAAATGCCGATCTCATATTATCTCGATAGAAAAAATTGTAATTAAAAACAAATGAAACCGACGAAAGAAAACGTGTAAAATAAAACAAATTCCATACATAATCGACCTTCGTTATATTTTCTTTCGTTGAGCGAATGGAGATTAAAACGGTAAATATTTATGACCATAACACGTTTTTCTTTAAATCAATTTCTCGATTCAGATTTGAGAATATATTTTTAAATACCTATTCACTTATTCTACGTTTAATTCAAACAGTTCTTACCTGGATCAGGGCAACTTTCATCGTACTGCAGTGAACAATCTAAAAAAAAAAAACGAAAAAAATGCTTTTAGACATTTCGATGAAACAAATTCTCACAACGTAACAAAGTCAGCATTCTTGTAATATATTGAGCGATGCTGCATTCGTGTGTGTCACAGTGCACGAGTACAGCGAACTCTCGTTCTCTCTCTCTCTCTTGCTTTTCCACGAGCCCGTGAAATCGGACACCCCGCCATCGATGGCGTCATGTTCTGTCTTCTACTTTCTCCCCCTCGGTGCCACCGCCATTCTCAAATCGCTCTTTTTCCTTCTTGAGATCCATTCGACGTGCCTTCTCACTCACATTGACCAAGAGAGAGAAAGAGAGAGAGAGGAGGGGGGGGGGGGGGGGGGCTTCCAACCGCGTGTACATGCACACACGAGAAAATAACAATTATAATACAAATAATGATAAAAGTAAAACGGCGCGTGTATCGCTGAGGGACGACGAAAGATGAATACGCGATACAAAAACGAGGGAAGGGAGGTATCGTAGAATGCGAGGAAACATCACGTGCGATTAGGAGTAACATAAGTTTTCGGATCAGTGGCTGCTTCCAAGAAAAAGACGAATAAAACGAGCGCGAGAGAGAGAGAGAAAGAAAGAGATGTGACGACCTCGGTGGGTGGACATGCGCGGATTCGTGTCTCGCGTTGGTGGTTTCCCATGGTCGTGACTGGAAATCCACACGTGGCATTTTCCTAAGCCTCGTGTATATGGCTACATATATATGACCAAGAGAGCCAAAGACGCGAAGAATAGAATGCGGAGAAATTAACATGCCAGGCAGTCACGTTTTTTTCGTGACGAGACGGATAAAGATAAAGAGCGCGGGCATTTTGTGTGTAATGAAAAAAATAAAATGATAAGACGCTTCTCTGTCTGAGATACGGACACTTCGCTGAGTTTTTTTTCCTCCGCTTCTATTACCGCTCTCCCCAAAAGTGGAAGACGCATTAGAGCAAGGGGAGTCAGATGCGGAACTCTCGAAGTGTCGCACGTGCTGGTGTTAATGAACCCCGTTAGGATAACTCCCGTAGCTCGTTTTAGTCTTATAATAATAGAACGTACGTGCCTATGCAAGAGTTGGACGGCATGAAAGATCGGTTGACATTTTTTGACCCTTACGTTCTTTTAATTAATTTTCGTATTGGAATCGTATTGGTTTGACCTGTCGAAGAAGATTGTACGAATAATATTGTATGAAACGACATAAGAATATTTATGAATTTCAAACAAATATAATTAAGAAATATATTTTATTGTTAGAAATAACAGAATTGTATGTAAAATAAGTTTTTTTATTTTCCTTTGTTATTATAACGATATCGAAAATAATGCAATTGTTTATAAACAATTTTGTTGACGGAAGTAACAAAATATGTTTGTTTCTCTCTATTATGATAACGGCGAATAAAGATATAAAAAATTATTTGCAGGGAAATTGTGTTATTAGAAAAATTAATTTTTGTAACAGAATATTGTTTATTTTTTTCACTTAATAACAATATATAATGCAATAATTAAATTGCAGCGGGTGAAAATTGCACAATGCAATCGATAAACTTCTCGCATTATTTAGTTTCATGGGCACTCATCATATATTGTTAGCGAAAATGCGAAAGGATGCATAAAGTCTGAAGAGTTGACCTCTTCGCGAGATACTGAATATCGATACATATAAGAATACAGCAACATATTTGGAATAATTTGTCATGACAAATGTCTTATAATATCCGTATCAATAACTCAGTTTTTGCGTCAGATGCGAACGAATCCTCTTGACACGAGTGAGGTTCATTGAGAATCGTACGATGAGAATAAACCTCGATGACTTGGTCACGCGTTCGTGAAAGATAAGTAGGCTAGGGCGGAGGTAGTCGAGCAATTTTTGGTTTAATCGGTCATAACTCTTGTAAAATGCGTCACATTTTCTTGATTCTTGGACTGCTGAATCCATAATTTATCCTGCTCGAAAAATCTCCAGAAAAACAAACGCCTTCAGGTCTGGTTTAGAAATTAGAGATAAATACGAGAGAGTTCCAAGTTGCTCAACCTCCCTCATACGTAGGGTAAGTTGAGTAACAGGAGGAATAGATTGAATAGTGATGTAGAAATTATATAAATCTCGAGTAAAACTTTTGTTGACAATTCAAGATATATTTAAGGTTGTTGTGGGGTCAAGTCGAAATGATGTCACTGAGATGAAATTTTGTATGAACGTTCATGATCCATTTACTAATCAACCTGTCAAATTTCAAAACAATCCACAGTACAGTTATTTAGAGAAAAAATCGCAAACTTGGAGCATTTGGTGTGCTCATCACATTATGTCTATGGGAATTTTTCGAACATTTTTCAGTATATTATATATATCTGCTGAGAAAACGATGGCACGGAGTTAAAAAAACAGGTACGGTTAAATGAAATATCGGACTAACTTTTGGTGATTTAAAAATAATAATTTACAGTACCAATTCAACGTTATTAATGATTATAATCGCGAATTTTCCCAAAAATTGAGCACACAAGATATAAGGCTTCGGAAACATGACAACACTGTAGATGTCACAAGCACTCCCTACCTTAGCGATCCTTCCCAACGAAAGAATTTTTTCCCGGGACCTATGTTCATGGTTGATAAACAGACACTTCGATTTTACGGTTAAGAACGGAGCTGGCATATGACAGCTGTGCGACACTGCTGTCAACCCAAGCAATTATCGTGGGTCATAATTTACGTTGTTGCCGGTTCGTCTTCCAATAATTGATCTCTAACGAATTATCGAAAATAATGCCATAAACTATGTTAATAGAAATAATTCCTGTAACCATCACTTTGTCAAAAATGCATATTCTTTTAAACTGATGTGGATTTTTTCCTTGAAAAATTATATTAAATACGACGATAATTTGACGACAAACAGTTGGTAACAATTCATCGGTTCCGTGCATAAGCATAGGGTACCCCCTCATGCTTCACCCCCGATGGCTAGACCCCACAACAACCTTAAAGTACCAGTAATAATTATACAGTGAAACAAAAAGTATTACTTCTCCAATTAAATAAATTCCAAAGGAACATTCGTGATAAATCAGGCAAGCATGATTGTCTTATTTTAAACTTGACTACAGAATTTTTTTAGACACGCTTTTCTTTTTTTTTATATCAATTCCGATTTTCAATTTCTTACTTTTTTAATTGTCTCATTTTGTTTCTCTCCTAATACATTTTTCCAGGGGTATCCGTTAGAATAGCAGTTTTTGTCTTCCTTGTTCAAGCTGTTCTCATTTTTCTTAGGATGACGTTTGGGTAAAATCCAATTGTTTCAGGAGAAAATGTTCCTGGTAATTTTGGAATAAGCGCGTGTTCTCTTTATCATTACCATCTCTGTCATGTCGATTGGTAGAGGCTGTAGTGTTGTGCAGAGAGTATAACCTGACGTTTAACATCCAACGTTATTCTATCAAAGCTGGAGGCTTCAGGGGTTCAAATATTGTTTTACCAGCTATCTTATTTGTGGTCCAAGTGGCTGGCATTTAAAATTTATATTTAACATCACACTTGTAAACAAGGCTACAGATATCTTCAGTAGAATCGCCACAGAATATGGATGCAATTTGCAGAAAATATTATTTTAAAGAATTTCCCGATCTTGAAAAAATACTTGCATCTGTGCTTTATAACCCATGGATGGGTGTTATGCAGGATTATAAAATCACCTTCACATTTAAATATTGAAATGTCTCTCGTTAAAATCATTCTTTATCCGTTAAATTCTTTGCGAACGGTATTTACACTTTGAGTCTCCCATTACGACTTTTGTTACATGGTTGTTCACTTGAAGATCGACTCCTTGAAGTGTTTCTCTTATAGTATAAGTCTCCATGCTAAAATAAAATTTTAATCAAATCTTTACTATCCGCAGTGAACATATATTAGGGCAAGTTGAGCCTTGCCAAACCGACCCAAACTGTTGAATTGAAAATTACACGTTATAAAAAAATGGCAAAACTTAACGAAAAATAACGATAAACATATTTTTTAATTTTTTGTCACAAAATAAACAAAGCATTCGTGCACCTCGTTCGATCACTGTGTAGCGACTGAGAATCGCGCGATCTGTTCCTCTCTCTCAACCCCTTCTTTCCGCCGTTTGAAGTGTTAAACGATGCTTAGTTTTTGAGATATTCCGATTGCCGCGCTTGCCCCAATGGTCAACGAGCCTCATCCCATCGTCCGTTGCTCCGATAAAGAAAACGAAGAAACGATGACGAGAGAAAAAAGTGCACGTGCCGTGGCACTAGCGTGGCTATTCAATAGAATGAGATGCCGATGGAAGGGGGGGGGGGATGAATTGCACGCGAGCAGCACCACGGGGGTTACCGCATCCTGATGCGCGGACAACGTGGAGAACATAAATGAAAAGTAAAGCGGAGATAGACGCTCGAACAACGGGGAACCAATCTCAGGATCATTTACATTCGTAGCGAGCTCGTGCATATATATTCATATAGGTATAGAACGTTGAATAAAAAGAAAATAAAATTTGCAATGCGTGTCTAGATAGAAAATTATACAGTTGGTATACTTAATGATTAGAATTTTATTTCATATAATTTCGCATAAAATTCGCGGACATTTTAGATAGACTTTATCTCGATACGTGATGAAACAAACAAATGGAAAAACAATATCTCGTGCATAAATTTTATCAATGTGAACAAAAAACGTCACATTTGATTCAATGTAGTATAAAAAATGAAATATTAATTCAATTAAATTTATACAATGTCTCGAGATAAGAAACTGAATGAAAAATTTCTTTAATTTACGTTAGTTAAAATAAAATTTATTATTTTTTAAGCACTAATATTTTATCTCGGCGCGAAAAGATTTAATATAATTCACACGTATTAAATTTGTAAACACAAAAAATAAAAATCAATACGTTAATATGGTTTTGTTTTGTGTAACCTTGGGAAGGTGAAAAATAATCACTCGTTTGATCGGGATGAAATAAGAGAGCGCAGAATCCTTCTTACCATCAGGAACGAAAGAGAGAGAGAGAAGAAGAGAGAGGATATGGATCGTTTTATAACGTTAGCAGCTAATAACACCGACCGAGAACGCGAACATGCAGAAAAACAACAATAATAAACACTTATAATATCGTATGTATGCTGCAATCGTTGCTGCGTCGATTAATCAGCTGTCGCGGTGTGCAACGATAATTAGAGGAATCAAGTATATCGAGACGTGGGCAATTATTACGGCTCTTAAAAGCAGTCGGCTATCCATCACCATCGAAATGTTATATTGACCATGGGATCACGACCACTCGGCTCTTCCTCGAGCTAAAGGGAGATCGTAAAAGAAATTTGAGAAGACGAAGTTATACCCGGAAGTTACACGAGATCTACGTGGCGAGAAAAGTATGACCCACAACTTCGAATGAAATAAAAATACACACGCATTCCTTTCTTTACGAGCTATTCGTAAAACCGTTGTAAAGACGTAGTGTAAACCTCGAATGAGAAAAAATTCCAGCACGTAGGCAAGAAAATAGAACACAAATTTTTATATTAAAAAAATTATTGTCGACGATTATGAATTATCCGAAAAACTTATTAAACATTCTTCCCTTTCAATAATTCGTAGTAATTTTAATAAAAAAAAAACAAACAATTTTCACTCCTCCTTTTTATTTCATAGCCCATGATCCCTGATATCCACGAAGAAGAATCAAATAAAATTCTGAAAAAAACACTTTTCTCAGTGGTGGAACAAAAATATCCACCAAGATAAGAAGATAAAGAGACAAAGGGAGGGCAGGGGGGAGGTCACGTATGTACGTTCGATACTGCGCATGCCGGATACAACGTTATACATTTTACGAGAGGGAAGGGGACCTCGAAGAGACACGAAAAAAAGAGAGAATGAGAATAAGAGAGAGAAAGAGAAAAGGTAGTGCACCCAGCGATGTTCGAAGCAGTTACCGATACGATGCAGAAGAAAAGAGCAAAGGGATAGTTTTCCATTTTTATCGGTAGAAAAAACGAGTAAGCCTCGAAAGCAGACGACGAAGCAACAGCAGTAACAGCAGTGGCAGAAGCACCATAGCAAAGCCTGTAATGAAGTCCAGGCACGTTTCCGTCGTATGCACACGCCAGCAGAGCCCGCGGCTTTTCAACCCCCTTCTGCTCTGCTAGGAAGGCACGTCTGTCGCACTCCAATCTATATATGTGTATTTAAAGAGGGAATAGGAAGAATATATACACATATATGGTCCCACAACCACAACGATCCTCATCCACCCCTCGCGGTCCTCATCATCCCCACGCTCCACTCCACCATCGACGCGACAACTCGCGGTAGGTTGACAGAATGGCATTAGATTTCCTACTCCCCGCCAACCGTACCCCAACTCCACACGATAAATACACATGGACGAAAATGACAAGAGAGGAAGTGGGGAAAAGTGTCTCGGAGGTCTAGAAAAATGCCTACATACACCATTTAAGCTTTTCCCTTCCTTGCACACAGGCAGATAATTGACGAGAGCAAACAGCTAGGAAGGGTAAATATCGATATCTATCGATCTTCGAAACGTTTTTTTTTCCTCGTGGATAAAAGACGGTGATCAAACATATTTCATCTTCGGTCTTACCGTACACTGTTTGTTATTCTGGCTCTGTAGCTTGACGGAGAATGGGTATGTATATGTAGATGTATATGTATATGTATATATGAAATTACGTGTGAGGTTCAACCTCTCACACTCGCGTGGATTTTACTGCATTTTGTATACGTGCGGATATATATCCACGGAAAATTTCGAATTCATAGGGCGAGACACAAGAGAGTATTCTATTATCTATTTACGCTCGCGCATGTGGCTCTCCCATATCCTCCTACTGCGGTTTCAATGGATTTCGTTTGCGTTCACGGGAATGAAA
The DNA here is from genome assembly GCA_946811545.1 of Netelia fuscicornis. Taxonomy (NCBI): domain Eukaryota; kingdom Metazoa; phylum Arthropoda; class Insecta; order Hymenoptera; family Ichneumonidae; genus Netelia; species Netelia fuscicornis. The sequence goes on from OX328012.1 coordinate 42,026,114, forward strand.
TAAAATGGCTACCTGTCTCTCTCTCTCCCTCTCTCTTTCTCTTTCGTTCGCTCTGTTTATATGTTTCTCGATTTTCCGTCGTGTCATGCGCCTCTCTTCCCCTCCTTTTATACAACCCCGTCCGCTAGCTCTCTGCCACCCCAGCTCCTCATTCTCGGTACGAGGAGAACCCCTCCCCAAGATTTACGACGTATTCTCGACAATAAATTTTCCAACGATACGAAAATAGCCTGTCTCTCTGTCTCTGTCTGTCTCTCCCTCGCTTTCTCCTTCTCCACCTACGATTTACCTCATCATCGGATAGAGACGGTGGCCACATGCATAAAACTCGATCGTTCGTAAAAATGTCCGCAAATAAGAGGAATAAATGCAAGAAGAGAGAAAGAGAAAGAACGAAATCTGTCGGATAAAAAATGGCCGCCGTCGGTAATGAAGAGAGAGTTTACGATTATTAAACGTGTGTGTCGTTATTCTTGGGAGTACTTGGAGAGTCGTTAGCGGACCTCTCAACCCCTCCGGCGTCTCTACATATATACATATACTTATATAGCATATACACATCCCTTGTCAGCAACCCTCTCGTTGACGTTGCGGTATAGCCACTCGAGAGCTTGGCAGGCTTGACGACGGGGGATCGTAGGAAAACTAAGCACACTGCGGCTGTTGTCACGTTAACTCGCGTACTCGCGAAAGCCCCACCGTAGCGTCTCGCAGCCAAGAGATGGATGGTCGGTATGCGGAGCCAACTTAAATTTTTCGCCACCATCCCGACGAGCTTAAGTGGTGCAACCAGGAATACAGAGAGGAGCATGAAAGTAAAAAGAAGAAAGAAAGTCGTTAAAGTCTTTACCCCGCCGACTTCCACTTTCCTGCTCTCTCTCTCTCTCTCTCTCTCTTTCTCCGCAACCCTCTCAAGGGGATGTGCGGAAGTACCGTCGAAAACGGGGAGTGGGACTGACGAGGGAGGCCCGGTCGAGGAGGTGTAACGAGGGTGAAGGGGTTGCCGAAGAGCGGCAAGGGTTAACGCATGGGGTGGTTCGGTACCGAAATAGCGAGGAATGCAGACGAGGAAAAAAGCACTGGACCAGAGGTGGGGGTGGAGCTGCCAAATAAGAGCAAAAAATAAAAGTGGAAGCAAGGTAGCCGATACGTGCGCGACATCGGTGAGTTCGTTATAATACTCCTCGGCCTTTTTTCTTCCTCCACTTGTTGGAGAATTTTTTGTATTATTTTTTTTCTTTCACCTTCTAGTCTTCCTTCTTCGGCAGGCTCGAGGGCTCGAGGCTCTCCAGACGCGAGTGAAAGAGATTCCAACTACACATATAAACCATAGTTAGACCGTCCAGTATCGACTCTACTGCGGGAATGTTCGTAACAATCCTAAGCTACGTAGGCAGCACACTGTGATGCTATTACGATAGGAAAGAAGATTTATACAGAACGTAAAAAAACGCGAAAATAGGAAACGACTTTCGATGACAAACATAAAGCGAGCGTTGAACCACGACGCCTCTCTCGATATTAAGGGGGAAAATACAAGTAAAAGCGCAAAAATAAAGTGTTTTTTGGGTTTTTTTTTTGGGGTGATAAAAATATTTATTATTTATGAAACTTTGACAACAGTTTATTAACATATTGTATTTTGTCAAATAATTTTGTATTTAAATAAAAAAAATTAATGGCGGAATTAGCCAGCGCTATTGCACACGCGACTTTTGAAGCTGCGGGGACTTCTACACTTTTTTGGGTCATCTGAAACAGAAAAATGAAAAAGGTTTTGATTAATAATATAACTCCACTCTATATGAATTTAAAAAAAAAAACAATTTTAATTACACAATGGTAAATTTGGCGACTTTATAAAAACAAATTCAGTATTTCACACCTTACTTGTTACATTAACGTAAAAAAAAGTAACTTATTTAACTGAAATCTTAAAATTTATAAGTTCATATCGAAAACAATATTATAAAGTATATTCATGCAAGATTTCAGCACGATCGGTTAAACACTTTTTAAGTGTTACTCCCCGCCAATTTGAAAAAGCAGTTTTGAGAAAAACTCGTTTAAAGTTTGTACATATGAAAACTATTGACTTTAGTGACTTACCGATTAATATGCAATCCCAGGCGCATACAACACTTCGTTTGCTTCTTCAAAAAGATGATTTTGCTAGAGCAATTCCTCTTTTCTGGCTAAATGAGCCTCCTTGCTCTCAAATGAGCTCTGCCGGTTCTGCCAATCTATGCGGTAACGGTCCCTGTCTTCCGTAAATATCTGACCCCTGGTTCCAATTTGGATGTCCAGCATATTCATCACTTTTAATATTGAACTGAATCCCTCATGGAATAGTCCAGTCATAAGGAATGCAGCTATTTCAACAATTTTCAGTCCACAATGCAATTGTTTCGGGGCCATAAACCAAACGGTCGAATTCAAACTTTCATTTGCACTCTGCGTATGGACACCCAAACATCTTTGAAGTAAATCTTCTCTGGACAAATCTTCGCAAATAGGACTCTCCCTGGGAATTAGTTTCTGCTTCCTGCGAGAACGAGCTGCAGGCACGCTCCGACTCAAGTTACGCTCGGAGACTGCAGCTTTTGTATAGCTTCTAATTTTGCTTTCAACCTTTGACACAATATTCTTAGAGATATAAATTAACGTTTTATGCAACAAAAAAAAAGTCAATTTTTGAAAGGTTTACTTGGATTTCCCTCCTTAATCAGCTTTCTCCGGTATATCGCCAAATTGTCTTTATCGAGGTCGTCAACCTGCCTCGATACACACCCGGATCATTTTGGCCCGGATTTCTTCAATGCGGGTACAATTAATCGGAGATGAGTGAAGTATGAAGCTAAAAATAACAAAATTTGAAAACATTTTCCAATCGAGATTCATGCAAAGGAAAGGACCGAAATAATTAAGTAGCTTCCACATGAAAAATAATATCACAATTTGAGCAATAAACATATGTTAATCGAACGTTGTTGTTTGCTCTTTTGTTTAATCGCGTTTCTTAGTAGAATTTTTAACGAAAAATATCGTGATTTTTATTGTTTCGAAATAATCTTTTCTTCGAATAATCGCTAATGTTTTTTCCATGCGACCATGTCTCCGAGAACACGGTATATACTTAGAACTTCGAGCACTCGATAAACACATACGTGCCCACGTACGCGTATAGTACCGAGGAGGCTTTTGCGATCACACGGGACGAGCCAAGGTCTTCGGGTGCGTCGGCCCGAAGAGACTTGTCGGTGCGTCGTCGTATTGGTACAAATGCGAAGAAGAGAGAAAGGCAGAGATAAGGAGAGAGGGAGAGAGAGAGAGTCGCCTCTGTCTGTACAAGACAAGTCGGTTTGTTGCCCTATTTGATACGTGGTGTGTACGCGAGAGCCGCTATAGGGAATGTAACGACAAAAGAGGACAAGAGAAACAGAAAGGAACGAGAAAGAGTTCATGGGCGCGGGTCGTGGCAGTGTACGTGAGGCAAACCATGCGCGCGCAATCTTGGCGGGAACGCCGGAGTGTCATGGAATAGGGAACGGAGGCGAGAGGGGGCTATGTCTCTGTAAGTAAGCTGAGAAGCCATCTACAATTTCTTCGTTGGCGGGACGGCGAAGAAAAAGAAATACGAAAGATCGGTTAGCTGCTACTATACTGCCTTACCGGCAGATAGAACTCAACCCCTACGTGTGCCTGTGTGCGTAGTTAATGAGGCACTAAAGGCGCGCGAATTTTTAGCATAATCTCTCCCAGCAGCGTCAGCAACAGGTTATTCACTCGCTGGTTGTATTCTACGTTGTGAAAGCCGCTGACGTCTTATTCTTCGCTACGAAGTTCTCCATCTGGCGCATCTCGTGCGTAGGAAGATGCCAGGGTGTAAACTCTCTGCTCCTATCTCCCTCTTTCCTGCAGCAGCCCTTGTTTATCTCGCTTTTTGTTTTATTTCGAGCGTTTTTATGGTTCCTTCGGATGTACCTTTGCGAACGAAAGCTGTAAACAAAACGAAAAAATGGTGGCGGGATCTCCAGTCGAATATGTCTTCTCATTCCGGCGACATCGAGCCCGCATTTTCGCCTAAAGCTATACGTAGGAGTGAAGGCTGTTCTGTTCGCAGATTAAATTCGACTTAACTGGACTCCATCATGATTTTTTTAAATTTTTGTTTTCTTTTTCTTTTAGTTTCTCTTCGAGCTGAAGAAAACAACAGTCTCGTGGGCGTGGACGAGGAATGAGAGCGCTAAAGGGGATGGCCGGCGAACGCCCCAAAGTGGTTCTGTTTAACGATGATCGTCCACTTTGGCCACGCGGTGCGTGTTGTGCAGGACGTAGAGATCCCTGGGGCAGAGAGAAACTATACCCGGTAAACATCCTGTTATCGGCCCCTGAATGACTGCGAGCTTCATTTTCACGTAGTTCACTTATTCTTACGTATCCGTAAACCTACATGAGCTCACAATCAGAAAACGCGGGGTGACAGTCATCCGAATGGAAAATCATGCGAAGCCATGTCACCAACTACCACCAACAAAAACAATCCATTGATTACATAGAATTGATTTACGTTTTTAAAACGTAGATTGGATCGGTATTCCATTTCAATGGAACCCATTCCACTCTGCGGTCAACCTGTACCGAGCAGACAATGTTCTTCGTACAAAATGATCGACTCTCATATTTTACCATTTTCTTAGACAAAAAAGATCGAAATAAAACATCACAAAAAAGACATTAGCCGGTATTGTTGTTCGAATGCATATTTCTCATTCTTGAAATTTTTCAATTAAACACCTATTAGCGTCTCAACATCACATAGTATCCAAATGCTGCATTTCTTTTTTTCCTTTTCCCTAAATTTGACAGAAGGAAAAGAATTCGTCGGTTTTTGCTTCCAGTGGTAGAATTGGAGCTCTGGAAGACTGAATAACAGAAAGAAGGGAGGAAAGTAGACGGGGGAAAATCGAGACGTTGTGGTATTTGAATCCACTCGCTGAAGTCCCTCTGCATGCAATTCTTATCCATGGAACGAGAGGACGTCTATGGTTCCGAGTTCTCCCACCGCACCTGAATATTGTGTAGGTATTGCTCCTTTTAAGGGAAGATTTACAAAAGCCTAAGAGTAGGGTGCAGACAAACCACATGCGTGTTAAAACGGGGTTCTCCAAGCGCCAACTATGTTATCTCCACTTTGTGGATACTCTGCTTTATCCTCGGCCGGTTTTAGGTTCGTGCGTGTGGAAGATGCATATGCAAAAGTGGGATGTTACAATTTTACAGGTGTACCGTATAGAATTGAGAAGATTCTGAGGATCGAAGAGACGCCGAGGCCAATTTCCCCCTCCACGAATCGTTTGCCCTTCCAGTTAAGGATCAAGTAATCGCATGGGTTACCGCGCAGTGGGAAACCGGACACGTTACGTGGTTCTCATGGGACCCAACTCAGGACGCTAGCGCGTCAGCCATCTTGTCGTCAATCGCCGATTCGCGCTCGACGTAGAGGTTTGGCCATTGAAGAGAAAGAGAAGAATTTAAGGATTGTGTGAACGTTCAAAGATGCTTGAAGAAGAAGGTAATTCGATCGAGCCAACTCCCGGCATTGAGAACAATCGGTCCATGACCTCGTGGAACAAATGGCAAAAGAACGATCAACGGCATTAACTCCGTCTCGTGCCTTCGTTGACGGAATATACTCGGGCGTTACGATCCTGGAAAAGGCCCGTGCGACTGAGACAGCCAGGAACCCGACCACAGTCGTTGGAGATGGCGGTCGCGTTACCTTACGAAGAAGATCCGGACCTACCGCAACGTCTCGAGACGACCGAAGAGCGCTCTCGTGGACGATCTCCCGTTCCCGTGGCGATAGTTTTCGCACGTAGGTCATTCACACTCGACTGCGTCGTAAACTCCCGCGAGGATCGAATCGAAATGGAATCAAGAACTTTGAACGCTTGGTCGATGTCTCACTCGAACGTTTGACTAATCGGCGTCAATAGACGAAATTGATCTAAGCAATTTTTATTGAGTGGAATCAGCGACGGTTGATCAGCGTCGTTCCCTCTCTCTTTCTTTCTCTCCCTCTCCACCTCTCTGAAGATCACATGCACCAGTCCCCTTCTCGATGAATGACATGAACCGCCAGAAGGATCGTCTGGTGTCCTTGAAGCTCTACCGGGTGCAAAAAAACCGAAGGAACGAGACGGTCAGAGCCGAAAGACCTACCGCAACGAGGCGAAGGTTCGAGGACCAGTTGTCTCTCGTGCATGAGAGTCCTGTTCACCCATTCACACGCTTCCACATCCTTCTCTCGCCCTCATCGTCGGCTCGTCTTGAATTCTATGGGAACGAGATGCTTGCCTGGAATATTATTGGCACGACGATAATTCTCTTCGTCCTCCAAAACGGGGCGAGGGTCAGTTTTGCTGAACGGATTGACGCGGCGCTTTTATACATGTGCGTGTCGTCGTCGCGGCAAGGTTTCACGAATGCCTCGACAGTGGATAAACACCCGACAAGACGTCATGACCAGACGCCTAGGCCAACGTATTTAATCCACGACCTTCATTGACGCGACGGGACGGATACCTCTTTTCGACCCAATTTTCGTCGAATTCGACGAGTCATCATTATTCCGATCTTATCTTAGTTAGGGTAGAACTAGGATATCATAAAAATAAGATATCGATGAATAAAGCAAACTTCAGACATTTCAGCTTTTTTTAAAATGTATTATTATTATAACTTTTTCGTAATTATTATAACCGTATAATCATAATAATAATCAATTAATTGCCTTATAGCTCTCATACTCTAGTATTATTATAGTTAATTATTTATAAATAAAAAAATCTAAAATATTCGTTCGCTTTTGTCTATGATTGTTGAAGGTCATTGTTTCATCTACTGGGTATTCGTTTTTATAGGTCTCTAACCGCCGCTATGCGTTCATGGGTTCAATATATACCAGCCTAGGGCCTTGTCTTAAACGCGGACCTACCGCAAGGACTGAGGGCGGCCCTTCGGCGTTAGCATCTTGGCCATTCACACGCCGGACGTTCCCGTCTCGGGTTCGCTTCGTGATGACGATCGTGTGTTGGCAACAGAAGGCAGTATAGTCTGGCACATATATATATATATATATATATATATATATATATAGTGCATTGGTCCATACATCACGTGACGGTTTTATATGAACGTCTAAGCGATAGTGAACTCACATGGCCTCTCCGTCCTTCGTGTGCGCGTTCACATACGAAGGTTCCTAAGAATACATAATAATGATAATTCGCGAGACGATAACGACGATGACGGGGCTATGTTGCGCGCGGCGAAAGAACCTTCGGCAGAGAAAAAGAGGAGGAGGGGGAGTGAGGGAGCTAGGAGTGTAAGAAAGAGAGAGACAGGGATCCCCGAAACAGTGCGTCCGGTCGATTATAGCAACACGCTGCTCAACGTCTAGCGTCCTTGAACCGGCACAACGAACGAACATGAGTGAACGCGAGCGATGAAAATGTAAGGAGGGATAGGAAGGAGAAACAGAGAGAGAAAAAGAGGCAAGCGATTTTGCACACGCCTCTGTTGTTAGCTGACGAGAGTCTATACCGCTTCTCCTTCTCGCGAGTCTGTTCAACCTCCGCCTATATCCGATTCCAAGAACGATTTTCGAAAAGCCGTAAAAGTCCGGCAGCGCCAGGGTTGTCGGGGCACGCTGTCAGGAAGTAGGGAAGGACATGACCGGCCTAAGAAGTCTTCGAGAAGGCATCGAAGAACGAAGATTTGAACCAGAGTAAAATCGGATAAACATTGACGAACGAAAGTTTGAGAGATACTCGAGTGAATAAAAAAAAGATCCCTCAATTACCACTATTTTCCATCAAATATCCACAACTATCTTATTCCAATAAGGAAAGGACAACAGCAGCTACATGTTCCTTCTTAATGTTTAAAAAAAATAAACGCGCTGGAAATGTTCGTTCGAATAGCAAATATCCTCAGTGCCAAACGCATCCCAATCATGCAAATTTTCGTGGCGGAGACTGTGAGCGAAAAGTTGGGCGTGTAAAAAAAACGAGTTCAAGATCGAGGACGAAGGTGAAGGAGAGACGAGAGTTCAAAAAAACAAGCCTACTCGAGGGTCTCCTGCGTGGAATACGCATTACGTTACTCTCTCGTCCCTCTTCTTTACCCCCCACCAGCCCCCTCCCTCCCTCCACCTTCCCGCCTATCTACTCCCTGGATTTTCCAGTTCGCTACGAGAGATGTATACACAAGAAGACCAAAAGCAGACCGGTCACAGTCGGTTTGTTGTACCCGTCTCTCGTCGTGCAGCCGGTTCTTTTCTTCACCTGCGACCTTCCGCAACTCGCAGCGTCCGTACACAGAACGAATATCTAACTGTGTGTATTTATATATATGTATATGTATATACTACATGTAACCGTGTGTGCAAACGCTGCCACGGGCCAATGACACGAGTTTCTCGTTACGTGCCGTGTCTCGCATCGTGCACGCGCGTTTTCAAAGGAAGGCATCGCACAAGCGTCTGTCCGTTTGGCTGGTTCATCGTCTTCGCCATTTGCTCCGATGTTATACGACTTGTGTTACGCTAAAGCGTTGTTTCCTCTCTTAGCGAGAATTTAGACTCTCTCTTTCTGTTCTCAGGGTCAAGCAAGCCACGCAAATATAGCGAGAGGTTATTAAGAAACGGGCATCTTGATGTGACATCGGATAATGAATTATTTATGTATCGTACGGATCAATATCGCCTTTTTCACTGTTGTGAAGACACCATTTTGTGACTCGTGCGCTGCCGCTCGAGTTATCAACAAAATGGCGGTCAATGCGCGAGTAACGAAAAGTGTGATGCATTTTTGTCATTTGAGAAGTAGAGGGAAACATGAAAAGCAATAGGAATATGGAAATGATGGAAAGAGATTAGCGACGAATCTTGGATACAGATCATCAACATTATGCAGAAAATAAAATGGCGTGGATATACTGAATAATATTTATAAAGCGGATAAAGAGCGAGGAGAAGACGAGTACACATGCGAATGAATGTCCTACCGGGAACTCCATTCTTCGTCTGCTCTCTCAGTATGTGCTTCCTCGTTTCCCTACATATACATGTATATTTGTATGAAGGAAGGTATCGTACAAGCATATATATATATATATATGCGTATACTGTTCCTTCCAAGCGTCCCTCTCTCGTCACGTCGTTGCGAACGCCCCGACGTAGCCGCCGTCGTAGGCCGGCGACCCCAGCCCAGCCTAGCCCAACCCAGTCAGACCCCACGCCGTGCAGCACATAACCTCTCTCGAAACAAGTCCCGCGCATCGTCGTTAGTGCGTAAGATCTCGAGAGGTTCGCGGCACATTTTACCGGGCTATCTTGCTACGGGAAACGATCTTTTTTTGCACACGAAAATATTGGAGGCGGGGTGACGGCCGTGAAAACGAGCCATGCTTTCCTCGCTCATGGGCCCTCTATTTTCTCTCCTTCTCTTTCCCTCTCGTTCTCTCTTTCTTTATGGCAGTTTTATTAGAAGACTGAGCTGTGACTAAGGTTCCCTTTTGAGGTACTGCCGCTACGGCACACTGAGCTGTACGTGCCAGTGCCTCCCCACGAGCTATAATAGATCCGCAAATGCCTGTCTCGCTCTTCGGGTTGTTAAACTCTCTTTATCTACCCTCTTTTTCCCCTTTCTTTCATGCTTTCTCCATCTCTCTTGCTCCCTCTCTCTCTCTCTCTCTCTCTCTCTCTCTCTCTCTCTCTTTCTCTCTCTCCCTCTCTGCCTCTCTAAAACCATATGCTCTATGAGTCTGGATGGTTATAAGTTATGTATAGTGATGTTGCTTCCGTACGCGAACGGTTTAGCTGGAAATAACGTGGCTGCGTTAGGCAGCATTGAAAGATTTCGAGGTAAGAATGAAATTGGTGACAGTAGAAACAGCAGTCCGTGATCAGACATCACGATAAATTGTCCCGCTCAACTAATTTAAAGGGACTTTATGACCAATTTGTAAATTTTAGAACATTGAAACATGATAATTGCGATGACTTTTATAAAATGCAAGAAATGAAACAAACAATCCGTATTTCTATCGTCAACAATTTTTCGTCTTATTCGGTTGTACCAACCTACAATATCCACCGAAAGAATTTATAACGAGTTTCTCTCGGAGTGTACACCTCATTCATGTGATTTAACGACAGCCATAACTGTCCGTCGAGCGAGACGCAAAAGTTCGTCTGCCCGAGCGGTTAAGTGGACTCTCTCCCGCTCTCTCTCTCTCTCTCTCTCTCTCTCTCTCTCTCTCTCTCTCTCTCTCTCTCTCTCTCTCTCTCTCTCTCTCTCTTCTCTGCTTTCGCTAGAAATAGATAGCCCGATTAGGACGACGTTGTGCACACTCATTTTATTCCCGGTTCGCCGTTTGTGGGCTATTAATAAAATCACGCTCTCTTTCGCCTGTGTCTCGTCGACGTCGTCGGCAACATGTTCGCGCGCCTTAGGTACAGTCCCGATTCCACCGTCATTGGCTCGCCAAATTAGCCGAGAGAAACGTCTAAGCCCCGGCAATGAAAAGCGTCTTATCAACTCATGAATTGTTCCTAGGTCGCATTATCGAGCCAACCTCCTCTTTTTCAACCTCCTTTCGTTTTTTCCCTCATTTCCCTCGCATTAACCCACAAAAACGCGTCGCGCGCCATCTAGCGCCCGCATTTTGTACTACAAAGCCATTTTCGTTTTTGTTTTCTTCATTTCTATCCTCAGCCTCCGTCTCTCATTCTTTCTTCTCCATGACTCTTCTATTTTCTTTCTGGATCTACCTTTCGGGCTGCAAAACAAGGACGTAGAAGAACCAAATCAAAAAAACGAGAAAGGCACGTGTAGGTAAAAGGTGATCCCACGCGAATCTTCGGTGTGCCGAGAGAGGAGAGAACACGGTCGCCACCATCATCACTAGAGCAAAAGGCCCGTTCTCGCAGATTATATTCTTTGTCCATGCGCTTATACTGACCGGCGTGCGGACGTTCGGAAACCAAGGAGAGATAGAAAGGAGGCAGATAAGCAGAACGAAGAGAGAAAGAGTGATAGGTGCGGGAGAGGGAGGGCGGGGGGGGGGGGGCAGTCAGGGCAGGAGGTCTTTCTGTCGGACAGGGCTATTCTGAGAATATACATCACATCAGCGGTGCCGCTCTCGCGAATTAAGGATATTTATTGGTCTGGCGCTACCAGTGGAATTTGAGACTTTGCTTACGAAAAATACATACATACATATATATTTATGTATGTATGCATGTACATACATATATATATATATATATTCTCCCGCCACCAATCTATAGCTTTGGTTTTTTCGTGAGGGGGTCCTGTGCGTGATCTGCCCCCGAGCCTCTTTTTCCCATATGCCCCCGGCACTCACACAGGCACACACTCTTCGTCTCGAATTCTTCCCCACTCCATCCCTCCCTTCGTCCCTCTCTTTGTTGTAAGGGAACGAGCCGACGGTTAGTCTGCTCGATCATAAAAGGGCCCGCGCGCCAGGGCTTGTCCTCTTCTCTATTTTGCGTCAAGCGAAAGGGAGAAAGGAATATAACCGAGGATTTTACGGAGGAGCTCCCTCTATCTCCCTCTCTCTCTTTCCCCCTCTCTCCCTCTCCTCCCTCTTGCCCCCAGAGTTTGGAGTTTTCTGTGGCTCTACTCACGAGCGGATAAATGGGCGACCCTCCTTCTCCAATCCCCCACGCACCTTCCCCCTCGATCCCTCAAATATCCCCTGTGGGAATATTAGGCAAGGATCGGTTCCTCCGAGTGTTTCGCCCTCTCTTCATCCCGCTCTGTCCCCCCTCTCCCTCTTTCTCTCTCTGGACTCTCTCTCCATCTCTTTATCCCTCACACACTCCTCTTTCGTAAATGCGCCTATAACAGCGTCCAAGATCGCGGCATTAACCAGATTTTCGCTTAGTCGAACGCGTACGTGCGAATGCAATCTTTCCGCTCTCCTTTCACTTTATCCATCCTCAGGTATATCGAATTTAAGTTTGACAGGATTAATTTAGACTCGAAGAAGAGCTCTCTCTCTTTCCTCTCCGAATTCGTGGGGCCTTATTGTTGTTTATTGCCCGATAATTGGTAGCTTCGCGCTTACATTGTAAAAGGACTCTCTGTCTATCTCGATTCGCGAAGCGTGTAAAAGAAAAGATAAGAGCGAACGTGACGGCATTTTCGAAGAACCTGAATGCCTCGATGTTTCCCGTGTGCAAATCCATGGCCTATTATATCAACGCGTAGAAATAGATAGGGAGAGGAGGTGGAGATAAAGAGCGAGAGAGAGAGAGAAATTATATATTTCATCCTGTACTTTCCTCCATCGTTCTATAATATCTTTGACGATTTATAATATTATAGGTAAAGCTGTTTGCGAACAGACCGCCCGTGAAATTTCACGACGCGAAGATTCGAACCACGACGTGCGTTTATAAGTATTCGATGCCCTAACGTGATATTAGGACGAATAATTGGGTATAGTAGAAAAAAAAAGAAAAGGACAAAAGGGCAACAAAAAAAAATAGAGGAGACATTGGACGACTCTCGCAATTACGAGGGGGTTGGAGAAAGTTAATTATCAACGGGCTCTCCCGTTCGTTCGCATTTTTCTTCCTTTCTTTTTTCTTCATCTTTCTCTCGCTCGTCGTGACGCGAATCGGGATTGAAATCACGGTGGATCGCGCTCGGGACGAAGGACCAAACAAAAAGTCCCCCTACAGGAGACCGACCGAGAGCGTTTCGGGGCACGAAAAAACAGGAGAGAAAGTGCAAGTTCTGCGTGAACCATCTGTGGGGTGGAAGGAACATAGGAACGTGTACGAGGGAGAGACGGGGAAAAGGATCGTACCGTATCAAGGACGAAGGAGAGCGAGTCGGATAGAAAGAGGGTGCGCAGAGGCACCGCGGAGTGAGAAAGTGAGATGGCTGGCTGAGCTAAGGGTAGTCCGGGGTTATATCCCTTAGTAGTCAGACGCAGGCGTCTGCTCGCTCGCTGTCTCACTCTCGCCCCCCGCCCGCCCTCTCGTCTCTCTCCCTCTTTCGCTTCTTGATATACCCTCTCCTAACCCAAAAAGCCCTGATGTGCCTTCGTATTCTGTCTCTACATTTCTCTCTCCCCCTCTATCTCGTTCCCTGTCTCTTTCGCGGTCCGTTTGCCCCTTTTGCCTCACCCTTGGCACCCTCCGCCGGCCTGTCTGGCCCCAAACCATCGGATCAACCCTCCAACCAGACGCGGTTTATATACGCGTTCTTCCGCGAGAAACTTTCGCCGTTCGCATCTGCGTCTTTGACAAAATTCAAGGCCATTTTTTCTCTTAGCACGCTCTTGATCACATATATTTTTTTCGTCGTTTTTGAGAAATTCAGAAAATATCGCGTGGTAATTAAAAGTTTCGCATTCAATTATTATTTCTTTGTCCTACTTTTTATTAAATTATTGTAATTACCGATATTTGATTATTTTTGTTGTACTTACGTATGCGATTCTTATGAATATTTTTGGATAGAAATTTGATTTGGTGCGAACATGAGACAGAACGTACTAACTAAAACTCAAAAAATCCGATTGGCTGATACGAATACATAAAAAATATTGCTGAAATTCGGTCGGTAAAAATAAAAATCTGTTATTTTTTCATCCCTTTTAGACTAGTCACTTCTAATACACTCGCCATTGTTTCGGTGTTTTGTAGGAAAATGTGTGAAAATAATGCGTTTGGAAAAAATGTCTAAAACAGACATAATGGAAGTCGCCTGGTGTTTTTACAGCAAGAGTGAATACGAGCGGATGCTTTTTCCATTTGAGTTTTTTTTTTTCGTGCAATGATACAGCGAGTTCGCAGCAATAAAACAGACATACCGCGCCATCTGTCGATAAAACTCCGTTCCTATGCTTTTATTAGATAACTTAAATCGTAATATCTCGTCTTTGTAAACGAAGACAATTAATTAGGCATACAAGAAAACACTATTTCATATTTATAATTCCCAATCGCGAAGCTTGTATCGCGCGAAAAGAAAAATCAATTAAAAATAACGAAAAACAAGCTCGTAAGTTTCGTTGTCTCGCTAACGAAACAAACTAAAAAAGGAGAAAATAAAATTATTATTCAAGGGTAGGAGATCATGTCGAGAGTCTCGAAGCTTCGGAAGAGTGGCGGTACGTTCCGCAACGGGAATTTATTATTTTTCCGCATGGCAGGCAACAAGCCCAACCCCGGCCAGAGCTCTGCGCCGGTCCCGCCGTTATTAATTTGTCTCGAATATTCATACGGGCTTAATTCCCGAGAGGGAAAGGGCGGGAGAGAGAGAGAAAGAGAAAAGAGCCAGAGATCGTGAGAGGGAAAAGGAAACTGCGCGCGTCGACCGCACGCCGAGAAAATATTTGTCTGCGGGCAGTGGACGAGCTATAGAGGGGTTGTCCGCACGCTACACATACTTATCCAGCATATACAGTAATAGTTGTAGACACCACTAATAATAATAGTAGTAGTAGTAGTAGTAGAAATAGGAGCGTAACGAGAGACTAGACTGCTTTGTTGCCGCAGTGGTGTACGAAGTATGCGAATCGCGAGAAGGAGAACGCCGCGTCACCCTCCGACATCTTCTCTTCGTTTATATTAATTTCACGTTTTGCGCATAGTCGACTATTGCGCTACTACGGTATTAAAGCTCTCGTTAGCCAGCGAGCATTTTCAAAGTACGAGAACATTTTTTTAATACCTACCCTTCGAGAACTTTTCACCCTTAGCATCGGTAACGTGCCAAAGACATTTTTGCCACGGTACAAATTCATTTAGAAAATAATGATAATAATTCAGAAAAATAATGTTTTTTTTCACCCAAGTGTACCAAAAGTCACTGTTGAGATTCTCATTAATTTCCCAACATCCAATTTGCTCCGAGAGTGAGAAGGCATGATGTAAAAAAATAATAACATTAATCGCGATTTTTCTTTTTTTCCAGCGAAATTTCATGCGTTACTCTCGGTCACGGGAGTCTTTATGAGAGTCAAGGGAGCAACCCCCTTGTTATATAAATATATATATATATATATACGACTGTATGCACGGATTGCCGGTTAGTACTGTAGCGCAAAGTCGGCACGGGAAGCCGAGAAGCATTTATAAAAGCGCGGGTGAACAAAAGCCGCAATTAAAACAAAGCCTGCGGCATTTGTTCGGGTATAACCCCTCTCTTTATCTCTTTCTCTCTCTTTCTCTGAAAGAGAGAGAGAGAGAGGAAAAGAGAGAAAACCCCTCTCTCTCTCTCTCTCTCTCTCCCACCCTCTCTTCCTCTATTTTTACGTCGGTTCACCTCACGCGCGAAACCACCTCCTGGAGGCGCTAAGGGCTTTCTCGTTCCTGGCCCCATCCCCAAATAACAGAAAACAGTTCTTTCCCTCCATACATATATGCAGCCTTCAACCTTATAAAATAGAGTAACGAGGATAAACCAACTTTTTTTGGTGTACCGACAATCATTTAGGCGTCGACGCCCGTCGCTTTTTCACAGTTTCCCTCTCACAATCAAATCTCTTTCAAAATTTGTCTTACAACCCTTTGTAAGTAAGAAATAAAATAATATTTAAAAGTAGAATTACAAATTAAAAATTAGCACCGATATATATAAATCGAGGGACGCTTAATGAATATGACAAACTGAGACGCGCTCTAATTTAATTTCTAGACTATTACTTTCAACCCCCATTATCTCTGGATCCTCGTCCCATGTTGTCTCACGTAGATATATATGCGCATATATATATATATATGTACTCACTTGTATAATATTGAGTATCTCCGAAATATATGTAGGTACACGGTACGTGAGCAAAATTCAGTCCATGCGATGGTGACATGACATCGGAGGAGAATGTCGGAACGAAAGAGAGAGAGAGAGAGATGTTCTCGGTTATCGTTGTAGAAAGGTGATTTAACCTGGGTACTAATGCCAAGTACAACTCGATCAGACTTGGGTGTCCCCGGACAACCTTACAGAGCAGAGACATACGACAGCGTAGATTGAACCAGGTAAAGGGCACGCACAAATACTTATATATGGACTTGTGTGTGCGTGTGTGTGTGTGTAAGAGAGAGAGAGAGATAGAGAGAGAGAGAGAGAGAGAGAGAGAGAGAGAAGGGGAGGAGAAAAGCTCCCCCAAGGGCGTATAGTTGTCACATATGTTTGTACAAACGAACAATAGGAAATGACGCACAGGGATAAAAGAGCGAGAGACAGAGAAAACTCGATTTTGCTTTCGGGAACACAACGTTGAAACTGGGAAATGTTTGATATTGGATTATTATCGTAACGATTAGTATAACAATGTATGAATTTTATATAGTATACGACCATGAGTGATGCGATTAACAATCCCTGAAACGCGAGAATAATGATCTGTCTCGAGAGCGAACGATAGAATTTTCCTGAATTAGATCATCGTATTGTATAAGAAATTTTCTTTTCCATAAAAATGGGACGGTTATAAATAGGATTAATTAATATCGAGGAAAATAACGAGACAAGCGAGCTTGGGGACAGTTATTGGTATAATCCGGACGAGTGACGGTCACGGGTAGAAAATATCTCCTGGCAAAATAAGCCAAAAGTTACGGAATTTGAGATCAGAGAAAAAAAGAACTATCGTAGGAAAATGTGTTATCGAATTAAAATATCGTAGATTAGTGAATTAACCCTCAACCCGCGAATTGGATCGTTTTCGTACGGCTCTACATTTTTTCTTGCAATTTTTTGAACAACGGTGACACCAGCGCCACTCGGATGGTACTAACAAAAAGTATAGGTAGGAAGGTTTGTGAGTGCACGAGATCAACTGTGGCAGTTAATTTTATTCGAAATAGTGAAGAGTGCAAGTCAGAATTGGATGTTTTTGATCCCGGTGCAGAGATTATGTAAGTAAAAATTGTCGGTCGCGAAAAGTATTTTTTTTTATTGTGCATATTTTGGTATTATAAACTATAAGAAAAAAAGCTAACTTATATATTTCACTTTAGAATGTTATTATGGCAATCGGAAGCGTTGAAGAGATTTATTGCTCCGATTGTATGTAAAAATGAAAAATACTCTTTTCTAACTAATTGTAAGTTCAAGTTCCCCTTAATGTTAGCTAATATTATTTATAGTGTGATAACACAAATAAATACAAAAATGCAAACTATCTTTGACGTTGAGCGTGGTTTCTTTTTAGAATGTTATTATGACAGTCGGAAGCGTTGAAGAGATTTATTGCTCCGATTGTATGTAAAAATGAAAAATACTCTTTTCTAACTAATCGTAAGTTCAAGTTCCTCTTAATGTTAGCTAATATTATTTATAGTGTGATAACACAAATAAATACAAAAATGCAAACTATCTTTGACGTTGAGCGTTTTTTCTCTTAGACAACTCGTTCCAATCTCCCAAAAATATACCTATGTTCCCGGAGCTCAATAGGGTATCTGGTTTATTCCTACAATAGCACAATATTGTTTTCCTTAAAAAACAACCTTTTTTACTTTACATTATCGTTGGCAAAAAAATGTTCTCATGATTTTTACTCGCGCTGTATTGTTTTGAAAACAACCGTTTTCTTCGCAGATTGCTGGACATTTGATGAACAAAAAAATATTAAAAATAAGGGGAAAAAATCTGTTTTCGCTGCAAAAGGATAGTCTGAAGATTGACCACGATTTTTTTCAGATTTTTTCATTCATAATTGGGGGTGTGATAACGCGAAGACGATAACGACCCCAGTTCATGAAATTAGGGTTCCTAAAAAACGTTCATGGATTGACGGTTAAAAAGTCTTTTAAGGCCTGAAATTATTAATACCGTAATTAGTACATATTAAAGAGGTTACTCCAACGAACGAGAGAATTCAAGAAATTTTAATGAATCGAGCTTTAATTGAAAATTCCAAAAGGGTAAAAATATTTTATTCAAACTCTTTATCTAAAAATCATCCAACGTTTATCTCATAGACTTAAACAGTTCTTTTGAGGCTATGAGTACTCAAATATCTAGACGTAAATGTTCGACAATAATCACGGACCTAGATATTGAATAAAAAAAATAAAAAAAAAATTATTTTCTCACTTCTTCCTAATTAGCCACCCCTCCCCCTTATTATTCTTCACGACGATGTTGCTGTTGTATTTTTACGATGTAGACACATATTACCTATACATAACAGACATTCTCCCCAATTATGGCGGAGATTGGTCGTGGCGTAATATTTTTACAATACGGAAATACATCAACTGTATATATATATATATATATATGGGTGTATATATACACATATATACACACATATACATATATATAACAGAATTAACTGAGCAGTGGTTGAACCACTACGCAGGTAAATTATAGCAAACAAGAGAACCAACTGTCGCAGCAGAGACGTACTATCCATCATGACGTGGCGTCTGGCAGGGGGGGGGGGGGGTAATCCAGTTGCGATATTGCAACGGAAGTAAAGCGTCACGCCAGGTCGTCGACGCCCCTATGCCACGGCGACAACAAGAAAAGCCCATGTGCTATATATATGTATATATTTCTGCGCATATACAGCAAAATACACAGTAGCTCCGAGAGCTTAGTTGGAGTCAGGGGGGTGGGAGGGAAGGAGGTCGAAAGAGACCGAAAGGAAAACAGAGTGGAAAAATCCCGACGCCAGATTCGTTTTCCCGAGACCTTTGAGCCTTTTGCCCTTCCCTCCCAAATCCCTCGTGGATATCTGTATATATTTTTATACATACATGTAACCAAGAAAACCTGGCTATATAGATGGAATTGGAGAACGGCAATGTTGGAGCTCATCAGCCCCCCACCTTACCTCGCCACGCTACCATAGGTACTTATATACACACAGACACGCGTTCTGTCTGGAAACGTAATTGTATTTACGGACTTTTGCTCCTGGGAGCAAAATGCGACAAACTACGTTGCTCGCATGATGAGATGTAATGCTGGCAAATGTATTGTATATCGATCGACATGACTCGGAGTGATTGGAAAAATAAATGTATAATCTTATATTTTTCCGTGCGATTTTCTTTGTTGTTTTTCTTTGGGGTTTACGAAGAAAAATATGATTCAAATGTTTTCTGGTGAAATTAAATTTAAAAATACTCGGTTATTAAAATAATATTGATGAATATTACAATCGGCAAAGATGATTTATTATTTGCTAATTTATTGGCTCGTTCGAATTA
This sequence comes from Netelia fuscicornis, assembly GCA_946811545.1. Classification (NCBI taxonomy): domain Eukaryota; kingdom Metazoa; phylum Arthropoda; class Insecta; order Hymenoptera; family Ichneumonidae; genus Netelia; species Netelia fuscicornis. The sequence continues at coordinate 42,045,396 of OX328012.1, forward strand.
TTTTGCGACAAAAATTTTGTATAAAAATATGATCGAAACATTTACAAATTTTAAATCATTACAAAATAATTGTTATAAAATAAAGCTTGAAATAAAATGAAATGCAATTATCATGATTTATTATTTATTTACTGATTGATAATCGCATCCGAACGAATTTGCCTAACAAAAATAAATACGTATTTGAAAAACGATAATTAAAAAACCAAATCCCCTTTGAATATGAGACACGCACGGGACATTAATTTTCTCTCTGCTCCACTCATCGTGGCAATATTCCATCCTTTTTTTTCCCAGGCTTCTCCGAGCTTCGTGAAAAGCTCGTAATTTGCCGCTTCTTTTTTTCCACCCGACAAGGGCGTGCACGGATAACGCAGGGCAATATTTTTCTATAAGAAGAACTTGGTGGAGAGAGAGCTAGATGGAGAGGGGAGGAGAGAGACGAAGAAAGAGAGAAAGAGAACAGGGGCCAGTATTAGCAGCTGTATGGAAGCGAAATATTGTATCCCTCACTCGTTCCATGGTTTGGTCTCTCGGTACCGCAGGGACTCTCGCGCGCGAACGCCGGGGCTCAGTTCCTCTTGGCCATATACTGTCTCTCGGTAACACGTTGTAATCCTTTCTCATCCGGTAATTAAGAGCAGCACCGAACCCTCTCGCGTCCGACGCCGCGAACTACCCTCTGCGGCTATGCCACTCGCCCGTTTCGAGATATAAAACTCGTTGAATTTTCAACGACTCGTTCTACAATCCCCCAGTTGTAGAAAAATATATGGATGGCATCGAACAAAAGTTCTTTAAAGTAAATTTTTAATATCATTAAAAATTAAATTTGTCGATAAAATTATGAATCGTAAACCAAACCATTTTTTTTCTTTCAAATACTAATATTGTTTTTCCTCCATAAAAACGAAAATTAAATTCTTCGTTTCGAAAATAAAAAGACGATAATTGCTACCGTGATAATATTTTTCAATTTGATTCAAAGAATAAAAAAAATCTAATTCAATGAAAGTTAGAAAAAAGGAGATAAATTTTTCTCACTGCACACAATAAAGTATCTAACGATAAAAGTGTAAAAACTGCGGGAATAAATTACATGAACAAAAAAATCAAGCAATGCGAATGAATAAAAAAACGATGCCCTACGAAGGCCGTCTCGGTCGTTCGTTCGCACCCCAAATTTTGTTTGTTTTTTGTTCTCCCGGCACCAAACCTCCAGCACCTTTTCGGCTCCCGGAGGGTTCTCGAAAGTCTGCGGCATCCCCGCGGGATTTTGCCGAGGGTCGTGTACAAACGAAGAAAACAAGAAAAAAAAAAGTTCCGAGAGGCTTGCGGAAAATTGAGAAGGCTGCCGGGGTCGAGAACACCCAAACGCGTCTCGTCGATGCTCGGTCGAGAGGGAGAAAAATTTTCGCTCGGTTGTGCTAAAGATTCGAGAAGACTTAGAGTTGTTTTAAGCAACGTTCACACCGTGGCATAATAGCCATCGTATATATATATATATAATACACATGTATATACGAATATATACACATATATATACGATGGCTATTATGCCAAGGTACACATAGTATTATACATAATACTCGACGGTATTGAGGCAATGTATATATTGTATGTGTGTACTGCGGCGTGAAAGGGGAGAATTTCGATGCTGTTGAAGGCAAATGGAATGAAGAAAACGCACGAAGGGTGGATATATATCTTCGTTTATATACGTATATAAATATGACCTAAAATGGGTAGCGCTGGCAATAGAAATTCGGTGGTGAAACTTAAGAACGCCGAGGGTCGAAAGCTCGCTCGTGCGGACCTCCATACGTTATATATATATATATGTATATATTGTTGTCGTGCATGCCGATCTCGTGAAGGAGAAGCGAAATTAACGTAGGGGATGATGAGAGGCCGAAGAAGGAATGCGCAGGCTGTAAGCTGATCGAAGATTTTCGTGTTTTCCGCTTTCCGTCTCTCTCTCTATCTCTCTCTCTCTCTAGTATACTCCTCGACACTGCTATATATATTTTGTTTTATAGGTGTATAGCGAGCTGGCCTCTTGACGCTATACACGACCTTATTGCTCCGTGCAATTTGTATCAAACTTGCGTGTGCACAGGAGAGTATAAATTAGGTGCATATATACCCATGTGTGTGTGTGTGTGTGTGTGTGTGTGTGTGTAGATGTAGGTATACACACTTGTGATAGAATCCAAATACCTTGCGACTGCTGGTCCGGCAGGCTCATTATGAACGACCAGACAGTTACTCCCTCGGTTATGCCGAGGGTATAACGATTCTGATATATCATGTTTTTTTATCCAAAAGTAACGCTCCAGGGGAGCCAAAAAAGTTTAACTCCGACGAAAAGCGAATACTGATACAAGCTCCAGATGGCTGATACCGAGTTATACTAAATATAGCGTGGCGAGCTACCTCAGGGTGTGTATAATATAAAATTTATATGCATATTTATAAATTAATAAATGTTGTGTAATACGATATATTTCACAGATCTCCTTAAGAATTTTGCCGACCAGAAGAGACGACAGGATGTTTCTTTCTTTTTTGTTTTTTGTTTGCATTAACGCATTGAATTCATAAATGAAACATACAATGAAAAAAAAACTTTGAATGAAATCTTTTTCGGTGTAATTTCTCACTCAAAAATTGTTATCAAAATCCGAAATAAACGGTTTCTTCAAAAAAAAAAACAGCGATAATTTCAGCAAAAACAGATTTTAATCGCGCATTTATGTGACCCGAGTTAGGCTTTGAGTAAATTTGAAAAATATCGTGCTTATCGCTTCTAATAATGCGGCATTTTTACTTTTTCGCATGAATTTTTTATATACCGATTATTTCATTACCTACCACTAAAAACTTTCACAATAAAACATTATCGTTCGGTGCACTAAAATGCCGTTGATCCGTATTATCTCGCACATAAAGCCCCGTAAAGCGCTCATTCCCTCCAGCTACATATATCACACATAAGCCAAAAGCGCAGGAATGTTACGCTTTCGAGGATCTCGCGATGTCGATATGCGCACACCCTTTGCGAGGTGTAATTTGTGTATCCCATAAAATCTGCATTACTCGTGGAGATTGGGATACGTCGTCGGGTTGGAGGTTGTGTTATATATACCGAGCATGCTAGCGACGAGGTTTACGCGTAGATATATATATGTGTGTGTGTGTGTGTGTTCTGTATCGACGAACGCGTTCGGCTTGAGCGGTAAATAACGTTTGGACGATTAACGCGATCGTAAAGGCACTTTCCATGAACGATTCGGGGAAGCATCGCGGATTGATCGATCACTCTCTTTCTCTCTCTCTCTCGTCCATGCCAAGTCCCTTCCTGTGAGACGATGCTTCGTCGACGAGAGACACAATCCCTGACACACAACGTACGAGGCTCGAGACGCGTACGGGATTCGAGTGTCGATATGTGTGTGTGTATATATATATATATGACTGATTCCATATGATTTCGACCACTTTCACACCAGAGCATTTTCAATTTTGCTGAAAATTGAATATGTTGTGCTATCCCACTAAAAATAGTTGTGTGAATTTTTTCAATTTTATTTACCCAACCCAAAAAAAGTTATGAATTTTGGAAAAAAAACTTCTTTCTGTTTTTCAATCATTTTCAAACGCTTATAATTTTTTCAAACATTGATTAAACGAGACATTTTTTTTTAATTTTTCAGCGTGCTTCTCAGAAAAAAATACAAAAAAGGATATTGAGACTATAATCTATGAAATTATTCATTTTTTCTCTAAAAAATGAAAAACTTCAGTTTTAATTTTTGTTTTTCAAATTTTTCTTTTTTAAGTTTGAGTTATTCTGAGCTTAATGCCGCAAGATTGATAGAGAGCCGATATCTTTTTCTATTTTTTTATTTTCGATTGAAGAAAAAATTGCTTCAGCTTTTCTGAGAAAAATATTCATTTTTCAAATATATAAATGTATGTGTGTGTATGTGGGTGTGGTGGTATATATATAAATATAAGGATAGCACTGAAACAGATTCATCGGGAGTCTACGCTCGTGGGGAAAAGCGTTTTATGGTAATGCATATATTATGCTCGTGAGTTCGGTGCAGAGAACTCGGAGAGTCGAAATCTGTGCGACTCTTTCAAAAACGGGAGAGGATTTCTTATTTTTTTATTTGGAAAACACAAACGAATTCAGTCAAACGATAACGAACGATCTTTTCAGTTATTAAACTGTACTTGGTATCAAGACAAAGTCCCTGATTCTACTTTTTATTTAATAAAAACTGTAAATAAATGTTAATATAATTTTAACAAAAACGTATCGAATATTTGATTTTTAATTTGTAACTTTTTTACATTCAATTCTATATTCATTGTAGTTACTCATGATATTTCATATGACTTAAAGGAATGTCGGAAAAACGTTTCGCTTTCATTGTAAATTAAATGGGACAATGTTTAAGAATAATTAAGATAAAAAAATTAATATCAACTTCATTACGTTCGGAAAATGTGTATAAAAATGTCCGAGTATGCGTTTGACTCGACAGAGTCACTTTTTAGGATGTCATAGTGTGCGAAATGGAGGAAAGGGACTTTTAGACGCATGACTCATTGTCGAGTTTGGCAAAGAGAGAGAGAGAGAGCGAGAGAGAGAGAGAGAAAGAGAGAAAGAGAGAGAGAGAGAGACAGGGTGGCACCGCGAGACTGGTTCGTTCTTTCTTTGTATGTGAGAATACTGCAATCGGCGCGCGCACTCTCTCGTTAGGGGATATTTTATTGGACCGCTCGTGCATTGGATTTGGCGGTGTTTAATTACCGGCCCTCCGACCGAATTAAGGGACCCTGTGCTAGGGCGAAACACCACGAGCGAAGAGCATTTTATATAAATATAGACATTCCACGTGATTCGGTACATGAAATCGAAAGAGAGAGAAGAACCATTGTACGTGATACCCACTATTAAAAATTCAACCAGTTATGCTCGAATTGGCATTACAAAAAGAAGCAAAAAGAATAAATCGTCGACACGGGAGTGGGACAAATACTAAAAGGGAGAAACAAACGAGATGAGTTGGGGTACAATGTTCTTGTATAATATGGGGTGGCCTCTTTCCTAAGGGATGTTACAGTTTTTACTCTCTCCCAGGGTTCGTATCTCTCCATGATGTGTCTCCGTTCTTCGTTCCACGTAAATACTCTCTCGTATATAAACTCGAATGTATATATGGGGAAGTCACACTCGCTTTTTCATCCCTTGACCCTGAGCATTTCAAATACGAGCGAAACTTCTCAAGTTTAATCGCGAACGTCCGAAGCCGGTTATCAAGTTTCTTTAGATATTTTCTAACCCCTAGTTTTGGAGATTTTAAGCTTCGAATATTTTTGGCGATATCTAAAAAATGGAAAGTTAACAAAATGTTGAAAATAGAGGTCGATAAAAGATCTTAACAATACGAATCTCACCTGGGCGACAAAATCAACAAAATTTTGCTAAAATTTGAAATGTTTAGGGTCACAGAATAGAGAAATAAACGAGAATACACGATATAAATTCTAGCGTTCTGTCTCTCTCTTGGGGTCAGTGAAGGGCGGAAGGGTGTGCCACGCACTTTCCATCCTCGCGGGTAAAAGTGGGGGCGGCGTACCAGATGAGAGACGAGCGAAGGGAAAAGGGTCGAGAAAGGACGCGAAGGCCGAGAGAGGGTGCACGAGGGGTGTGAGTGTTGTGTCTGGACCCCCTTTGGGTGAATGCCCTGGAACCCCAGCTCGCAGACAGTACTTTTTTCACCCCTCTATTCTCGTTCTCTCTCTCTCTCTCTCTCTCTCTCTCTCTTCCCCCCACCCCCTGCTCGCGCTCTCTATCTCTATCTCTCTTTCTCCCCCTCTTTTGAACCCTTCCCTCCGGTCTCCTTCTTCCCTCCCTCCCGCTCTCACTTTACCCCTCCACATGCGTATCTATACGTGTATACAACGTTGTTTTCTCGTATTGGTGACCTCGTCAAAAAACGTCGCAGAAATGTAATCGTGAAAATAACCTTGCAACTTTGCGATAAATACTTAAAAAAAAAAACAAATTAATTCCAAATTCGCGTTACACAAAATTGAGTTGATTGAATTAACGATATTTATTTAATTTAACGTCTCAAATTGTATATTTACGAACGCGAAGACAAAAGTTCGTTCCAAAAATCTTTCCTACGAAGTATGAAATAGATACGTATACAGGGTGAGTTTCATAAGGTGCCTCAAACTTTATTTTAAGGTAGATGGGATCATCAAAAATAAAAGTTGCAAATATACATTAGGGATATTTTCAATAGTTTGGGAGATATAAATTTTTTAAGTTGGTCC